>CM059012.1:34812991-35502491 GCA_030272315.1 Paspalum vaginatum | reverse complement strand
TTTTCCTTGGCTATTGAGTGTTTGCCTAGATTGTTCCGTCGCAAGCTGCGACAAATCTTCTTTGCCTCCTTTTGCTGAGGCGTCAGTATTTGAATAATATGACCTTGCGCTTGAATGGCTATTTTCAGTTTGATCTATGGGATAAGTGATGAAAAAAATCCAAGTTTTGTTAATTGTTTTAAATAAACAAAGGGTAGTAAGATGATAATTCAAAGTAGACATTTGACTTCTCTCAAATTATGTGAGATTTTACCTTTCAGAGAAGCAACTATTTGTGGCTCTTGAGTAACAAAAGAATTTTTTTTTCTTCCGTCGGGCATCCCTTCTATTTTTTAGCAGTTCAACTTTCTTATTAGGATCCATTTGCGCGTATTGTTCCCTATCCCAGTTGCCTTCGGCGTTCTTTGGGATCTTCTATTGGTGGTTGTAGGTTGGATAACATAGTCTCATCATCATTAGAAATATTGGTAGCATCTGTAAATTGTATATTTCTAGATTAATTGTGGATGAAATGATCATTCAAAGTAGACGTCTAACTTATCCCAAATTACCAATGGCTAGCAGAATTAGTTAGATCTTTGAACGGAGAGCGAATATTGTTACTTTTTGGTGATTGATAGAGTATAATTGTTCAAGAGATGATAATTCAAAGTAGATATTTAATTTCTCTCAAGTTACGTAAAATTTCACCTTGCAGAGATGCAACTATTTGTGGCTCTTGAGTAACCAAAGAGGTTTTTTTCTTCTGTCGAACATCCCTTCTATTTTTTAGCATTTCGGCTTTCTTATTAGGATCCATCCGCGCATATTGTTCCCTATCCCGTTGCCTTCGGCGTTCTTTGGGATCTTCTATCGGTGGTTGTAAGTTGGATAACACTGTCCCATCATCATTAGAAATATTGGCATCATCTAAAAATTGTATATTTATAGATTAGCTGTGGATGAAATGGTCATTCAAAGTAGACATTTAATTTCTCACAAATTATCAATGGCAGCAGAATTGGTTAGGTCTTTGAACGGAGAGCGAATTGTGCTTGCATTTTCCTAGGTGGCATCTAGAGTTCACACCAATAGATATGCCATCGTCAGCACACTCAAGCAACTATGCTAATTGTCAACACATATAACAGAGCTGATCAATATATTCAGTACACACACAATCATCACATCAGTACAGAACGAACAAGAGTGATACTCAGTTAACTTTCCACAAATATATTCAATGGACTAAAGAATTGTATAATTGTCCAGCTAAAGCAACAACGCTAATTGTCAACACATATATGAGTGAATTACATGCTTGCTGCTGCATCCAGTGCGCAACTCAAAGAAAGGGTCGACGTGTCCTTTCTGGCAATATCATTTCCAATCAGCACATAAGATAAAGTGGCAATTCATTTCAAATGATAGTAGAGGCTAAAATATCTTACTGTTGTACCCAATGGGCATAGGTCTAAAGTTTTGGTTTATACAATCCACATTACAATCAACCAACGATAATTTTCCTGGCTTAATCACGCCATCAACTACAGGCATATAAAATTTCGCATAAAAATACCTTTATTTCTAAAAAGTAGGAGAATCACTTTTCCAGATCTGGATACCAATAATCACTTGTAGTCACAAATGAAAGCCAATAAGCCACTATAGCAGTAAGAAATCCAGAAGTGTCAAAGATACATGAGTTAACTGCACAAGCAAAAGGGTAATGTAATAGATGGCATAAGCATTATAAGAGCACATTAGAGTTATTACTATGCAAACCAAGAGAATCATATTGCAGCCTAACGATTCACACTAAAAGGTAAACAACATCCTAGACAATAGTACGAGGGACATACAAGGCAACCATTTTTGCCATATATAGATCATGTATGCGTGCATTGTGCAAAGGCAACTTAATGAAAGGGTAACACCGGACCTTAATTAATCTATCTGTGAAAGGCTAAATGTAGATGGAGTAGCTGATAAGGCACAGCAATATGGCACTGAGTAACAAATAACAGAAACAAGGAATCTCTGTCTTGTATTTCAGTCCCTTAATTAGTACAGATGAACTTGGCTCCATTTATTCATCACTTTGCCAGAACGTTCACCTCCAATAATCAGCACATCGGCACGCGAATAGAACAGACCAATCAACCATTAAAGTTCATCTCAGGCACAGCATTTTCAGCATTATAACCTTGCTAAAGTATAAGTAATTACAAAATTATCATTGGAGGGATGGCAATCAGAATATGAATGGCACTACAGAACAAATCCAGGAAGATATCACATGAATAAGTTGATATCTGTGAGTAATAACCTATTTATAGAACAAAAAGAATGATATTATGTTACTCTTGCAAATATACAAAACACAAAAAAATCAAAATCAGATACCTATATTGTGTGATAGTCTATGGAATCTGCTACAGAGTGGGTCTCTAGCAACCACTTATGGAAATTTTTTGGACAGCTTTCTCAAACTCTTTCAATTTTTTTGTGGCATCTGGATCATTGGGGCATATTTCACCTAAAGAAAAAGGAAGTATTGCGTAGATTTACTTAGTTACATTTAAGCAAAATGGTTATGCTGCACTACTGCTCTGTGCTTACATATCAAGATAATGAATGGCATCAGTATGTCAGTATGTCCATTTTCAGATTAGAAACAACAAATGATGAGAGAATACGGTTCAGAAATAACAATACCCAGTTATTGTCCATCACACAATGTCCATTGTGCCTTACGACTATAGGGTGCCCTTGCCCACTCTTGGAAACACAGTGTGGCCCGTCATACTGCCCCTTTCTCTCGCATACGCTCATTTGGCCAGCAGTAATGATCAACACAGCTATATGGTTTATTATGCCCCTGAAAATCTAGGTGGGATTCTTGCTGCTCCCATTAGCAAGGTGGTCCATAGTAGCGTTGTTAGTGGGATTTTTCATGTTAACACAGCTGTATGGTATACTATGCTCCTGAAAAATCTAGAGGCCAAAACTCCTCCCAAAGTAGAGGAATGGGTCCTAAGGGAAAATGCAGCCTGGTTGCTTCTGCGAATTTACATCTGAACATAGTTTCAGTGCTTATCAAAATAGTTCGGAGTTTCAGTGCTTATCAGAGAAGTTTAGAGTTTCAGAAACAAGTAGCTGCACATCTTCACACAACTCGCATTATTCATAGCTTGTCATTAGCAAGAGAAAAACTGAATCCATAGTGCTGCTGGAAGTTGTTGATCATGTTTTCAAGAATGAAAGGAAGTTGCTGGTGGCGGTTACTGCAGCTGAAAAAAGCTATGCCCTGCTTAGTAGAACTACTTTTGCAATATCGTATATTAACAGAGGCAAGTGAATTCCCATTCTATGGATTCAGCAATAGAGGACCAGGGAAGAAACGGGCACCTGGGTAGGTCGTTCACAGCAACGCGACGAAGAGCAGGGGAGCCGCAATGAAGCGACGTGCAAGGGCGGCGTGCGACCATGGTGGCACCTGGGTGCACTGCACAGCCCCAAGGGGGGAAATTCCAAAGCCTCCCGCAAGAACTCAGAGGGCAGGCGCATCTCGCGGATCTCGACACGGGAAGGATCAAATGGGTCCGCGAGGGACGACAACTCCGCAGCGGGAGAGAGTAGGCTCGGCGGCGGCGCGAGGAGAGCCAAGCCGGTGGACGAGCGTGATGGATCTGCTGAAGCGGGAGCTAGAGAAGAAGCGGAAGGCCGCGACGCTCCGAGCAGAAGATGGAGCACTGTAGCTAGGGACAGCCGCGCGAGTGGATCTGTCAGCGCGCGGGGCGCAGCCGCGAGAGCGGGAAGGCACCGGCGGGGAGCGGCCGCGAGAGCGGGAAGGCGCCGGCGGGGAGCGGCCGCGCGAGCAGTAGGGCGCCGGTGGGGCGCGGCAGGCACCGGCGGGGAGCGTCAGCACCGATTGGAGGGCGCCGGGTGGGAGCGGCCGCGGGCGGGTGAAGGAGCGGCGGCGTGAGGACATAGGAAGAGGCCGGCACCAGCCACGTTGGCGCCTCCTACAGTGGATGCATGCATTCTCATATGCATATTTTTTTTATAACTGCCAGTCTGTAGCGAACCTGCCGTCCCAGCTACACTGCTACAGCAGATGTTTCTTGTAGTGTCCCGGATTGGCCGCATATACGTAGAACGGACGCCGGGTAGCTAGCACATCGTATATTTTTGCATGAAGATGTATCGTGCGGATACCTCTTTCACTCTTTGATAATCAGGTCAGCACTCGTTAGTTGCGAGTGGTTTCGTTATTCTACAACGACCGCTCTTTTGTAGATACCGGCATTCTTTGTCGTTAAGAAAAACCCTAATTAAACAGCCACAGCGTGATTTTTTATTTATTCACAACCACATTCTAGATTATATGCTATCCATTTTAGCTAAAATTTATTTTTGGGTGCCCTAGTTACCAAAATTTATTTTTGGGTGCGGCGTTTTATTCACCAAGTAAATATGGAGTTAAATAAGAGCGGTGGAGTCAAATGGACTGTCCTCGTATACTCCAGTAGGGCAGTGCTAAATTGCTAATAAAAAAAAATTCTTACCCTTCCATGAAACGCTGCACGCAACAGCAGGTCTACAAGCTAGCCTTCCAGTCAGATTGTCGTGATGGGCTGCCAACGTGCATGTGTGTGCTTTTCTGACTCCAAATGGATGCACATCGGCTAGCTCATGACCTGTTCCTTCATGGAATCATGGAGTATGTGTCTAGAGGCCGGAATGAGGCTGCAAGACTGAAGCACTGGCCGGTGACCTCGTCATGCAAACCGATTTGGGAAAGAGGGTTGTACCTACCACCGGGGGGTGGATAGCTTGCACGGGTGAAAGAAAATCCACACTCATATATATATATATACACACACATTGCTCAATACTCAAATCAGAAGAAATACGCACTATTCTCCCACCGAGAACGGCCCAATCGGCCGGCCCGGCCTTCCTCTCGCCAACCTGGGCCAAAAGAGGCCCAGCTCCCCCAGACTCATCAGCCACTGTTGATCTAGATCCAACGGCCAGAAACGAGCGCCCCACATATAAAACAGCTGAAAAATCCTAGTGGCAAAAACCTTAATTTCATTTTCGTCCTCCCCACGCGCCTGTCTTCCTCCTTCGCCTCTCTCTCTCCCACAGTGCCGCCGCCCGTGCTGCCTCTCGCCGGCGTGCGTGCCCACCCGAGGGTAAGCGCGCCGCCGCCAAGTGGCTGCACGGTGGCTGTGGCGGAACCGCCGATTTAATCCGGGCTTAGTACACCTGCCACCTCTGGCATACGGTGTAATTAGACCGAACTAAACCCGGTCATCCATCGAGAATCATTCGGCTCTCAATATTATCAAATCCCAGAAGAACTGACATCATACACATCCAGCCCTCGATGGAGCCACGACAGTTACATCATCACAGGCAGTTGAAATAGAGTATAAGTAGATTTACTTTACAAACCGGTTCAAAATAAAATACAAGTTTCAACATAATACCATACGAAAGGCAGATTCGAACCACACAGCGGAAGCAATTTCAAAAACATCTCGCAGCGGAAACGAAATACTTTAAATGTCTTCATGCAATGATGATCGAGGCGAGCAGCACCGAGCCCACCGGTACTACCCTCCTCCAAGCACTTGTCCAGATATCGTCGGTACCTGTACTCAAAAGGTGGGGGCAAACCCTGAGTACTAATTACTCAGCAGGACTTAATTGAGTAGCTTACGGCTGATGCAAAGCTTGCTTACTAACATGTGGATCCTTAGCCATTGATTTTAATCAGAGATATAATATCATAAATTGACAAGTTTCATCATTTGCATATAACTCCATAACAATAATAACAACTTGCAGTCAGATAAGCAACACAATAGTACAGGCAGGTAGTATTTGAAAATGTGAGTAATAAATATAATATATTCAAGCAGTTACTACGTTGCACGACAGTGATATTGGCATTCCCACACCTGGTGGACATCAGCAATTCGAATCGATTTTAATTCCCGGGAATAACTATCATGCCAGGTATAGGCCATCGCGTTTTCACGTATAGCCCACATCTCCACCTGTCTTGTCCCAAGATTCAAAGCGCCCCCCACCTAACCCCCGGGTTGTGCCCTCTTAGGAACGATACCACAAGCGCACTGGGTCAGCCCTCCCTCGAGTACAGGCGCCCCCGAGCCCATCGGCCTCTAGCAAGTGTATGGGTAGCACCTCGAAAACTTTGGACGAGCCCAGGTAAGACTTTCACCGGTCCCACGACCCGGACAAGCACTCTAGTAATGTTATGCCGATCAGCAGACGAACAGCGAACGGGCTTTAAACGACTCGGCCAGAGCCAAACGATACAACAATTCACACCACAAAATAAAATTATTTTCCGTCCAGTCTCCATTTAAATCATGAGCATAATATTACTTTCCCAATAGTAAAATTTTTGTAATCTTTGAAATCACATACGCGACGAGTAACTCCTTTTACTCGTGTCTACTCACACCTAGCAATTCTAGGCAACTCGTCCTACGAACTCTAGATATAGGTGCTAAGGGCCAGGGCGGGCAGGGAGTCTAATGCAAGGGTTTTCAATCAACTCCTAATGCTGATGCGTAATCATTAATCAAGATAATATTAGTTGGGAAATTCATTATCCTGCCTACCTTTGCTTATTTTTATCCAAACTAACAAACTAAGCTAATGTTAGTTTGCCGAGGTGTGGGGCTTTGCCCCAGGCAATTCCTTGATCACTTGGACAACTCCTCTTTCCAAATACCACTTCAGGGGCCCCCAGGTGGTATTTGGGTCTTAGTTGGTCTTTTAGACACCGTTGCTTGGAGTAGTCCTACGCACGTGCTCCTTGATCACATACCTGCATTAAGCGTCACTAAATGAATGCTATGCATGATGCTTATAAGTGAAATGGATGAATGTCAAACGCACGTTTGGACAATCATCGTATGGATGGGCAGAAAGGTGATTGATAAACTACTTAAATAGGAATTACTTTTGTGCCTAGGGCAAACTTATGTTGGGCGCTGAATTGTTTGACCACCCAACTAGATTTAAGTAGAAGTGTGTGTTTCGTTGTGTTATAACATTTCCACTATGTCGAGTATAGTATAGAGAACAAATCACGAGCCTAACTAAGCACGTTAACCTTCCCCTTTTATTTTATTTTTACTTCCAAGACTTATCTAATTTGCAATGTTAGATTTCTCACGTAACATAAGGCACAAATTTATATTAGAGTCACCTGATCATGTATACACACTGATATGGCTGTAAGAAGCTTGGTGGGATTTTTGGGAGCCTATTAAACCCTACTTCTCTATTTTATATAGCCTTAATTATTTTCAATTCACTCAGCAAACAGCAACTAATGCACATGAAACTTTATTCTTGGTCTATACTAGACTAAATGAGCTCAATATATCTACTAAGGATTTATTTGAGCACAAATCATAGAGCATGCATTTTATTATTCAATGATTATCTAAAAGTGGACCCCAGGAGTAGATCTATCTTTTCCTAGTAATAACCAGGGCTACCAAAAATATATGTGGCAATACTTGACATAATTAGTACTTAGTCCAAGTTTCACAATTTTTGGAGGTTGTTTACTCTACTTTTATCATTTATTCATTTTTAACATGCATGCAATAATCCAGGGGTAAAATAGTCTTTTCACACCCAACCATCACACCCAATCTGTAGATCTAGTAAATAGGGATACAATGCAGCTGAGTTTGTATTTTTATCATTTTTATTCTATTTGTTATGAATTTTCAAAGTTCTCAGATTTAGGAAATATCAAAAATAAAAAATCATCACAGACAGGGACCTAAACGCTATTATTTATAAACTACAGGGGCTAATATGCAAGATCTACAAGACTCATAGAATAGCGCTCAGGACTGAAATGTAAATACCAGAACTCCGAGGGCTAGATCTACAAATGCCGCCCTTCTTCAACCTTGGGCGAGGGGGAGGACGGCGCGCAGGGGCGCGGTCGCGCGCGTGCGCCGGCGCGTGGAGGCGCGGGGTTGGAAGTCAACGGGGTCCACGAGGGTGTTCCCGGCAATGGGGATCTCCTTCCCCTTGACGGCGTCACGCTGGAAGGTCGGAGGAGGCGGGGAACGTGGCGTGAACTCGCCGTGGACCGGGTCGTGGACGTGGCGGCTTCGATTCGCGGCGGAGAGGCGGGGTGGCGGCATCGTGGCGCACGTGCGAGTTGCGCTATTGCGTGGCTAACCCGATGGAGGCAGAGGGAAGATGCGTGGACGGCCCGGAGGTGGCCTTCTACGGCGCGGTGGCTCGTTCCGGTGGCCACACGCGGACGGAGGTGGAGGAGGCTTCAACGCGCCCCGAGGTTGGCCGGATTCGGCGAAGCGGAGTGGGGCGGTGCGGAGGCGCTCGCTGCTGGGAGCGGAGGCGGCCGAAGGAGGCCGGTGCGCGAGGTCGGGGTGAGCTCCAATGGCGGCGACAGAGCCGCGGGGTCCTGGGCGCCCGAGCAAGGAGAGGCAGAGAGGGAGCCAGAGACGGGCAGCGGGGCGCGTGTGAGTGAGCTCCGAAGGGCAGGGCGCGGGGCGTGGGCTCGACCGGCTCGGCCTTATGGCCAGGCCAGCCGCCATGGCAGGGAGCGGGCAGCTCCTGCCCGCCACGTGGGCGCGTTGGAGCGGGGAAGAAGGAGGGGCCGGGGTGCGTGGACGCGGTCCACTGGGCTGCGGGGCGCCGACATGTGGGACCGGGGTATCAAAGTAGGCCATGGTCCATGGGCTAAGTTCACGAACTGAGGGTTGATGTGGAGCCCACGGACGGCGCGGTCCGCTCCCCTGAGCTGGAATCCGATGCCGGTCAGGCGCGTGGGGTCCGCGTGTCAGTGACACAAGGATGGAAAGAAAAATTCGAAAATAGCAAAAATGGTGTTTGACTACTTAGAAACCTTGTCTGAATTTTGAGTTTTTGAAATATTTAACGGCCGATTTAGTGAAAACTCAAAATACAAGAAGTGATATAAACTTCATGATCTACAACTTTATTTTAATGTGTGACACAATGTTATATTCAAATTTTATGAGAAATTTGAATTCAAAGGCTGTGACCCTAGTTTGACTAAGGTTTAACCTAAACTTAAAAATTCACAAGGTCTATTTTATGGCCACTTTCACAAAAGGAGTTTATACAAAAGTTGTTTATAATTCCATTATATTCAACTTTCTCAAATAGAGTTTTGCAAGATTATGGCCGTAGATCAAAGAAAATTTGAATTTACTAAGCAGGTCAGATTTGAGCAGATTTCAGGTGATGACTGAAAAAGCCACAAAACACTATGAAATATTTATTGCACGTCAAAACTCCAATTACCAAAGCTGTTCAGCATGAAATTATTTACAGGTTTTGTATACAAAGTTTCTTCCAATTCACCACAATGTTTGAAATACAAGGCCAAACATATTCAGAGGTTGGGTAAAACAGCAAGTTTATTTCACGTGGAGTCTTTCTTGTTTTCAACTTTTGATTTACCAAACGTAGTCCAATTGATTTAAGTCCAGATGCATTTGAAAGGTAATAAATTTATTTTCATTTCATACAAAGGAATATTTTGAAGTTGTATAGTCAAACCGAAAGTAATTTTAGAATGAAATTTGGAAAAAATGTCGGCCCTAAACTTAGCAAAATTTCCCGAGTGTAGGCTAGCTGGGTTTGATTTGAACTTTTGGGTCCCTTAACATCTGATTTTAAAAATGGTCAAAATATTATATTCGAAGGCAACATCTTGACATAAAACTTTTGTATTTGATGTCTTGCATGAAAATGTATAAATGTTTAACTACCCAGCCAAGCAACGCAAAGTTTTGCATATTCAACTTGAAAATTTTTGACTTAGTGGCTTACCGGCCTGGCCTAGTTGTTGTTCTTCTCTAAGCATGATTAAGTCCAAATCCATGATTAGCATTAATCTAATTGCGTGTCAAGGCTTTTGAGATGCCGGGAGCATCACAGTGGCGCCTCGTACCCCCCTCCCGCCCAGCGCGGTCTTCTCCCAACAGCCTCCTCCGGCCTCCCTCCATGGTGGCGACGGTGCCATGCGTCGCCCTTCTCCGGCTCGCAGGACCTGCTCTGGTCTCGCGGCAGCCGGATCCACCGGCGTGCCACCTCCTCCAACCCTCGCGACGTCCGAATCGGCCCGCGCGCCTCCTCCTCCTCTGTCCCCACGCGGCGGCTGGCGGCCACGCGCCGGCTCCTCTGGCCCTCGTGGCGGCCGGATCCGCCTTGCTCCCTCCTCCTCCTGCCTCGCTACAACTGGCCAGTGAGCTCTTCCTGCCTCTTCTCTTCTTGGCTTGGAAAATGGGGTGGTGGTTATGAGTACGCATATCTTTTGCTTCTATGGGCGATGTGGGATTAAAAATGAGCATTGGCTCGGTGAATCTGGCTGCGTGAGATATCGGACGCGGGTAGACAGATTTGGTGAAAAAAATTTGGGGAAAAACTCCCGCGGCCGGCGATTCTCATGGCAGGAACTGTAACTCAGTTTTTACCCGGATTTGTGGCCTTATCCCCTAGTTGTGGGGACAACTAAGATCTATGGATCTATATGGGTATAGATTGCTTAGGTTATAACTGTTTTTTTTTGTTAACTCACGCTTTATAGTATAGATAAATTGATGCACTGTTCTTAATAAGTTGTAAGACTCTCTACTATACATAACCATATAAGTTTGATACATAAATGGTTATACCGTTGAGCAATATATATACTCTCTAAACCGTTTATCTCCATCCCACAATTGTAAAGTTTTACTCCACAACCGTAAAACTGGCTCTAAACCATCCAATCCATCCCGCAACAGTAGAACTTTAGTCCACAACTGTAAAATTCTACTCTGCAACCATAAAGTTCTCTCAAAACCGTCCATCTTCATCCCACAATAGTAGAACTTCACCTAAACCGTAAATTTCTGCACCGTAACCATAAAGCGCGATCTAAACATGCTGCAACATGAGTAATGACACTCATCCTTGCCCACAATCGTAAAAATTGTTTCACGTAATTGCAATATGCATTCCGAAAGAGTAAAATGATAACTACTTTGAAACCGTAAAACTCAGATGTTACTGTGAAACGGCATCAAAGTCATGAATGCTCTGTTGTGGTAGTAAAATCTAATTTTTATCGGCCCACAATAGTAAGATATATTGTGTAACGTAAAATATTATTGTATCTGATCGTAAAATTTAATTACACCCCCAATAACAAGTCCACTATTGGAAACTTTCGTTTCTCAAATGTAAATATTTGTTTCTTCAGACCATCTCTAGCGGGATGGATATCCATCTTGGCTATCCACTATTCCAACCACCTCACTCTCTATTTACGGTAACGCTACAGTGTATAGACAGCTCATTTATCTATCCCACTGGAGACAGCCTCAAATCGTGAAATCTGATGATCAAGAAAATATCATCTCAAGATGGAGAGTAGCAACTTGTCATTCAAGTACGAAAACTCATTTTTAGCTATAATTAAGTTAATTTGTAAATATATTAGTTTCAATCATTATGTTTGTACAATTTAGCTGATGAAAATGCTTGAAAATTGTAGAAACATTGTATAAAAACGGCATGCAAAAGTCCTGTATATTTGGTTGAAAAACGTATGATATTTGGATAGCCACGGTTGTACGAACGTAATAGATGAAAGTAATGTATATACGAATTAACAATTTAACATAATATAGAAGCGTTTTTTACTACTTAGATGACAAGTTGTTACTCCCCCTCTTAAGATGATATTTTCTTTATTATCAAAGTTTACAATTTGAGGAAATAAATATTTACATTTGATAAATAAATGAGAGGTTCCGATTGTGTAATTAGATTTTACAGTTAAATACAACAATATTTTACGATACACAATATATCTTACTATTGTGTGTGGAGGAAAAGATTTTTCTACCACAATGGAGCATTCATAGCTTTGGTGCTGGTTTGACACATTAATATATATGAGTTTTACAATTTTAAAGTAGTTATCTTTTTACTCCTTGGAAACGCACATTGCAGTTACGCGAAACAACCTTTATGATTGCGGGCAAGGGGTTAGTGTCCTGACGCGTCTTTTAGCATCTTACATGGAATAAATATTTACGGTGGTGGATGGCCTTTCATATATAGCAGCTGATATTTAATGGTTCAAATGCAACTCTATGGCTGCGGAGTGAAAATTTACAGTTTCTGCTGTTATAGGGTAGAGATGGGTAGTTTAGAGAGAGTTTTATGGTTGCAGAGTAGAATTTACGGTTGTGGGCTGAAATTGTACAGTTGTGGGATGGAGATGAACGGTTTATAGCGAGTTTTACGGTTGCGTAGTACTAGAATTTTACTGTAGCGGGATGAAGATGGACGGTTTAGAGAGAGTTTTACCGTTGCGGAGTTGAATTTTACGTTTGTGGGTATTGGTTCAGTTCGCTGGTGCGTTAAATAGTTATTTAGCATCCTAAAAGCTAAATAGCGCTTCTCTTTCTATGTATATAGGCGCATAAAACAACTTATTTATATACTTTTCCACTAGTTTTATATATAACAGTACACAACATAAGGACAAGTTTATTGATGACCTAATAATAATAACTTGCTACTAATTATGTATAAATTGGGTTTATACATATCCTCGAGTTTTATATATAACCTTGAGTTATATATATAAGTTGATTAAACGGTTTTTATACAATCTTGCTGCATAACTTTTATAGATTTTGACAATACCTCTTTATGTAAATTAATTTTTGTCGTCGTGCGTTTATAAATTGTTATACATATTGAACATAAATTGCTAATACACATCTAACATAAGTTGACATATACACAAAACAACAAAACCTATCAAACATAGATCTCACTTTTTGTACGTGATAGTAGCTAGTTCAGTATTAAATACATGGCAACTTATATACATAAAAATCGATATATTTGTCTTTGTACATAATGTGTTACTAGATAAGTAGTAAATACACATATAAGTTGTTATACAGTATCAACATAAGTTGACACACATTATCTTTTAATAAATTATTATATTGAATTTATATAGTTTGTGTACAGTCTACACATAAGTTTGATACATAAATTACAACTCAATTCGGGCATAAGTTGGCAGTTGACTTTTGTATATAACTTGTGTACAAGTACAATATATGCGGCAATTTTGAGTGTTGATCTTATAACAACTTGGTATTAGGCTAGAATTATAGTTCCGTATATAAAATTTTTATGTAATACAAGTGTCAAGTTCAGTGGTGATCATATAATAGTAACTTGTTACTAGTTTAATATATAAGTTTCAACTAGTTTTATATATAACTTGTAGTTGATGTTATATGTACACAGAACATATGTAAAATGGATCTCGTTGTGCAAAACTCATCGTAAAGAATGCGATGGTGTAAACGGATTTGAAAACGAACGTCGTATGCGAAAGTAATGGACGAAGAAAGAAAATACATATATTTTCCCTTGCTTACATCATTGCCGATGTCACCTGAGAGCGACGGTGGTGCTAGTGGCAAATGCTTTTCCATTCGGACATACCAAAGCTTTTGATGAATCACATAGGCTCACGCGCGTTTTTTCGTTAGGACAAATCATACGCTTTTGATTTGATTGGTCGGATAGGGTCACGTGCTACTCTTTCAGTGCGATGGGTCACGCGTTAACGTGGTCCTTTTTCTTCTCATATTAGTGAAGAATAAATAGTTATCATAATAAAATTCCAATTATATATATGGACGACGAAAATTGCTACCACTGACACACTAATCTTCGCCGTCTATAGAGTAGGCTGATGGAAATTAATCAGGCCAACGAAAATTGTTGCGCCAATGCACTAATTTTCGCGCACCTACCCATTTTCATCCATCGTCGATGTCGAGGCCGACAAAAATTAGGAGCGCCTAGGGTTTCGACTGAATACTTTCGTCGCTAGGATAACGGTTGACGAAGAAAATATTGCGCTGATGAAAGCAGTGTTCACCTGAACGGCCTGTTTAAACGTAAACGGTGGATATCTGTGTTGTTTAGGGTGTAAACGGTTAATTAAATGGTTTAAACGTTTAAATGGTAAAAAACGGTGCTAAACGGCCTAAACGGTCTAAACAGAACGGGGTTAAACTGAATTAAACAGGCTAAACGACCGTTCACATGCTATTTAGGTGAACAATGTCATATACACTTAAGTTTTTTCATTCATAAATATAAATATCTTACATTATACATATATAAATATATATATTAGATTTGTTGAATGTATAGATATGCATATTTATTTTTCAGATGCATAAACATTTATATTTGCTATGATATTTTATTGTTATCTAAGCAGAAATATGTATAGTTTAATGCTATAGTACAAAACCGTTTAGGCCGTTTAAATCCGTGTAAACACCATTTAAACGGTCTAAACGCTAAACGAAGGATGACCGACTGTTTACCATTTAGCGTTTATGATTACGCTGGATGAAAGTAGACCTTATGAATGACTTAGGAATGTCCACTCTCTCACGTTCTCTCCCTCCGCATATTGCTCGCTCTCCCTCCACATATTGCTCGCTTGCTCTCCTATTTCCCACACCATGCAGTCACTGGTTGCCCCACTGCATCACCTACCACTGTATGGACAATGCCTATGTATCCATCCAAAAGTGGGAGAAGTGGAATTAGGTCGCTAATGTTAAGCTTTCTAATGTATAAAATAAATCTAATATGTGCTCAAAAGCGCTAAGCTTAGTCTAAAGTTTATCTATGCGTTCTTTAATTTATCAAAAGACTTGCAACCTAAGCAAACTTAACCAAACTAACTAAATGGTAAAGGCACACAAAAGTAAATATGAAAATGAAAATGCGGTAACTAAAAAGAGTAGAGGGTAAGGGAATGTAACCTCCGGAGGAGATATATAGATTTAACGTGGTTTACCACTAAGGGCTATGTACACGGACTCGCCACCAAAGGCAAATGAGCTGAGCACGAAGACTCTCCCCATCACACTAGCCACTAAAGCTTTTGCCAAGTAAAGAATAAGTGCCACCAAGCCACCAAGACCCGCTACTGTCACTTCGATGACAAGGCACCAGATTTTTACTATGGAGTTTGAAGGGTCTACTCGTCTTCGCACAAAGCGTCGCACCGCTCCAGACCAAAAAGGAGGGTCTACCAATGAGTACAATATGGCTTGACCGTACCTAAGTCATTCCAATAGCCCACACAGGAGCTGCATTAAAAATAAGAGCTCGCAAGCTCACTTTTCCAAAGCTCTAATAATAACTTAGCACTCTTATTTTGGGTGGAGTGGATGGATATGCTTGGAATACTCTTCTATACTTATTGTGGTCTTAGTAGTTCCAGCACACATCAAAAAACGAGCGGGTAGAAAAATCAACTAGCCATAGGTTACTGGAAAGTGTATGGACTAGACGGTCTGATCAACACTTTTTTACAGATATTTGATCTTCCAGTTCGCTTACTTGCCAACTAGATGTTAAACTAATCATTGTTCCAAGGAGGTCCGACCTATAGAGGCCAGACCTTCCGGCCCACGTAAATCCACCACCACTGTCATTTCCACACCTTCGGCCAAAATGGTACAAGGGTCGGACCTTCTGGTCCATGTATCTTTTAGTTCACTCCCTATTGTCTGCTGGAAAGGTCCTATCCATTCATTTTCGTAGGATCGGACCTTCCTCAATGCTCAACTTCATTTGCCACTGGCATATAATCCAATTGATGCTTCTAGTTTTATACCCACAGTGAGGGATTGAAGCATAAATTGAGTACTGAGATTAGTACCTTAGTTCATAGGATGAAATATTTTGCAATTCTCCCCCAAATTTGAACTAAGTGTAGCCTCCTTATCTTTTTTTCCTTCCTTTTGCCTTGATTTCACCCCTTCCTCACTTTGCTAATGATTTTCATATATTACCCTTCCTCCTTTAGTGTGCTTGGCCTTCTCTTCCCTTATGATATGCAATGCTTGACTTCTCTCCACCTAATGATATGCAATGGTAGTTTGGGATTTCTCTCCCACTTTGTCATCAAGCAACTAAAAGGCCTAGGCACAACCACTAGCAAAGAAAAACATTTGTATCAAAGCAATTTGACCAGTTAAGCCATTTTGCCTTTTTCTTGCTCTTCTCCTTCATTGATGGGTATACCACTTGTAGTAACCATCTCTTCGCCTGTGACATGAAATTGTTTCATTGATTCGTGTTGATACTAATTGAAGCTTGTGGCAAAATGTAGGGATGGGTACAAGTGAAAGTGAACCTCATTGGAGGTAGAGAGAGCCATGTGGCTATAATAAATAATACTTGAAACCATATTAGTCACAAAAACACAAGTTATAGAGTTGCTTCCCCTAAATGTGTGCAATTGTGTTTGAATCATTTAACCATGTGTATGCATTTGTAGTTCATATCATGGGGATCACCATCTACAACTTGAAAATATGACACCAAATGAAGGGATATCAAATGTAAGAAAGTGATACTGATTGTAATAACACTTTACCTTTGCAAAGCATGTGCTATGGTTGAGATGGAGTATTCCACACACCACAAGTTAAGATCATGCAATTGCTTCAAGATCGAATAGATGGTTAGCACAAGCAACTTACCATAAATAGAAATAGGAAAGCATAAAGCTAGATACCGATCGTAATAACAGAACATACACATGCAATCCTAGAGAGGCAATATGAGCTACAATGATGCATGAGGTTGTTTTACCTTGCTTTTTATCTCATACAAGGAAAGAGATCTAATCCTTGTATCCCTGCCCTGGATATATAAGGTCGGGCAAGGCCTCCTCCAAACACAACAAACGATAGAACGCAAACCTATAAACGCTAGGCTTACAAATCCAGAGCAACACTCTCGACCTTCCACGTAGCAATATACACAAATCACCACACAAGACGTAGGGTATTACCGCGTTTAGCGGACCAAACCCTGTCTAAAATCATGTGTTCTATATGTTTTGTATACCATCGATCATTTGTCAGCGACCACATCGTATGATAAATTCATCCAGGGAAGTACCCTCAGTCGCACTAGCCGGTACATGACACCGACATAACCTACTCCTACTGTCAGAATCAGGCTCACGGTTAAACTTAATTCAATCCGATTAGACTTATAATATCGATTAACCGTATCGTGTAAGGCCGGTCCCACCTGTCATATTTAGTGAGGAGACGGATCAAGAAATTTTATTCTCTTTCATATCATTAGGTGTGAGTATACGGATCAATAAACCTTATTAGAGAGAGATATATAGTGATTTAGAACATATTATTTCTTTTTGTAAAAAAAGATTTATAAACATATATAAAAATAAAAAACACGGCCGCGTCATTTCTTCTTTTGGGCTTGAGCCCATTTCCCCTTCTCTCCTCTTCCTTTTCCCAACCTCCGGCTAAAGCCCAGGTCCGTCGCCAGCCCTGGTACCTCTCCTCGCTCCGCCGTCAGTCCGTCACCGATCGCCCGGGGGACTCCGGCGGAGCCGTACGCCGCGCCGCCACCGACGAATCTAGGCGAGCGTATGAAACCAACATCGCCACTCTCTTGTGCTCCTCTGCCCTCTCCTCGAGCACCGCTGCCGATCGCTGTCGCGAGCTCACACCGAGGAAGCCGCCGCCGGAGCCTCTCCTCCCCCGCCGACTCTTCGCGGGTCTGCAGGGAGCTCGCCAGTGCCCTCGACTTCGGCCCCCGGACACCGGAGCACCGCGGCGAGCTCATCTCCGACGAGAGCGCCGCCGCCTCTGATCTCCACCACCGTCGCCTCCCGCCGCTCCCGGCAACCCCGCGTATAGAGATACCTCGAGGCTACCTGCAACACCCCAGTCGGCTTCCCGCACGGGCAGCACCCCCGCGACTTACGCCGGCGGCCCTGTCCGCCTCTCACCACCGTCGAGCACCCTCCGGCCACAACTGTGTCTCCGGTGAGATACCCTTGCACCCCCCCCCCCCCTCTCTTGCGCCTCACGGTTGTCTCCCGGAGCCTAGCATCCCCATCAAGCGGCTTCTCCGGCGAGCCTCCGCCGTGAGTCATGGTGCTGCCATGGTCCCAAGCCACCGCTAGTGACCTCTGACCATACATGGGCATGGTGGGGCGACCCTAGCCGTCAGATCTAGGACATGTGGCCAATATCAGATATCTTGTACCTTCGCCTCGTCAGCACTTCGGATTAGCTTGGCCACGTTGGCCTTCTCTGTCAGGTGCCAGATCAATGCCACGCAAGCCCTCCATACCCAGTTAGAGGTTGGGTATTCAAAATATGCTAAGGGTATACGAAATTTTTGGATGGCCTAAAGCCTTTAGACTTTTGGCAAGTATTAAGTATAAAGTATAGTTGATTATAGTATAACATAGCAGTAGTTCAATGTTCAGTCACATATAGCAGAAATTGATCAACATACTAAAGTAGAAAATCAGGAGTAGCAAATTTCTTCCTCTTCATGTTTCAAAGCCTGCAGAATTAAATCACTTCATTCAAATTGTACACCACTAATTTAGAGAAACAAAGACAATGAGTGAATGAGACAATGCAATTTGCGCTCAATTAGGGCATTAGACCTGCTGTGCAGTGTGCTGCTGGCCTGCTGTTGCAGTGCTGCCGGCTGGTGGCTGCCTGGTGCCCGCCTGATTGCCGCTGCGCAGACGCGCTACCCCGCGCGGTGCGCCCGTCCGCCGATCTAGGGCGAGGGGAGGGACGGAGGGAGTCGGGGTGAGGCCGTGAGGGAGGAGGGAAGGAGGAGCATGCTGCATCTGCGTGTACAGAAGATTTGGTGGGCTGGTTGGGAAATTGTTTGGAGGTTGGGAGCTTGGGGCATTGGGCCTACTGGGTTGCTTTTTGGACGCTGTGCCTTGTGTTGAGACAGTGAGGGAGGCGTTTGGTGGTGAGGTTTGGGCCAAAATGCTCTGAAACCAGTGTATTTTGCTGTTATTTGCTATTTTACAATGTATAAATATGTATAAATTTTTTTGCTAAAAATAATGGATATTCAACTAAATACCCTTGAATTGAGGTGGGCCCGCCCCTGCCCAGTCAGCTTTGACGACGCCACAGTGGCGTCATGCTGATCTCATAGAATCAACTAGTCAATGAGTTTATTCGACTGGCCGAGATGGCGTGGATGATGCTTGTGTATTTAGCCACTAGAGGTGGGAGGAGACGCCATGCCCTCGATCTATCTCAAGGTCCAGGAGTGCCATGTTTGGCCCCTCGACTGACCGAGACGGAGGGGACTCTTCTTGTATAGTTGGCCCACCAGCAGAAGGAACCCAGGGATCAGCGGCGATGAAGCTAGTCCCCCCAAACTCCATGGGAAGTTCCGAGGCGAGAGAATTAGTAGTGTCAACTGATTTCTCAGTCACCAAGGCCGTTGGTGGATCATTATGGGGGCTTGAGAGGGGCTCCTAGGGACCTTCTGTCATGTGCGTATCCAACTGGTCCGTCAGGAAGTGGCTCCTCGATCGTGCATGCCATAGCCACCGAGCCGCAGCCAGCCTCGGAAGCTGAGCAGACGTCGCGCCGAGAAGTTGCATGGGCTGCGTGGTCCCGCCGAGGAGTTGCACGGGCCGCGTGGTCGCGCCAAGGAGTTGTACGGGTCGAGTCCGATGGAGAAGCAGGGCACGTTGGGGCTGCCGCCCCAGCGGGAGCTGCCGATTGGGTCCGTGGCCCCAGACGGGAGTGCACGGGGGCACGGGAACCGCCAGCCACCGAGCCCGAGCCGTCGCAGGGCCCAGGCAACGAACCGTCCCCGGGTTGGTCATGCCAGGCATCGCCATCGTCGCCGGCGTCGATCGCCAGCAGCCGGAGGCGGCGGAGGGGGTGCCGAACTCGAAGAAGACGGCGCCGTCGAGGCAGAGATCCCGATCCTGTAGGATAACGCCCGCACAACCGACAGGCCACCCTCCGCTGCAACCCGCGGCTCTTCGATGATGAGGTTCATGGCTTCTGGGATGAGAACAGGCTGCGAACACTAGGCGCGGACACGAAGAACATCACGCCGGGCGTCAGCATCCTGTTCCACACCGGTGATCAAGCAACACTCATCCAGGAGGAGGGCCGCCGTCTCCACGTCCCAGGCATGGGCCGGGATACCCCGAAGCTCGACGTCCACGGCCTGGGGCAGGGCCGCCCCAGCCGAGCGGAAGAAACGTGTCCAGCGCACTGGACCTTGAGATACCGGCGTCTCCTCCCGCCCAACCTCTGGCAGAACCCCTGTCGCCGTCACGGGGGAATGTCCCTTTGCTAGCTGGTGGCGAGGCCACTCCTACCCCGACGCCCCTTGTGTTTTCCCCAAGACGTTCGTCGCCAGTGATGGGAGAACATGGTGGTGCTTCTACGCCACCTACGCCGCGCACCCCAAGGATGAGCACTCCTTCCAACTTCAGTGAAACGAGTGGCATCAAAGTGTATTCCAGACGTCGCAAGTTGCAAGACAAGGGGAGTCCGCCGGCACGAAAAGTCTCTCCTCAGCATGCTCCCTGCAGTAGTTTTGTAAACAGACTCGCCAAACCAGCTAGCAAGATCCTACCAGTGCCATGCGTTTCCAAAAGGAGGACTAAAACACTTCCCCCTGACACCTTGCCAAGGAGAAGTCGCAGAATTGCAGGCGCTGAGGCGGAATTCTTTGGAGTTGGGAAGCCAGATCAGAGCAGGACCAAGAAAAAAGTCATGCGTTCGCTTAACATGATTGGCGAAACAGAAGGAATTAGTCAGGAAGCTCAGGATGAATACAGCAGGCTTTTCACTGGCTTGATGACTGAATCTCACTTGAAGGCTTTAGCAGCTCTGTTTGGGTGGTCCATCCCGTCCGAGGGGTTGGCACTATCGGCAAGCTCTTAGCTTAGCCTTCTGGTTGTTGGGTCGTTCTTTTTCTGTTTCATCATGAATCCATCAAACATTCTTGTTTGGAACGTTAGAGGGTTGAACTCCACATCTCGACAGGATGCAGTCCGGGTTTTGGTTGATTCTTTCAGGGCAGATATCGTGTGTCTTCAAGAAACCAAGATGTCATCTTTCTCTCAACGAAATCTTTTGTCGATTTTTGGTTCAGATTTTGGAGGTTTTGTTGATTTACCGGCAGTAGGGGCCAGTGGTGGAATCCTGGTGGGCTGGCGTCAGCGGCTTGGCCAACCTAGCAACTTCAGAGTTGACACATTCAGTGTATCAGTACAGCTGTGTCCTACTGAACAGCAGGCTTGGTGGCTAACGTGTGTGTATGGGCCTCAAGGAGATGACAATAAAATAGCTTTCCTCCAAGAGCTGCGTGACATCCGTACCTCATGCTCAGATCCCTGGGTGATCATGGGAGACTTTAACCTTATTTATAAGGAGGAAGACAAAAGCAACTCTAACCTGAACCGTGCCATGATGGGGAGATTCAGGCTGACTTGTTGATGATCTAGCCCTCAAGGAGGTGCCTTTGCGTGGAAGGAAATTTACTTGGTCCAATGGGCAAGAGCTCCCCTACCTTGGTCAGGTTGGATCGAGTTTTCTGCACTGTAAACTGGGAGGAGCTCTTTCCCAATTGTCTGCTGCAAAGCACAGCGTCCAGTGACTCTGATCATTGTCCTCTGATTTTAGGTCTAAAAGATCAAACTGTTGGGAAGAGGAGGTTTCATTTTGAGTCTTTCTGGCCAACTTTGGATGGTTTTCATGAGGAAGTTGAGCGAGCCTGGAACCATGGATAACCTATCCTGCAAGCTTACTGCAACTGCTAGAGGTCTGCAGGGTTGGAGTCATAAGAAGGTTGGCCATGTGCGCTCGCAGCTCGCCTTGGCCAATGAGGTGCTACATCAATTTGAAATCGCCCAGGAGAGTAGATCTTTGCAACCTGCTGAACTGTGGTTAAAAAATAATCTCAAAAAGCATACTCTGGCTCTGGCTTCTCTTCTCCGAACAATTGCAAGAACTCGCTCCCGGATCAGTTGGCTCAAGGTAGGTGATGCCAATACAGCCCTCTTCCACCTGCACGCCCGACATCAGAAAAAGAAAAACTTCATAAGCAAACTCATCTCAGAAGATCAGCTCCTTACCAGTCATGGAGACAAGGAAAAGGCGAAATATGATTTTTACAGTAATCTACTGGGAGTAAGTCTAGACAGAAACCGCACTGTCAACCTTGATATGTTAGGTATTGCTGCTCGGGATCTTGAAGAGCTGGAAGTACCTATTACCGAAGAAGAAGTGTGGAATACCATCAAGCTTCTACCATCTGATAAAGCTCCAGGTCCGGACGGCTTTACAGGAAGATTTTACAAATCGTGCTGGCAGATCATCAAGGTGGATATCATGGCTGCGATTTCAGCGGTTTGGAGCAGGAGATTTAGGAATTTTTGGCTGCTGAACAGTGCGTACATTACACTCCTGCCAAAGCAAGCTGATGCAACCAGCGTCAAAGACTTTAGGCCAATTAGCTTGGTGCATAGTTTTGCTAAACTAGTCACCAAGATTTTGGCAAATCGCTTGGCGAAGCACCTCAACCAGCTGGTCTCCCCAAATCAAAGTGCTTTCGTCAAGGGGTGCTTTATTCAGGACAACTTCATGTTGGTTCAGCATACTGCAAGATTCCTCCATCAGCAGAAGCAGCCTCGAATGCTCCTAAAATTGGACATTTCCAAAGCTTTCGATTTGGTTTCATTGCCTTTTCTTTTGGAAGTTCTCCGGAAATTTGGCTTCGGTCCGGTGTGGTGTGACATACTCAGTGGGCTGCTATCAACCTCATCCACACGTGTGCTGCTTAATGGCATACCTGGAGAGATGATTAGACATCGGAGGGGACTTCGGCAAGGTGATCCCCTGTCACCAATGCTTTTCATCCTAGTGATGGATATTCTCGGCCTTATGGTCTCTCAAGCATTCTGAAGAAGGAGTTCTGCAGCCCCTCTCTTCAAGAGCGCTTCGCCACCGGATTTCCCTCCACGCGGATGACGTGGTTCTTTTCCTTCGACCTGCAGCCCAGGATATTGGAATAGTTCTTGATATTCTCAACCTTTTTGGGGATGCCTCTGGTCTGAGAACAAATGTGCAGAAAAGCAGAGCCTTTCCAATCCGATGTACTGAGGAAGATCTGGGAGTGATCCAGGACAATCTGCCTTGTGAAATACAAGAGTTCCCCTGCAAGTACCTAGGACTGCCACTTTCTCTGAAAAAATTGACAAGGGCACAAATTCAACCCATAATTGATAGAATTGCAGATCAATTACCTGGGTGGAAGGCGGATCTTATGACAAGGGCTGGCAGGGTGGTTCAGGTTCAATTTGTCCTGACAGCAATGCTTGTTTACCTCACCATGGCTATTGATCTCCCACCATGGGCTATTAAAGCAATTGATAAAATCCGGAGAGCCTTCTTGTGGAGAGGGCGAAAAGAAGCGAAAGGTGGCCATTGCCTGATTGCCTGGGACAAAGTGCAACGACCCAAGGAACTTGGTGGGCTGGGAATCTCGAATCTGCAAACTCTTGGTTGGGCTTTAAAATTGAGATGGCTGTGGCTCCAGAAAACAGATCCAGACAAACCTTGGGCTCTGTTCCCAATCAAGATGCACCACTCAGTGCATACCTTCTTTTCTATGGCTGTAGAAACTACCGTAGGTGATGGAGAACACACCCTGTTCTGGAAAGACCGGTGGCTGCAGGGACAGCGATTAAAAGACCTGACCCCCAACCTTTTTGGTCTAGTGTCTACCAGAAGAGCTAACCGACGTACAGTGTGTGATGCTCTGGCAAACCATGCCTGGACTCAAGACATTCAGGGAACCTTATCTGTTGCCGTGCTTACTGAGTATCTAAAGCTTTGGGATCTGCTGTCCGAAGTGGTGCTGCAACCTGGAGTTCAGGACATCCACCGTTGGAAGCTATCTCCCTCTGGACAATACTCTAGCAAATCAGCCTATGAGAATTTTTTCCAGGGATCGATGGTTTTTAGACCCTGGGAACGTATTTGGCTATCTTGGGCTCCTAACAAGTGCAAGTTTTTCATCTGGTTAGTGGCTCATAGGAGGTGTTGGACTGCGGATCGGCTGGCTCAGAGAAACCTACCGCACCCTCCTAGTTGCCCCCACTGTGACCAGGAGGAGGAAACCATTGATCACCTCTTAAACAACTGTGTGTTTGCAAGAGATTTTTGGTTCAGTTTCCTCAGGCGTTTTGGCCTCCAAAGCTTTTCACCGTCACAATTTGAAAGCTTTGACGACTGGTGGGACAAAGGGAGCGATAGAGTCCCTGGCTGTTTTGCAGAAAGGTTTCAATTCTCTGGTGATTCTTGGGGCATGGAGTTTATGGAAACACCTGTAATCGTTGTGTCTTCGAAGGGGCGGCACCCAATCTGGAGAGGGCTTTGATCCTAGGTGGTGAGGAGGCTCAGCTCTGGGTGATGGCTGGTGCTCGAGGGATCTCCCGTTTGACACCAGTTGAGCCTGGTGAATAGATAGCTGTTTTTTGGTCGTTCGGTCGTTTTCTACTTCTTTCAACGGGCGCGCCTGTAACGAGTCAAAGCGGGTGTGTGTGTGAGTTTGTACCCGGGGTCTTACCCCCTGTTTCTTCTTTAATATAATGATACGCAGCTCTCCTGCGTGTTCGAGAAAAAATGAGTTTATTCGACATGGAGGGAAGGAGGGGAGGGAGAAGATTGCTTGGGATGAATAAATCAATAATTCACAATTGATATCATACGTTTCAGAGAGATGAGAGATCAAATGGGGCTGGTTACCTGCTGGTATGAGAGGTGTAAGATACTTCTTTTTCTTCTCTCAGTTCCATCTTAGCTGGCTACGTCGTTAATATTATTATTGTGTGCGCCCTAATTAGTTTATTGTACCCCTATAAGCTAGGGTTATTTCTAGCCCCCTTTTCCTATTTGTCTACTGTTCTTCAGATTCATTCAATCTAGTGTTGAAGAAGCCCCCTGTTCAGTTATTCATTCAAATTCCAATGAAATTCAGCCAAACTCCATTCATTTCATCCCATTGTAATGAGATCCATCTAAATTCAACGAATTTCATCCAAATCCTGGATATTAATGGCATCTCTTTAGTTGTCCTGAAAGTTACCAGTTAAACAGCATTTAAATAGGTGAATTTATGTTGTTGCAGAATTGAGGCATGGAGGACGAAGAAAACATTGAGGAGGAACTGGTGCTTGTGGAGTCACAACTCCATGACATTCAAGGTATGATCACAATAATAATAGTAATAAATCATGACCTATCCACAGATCCACTATATTCTCGTCGTCTAAACCATAAACTCTTCCCAATATATCAGAATAATAATACTAATAATTATTGATACATGGATCTATTAACGGGACTGGTAGTCTGCATCAGCTACTTCTGAATCATTGATATGTGCATCTTTGTGTGATTCTAAATGATAATGGACATGAAAGTTCTTTTGTTTTTCTATCCCTTTCTTTCTTTGTTCTTGAAGTGGCTTAATGCCTCTGTGCCCTCCTTGATTGTCAGGCTCCCAGGCACCGGTACAACACGGTGCCACTATTTTTTAAAATTTTTAAAAGCCTTTATGCCCTTTGTAGAATTAAAAATTAAAAAACATGGATATCGGTCCCACCGTTTTTGGTACCGAACCCTCCTATTTGGTACCGTCTAGTACCGGTACCGTGGTACCGTCTATTTCTAAACCATTATATCTTCTCTAATGGACGGTTCCTATTTTTTCCAACCACCGTAAAATTTGTATAATGTTATTGTGATTGCTGTTTCAACTTCTCAACTTCCTTGCTGTAAAGTGCAAGTTAAGATGGAGTTTCATTTATTTTCTTTATAATTTTTCTCATGTAGCGTTGCATTTTACCCCCCTTATATTCTTCGAAGCCCCTTCATGTGCTTCTTGATATGGAGTACTTTTGGTCTTTCCCAGGTTTCAGTGATAAATCCCAAAATAGAAGGTGTGATTTAGCACAAAACAAAAGGCAGCCCTGTTTTCTGGTCTTTCTTAATTACACCCTTGAGTGCTACTGAGCTTTTTTATGGTCAAGGTGTGTCACTGTGTTAATTTGCACAATTGAAATTCATGCTTTCCAGGTCAAATTAAAACATTACTTGATCGCCAAGAGGAGTTGTATGAGCGTCAGTCACAGTTAAAGGCTTTGCTGGAAGTATCTAAGGTGTCCAGCAACAGATCGAATTATGATTCTTCAGTTGCCCGGGAAGAAGATTGGTCTGGGAGTTTTCCGTGGGATTCGCAGGCTGAGGATACCCGATTCAATGTATTTGGCATCACATCCTACCGATCAAATCAACGAGAAGTATGTTTACTGCAGAATATTCTGTTTTTTTAATCCTTCCCTTTGGGTGCACCTTTTATGGCCTAAAGTAATTATGTACTCTGTTTTTGATTTATTTTTGACACCAAGTAGAATTTCTAAATTTATTTTGTACTTAATAACACATGCCTGAAATATTTTGGTTCTTTATGTTGGCTTTTGGGCTTCAATTCCTCTGATATCCTTGTTGTTTTAATATCTTTCTTCCAGTGCTGATCTAATTTTACATCCATAGCCTATGTCATGCTGTATAGTTTCCTTTTATTTTGCACTTTTAAGGCATATTGTGCTTACAGATAATTAACGCAGTCATGAGTGGAAGAGATGTGCTGGTCATAATGGCTGCTGGTGGAGGGAAGAGTTTGTGTTATCAACTCCCAGCTGTACTTCGTGATGGCATTGCACTGGTTGTCAGCCCTTTGCTTTCTCTAATCCAGGACCAGGTTGTTAATCTGTAAAGATCTTTTTTTAGTTCTTTCACGATATATGCAGATGCTCATTCTTGGAAAGATGTACAATTCTAGGTCATGGGATTGGCAGCTTTAGGTATACCAGCATACATGTTAACTTCAACCACCAACAAGGAAGTTGAGAAGTTCATCTATAGGGCACTTGATAAAGGTGAAGGAGAACTGAAGATATTATATGTAACACCAGAAAAGATATCAAAAAGTAAAAGGTTCATGTCTAAGCTTGAGAAATGCCATCATGCTGGACGTCTTTCTCTCGTTGCAGTAGATGTGAGTGATAGTCAAAATTATCTCTATTCATCCCTAATGCCCAAAATTGTTCCATTACATTTATATAGCTTCATTTAAAAAATATCCTCTTTCTATTATTCTTGTTATGTAAGTTATTACATATTCCTTTATGACATTTCAGTTATGCGAAAAAGTGATTCCGTGGAGTTAATCTTTTAGGAATATGGAATTGAAAATATATCTCAATAATACATTGTTTGCTTCATGAAAAAGTAGCTTTATGCTGTTTTAGGTTGGATTATATGCTTCCAGTTGCTTACCCTTGGTATCTTTAAGAATTATCATTTTTGCTCTCTTGAATAAAGTGAAAGAAGTATTGCACGGGAATAATAGATTTGTTGATTGTGTACATGGTACAGGAGGTATATATGAGAGGATTTACTAGAGTCCTAGGCCTTTATATCTTCTACAATATCAGATACCAAAGCAATCTATCTATACTATACCCGACTGGATTCTTCTATAGGGCGCACGGCAAGAGCTTGATGCTGCAGCCCAATAAGTCTAGAATTAAAAGAGATCAAATATATCAATTATTCTTCTACCATGAAAAACTACTATTCAAATGCTAAAGTTTCACAGGCATGAATATAATCTTTAAAAAACCCAATTGGGCTGTAATAAACACAAAATGATGCTTCAGGCTCCCACTGTGACTATAATCAATGGTACGCTAAAAAGTAGCAAGGCCTCCCATTTCAATCTGATCCCAGTTTTATCAACCCGTGCAAAAGGAATTAATGTTGCCAATTATTTTCTTCACTGTTCACCCTTTTGAAGCTGTTTATATTCTTTATACAGCATGTTTCCCATTTTGAGATGGTTCAAATAACCTGTTAACGCATGAGCACATCTTGTGGGCCTTTCAAGCGCTACTGAAATATATCTGGATTCTTGAATTACCATTGCCGTTTGCAATTGACAGTTGTCATGCAGGAGGCACATTGCTGTAGTCAATGGGGGCATGATTTTCGTCCAGACTACAAGAACCTTGGCATTTTAAAGATCCAATTTCCCAGTATTCCCATGATAGCTCTAACTGTGAGTAATACAAATAGCATTCAAGTTTAGTATAAAAAAATTGTATTAACTAGTCTGCAATACATTGCAGGCAACAGCAACAAGTAAAGTCCAAACAGATTTGATAGAGATGCTTCATATCCCTAAATGCATCAAGTTTGTAAGCACAGTTAACAGGCCCAACCTCTTTTATAAGGTATAGTTCTCAGTCTCCAAGTTTTTCTACTTCTCTTTTTATTAATTTTTAAATTATGAGAAAGAATGCAATGAGGATAAAGATCATTTAACTATCCTTGTTGTATTTATAGAACTTGTTTGCCATGTAGGTGTATCAAAAGTCACCAGTTGGAAAGGTTGTCATTGATGAGATCGCAAGTTTTATAAGTGAATCATACCCAAATAATGAATCTGGAATTGTTTATTGCTTTTCAAGGAAGGAATGTGAACAGGTTGGCAGAACGAATCATGAAGCACTCTGTTTCTTTTATTTTCTGAATGATCTTAAATGTTCTAATATCTGTGATTGCTGCCTCCACAATGTGATCAAAGTGAACATGCTTCAGATCAATATTTTGTTTAGTTTTTTTGAGGCACGGGTAGTTCAGTCAATGTTTTTCACAGATAAGTATGAAAGGTGCAAATATATTGCGTAAAAAAATTGTACTTATTGAGTTCATCACAGCATTACAATTTAGGACCATTGTATATTTTTAGATTTTTTGAGGCACGGGTAGTTCAGTCAATGTTTTTCACAAATAAGTATGAAAGGTGCAAATATAATGCACACACAAAAAATTGTACTTATTTGGCAATAAGACTGGTCCAAAATTTTATTTTTGCACTGTGCAATAACACATTATATCAACCTATAACTTACAAAATGATGTTGAGTTTATGCGCTAGTCTTTCTGGTTACTTTTATTTTCCCCACCAAACTGCTATGCACCCTTTGTTACATTATGTGCTTTGTTGACATATAGGTTGCAAAAGAATTGCGCGATAGGGGTGTTTTGGCGGAGCATTATCATGCTGATATGGACATTGTTGCTCGTGAGAAAGTTCACGTGCGGTATGTTCATAATTTCCCTTGTTTTCTTTTGTTTATTTTTACATTAAAACATCGTGGCCTTGTCATGGTAGTGTAAAATAGTTTTTAGAAACTGGGAGGCAGCGATGGCCACACTAGCTATATTCCTGGCATAGATTGTCTAGCTGCCCAGGTGGTTTTGGGCTCTGTGGAACTGGGAAGCAGTGGTGGTGGTGGCAGCAGGAGGCAAAGGGGCAGGCGGGCAGCTGCTAGGTACAGGAAGAGATGAAGAATGCAGTTGCAGTGGAGTAGAGGAAGAATATCAGTGGTCAAATGGAAGAGTATTGTTTCCTTCTAAATGGTCTACTTGGGCTGGGTGGATGAAAAATTAGGCTATACTTTATTTAGGATAAGGAAAGATGAGCCTTTTCATAACCCTTCCCTCTTCAAGTCTTCGTCCCTCACCTAGTTTATTTATTCAGACACCGCCACATTCTTGTCATTTCAGTCCTAGCATATCTTTGTCTTACTTCTTACCCTCCCCTCCTCTCTCTTCCCTTAATATAGAAAACTTTGAGCTCTTGTTTGCGGTCCCGGTCATTATGGCATGCACGGAAATTTACAGATAGACATGGACTTGGAACAGGAGCTCTATGTAAAGAAATGGAGAAGACACTCTTTGTGGTTTCAACCATGATTACCATAGTCAATGTGGCCAAAAGTGGTCAGGCAGTCGGCTGGGTTGTGAGGGATCTAACCAAAGGACGTAGCTCCAACTATTTAAATATCTCCAAGTGAGATGGGATGTGATCTGTGTTACGTATGATTGGAGGTTACATATATATAGGCGTGGATAGCCTTGAGATACAAGTGAAAGAGTCCTAATCCAAGTCATAGAAAAGTCCTATTCTAACACCAAGGCCAAAGCAAAATGTTTACCGAAGCAGTACACAACAATACATTGCTACAAGGCCTAAGTCTACACACTAACATCAAGTGTTTGACCTTCAGGAGTCCACCTTCATTGGACCCCAAGCTGTGATAGCTTTGCGTTCTTTTAGCGTCGGTATTACATGAAAATCATTATATATTTTTATGTATGTTCTAGATACCAAGTGCCTTTTTTAATAGAGATTGCATGTACTAATCATCAGATTCAAATTTAACTTACTCTTTGATTTAAACATATTTAAAACGCACTAATACTAATAGTAATAGTATAGTTTTATGAAGTTTTCCTTCCAAGTAATATTTGATTTAGGCCTTTGGGATTTAGATTTTAGAATATATTGTTGGTCAAATATTAGAAAGTATGATCGCACAGTAGAATCTAAAACGTCACATAAAGAAGACTTTTAGGTTCAATAAGAGCTGCTTTATAGTACAAGTTTTTATTAAATTCAATATCATGATTTGTTATTGAGTTGCTCCTTGCTCCATGTTTTCTTTTTAACAGTTGGAGCAAAGGAAAATCACAGGTCATCGTTGGAACTGTATGTGCTCCTTATGTCTCTCTGCCTGTGCTCCCCCACTATCCGCTTCATCCCACTCCCTTTCTCTAATTAGTTTTACTGGTGTGTTGGACTATGTAGGTGGCATTCGGAATGGGAATCAACAAACCTGATGGTATGTTCAACCTTGGAGTCCGATCATATTGATTGCATTTCGTCAGGATGTACATGCATATGCATCTAATAATTAAGTTATATAGTGTAAACAATAGCAGGACTCTGAAAACAGTTTAAAATTTGCATGTTATTGGTCATATGACTTGTGTGCAGGACTCCCAAAAAGTCTGAGAAAACAGAAATTGAGATTGAGGAGAATGAATCGGCCTGTAGGTTGAATCACCTTGTTTTTGGTTGGCAAACTGAAGGGGTCTGGTCTTCTCCTTGAAATAGTTTTTGTACATGGGAATATTATGGCAATAATTGACTACTGGATCCATGTGTAAATGTTGTTCCTTCCTGGTGGTAATACTGTTTCATAGGTTTCTGTTGTAGCTTACTTAAGAAATGTTTTGTCCATTGCTATGAAATATTCTTGTACTAGGATATTTGAATATCATGTGAAAACATGGAGTACTAAGTGAATAAGCATTTCCCAGGAACTGGTAGAGACCGGTAACATCTAATTTTGCATAGCTTGTTATTCCTGCCTAGTGGTAATACTGTTTTGTAGGTTTCTGTTATAGTTTACCTACAAATGTGTTACCTATTACATATAAATGTGCTCGTACTAGGATATTGGAGTATGGGATAATCATTTGAGAACATGTATTAAGCGAATTAACATTTCCCAGAGAACTGTAACATCTATTTTTTTTCCCATGGCTCAAATAACGGTCTCAGTATTTGCCATTGTTTTGTTCTCAACAAATTATCTAAGAATTGTTTCTTCCTGTAGTCAGATTTGTCATTCATCATAGCCTTAGCAAGTCTATGGAGACATACTACCAGGTTTGTTAATATCATTTCTTTCTAGTTACCCGACCAAGTGTCCTTCTAATAAACCTATCTGACTTCAGGAGAGTGGTCGGGCAGGGCGAGACGGATTACCTTCAGAATGTGTTTTGTATTATCGACCTGGTGATGTTCCACGGCAGGCAAGACTAAAATTTCCTGCTTTTCATTGCTATATTGCCATTTCTTGTTTTGTATTATCAGTGCAAATTCTTGTTCTCATTGCTATATTGCCATATTTTTGATGAACAGAGTTCAATGGTCTTCTACGAAAATTGCGGCCTTCAAAATCTATATGACATTGTGCGATACTGTCAGGTTAGCCCCCCACATTCCTCAGAGATTCAATGGTAATCATTTATGTGTTCCCCACCTTAAATCAGTGCTTTAAGCTTAGTAGGCATTACAAACATTTAGGCAGTACTTCCTGCCCTATCTTTATTTTTATGAATTATGTCAAATAGAAAGGATTCTAACACATTTCGCATTTAAGAAACAATGGAATAAATTGTTTCTGTAGTGTTTTCCCAGTATATTCTGATTGCAAGGGTTTTTGTTTTCTAGTCTAAGAGTTGTAGACGTGGTGCTTTCTTTCGGCATTTTGGAGAGGCTCTGCAGGACTGCAATGGTATCTTTCATACTTTACATTTTTCAGGAGCTAAGCATTTGGAGTTTGGACTATCAATATTCACATAATTTCTATTTGCAGGAATGTGTGACAATTGTGCTTCTACTATTGAGCTCAAGGATATAGATGCCACCTGTATGACAAGTTTATCTCAGTTCTGAAATTACAATAAGTGGATTATAATTTGAAAAATTTCGTCGTTCAATTAATATCCTTGATGAGGCCACCATACTTTGTTAGGACCTTGTGCTTCTCCAAAGCCCACCACATGACTGTAGAAAGGAGAGATTGCGTATAATAAATTGGATGTATTGCATGGAGCCCTTGGGCCCTATGTATAGGGGTACAATACTTGGGGGGCAAGATACCTCCTCGGATACATATGACAGTCCTTGGTAGATAAGACTTCTAAAGATATACGATATCTAATACTAGCAATTGTACTCTAACAATGACCCAACAAGAAGGCATATGATAAAATACCTAGAAATGTCATGTGATGCGCTTTGGACATAGTCCCAACAAAATACATTATCTTCATCAAATACATGTGTAACAAAATTGTGTCTAGTGTTCAAATGAGTGATGGATGACTTCTGATTAAAATATGGCAACATTAAGGGTCAGCTTGCCTAACCTATGCGCCTTGTATGATTTGATTTCACAAGTTACATACAAGGAAAAAGGAGTTGTGGTGGCAGGCACTTGAGGAGAAAGGTTTTAGATTTAGGAGAACCAAGAAAGTGCGTCAGATGTTAGTTTGGAAGGTTAGGTAGTGCCCACTGATTGATACCTTGCGAAATTTGGGATCCATCAATCAATGCTAGAGAGAGATCAATATTGATGAAGATATTAGTCATAGAATTAAAGTGGGGATGGGTGAAGTCGTGTCAAACATATGATATTATTTATGACGAGGGTGTCACTGAAGCTAAGGCCCCCTTCGGAACGTAGGATTTCACGGATAAGAATTGTGCAGAAATTTCACAGAAACCGTTCATTCAATTCACATGAAAAAGCAGGATCTAGGAAAAGTTCCCACGTTCCAATGTGGTCCTAAATAGCAAGTTCTATAGAATGGCGATTAGACCTACGTTTTTGTATGATGCAGAATGTTGTCCAACAAAAAAAGCATGTTTAGGCGTTTAGCAATTAAGTAGAAATGTATATTGTTTGTGGTTATACAAGAATGGCCTGAGTTTGGAACACTAATATACGTGATAGGCTAGAGGTAGAACCAATTGAAGAGAAGTTTGTCCAACACCGGTTGATTTGGACATGTCCAACAGAGACATCTAGAGGCGCTAGTGCATTGTGAAATCATAAGTTGGGCAACACTAATGTGAGGAGACAGGAGAGGTACGTGTCAGCCGAACGTGCCATAGGATTACCCAATAAAAGGGGTCTTAAGAGGATGGAATACACCTAGAGACTTCTTGGATAGGTGTGAATGGAAAGATTCACGTGCCTAATCTTTCCTTTCTTGGTGGCTCTTGTTGTGTTTCAACTTTAGCCTACATTAAATTGCTTGAGACTAGAGCTTTGTTGTTGTTGACTTATTGTGTATTTTTGTTCATATTCTCACATTGACTTATGTTTCTGTTCAGATCATACCAAAATTGTAGTTTCAATTCTACATGACCTGCAACTTATTGACCAAAGAGCTACACTATTGCAGCTTCTGGATAAGTTCAAGGTGAAGTGGAAAAGTTTAGGTATATTTCATTTACAAAATCTTTTTTGAGTATGTTGTGCGTGTTACATATTGGGTCATCATTCATCATCTAGGGGTCTGTTCACTGTCCTAATGTAAACTTCACATGTTGAGGCAGGTCATTCCAATCAAGCTATTGATCTTAAAAGAGAAGAAATTGAGCAGTTGATAGTCCAGCTTATAGTCGACCAGGTTTTGGTATGTACGTGCTTGAAGCAGTGCCACATGATTTCGTTACTGTAGCTTCTTATACAATGATTGCTAAGGTAAGATTGATTCTCACGCTTGAAGAAAGAGGAATTTCAGCATACTCCGTATTCGACAAACGCATACTGTTACCTTGGGACCACTGTGGAAGCCAGCACTGCAAGGTAAAATACTGGATTGTACGTTCAATTGTGAGATTCTGCTGCCACCTGCTGATGGCTCCTTATTACGCAGGGAGCAGGCCAGTCAAGCTTGAGATTGCTGTCGAAGGTTCTCATCAAGATAAAGGAAGTTGTGGTCGGTCCAAAGGCACAAAGCGCAGCCGGATGAGCGATCTGGAAGCTAAACTTGATGAGCTGCGTAGGGAGCTTTCGTCATCCAGTATTGGGGGCATAAGCATATTTCCGCATGCAGTTCTCTCCACTCAGCAGATTTCGCTCCTGAGCTGCCAGAAACCAACCATAGAGGCCGACGTGAGTTGTTTATTATTTCTGGTATTCCGAATGAGCAACTTCTGCAACCAGATAAAACATGGTGTGCATTTCATCTAAACCCTACTCAGGTAGAGAAGATCATTGGGAAGGTGAAGACTGAGAAGTACGGCAGCAGGATCATCGACCTGATGCGGTCCCATAGTCACCAATTCAGGATCTGGCAATGGCGCCGATGCTAAGAGGCGGCCCAACAAGGATAAGGAAGTTGTCTTTGTCGAGAGTAGTGACGACGAAAAGCATTAGTAGTATGCTGCGACGTATTATATTAGTACATCTCTGTGAATGGTCATCCTGCTGAAATTACTAGCAACCGCTGCCCAGGAATGGCAAGCAAGTGTTGACGGATTAGTGTGGATGTGGACCAAGCCAAATCGTGGCGCCTTCGGGGTTCGGAAAAAGGATGGAGCCGGAGCAGACTAGCAACGTCTTGATAAGTTCATGATTTGACTAGTTTTCACCTGCTTTTAAGGGATTTGACATTAAACAAAGTCTCAATTTTTCAAAGGCCGGTCTTCATAATTCTCTCTTACATGTGCACACTGATCACATGAAACGCCACTACGATTAACCACGTCAGCGCAGCTATCCGGCTTAGTTCCGTAGCTGCTTCGCTGCAAGGCGTCGACGCCGTCTCTAGATACAAACAAGTGGGTTATGCAGTGGCAATGTCTCTGAATGTTTACTGCAGTGGCAGCTGACACATGATATGACTCTTTTTTTAATCAAGCATGGTTGTTCGCCATAGTGGTTCACACATTCACGTGACGGAAGGTTGACTTTGGGGGAGCTGGTCAAATGCCTTGTTGGGAGCACGATGTGTTCCCTTTTACTGAAAGTGTTTGCTATTAATTACCTGTTGTTCATTGAATCCAGTTTGGCTCGGCCAGTTTGGAGCGCGATGTACGTAGATGGTGACCGGCACCAATCAACCAGAGAACGTGGATTCTATGTTTGAGGATTGGATTCACGGTTTTAATAAAGATATAAAATTTGTGTTTCTACTTGGAGCGGTGGTCCTTAGTGCTGGGCTCTTTGGATTTGTAAAAATGACTTAGTTTTTAAGAAATTTTTTTTTCTATTCTTCTTTACAAGATATCCATTTGGTGACGCATTGGGTTTTATGTTGGACTATCCTCCGGTGAGGAGATTCAGCCGTTGGTTGCTACGTGGTCATGTCATTTGGTGTAGGCGGCCACGTCGTTTATTTTCCGGCCACGGGTGGCGAGTCTTTGGATTGAATGATGATAGTTTTATGTCTGTGTTCTGTTTCGGTATGTAACAATGTTTGTGTATTAGGTAGAAATCGGAAGTTGTACCAAGGCTTTGTATCATTTTGATCTAACTTGTAACATACTTGGTATCTTTATAAAAATTTCCTTTATCGGAAAAAGTAAACTTTTTTCGTTCACAAATGTATGACTACTATTGACTTTTTCTCATAATTTCAATCATTCGTTTTATTTAAAAAACTTCGAAAGTTATCATTTATTTTTACCGTGATTTGTTTTGTCACTAAATATTGTTTGAGTATGAGTTATGTTTTTACATAGTTTAGATAATATTTTTATAAAATGAATCATTGAAGTTTAAAAAAAAATCAATATGTCATACATTTGTTAAGAGAGGTAGTTGACAAAAACTTTTTCAAAAGCTGTCTCAACTATGGTGACGTTCAAAAGTGGACCCACCAAGCTTTTCTAGCTTAAGAATCACACCCGAGTCACCTAAACGACGAATAGCACTAACCATGTTGTCTATTGTGCAGATTTATTCAAAAGTCGGATCGGGTCCAACAATGGACGCGGGTTGTTCAAAATGACTTGCGACAAGGCTGGGTTGGGCTGCTGTGGCAGAGCTGCTCAGATTAATCCAGATTTAGTGTTTAATCATCAGATTTGGACTAACTTTGGTAGTTTTTCAGGATTTAGGTACTTTGACTTGGCCTTCTCATCCGGATCGAGCTTGGTTTTTTTAGCGACTCTCGAAGGAGTCCACAGTGTTACAACATACACAACTACATTTATTACATAGAGTTGAAATATTACACACAGAGTTCGATACGTATTACATCTAGGCCGGTAAGTTCATCAGCCCTATTTACCAAAAATTATTATAGATCACAAGTTTTTCTAAAATACCCGTTATACCGCCCAAGACGTAGTGAAGCTCGCTTCAAAAGAAATGAGGAGTGAGGTAAGCATCTCATTCCAACAAAATATACTCTGCTCCTTGTAAAAATAGTAGGCAAGAAAGGCTGAGTACTAATTACTCAGCAAGACTTACCCAACCACTGGGTCTAAACCCGACTTTGTAGCCTATAGCCGGGGTGGTTAGGTCAACTCACACTGCGGCAGACCTAACAGTGAATCATTAGATTTTAGAATTGAGTTACTTTTTAGTTATTACTTATCCAGACTAAGTTATACTTATTCTACTAGCAAACAAGAGCATACCCTTTGCAAATTCATTCTTTATCAACAGGATCAGCTTTCTTACTACGATGTTGGTCGCGATCAGGCAGCTTACAATCGGCAAGCCACAGACGATTCGAATCGATTTTTCCACCTCTCGAGAGGGATACTCAGACACCCGTCATATGCGTGTACACTGACCCCGCATACGACAACCCAACATCCAATGCCACCTAGCCGGAACCATCCTTACCGAACCCGGGTGTCAGTCCTTCGACACACGCCCAACCTCCTACTTCCAGTTGGTCTCGTCTAGTTCCGCACTTAGGATACAACAGGACGAGAGGTTTACCGGAGCCCGTTAAGGACGGCAAGTGAATGAGGCGCGTTCGGCCCAACCAGGCCACACATCGGACGGCCTTATGCGACACAGGCAGGATCAGGGTCCATAGCAATAATCATAACATGCAATATACGAAAGCGAAACTAATCCCGCCGCATGTCAAATTATTAACATACTTCTTATTCTTAACCAATTAATTTTAGTAAAAGAATTCCGTTCTAGGCCTATGCCATCTAAGTCATCTATTGCATATAGGATCTTCATGCAGGACATTGGGTAACCATGTTTTAGGGTTTCAATCAACTCCTGACTCTAATGCACAAGCATAACCCATTCTTATTTAAAAGTTTTAAAGAAAATAGGTAATGCACCGGGGCTTGCCTTGGGCCAAGGGGTCGGTGTCGGCGGTTGGCTCGAAGGCTGTTTCTTCCTGGGGCGGTGAATGGTTCGGATGCGCCGGCTTCGGGTGCTTCTGCTGCGGCGGAAGACTCTTCAACTAGAGCCACTGGAAGAAGCGTACCAAGGATGATGACATGCATGAGTTTGAAAGATGAGGATGATCAACCTGTTGAAAAGTAAAGTGTACAATTTTCTAAAGAAAAAGGATGGTCGGGGTTAAACAATCTGGATCTTCAGGGCGTAACTGACTGTCCTATGGCTCGAATAAATTTTCTATTATTTTTAAATATTTTTAAAAGCTTAAATGAATATTCTAGAAATTTTTGAATAATTCATATGTGTTTTAGAATTAATTCTATATTTTTAATACACCTTCTATGAATTTTTTCTGTGTTTTTAAAAAAAATCTAACTTTTTAAAATTATATATACTTTGATTTAATTTCTTTTTAGAAATACCAAATATTTATATGAATTAATAAATAAATCAAATAATTAATATAAACAGATTAAGTTAAATCAAAGATTAAATAACCAAACTGAATTAAGAAAATATAAAACATAAATCAAAAATGGATTTCGGCCCAGCCATGAAAAAAACGAAGCAAAAGTCCTGATTTCCCCCCTTCTCTTTCGGCTCGGCCCACCGGCCGAGCGGGCTGGCGGCCCACCGGGCGCACGGCCCAGCTGGGCTGGTGGCCCAGTGGACCGGCCTCGCCCGGCTGGCTCGGCGCTGGGGCGGTGCACTGAGCGCGACGCGCACGACGCTGGCGGCGTGCGCGCTCACCGGCGCGGCCTCGCCGGCAAGGTCCCGACCGACGGCGACCCATCGCGGCAGCGATGCGGATGCGCTCCCCCCCTCCTTTCCCACTCTCCCTCTCTTCCTTTCTCATCCTCTGTTCTTGCGCACGCCGCCCACTGTGCCATGGCGCCCGCAGGCGCAAAGCGCCGGCGAGGTGGCCTCGCGGCGGCAGCGGTGCCCGCAGGGGTCAACCCCCTTCCGTGCGGGGTGCGCGCTGGCGCGGCGCGCCCGGTGCGCGCATCCGCCGGAACCCTAGGGGTTCGCGCGCGAGGGGAACGCGGCGGCGGCGGCCAACGCGGCCTCGGTGCCGTGGCTTGGCTTCGAGCTCTTGCAAGCTCGGGCCGGCGCTAAGCTTGGCGCGAAGGGAAAAGAGGAAGCGGGGAGGGCGCAGCTCACCAGCGCGGGCGCGGGGACACGGCGACGGCGGCGGACGGTGCGGGACAGCGGCGGCGCGGGGCATAGGCGGGGAGCGGCGTGCGAGAGTGCTCCTCTCCCTTGCTCGACCGGGCAGAGAAGAACCCTGCCCCCGCGGGTCCCACCTGTCAGCGCCGCCTGACAGGGGGCGCGGGTGGCGAGTGGGCTGGCCGCCACGCGGGCCGCCGTCCCCGGCTGGGCTTTGCCCAGCGGGCGTGTGGCCGCGGGCTGCCACCCGGCTAGCGGGGAGTTACCCCATTTTTTTTAACTTTGCTCTTTTGCAGATTTAACCCTATATTTTTACCATTTTCCCCAGGGGTCCAAATACAAAAGTGAAAGGGCTTAATTCAAGCTATCCTTTTGTATTTTTATCCTTGGTGAAACCAAAATCTTTGAGGGGTTTAAATTGGAAATTTGAATTTGCATTTAAAAATTTATTTTTTTAAACCTTTGTAAATAAAAGTCAATTGTGAGTATCACAGCCTTGCCCCCTTAAGAAAATCTCGTCCCGAGGTTTAAAAGTGGTCGGAAGATAAGAAAGGAACGTTTTAAGACGAGGAATGAACTTACTGGCTTGACCCTTCTGAAACTGCTGCCAGAAGTCTGGATATTCCTCTTGCAGGAGTTGCTCAGGCTCCCAAGTAGCCTCTTCCGATGTATGATGTCGCCATTGCACCTTGTAAAACTTGAGTGCTCGTTTGCGGGTGGCCCTCTCCTTAACGTCTAAAATCTTACTTGGGTACTCTTTGTATGTTAGATTGGGTTCCACTTGCAGTTCTGTATGATCCACTTCTTCCAAAGGTATCCTCAGGCATTTCTTAAGCTGAGAAACATGAAATACATTGTGGATTGTCGTCAATTGAGGGGGTAATTCGATTCGATAAGCCACTGGACCGTACCTCTCGATAATTGGAAAAGGTCCAATATACCGAGGGGCTAACTTGTCCGGTGACACCGAATCGATGAACTCCCTTCACAAGGGATACCTTAAGGTATACAAAATCCCCTACTTCAAATACCAATGGTCTTCTTCGCTTGTCTACATAGTTCTGTTGGCGAGCTTGCGCAGCTTTCAACTTAGCTTGGATAAACCGGACTTGCTTCTCGGCAGCTATTACCAACTCAGGGCCAAAAGTTACCCTTTCTGCCTGGTTCCGACCAATTCAAAGGGGTTCGGCATCACCGTCCATAAAGGGCCTCAAAAGGAGCCATTTCCAAACTCTTTTGATAACTGTTATTATAAGTGAACTCTGCTAAAGGTAAACATGACTCCCAGTCTGAACCATAAGTTAAGGCACATGCTCGTAGCATATCCTCCACGATCTGATTAATTCTTTCCACCTGGCCACTGGTTTGAGGATGGTAGGCCGAGCTATGGATAAGAGTAGTACCTAAAGCTGCTTGTAATTGTTCCCAAAAGCGGGCAACAAATTGCTGGACCGTGATCGGAAACAATAGTCTTAGGCACCCCATGTAACGCTACTATGCGTTGTAGGTATAACTCTGCCAGTTGTGGAACTGAATTTTGGACACTCACAGGAATAAAGTGGGCCGTTTTTGTTAACCAGTCCATGATCACCCAAATGGAATCCTTCTTTTTGCGAGTTTTAGGTAAACCCACAATGAAATCCATGTGGATATCTTCCCACTTCCAACTTGGAACTGGCAAAGGTTGCAAAAGTCCCGCGGGTCATAAGTGATCCGCCTTTATTCTCTGGCATACATCACATTCCGACACATATCTTCCTATTTCCCTTTTCATCCTGGGTCCACCAGAAACGTTGCCTTAAATCTTGATACATCTTGGTACTGCCCGGGTGAATAGTGTAACGAGAGGCATGAGCCTCTTCCATAATCTTCCTTCTAAGATCTGTGTCTTTGGGCACTACCAGACGATTTTTAAACCAGAGTGTATCCCCTTCTTTAACCTCGAAAGGTAACTCTTCGCCTTCAGTAAGCCTTCGTTTTAAATGTTGCACCCCTTTGTCCACCTTCTGGGCTTGAATCACTTGGTCCTTAAGAGTGGGTTCCAATTGAAGAGCAATCACTGCTCCGGGTTGTACCATTTCTAAATTCATCTTTTCCATTTGCTCACAAAGAGATTCTGTGGAAGGAGATAAAGTAGAACAATGGCAATGAGCCTTACGACTCAGAGAGTCCACAACCACATTGGCCTTTCCAGGATGATAATGGATTTCCAAATTGTAATCCTTGATCAACTCCAACCAATGGCATTGCCGCATATTCAACTCGCTTTGAGTAAAGATATACTTTAAACTCTTATGATCTGTATAGATATGACAAGTATTCCCTAGCAGGTAGTGGCGCCAAATTTTTAAGGCATGAACCACTGCTGCTAGTTCTAGATCATGGGTGGGGTAGTTTTCTTCATGCTTCTTCAGCTGACGGGATGCATAAGCTATGACTTTTCTTTCTTGCATCAATACACATCCCAGTCCAATGCCCGAAGCGTCACAATATACTTCAAAAGGTTTGGTGACGTCCGGCTGGATCAATATCGGGGTAGAAGTAAGTAATTTCAGTTAAGCTTTGGAAAGCCTGATCACACTCGGATCTCCAGACGAACTTCACATTTTTCTGTAATAGCTGGGTCATTGGTTTGGCTATTCTGGAGAAGTCTTGAATGAATCGACGGTAGTAGCCAGCCTAGCCTAAGAAACTTCTAACTTCAGTAACAGTACTTGGGGTTTTCCAGTTTAAAACCTCTTCTATCTTCTCAGGGTCTACTTCTATCCCATCGGCAGAAAGGATATGGCCCAAGAAGGAGATTTTATTTAGCCAAAAGGCACACTTGCTGAACTTGGCATATAGCTTATGTTCTCGCAACCGGGATAACACCACACGCAAATGGTGTTCATGTTCTTCCTTGGACTTAGAGTAGATCAGAATGTCATCGATAAAGACCACTACAAACTTATCCAACTTCGGCATAAAGATGGAGTTCATCAGGTACATGAAGTATGCCGGGGCATTGGTTAGCACAAAGGACATTACTAGATACTCATAGAGACCATTCCTGGTAAGAAAGCAGTTTTGGGTATATCTTCCTTTTTGACCTTAATCTAGTGATACCCTGATCTAAGATCGATTTTTGAGAAGACCTTGGCTCCCAATAGCTGATCAAACAACACATCGATTCGAGGGAGTGGATATTTATTCTTAATGGTCACCGCATTGAGGGGACGATAATCCACACACATTCTTAGAGACTTGTCCCTCTTTTTCTCTACAAAAAGAGATGGGCAACCCCAAGGAGAAGTACTAGGACGGATAAAACCCTTTTTAAGAAGGTCTTCGAGCTGTACTTTCATTTCAGCCATCTCGCTTGGAGCTATCTTATAAGGTTTCCGGTAAATAGGAGCCGTACCTGGTACTAGTTCTATGGAAAACTCAATTTCCCTCTCAGGTGGTAGTCTCGGAAGATCTTCGGGAAACACATCTGGAAATTCACACACCACCGGAATAGATGCTAACTCAGGGCTGACATCCGTATTTACTATTGGCATCTCTTTTTCTATTCGGGGAAGCGAAACATGCACCGGGGTATTATCGGGGAAAATAACCCGTATGGTGCGAGCAGTGATATCCATAACTGCTCGATGAGCATTCATCCAGTTCATCCCTAGGATGACTGGTATACCGCGCCCTGGTAGCACGATGGGTTGGATTTTGAAAAGTTTTCCACCCAATTCCAATTGCAAATCCCTAACCACTTGGTTAGTTAGCAATTGCTGACCGGGAGCCAGTGATGAGGTACCCTTGTTTAACTGGGGATATAGAAAAACCCCGACGATATGCATATGCATGACTGACAAAGGTATGCGATGCTCCCGTATCAAATAAAACTTGAGTAGGCAGATCATTGATTAAGAACGTACTAGTCATGACTGCTTCTCCCTCCGGTAACTCTTCCATCTGCATATAGTGTACCTTGCCCACTTTCGGGGCAGGGCCCTTCTTCTTAAAGGTATATTGGAGATTTCCATCGGAGGTTGGGGCAGATGGGCGGGACCCTTGACCTTGACGAGGATATGGGCAGTCCTTCGCGAAATGGTTGGGCCGTCCACAATTATAACAGGTGTTGCCCGGCATTGGAGCACGAGGGGCAGAGGGACCAGGTGCCAGTGGACGAGGGGGCTGTGACTGTGGCCTCATAATCCACTAGTCGCGGGGCGCTGATTCGGCTGTGGAGCTGACCGAACCATCCATGAGGGACGAGGAGTGGGAAAGGCATACCTGGGCGGTTGGTATACCACCCGTGGTCGACTGCTCGATCCCTCGGTGGCTCTCTTACGTTTCTTCTCTTCTCCATACACCCGGAGCCTTTCTTCCAACTGGATAGCATCATTCACCATCTGATGAAAACTGGGGTAAGACATATTCATCTTTGCCCTCATGCGAGGAGACAAGCCACGTGAAAAATACATCCTTTTAGATTCATCCCCAGTAATCAAGGTAGGAGCATATTGAGCTAGATGGTTGAAGGCTTGAATATACTCCAGGACCGTCTTATGACCTTGTTGCAGGCTCAAGAACTCCTGCATTTTCATTTCCACTAGACCTTCGGGGATATGATGGTCCTCGAAAGCCTTGCGGAATTCTTGCTAGGTAAGTTGTTGGTTGGGTTGAAAAGAAGCTTGGTAGGTTGCCCACCAGGTTCCAGCAGGTCCTTGTAACTTCCGAGCAGTGAACATAACCTTTTGTTGATCCGAAAGATTTGGCAGAAGTTCAAACATGCCCTCTATGGTCCGCACCCAATGTTTGGCGTCCATTGGATCCAGTGCTAGACTAAAAAGTCAGTGGATGGAGAGCTTCAAAGTCTAGGAAGGTCACTCCTGCCTCCCGCTCGCGGCGCGGGTTATCTTGCATTAATTGATGCTGAGCGAGTTGACTTTGAGCTAAAAGCTCAATTAAACGATCATGGCGGTCCAAGACTTCTGCCATGGTGGGATGAGTTGGGGGTGGTGGAGGAATTTCGCCAGAATGATCACCAGCCATCTGCGGAGCACAGAAGTTGAGACGACCGTAAGCTTACCATTACGCTTAACAGTTGAGAAGAGTCAGGTACACCAGACCTAACATCCTTTTATTGAAAAACAAGAGCACCACAAGCGTGTATAACACATAACATCTTACATAACGGGTTCAAACCACACTTAGTTGATACTATTATACAGTCATACCGCGACCACTAGCTTACTCAAGCAACAACCCATACTGGCAGCTAAAATTTTTTTTACAAATTTTACAACATCAAGTGCCCAAACATCGGACCCACTGCAATTCATCCCTCAAGTGCTGCTCTGGCCCACTTGAATTTTCGTCCGCATCCGAATTGTACCCTATACTAGGAGCAGGGGCACGGTGGTCCAACGGAACCGAAAACGATCCCTGAGGATCCCTGAGTAGCCCCTGACCCCTCAGGAACTAACTCCATGGGCTCCTCCTCTGAAGAACTCTCTTCTAATTCTGCTTGGAGCTGATCATTTTGCATTTGCAATGCAATCACCTACTCATTAAGATCATCTATGATGGTGTGGTCGAGTTCGATATGTATGGTTTGATCCTGGATGGTTAGGTTAGCAGTGTGCAACTGATCTCTTAATTCTCTCACGGTGCGTTGGTCCTCATATTGATGAAGACCCAAACTGATGATCTCAGAAGAATCCCTATGATGTTGTTCTAACATCTGCTCGTTCTGCGCCCTTAGCCCCAAGAAACCCTCTCTGGTACTCTCATAGGTTTGGTGGCGCTGATCATAAAGATCCGCCAAATGGGAAGTATAGTGGACTTGCTCACGCATTTGGCGCCTTCGCAGGTCTCGTGCACTACGGTCCAGGTTCTCCAATCTCTGTTCCCACTCAGGCTGAGATCGGTCATTGGGAGGAAGAAACATAACTTCAGACCCTTCTAACTCACCAAAATGCATCTGTACAGAGCCCGGTTAGAGCCCTGTAAGCTGCATCAGAAAAAGCCTCTCCAGGGGTTATCCCACTACCCTCAACTTCCCACACTTCCTCCTCCGGAAACCTAGGGTGTTGAGGCATACGCACTCGCAGCCTTGTCTCACCCATGAGACCCAGATCAGCATGACGAACAATATAGCGGGGGCAACTAAGATAACCTAACCCCTGAAGACGGTGGTGGAGAGTCATAGCTAAGGGACAGTTTTCTGGGCACTCCTGGTGCCAACAACCCCTGGCATCCTCGTAAGGGACGAAAATGTGCGGCATCTGGATCCAGAACAACAAAAACTTTGGTTAACAATAAATTATTTTGAATTGATCTACTTACTCCTAGAGACAGAAAAATAACTCTAATGCAATCATGATGCATGACATGTTTTAAGACCAAACTTTTTAATGTTCTCTACACGATCATTTTAAAGAAGGTGATTTCATTATATAATACCTTTAAACAAACCCTTATGCTGGGCTTACTTCATATAAATTGAAAAAAAATAGTTTTTAAAATAGTAACCCACCCCTCAACCTGGCTTTCGATACCAGCTGTGGCAGAACTGCCTAGATTAACCCGGATTTAGTGCTTAATCACCAGATCCGGACTAACCTTGGTAGTCCTTCAGGATTTAGGTACCCTGACTTGGCCTTCCCAGCCGGATCGAGCTTGGTTTTTGGGGCGACTCTTGAAGGAGTCCACAGGTTACAACATACACAACCACATTTATTACATAGAGTTGAAATATTACACACAGAGTTCGATACTTATTACATCCAGGCCGGTAAGTTCATCAGCCCTTTTTACCAAAAGTTATTATAGATCACAAGTTTCTCCAAAATACCCGTTATACCGCCCAAGGCGTAGTGAAGCTTGCTTCAGAAGAAGGGAGGAGGGAGGTAAGGATACCATTCGAACAAAGTATACTCTGCTCCTGTAAAAAGAGTAGGCAAGAAGCCTGAGTACTAATTACTCAGCAAGACTTACCCGACCACTGGGTCTAAACCCGACTTTGTAGCCTATAGCCGGGGTGGTTAGGTCAACTCACACTGCGGCAGGCCTAATAGTGAATCCTTAACTTTTAGAATTTAGTTACTTTTTAGTTATTACCTGTCCAGACTAAGTTATACTTATTCTACTAGCAAACAAGAGCATACCCTTTGCAAATTCATTCTTTATCAACAGGATCAACTTTCTTACTACGATGTTGGTCGCGATCAGGCAGCTTACAACCGGCAAGCCACAGACGATTCGAATCGATTTTTTCACCTCTCGAGAGGGATACTCAGACACCCGTCATATGCGTGTACACTGACCCCGCATACGACAACCCAACATCCAATGCCACCTAGCCGGAACCATTCTTACCGAACCCGGGTGTCAGTCCTTCGACACCCGCCCAACCTCCTACTTCCAGTTGGTCTCGTCTAGTTCCGCGCGCTTAGGTACAACAGGACGAGAGGTTTACCGGAGCCCGTTAAGGACGGCAAGTGAATGAGGCGCGTTCGGCCCAACCAGGCCACACATCCGACGGCCTTATGCGACACAGGCAGGATCAGGGTCCATAGCAATAATCATAACATACAATATACGAAAGCGAAACTAATCCCGCCGCATGTCAAATTATTAACATCCTTCTCATTCTTAACCAATTAATTTTAGTAAAAGAATTCCGTTCTAGGCCTATGCCATCTAAGCCATCTATTGCGTATAGGATCTTCATGCAGGACATTGGGTAACCATGCTTTAGGGTTTCAATCAACTCCTGACTCTAATGCACAAGCATAACCCATTCTTATTTAAAAGTTTTAAAGAAAATAGGTAATGCACCGGGGCTTGCCTTGGGCCAAGGGGTCGGTGTCGGCGGTCGGCTCGAAGGCTGTTTCTTCCGGGGCGGTGAATAGTTCGGATGCGCCGGCTTCGGGGGCTTCTGCTGCGGTGGAAGACTCTTCAACTGGAGCCACTAGGAGAAGCGTACCTAGGATGGTGACATGCAGGAGTTTGAAAGATGAGGATGATCAACCTGTTGAAAAAGTAAAGTGTACAATTTTCTAAATAAAAAGGGTGGTCGGGGTTAAACATCTGGATCTTCAGGTCGTAACTGACTGTCTTAGGGCTCGAATAAATTTTCTATTATTTTTAAATATTTTTAAAAGCTTAAATGAATTTTCTAGAAATTTTTGAATAATTCATATGTGTTTTAGAATTAATTCTATATTTTTAATACACTTCTATGAATTTTTTCTGTGTTTTTAAAAAAAATCTAACTTTTTAAAATTATATATACTTTAATTTAAATTTTTTTAGAAATACCAAATATTTATATGAATTAATAAATAAATCAATTAATTAATATAAACAGATTAAGTTAAATCAAAGATTGAATAACCAAACTGAATTAAGAAAATATAAAACATAAATCAAAAATGGATTTCGGCCCAGCCCCCATGAAAAAAACGAAGCAAAAGTCCTGATTTCCCCCCTCTCTTTCGGCTCGGCCCATCGGCCGAGTAGGCTAGCGGCCCACCGGGCGGACGGCCCAGCTGGGCTGGTGGCCCAGCGGACCGGCCTCGCCCGGCTGGCTCGTCGCGGGGCGTTGCACGCGCGCGACGCGGCACCGTGCGCGCTCACGGGCGCGGCCTCGCCGGCAGGGTCCCGACCGACGGCGACCCATCGCGGCAGCGATGCGGATGCGCTACCCCCCCTCCTTTCCCACTTTCCCTCTCTTCCCTTCTCCTCCTCTATTTTTGCGCACGCCGCCCACTGCGGCATGGCACCCACCGGCGCAACGCACCGGCGAGGTGGCCTCGCGGCGGCGGCGGTGCCTGCATGGGTCAACCCCCTCCCGCGCGGGTTGCGCGCAGGCGCGGCGCGCCCGGTGCACGCATCCGCCGGAACCCTAGGGGTTCGCGCGCGCGGGGAACGCGGCGGCGGCGGCCAACGCGGCCTCGGCGCCGTGGCTTGGCTCCGAGCTCTTGCGAGCTCGGCCGGCCCTAAGCTCGGTGCAAAGGGAAAGGAGGAAGCGGGGAGGGCGCAGCTCACCGGCGCGGGCGCGGGGACACGGCAACGGCGGCGGACGGTGCGAGACAGCGGTGGCTTGGGGCACGGGCGAGGAGCGGCGAGCGAAAGTGCTCCCCTCCCCTACTCGGCCGGGCGGAGAAGAACCCCGCCCCCGCGGGTCCCACCTGTCAGCGCCGCCTGATAGGTGGCGCGGGTGGCGAGTGGGCTGGCCGCCACGCGGGCCGCCGCCCTCGGCTGGGCTTCGCCCACAGGGCGCGTGGCCGCGGGCTGCCACCCGGCTCGCGGGGAGTTACCCCTTTTTCTTTTCTTTTTTTTTAACTTTGCTCTTTTGCAGATTTAACCCTAGAGTTTTACCGTTTTCCCTAGGGGTCCAAATACAAAAGTGAAAGGGCTTAATTCTTAATTCAAGCTATCCTTTTGTATTTTTACCCTTGGTGAAACCAAAATCTTTGAGGGGTTTAAATTAGAAATTTGAATTTGCATTTAAAAATTTATTTTTTAAACCTTTGTAAATAAAAGTTAATTGTGAGTATCACAGTCCACACCCTCTATGAATGTGTTGGATTTTTGGCCTTAAGTGGGGTTTTCAGGTTGGGTTGGGTTTTAATAAACAAATGAAGGCACACAATCCAATATATTTTTCAAAGTTTGTTTTTTCCAAGCTTACCGCTGGTGTAGTATGGATAACCTAAGTCATAGTGTACAAGATATACTATTTTGGGAGAGACTTATCCGGCCTGGCCAGGAACATGGGAAACTGATAGATGGCCCTAACAAGCTATCTTCCCTCGTGTTCCAGTACTCCCCCATTTAAACACACGTGCGCGCGCGCACGCACACACATGCACATATCTATCTATATACACACACAATGCGGTTGATTTTTTTATTTAATCATTCGTAATATGCAAAAAATTTCATAAGTTATTATTTATCATGTTGTGATTTGTATTTTTACAATAAGACGGGTAATTAAAGTTGCAGGCAAAACTTCAATTGCTGTCAAATATTCGTGAACGGAGGGAGTAGTTGATTATTTTCCTTTATGTTCTTTTATTCCCATTTCGTAATTCAAATAATCTAGTACAAGCCTTTCTTGTTACTTTCTCCTCTCAAAAGAATTACTATAATCCTGCTCCTTGTCCTGTGTCCTTTGATTTTTACTGAAAAGTCCAATAGTTTCTGCCCTTGCCGCGATCAAGGCCAATTATCAGCTAAAGAATTGGATGGGTGACCCCCTGCGTTCCGAAGACACTTGCGTGGGATGGGTTGAGCTGCAGCTATGACATTTCGGGCCCACCTAGAATCACAACTGTGTAAGTTCAAATTTACATGAAAAATGGTTCTACAAGCATGTCATAGGTCTTATCGTTGAACTCTGAAACGCTGGATGTATTATAGAAATATTTCATCTAGCGGCTTGAGCGGAGCTATATCATTGTACTTCTCCAAACTCACAACAATCCAGTACTTGTAAATATGAGGTTTCCAATCCATTTTCCCGTTGGGCTTTACTGAATGAAAGAGATACATTTTGTATGCATGCAATTTCGTTTTCAGAGATTTATCGTACAATAGTTTGATTGGCTCAGTTCGACAGTTCTTGATGTGCTTTTACAACTGCCTTCTCTGAAGGTTATGTAACTCTAGCCCATGGTCATGTCATGATGTCCGACTTGAGTTTGCGCTGAAGACATTGAAATCAATACTATTTGTTTTTAAGAGATTTGACCGGCAGCCAGCTTAATGGATCAATTCCCTCTGGGCTTCTGAAAAGAATTCGAGATGGTTCCCTAAAGCTGAGGTTTTAATTTTGCTTGCTTATGTTGGGAACTGGTAATGTTTTTTTACAGATATGGGGACAATCCAAGCCTTTGTAGCCACGGCAGTTCTTGCCGAATCACAAAAAGTAACACACGGAGTAGTAGTGTTGCTGCTTTTCTTGCTAAGAAAAAAGAAATTCAGCATCCAACACACGAATTGTTCAACATGTCCATTTGTAAGTGAATTCTCTGAAAGTCCTAGCTTGGTTCTTTGGCTATCAAACGATGAGCAGACAGCAGTGTGAAGCCACAGAATGAGCCGAGTGACGCGCGACCACGATCATAGGACGGAACGGCAATGAACCTGGCCAGACGCAGCTGGAGAACCGCCTGTTCACGTACGATCATCACGAACAACTTCCAGCGGGTCCTTGGCCACGAGAACGACGTACGCTATAGTTGAAACCAAAACAAAACGGCTAGAAGAGAATTTTTTTTTAAATTTTTTTCAAAAGAAAACTTTTAACAAGAAAACAAGGATTTCAATTTTTTTTTTAAAAAGCACGAGGAAGAAGAGCCTAGTTAAGTCTCAAGTCACGTGGATAGCTGTTTTTCAAGCAGCTCTATCCAAGGCTAACTCTCTTCTTATATTCCAATCTTTTAAATCCTTCTTAACTGCCTTCTTCTATGTCAGATTTGGCCGGCCCTCCTACCTCTCTTCACATCATTGTTCCGGCTTATGATGCCGCTATGCACTGGCTCCTCTGGGGGTCTTCGTTGCACATGCCCAAAACACCTTAGTCTGTGTTGCCCAAGCTTTTCTTCAATTGGAGCTACCGTTGCCCAAGCTTTTCTTCAATTGGAGCTACCCCTAGACGATCTCGTATCTCGTCGTTACGAACTCGATCCATCCTTGTATGCCCACAAATCCAACGCAACATACGCATCTCCACTAACACTTAGTTGTTGAATATGTCTTTTTTCAGTGGGCCAACATTCTGCACATACAATATCGCAGGTCTAATAGACGTCCTATAGAACTTGCCTTTTAGCTTTTGTGGTACCCTCTTGTCACATAGCACACCAGATACTTGACGCCATTTCATCCATCCCGCTTTGATTCTATGGCTAACATCTTCATCGACATCCCCGTCTCTTTGTAACATTGATCCTAAGTATCGAAAAGTATCCTTCTTGGCACTACCTGGCCTTCTAAACTCACATCTCCTTCCTCTTGTCTAGCGGTACCGAAGTCACATATCATATATTTAGTTTTAGTCCTGCTAATTCTAAAACCTTTCAACTCTAGGGTCTGCCGCCACAACTCCAGTTTTCTATTTACTCCCGCCTGGCTTTCATCCACTAGTACTACATCATCCGCAAACAACATGCACCATGGGATATCTCCTTGTATATCTCTTGTGACCTCATCCATCACCAAAGCAAATAGGTAAGGGCTCAAAGCTGATCCTTGATGTAGTCCTATGTTAATTAGGGAAGTCACTTGTGTCACCATTAGTTGTTCGAACATTAGTCACCACCTTGTTGTACATGTCCTTAATGAGGGCTACATACTTTGTCGGGACTTTATGCTTTTCCAAAGCCCACCACAAAACATTCCTTGGTATCTTATCATAAGCCAGCGGGTCCTTGGCCAAGGATGGAAAAAAAGTCTACATCACTCCCAGACCTGTCAATGCCTATCTACTTAACCTTTTCACCTACAAAACCGAGTATTCTATTCCTCTAAACTATGTAAAACCGTTTAAATAACTCCCTATGGTGATTTTAGAGGTGATTTTGTCTATGTGGCATTACACGTGGACAATGACATGGCAAAGATACGTTTTCAAGCCCAGGGCACTCTCTAAAACTATCGATGTTCATTTACATAACCCCTCACTTATATAAATAAATATTTTGCCTCATTGAATATACAATACTAACAAAATGATTATTGGTGTATGATAGTATTTTTTATATTGTCTCACAAGTATGGAGCTCATGCCTTGATTTTTTATCCCTCTATGCACCGAGAAGTTAATCTTTTAACTAAATTTTAAGCTAATTTTTTAGCCTAATACACTTTTTTATTCAGTAAAGATCTTCAGACTACAATTCAATAACACAGAAATGTCAGTTTATGTATGTGAGTAATGGAATTAGTGCTACTATATAGGTACTGCGTACTCTGGATGAGAGCTAAATGTCCATTTATATAGGTAAAGGGGTTATGTAGCCAAGCATCAATAGTTTAGGGGGTGACTATAAACTTTGAAACATGATTTTGCCACATCATTGCCCACGTGTACTTGCCACATAGATAAAATCACCCTAAAAAATTATTTAAATGGTTTTATATAGTTTAGGGGATAGAATATATACCCGGTTTTACATGCAAGGGAATTAACTAGACAGACATGATTTTTCTTTGAGGATGGTTCAGGTCTGTCTACAATACGATGGTCTCTTGGAGGATGGCACCCAGGTTGCAGTCAAGCTGCGAGCTCGATCAGTCTTCCAATCAAGGTCTCAGAGAGTTCCTAACGGAGTAATATAAATATAAAGGACCTATCTCTAACCGATTAGTCCAAATGTATTGTCTATTTACTATTCTAACTATCTCTCTGTATAAAATAGCGCATAGTGTCGATTTATAGCTATAAGCAGTTCATTTAGTCCATACTATTGAAGATAGCCTAATACAATACAGGGTTCGATCAAGTTCATTCAGCTGGTGCACCAAAAACAAAAAGTACTGCCCGGTCATATGTCAGATGTACATTAGCAGTTCGATTTGGAGATACGAGCACGTCCTTTTCTTGTCTCAGGCTCAGACATCAACAAGCGTCCATCACAAGAATCTTTGTCTCCCTGATCGGTTACTGCAAGGATGGGGAACATTTGGCGCTTGTCTACGAGTACATGTCAGAGGTACTACGCTAGTTTCACTATTCATGTGGTGGTATATATGCCTAAATTTATGTACTAGACATCCCTCTACAAACAAAGATCGTAAGACTGAATCTAGTAGGAAGAACCCTTTCATTTTCTAAATCCAAACTTTAATCCATGTACAACGTCACTATAATATAAATTTATCGTCTTTTGGTCCGTATTTTGGTCCCCGTGCTGAACAAACGTAAAGCTCCACGTTGCCCTAGAGTCCGGCAAGGTATTATCTGTTCAGATTGGTCTCGATTATTGTGGTCCTTTTCGATGACAATGCCATCTTGCACACAGGGCTCGAGTATCTGCGCAAGGCGTGAAGACTGGATTTCGTTCACAGGGATGTGAAGGACGTCGAACATCCTGTTGAATGTCACTGCTACAGAACTGCACTGTATGAGCGCCTCTTTATTCACATTAGGGGCTGTTCCAATAACGAGCCACATCTATTGTTCTCAGACCGAACTCCACGAGGAGAGCCGCTTTTGCTGTATGCTTAGCAAAAACGGTGTGTGGCACTAACCGCTTCTAAACATAGCAAGAGCAGCTGGTGACGTGCACCGCTTCTGCTAAGGTCACACAGCAAGAGCGGTTGATTCCTGTCCACCGCTTCTGCTATTAATGTATTTGCTAGAGGCGGTTGACAACACTGAACAGTTGCAGATAATTTATTTATAGCAGCGGGTAAAGTCATGAACCACATCTGATAATAGATTTTTTAGGAGCAGTGCATTCCATTGACCGCACCTGCTGTGGACGAATGAAAATTTTCCATACAGGGTGCACAGGTTCAAAATATTAGCTGTCTCCTCCATCTCTCTCCCTCGTTTCAACTCTCTCTCTTGACTCCCTATCAGCTCATCCCTCTCCAGATCCCAAATCCCACCGGCCACCGCACAACAGCCGCCACCGCCTCAACTCCCCCGGCCCCCAGATCGCGCACGCGCCCCAATGGCCGCCTTGCCGGCGCTGCCTACCGCGGGTCTCCTAGGCCCTCGTTCTCCTGGCGGTCGCCGCGCCGGTGGTCCTAGAGCTCAACGTCTTCAGCATCGCCTTCGACCCACTAGCCTCCGCGGAGCTCGACCTCTCCACGCTCGACCTTGACGTCACTTACGCGCTCTAGGCTGACCTCATCAAGGTTGCCTACTCCTTCGACCGCCTCCGCCCGCCCTCCAACCCCTGCCGACGTCGAGGTCGCCTGCTCCTCCTCATTCTCCACCGCCTTCAGCGTCAACGAGCCCAGCCAGTACACGCTCATCTTCGCCAACTGCCTCAGCGGGGGGCTCAAGGCCGACATCGACGTCCACTCCACCCACATGGACAGCCGGCGCGACGGCCCCCGTAGGCGGCTAGGTGCCTCGGCGGGCGGCGCACGACCAAGGCGGGGGTGTGGCCGGAGGGGGGCTTGCTGAGCTGTACACGGCAAGCGGACCACTTTTTTTGTTTGTTTAATATGCCTGTAGGAGCGGTGTACGTTATCCACCGTTTCTATTGATACATCTTCAAGAACGGTAGGTAAGGTACACCACTTCTGCAAAAAGATCTTTAGGAGCGGTGCACCGTATAAACCGTTGCTATAGGGGTTTCCTCTTAGAAATGTTGATCTATAGGAGTCTATGAGTAGCAGCGCGCTCTTGTAGTGAGTTTATTTAATAGTGTGTAGATCTCGAGGCCAAGATCATATCGCCGATTTCGGCCTGCTCAAGCCCTTCCGCTGCGAAGACAGGGTGGTGGTGGTCGGCACACACGGGCTACCTTGCTCGTCCACATGCAGTACTAGCCTAGCCCGGTCACTTTGCCGAGTGGCCAGTAGCCACCATTTTGATTCTTGGGGCGGCAACTGCAGATCAGCAGAGGAGGCAGTGGATTTACACAGCCATGAATGCACAGGTGCTCGCGCGGGCGGCTCATTGGGAAGAACGATGTGTACAGCTTCGGCGTTGTGTTGCTGGAGGTGATCACAGGGCAGCCGCCGATTCCTGCGGTGCCCGGAGCCCACCAAGACTGTCCAGTGGGCACACAGCGCCTGGCGCGCGGGGATATCTAGGATTTGGTGGACGTCCGCCTACAGCATGGCTACGACGTCAACGCCGTGTGGATAGCTGCCGACGTCGTGCTCAAGACCTCAAGTGCACTGCCCACCAAGACCGATGTGGTGGCACAGCTGCAGGAGTGCCTCGAGCTCGAGGAAGGCCGCCGCTGACCATTTCACGGTTTACGCGGCAGTACTTCGTTTCTTGAGGGTGCCAAAGATGGTCGCCCCTGCTGGTTCACGGTAATCCTGAAGTTCTTTGCTGATGTTGTTTTGTGGTTTTGTATGAAATTAATGGAAATAATTGTACAAGTATTTAAATATTTCACCTGTTCGCACTTCATCATAGCCTTTTCTTTATCAAACTGAATGAGTCCCTTCTCAATTTTTTTGGCATTGGTTTTAGTTTGTGGTTTGCAATACGATCGAACTTGCCATGTGTGTCTCCTGATGGAGGAGAGGATGGGGATTGGGGCGAGTTGGGCTTCGCCCAAGCCCATGGGAATTACATAAATTTTTAAATTGAGTTCCTACTTTAGAAATAATGTTGGAAAAGTTCATAAATTTGTTTCAAAAAATTTCAGATTAAATATAATGTAGCAAAGTTTAGAAATCATATTTGGACCACAAAAGATACACCAACGTTTTAAAAAAATTCAGAAAAATATCCAAAGATAGATTGAGAGGCAATTAACTCAAATAAAATATTCGGGGCTCATCAAAGCATTTAAGGGGCCTTAGATAAAAAAGGGATCTATAGTTAGGAATAGAAACAAATTTCTCAAGAAATTCAGAAAAAATCACAAGAATATTCATTCATTATCTAAGCATGTTTAGAAGGTTTATAAAATATATATTTTGCACTCAAAACAACATGAAGCTGTCATGAATGCAATGAGCATTTATTACAGACAATGATAAATCATATTTACTCTATAAATAAATTTCCTTATTATAAATTTATGCCTATTTAATTCAAAGCAAAATAAAAAAGTAACATTCAAAGTGTGTAGTGTGCATGTGAGGGCGAGGCTTGAGTGCATGTGTGTTTTCCTAAGGAGAAAGAGAAGAGGAGAGGAGTAAGGGAGTGGTCCGCGAAAAGGGTTGAGCCTAGGCATAAGTCACGTGTGAGGTAAATGAGAAGGGAGGACGGGCTGATTGGACCATCTTGGGTGGGCTAGGCTTTAGGTAAAGGAGAAATAGAAAAAAATGAACAAAACTAGAGAAGAGGGAGTGAAAAGGATAAATAGGCTTGGCTTGGCCTAAGATGGTGGGGCCTAGTTAGACAAGGATAGGTTCATATTGATTTATATTTTTAAAAGGTTTGAAATTAGATTTTAAAATTGGAGTGATTTTTTTTAAAATGGTACATTGCACCCAGGGGCACCATTGTGGTGGCTGAGGTTGGAGGCAGTGGTCGTGGTCATGGCTGGCCATGCTATGGTTCAACCCTAGCCACAATGAAGACGCCATTGGATGATAGATAACTGAGTCCTTGCCAATGGTGAAGTGGCAAGGGCCATGGAGGACAACATAAATGGTGGTATTTAATCCCTTCCCTAGCTATTGCCCAAGATGATGACTTTGTAGGAAGCCAAGAAGGAGGCAAGCATCATGTAGTAGGTCAATGTCATGTTTTTAGGACCAAGGCCCGTCAACAACAATGAAGTTCATAGGCAGATTTTGGGATATGTGTTGGAGCACAAGCAAGATGTTTAATAAGACAAGGCTTTAGACAAGTTATAATTCTCAATGTGTACTCGGCGCCATGTTCTGATGGATTCTATTGCGTAGACGAATGTGTGGATGCATGTTGTGTGTCGTGGTGTCGCTCTAGGTGCGAGATTGGGTTGCCTAATCTATTGATATAGTTCATCTAGGTTTGTCAAGTTAGGGTACCCCCTCCTCACTTTATATAGTCTGTGTGAGAAACATAGCCCCTAGAGGTATGGTTTCGGTGATTAATAGCAATGTTAATTGTGTTACTAATGAGTTCTTGACATGAAGGATTTACATATTATGATTGTACTCATTAGTTGAGAAAAGGAGACCCCTCAATTTCGATTTCATCATCAACAGCTTTGGTTGGATGATCTAGCGAGGAGATTAAGGATTGCTAGCTCTTGGTGTCATAATTGGATTAAGAAGGACACTGGGGGGAGGGTTTGCTAGACTGTAGTCAGCCATACTATCAAGGGAGGTCGAGGTGAGTAGCTTGAACGACCTATCGTTCAATGCAGTACTGAATTTCTATTATTTATTGGTCCTAAAGCTTGTATACATAAAAGTGCTAAAATGCATTCACGAATACTTAGAGAAAATAAAGAAAACCCACAAAAAATAGCGAAAAACCTAAGTTTCAGTACACATTGGATCGTCTGGTGCGTTATTAACGCTGTTAGCGTACTTAGTCCTTGTATCGTGTAAAATGCATGCATCGGATCATCTGGTGGTCCACCACCAGACCAGTCCGGTGTGTTCACTAGACGAAGGCGGCCGAGGCAGTGGCCAAGACATCTCAATGTGTCTTTGTACCCATCGGACCAGCCGGTGGTCACCCACTGGACCGTCAGGTGCATATGCTAGACGTTTTGGCCCGAGGGCTTGCCACAACCAAGTTTCAAATACTTTTTGCACACCGAACTGTCTATTGTGTACCACCAGACCATCCGATGTGTCTACTGTCTAGTTGGTGCAAAGGAGATATTCAATTTTGTTGTGTGCATTGGACTGTCTAATGGTTGCGTAACATTTGTGTAGAATCCCTGAATGACTTTATTAGGGGGTTCTGTCCTATTTAAAGCCTCCCCTTTGCTATCCTTTGGCACCAACAAAAATACTAACACATTCAAAGATCACTTGAGCACCAATCCACACAAATCTTTGAGCTTTGTTGGATCAAGAGGCTTAAGAGAGTTGGCCGCTTGTGCTAGGTTTATCAAGTGAATATCAAGACCTGTTACTCTTAGTAATTAGTATCACCTAGACGGCTTTTGAATCATTCCTCTTGAAGATCTTCCTGGCAATTGTGGAAGAAGCAAGAGGAAGGCCCTTGCATGTGCGTTGTGCATGGTTCGGAGTCCACCACTTACGGAGTGGAAAAGGACGAAGAGAGCACTTGATTCTTGTGTGGATCAAGGGGGAGCTTAGCCTTTGCATAGGTGCTCGAACGAGGACTAGGGGGAGTCACAACTCCTCGATACCTCAGGAAAAAATAACCTTGTCACCTTGCTATTTACATTTATGCAATTTACATTCTGCACTTATATTTTGCATTTACATTCCTAGAATTGCGTTCTTTGCTATATGTTACAAGTCTTTGGCGATTAGCTCTCTAGGGTTACACACAAATTTAGGCACTAGGGTGAACTGACTTGATCCATAGGATTTAATTTCAAGTTTCAAAATCAGAAGTCCAATTCACCCCACCTCTTGGACTTCTTGATCCTTTTAGTTTGTGGGTATGGTTACAACAGATCCCAATTCAATTACAAGAATGAGACCTAATATCATTTTATTCATGTTGATTTGATTCTATCTATAGTCTTTTTCTTGTGTTGCAAGTCAACTAAAGTCATGTTTCAGCCCATATAGGTATTACGCATCATTGGTATATTATCGTATCCTATCTTGTGTTGGCTGAGTCCTTCTTGTGATATACCCAGGGCGCGTGTAAAAACTAGAGCAAACATAAAGGGGGTGTATGTGCCTTGTGGTTGCGTAGAAGTGTGTCGTGGTGGGTGCAAAAATAGTGAAAATTTGTCTCTTAGAATTGTTTTTTGTAAATTTTGTCAGTTCATGTGCACAAACTACTAAACATGGTAGCTTTGCCCTGCTCGAGGTCTCTGTTTCCCACTGTCAAAGGGGCCCTAACAGTGGAGAGGAGGCAAATTTGGGATGACATGGCTAAGGGAGATAGCCATTGATTTAGGAGAGAGCCGCGGAAGGAGGAGATTCAGTGAAATATGATGGGTGGGATAAATCAGATAAGGAGAGATAAGAGAGGGATTGGGTTAGATTGAAGAATGAGTCTTGGGTTGCTTGGTAGACAAGCTTGGAGAAAATAAAAAAGTCCAATTCTAACCAAGATCCTATTCATTTTCCTCAACCCTAATCAATTTCTTTAAAAGTAATACAATGAGTTTAAAAGAACCATAAAATATAATACTTTATTAAGTACAATATGATGAGCTAATGATATTTAGTATAATTTTCTAAGCTTGACTTATTGTTTAGAAATAGGAAAAGACATATTTATTTTGTTTTGTTCTCGCTGACTTGAGTCTTAGAAAACCCAGTTGTAGGTTGTGGTGGCCAAATTAAGGGTGCTAATAGACTTGACCAAAAACACTGTGGGAGGGGGAAGGTTTTTATTGAAATTTCAGAAGGGGAAGGGTTACTTATATAGGGAAATTACAACCACCAAACAAAGAAAAACAAGATAGCTAGCCAGCCTTCCACACCGAAAAGGGACACACAACAAGAGAGGAATTACAAAGAAAGGAGCCATGGTAAAACACCTGATTTAAGATCCTCCTTGATTCTAAAACTCTGGATGAGGACTTCCTCTTTGAATCTTATGATCCAAAGTGTAACAAAAGCATTTTGCCTTTCAATAATCTTACTGATTCTGAGCTTCTATATTTCCCACATGGCTAGAATGCAGATTTCTAAGGAGAACGAAAGAGCAGACATCTGGAACCCCTAGAGGACTCATTCTTGAAGGTCGAGATTCATGCACCATTGAAAATCTAGAATTCGCCAGCACTATCTTGCAAAGTCACAGGTGCTAATAGACTTACAAGGGTTCTAGAGCATGAGCCCTAAGAATCGCCATCGCTTGCCCCTTGAGTCTCACCTTAAGTGAATCAATATCAAATATTCAAACATGAAGGTTGGACTGACACCTAAGAGGGGGGTGATTAGGAAATTCTAAAACTAAGGACTCTCTAAAAACTACAACTATCATAACCTACGCAAGATAAACTAGCTATGTGCACTAAGGTTTGGCTAAGTATTGCTAACTCTATAGTGGCCAAGTCTTGCAACCTAGTTCCACCTAGAAGCTAACCTATCAAGCTTTTCTAGTAATGTAAGTGCACAATGCAAGAATGTAAATGCAGAAGCTAAAGAGATGGGTAGATATATGCAAACTCTCGATGACTGATGGCGGTGATGGCACAAGATCGAGACACGGAGATTTTTTCCCTAGGTTTGGGGAGACTCGCAAGTCTCTACCCCCTACTCCTCGTTTGGTGCCCCTTGTAAGGCTTTGCTCTCGAGTTGTCCTTAAAGGAATATGACCTCACCCTCGCAAAGGTGGAGGATGGCAAAGTGACCTTCAGAAAGGTCAAGCAACCCAATCGGGTATCTCCGGATATCCCGAGTACCCACCTACCCGAGCTTTTCTCTTGCATAGCCCTCCCAAGGACTATGGCCTCACAAAGCCATTGGGGGTCTACCGCGGGCCTTATCACGGGCGCTCTTTGCCAGTCTCCACTGGGTGAAAATTTGGCCAAAACGCCAAGGGCCTTCCTCTTTCTCACAAGGTAAGGTGGCGGCCACTCCATACAAATATGTGTCTCAGAACCAGAATAAACTCAAGAGTCACCAACTATGTTGTGGAGGCCGAGCAAGAAACCTCATAACTAGCCATTGGGTGTGAGCCGCACTGTGCGGGCTACACCACCAGGACCGTCCGGTGTGCACGCACCGCACCGGCTAGTGCGTACAACCCAGCTAGTCCGTGGAGTCAATCATTGGAATCTTCATTTGACCGTTGTGAGAACCGGACCATCTGACAGTTCCACCGGACCGTCCGGTGCATACAAATTCGCTCATGATCTTGAGTTTGCAACCTTTCTATCTAGAACGTACAGTGGTCCGTTCGGTGGTCTAGAATGTCCGGTGCATACAAATCACTCAAGTCTTGAGTTAACAACCCTTCTGTCCAGTAGGTCCGGTGGTCCGTCTGATGCTTTATTTGTAGGACAGCTGTCACTCCATTCTCCTTCTCCCTAGAATGTCTGGTGGTAGGCCATCGGACCGTCCGGTGGTAAACCACCGGATCGTCCGGTGTGTGGAATTTGCACCGGTTCTTGAATCTTCTTGATTTCTCCTTTGAGGTGTTTGTTCCTCAAGTCTTATACTTCCATCCTGGGACTTGGACAAATATTCTCACACACAAATTAGTCCCAATGGTACCTATTGCCACCTCAACCACCAAAATCACACTAGGAAACTAAGCACAGGCCTTAGGGTCCATTTTCCTTACAATCTCCCCCTTTTTGGTGATTGATGACAAGACGACCGAACAAGCAATAACAATACCAATTGAAAGAATTTTAGAACATACTACTTGCTAGGATGTAATGCAAAGGAAAAATCAAAGGATGTGCAATGCTAGCAATTGAAGCAAATGAAGTTTGATTCCAAAATGATTGGAAGAATTTGCTCATGTCTTGCCCTTTCCATGATCTTGTCCCCTTCTTGTGGCCAACATACGTCTCCCCTTACTCCAATGCCACTTCCTTCTTTATCTCGGACCATTTCCTTGATCTTTGATATTCATTTGTCCACATTGTTCTTGATCATGCAGCAACTCCCTTTTGGTCCTCTTTGATCTTCCCTTCCCAGTTCATGTTCAACTCCTTGCATGGTTGCTGGGGTCCACAATTTTTCCCCCTTTGGAATCAAACACCAAAAAGGAAAGCAATAAAAGCACAATGGAGAGTCCCATATATTTGATCCTTAGGATTGGAAGTCGAATGGATCACAATACATGAGACTTATATAACATAGGCTAAGCTCCTCCTAGAAGTGTGCATACATAAGATGGTAGACGAACCATATGCACAACTAGCCCATCAAGACACAAGAGAGCTTAAACTATATTATGCATGGAGGTAGTAATAAATGATTGAAATGTACACCAAGGAAGGTGTTACCAAATTGAAGCCCATTTTCCCTAACTTTATGTGAACCTCTAGGGACATGGGTGAGACTACACACATGATAAACTTGAACACATTGTTGGTCTCAAAGTAACACAAACCATAGTATAGGCTCCTCCTAAAAGTGTGCATACAAACTTTGATTTGCTTGTGAGAGACATGCACTAGTCATTCACGTCCAATTGAGGAGCTCACCGTATGATTCAGACCTAAACTAAGAAACCATGTAGGTTGCTCATGGGTTAGAGTGAGACACAAGCAACCTACCATAAGATAGCCGAGGCATGCATTACTTGAATTTAAATATGCCCATGCAAGCCTAGGCAAGAATAAGCAACCAGATGCTAAAGGAAATGCATGAACTTAAATCTAGTTGCCACACACATGAAGGACTTGGGTATGAGATAAGTTCCATCACTTGGCTTTCTATTGTGACCTTTTATCCAAATGTAGCCAATTCTCCAATTCCTCTTTAGCCCTAATGGCTTCACGCCGCCTTTGGAGTGACACTCTTCTTTTATTTTCCCTCTTTCTTCTTGGCCTCCCCTTTCTTCTTTACTGCACACATGTAGGACTTGTGGCCTTCTTGATTGCAAAGGAAGCACACCATGGCTTGACCCTCCTCAAGCTTCTACACCACCTTGGGGCGGTTATCTTGAGGAGGTTGGGCTTGCTCCCTTTGACGTTGTAACCTTACCACATCCTTCATGAGACTGATTCACCTCTTGCTTAAGCACCCCATTCTACCTTGCAACCTCATCTTCACTAGATTCTACAAACCAACTCTCAATATGATTGCAAGGAGGTGAGCAGGATTTATCAATTAAACCAAGACAAGAGGTGGAAGCATCCTTTTTAGATTTTTGAAAAGAGGGTGTTGATGCATGAGTTGAAGTAGCTTTTAGTTCAAGAGCCTCAATTTTCTTTGTTAGCTCATCATTATGGCTTGACAACCATATCAAACTTAAGTGCTAATTCTTTATAATTGGTTGATGAGCTAGATAATTGAGCTTTAAGAATCTTGTTTTCACTAATTAATTTATCTAAAGCTACTTCTTGCTCATAGACTCGGGAATCAAGCTCATCTTGGGATAGGGCATCATCATCACTTACATTTCTTTCATTCTACCTTTGGCCATGAGGCACTTGTGCGACTGTAGAGGATGATTTGCGTGAAGTGGGCTTGTGGGAGTGCTTCTTGTGATGATCATCATCACTTGACATATCTATCCACTCACTAATGCTTGTGAGCGCTTTGTGCCTCTCTTTTCTTTATTTTTCCTTCTTCTTGAGCTTGTGCTTCTTCTTCTTCTCCTTGACAACTTGTGGAGATGAGTCCATGAAATGACCCTTCTCATCACATCCAAAACAACCACCTTTTCTTTCCTTTTTCCTTTGGCTGTTGTACTGAATATCCTAAATGGCGATTGGGATGCCCTTAGAGTTGAGTTCTCTAATCCTTGTTCATCCTGTTGATCAATATTGCAATCTTTCCATCATTGGTGGAGGAAGAGCATTGGGCTTGATCATCTTCATCACTATCTTCATCTTCTTCACTTGAGCTTGAGCTTGTATCTTTCTTACATTTGCCAGTGTGCAATATCTGGCATTCTCACACCTGGTGAGCATTAAGCGATTCGAATCAATTTTAATTCCCAAGAATAACTATCATATTAGGGGTATATGCTTACTAGCCATCGCGTTCCCACATATAGCCCCCATCTCCACCTGTCTTGTCCCAAGGTTCAAAGCGCCCCACCTAACCCCCGGGTTATGCCCCCTCTGGAGCATTACCATAGTGCACTGGGTCAGCCCTCCCTCGAGTACAAGCACCCCCAGGCCCATCGGCCTCCTGCAAGTGGATGGGCGGCACCTAAAAAACTTCGGACGAGCCTAGGTAAGACTTTCACCGGTCCCATATCCCTGTTAAGCATTCTAGCAATGTTATGCCGATCAGCAGGCGAACAACGGATGTGCCATAAATGACTCTGGCAGAGCCAAATAATACAACAACGCACACCACAAAAGTAAACTTATTCTCCGTCCAGTCTCATCTTTCCATCACATCATATCATAACTCTTTTGAATTTGATATTTTTGTAAACCATTTTTGAGTAAAGCCCTAGCGTCTCGCGAGTGAATATCTTCACTCGACTTCTACCGTCTAAGCATGGCTAAGCATAGACTTCGACCTGTCCATACTACATAGGATATCAGGTATTTATGCATGTGGGTTTCAAACAACTCCTGAATGTAAATGCACAAACAAGTATAGGGTGGTGGGACTCCCTAGGTGTAGATGCGGAAGGGGCATACCTTTGTAGTTGAAACTTGAACAAACCCGGGTTGTGAGGCTTTGCCCCAGGCAACCCCTTGATTACTTGGACAGCTCCTCCGTCCAAACACGACTGATGGGCCCTCTAGGTCATGAGTGGGTCTTAGTTGGTCTTCTGGACCACCGTTGCTTGATGTAGTCCCATGCGTTGCCTTCTTCGATCACGTTTCTACAACAAATGCCACTATATGATTGTCAGTCAGAGCCGTGTAAGCGGCATCAGAAAAAGCCTCGCTAGGAGTTATCCCACTACCCTCAACTTCCCATACTTCCTCCTCCGGTACCCTAGGGTGTTGAGGCATACGCACTCGCACCCTTGTCTCACCCATCAGACCTAGATCAGCATGACGAACGATATAACGAGGACAACTAAGATATCCCAACTCTTGAAGACGGTGGTGAAGAGTCATAGCTAAGGGACAGTTTTCTGGACACTCCTGGTGCCAACAACCCTTGGCATCCTCATAAGGGACGAAAGTATGCGGCATCTGGACCAGAACAACAAAAACTTTTGTTAATAAATCATTTTGAATTGCTCTGCCTTATTTTTAAGGACAGAAGAATAACTCTAATGCAATGATGATGCATGACATGTTTTAAGACCAGGTATTTTAATGTTCTCTACACGCTTATTTTTAAGGAAAAAGGATTTCGTTAATTCATATTTTAAAGTACACCCGTATACGGGGTTCACTTACTATAAAGTGAAAAATAGTTTTTAAAAATAGTAACCTACCCCTCAAGCTCAGCTCTGATACCAGCTGTGGCAGAACCGCCTAGATTAACCCAGATTTAGTGCTTAATCACCAGATCCGGACTAACCTCGGTAGTCCTTCAGGATGTAGGTATCCTGACTTGGCCTTCCCATCCGGATCGAGCTTGATTTTTGGGGCGACTCTCGAAGGAGTTCACAGGTTACAACATACACATTACATTTATTACACAAGTTAAAATATTACACATAGGGTTTGGTACTTATTACATTCCGGCTGATAAGTTCTTCAGCCATTTAAACAAAAGTAGCATAGTTCCCATGTTACTTCATCTCACGCACACACCTAACTGCTTCCGTTGTAGCCAAGCTTAGATAAGAAGAAAGGAGGATTCAGATAAGGGTCCCATTCAAACCACGTGTATTCTGCACCTGTAAAAGAATAGGCAAGAAGCCTGAGTACTAATTACTCAGCAAGACTTACCCGACCACTGGGTCGAAACCCGACTTCCTAACACAAGGCCGGGGTGGTTAGGTCAACTCACACTGCGGCAGGCCTAATAGTAAATCCTTAGCTTTTAGAATTTAGCTCACCCTTTTAGTTATTACCTGATCATGCTAAGTTATTCCTACTCTACTAACCCACCAGGACCCACCAAGACAAACATGTTGTCAAACATTCATCATTAACAAGATCAATTCTCTTACTACGATGTTGGTCGCGATCAGGCAGCTTACAACCGGCAAGCCACAGACGATTCGAATCGGTTTTCCACCTCTCGAGAGGGATACTCAGACACCCGTCATATGTGTGTACACCGACCCCACATACGACAACCCAACATCCTGTGCCACCTAGCCGGAACCATCCTCACCGAACCCGGGTGTCAGTCCTTCGACACCCGCCCAACCTCCTCCTTCCAGTTGGTCTCGTCTAGTTCCGCGCTTAGGTACAACAGGACGAAAGGCTTACCGGAGCCCGTTAAGGACGGTAAGTGAATGAGGCGCGTTCGGCCCAACCAGGCCACACATCGGACGGCCTTATGTGACACAGGCAGGATCAGGGTCCATAGCAAATAATCATAACATGTAAAGTATGAAAGCGAAACTGATCCCGCCGCATGCCTGTCAATTTATTAGCCATCTTCTATTTCTTAACCAAAAACTTGCTGTAAAAGATTTCCTTTCTAGGCCTTTGCCACCTAAGCCATCTACTGAGCATAGGATTATATGCTGGGTAATGAGTCATCATGCTCTAGGGTTTCAATCAATTCCTAACTCTAATGCACAAGCATAACTCTGATTTAAATTAAGAATTTAAGAAAACTGGGTAATGCACCGGGGCTTGCCTTGAGTCACAGGATCGGCCTCTGTCGGTGACTCGGAGTCTCCTCCTGCAGATATGAAGGATGCCTCGGTCGCACCGGCTTCCGGATTTTCCGTTGCAGTGGAAGATTCTTCAACTGGAAGCGGTGGGACCAACGTGCCTAAGTTGATGACATGCAGGAGTTTTTTTTTAAATATGAGGATGATCAACCTGTTGAAAAAGTAAAATGTACCATTTTCTAAAGAAAAAGGGTGGTTGGGGTTAAACATGGATATTTTTCGAATGAAGATGATTGTCCTAAGCTTTCAATGAATTACCAGGTATTTTTAAATATTTTTAAATAATTTTTAAAGCTTAAATGAATTTTCTAAGAATTTTTGAATAATAAGAATGGATTTTTGAATTAATTCTCTATTTTTAATGCACTTTATGAATTTTCTGCATTTTTAAATAAGGCTAAAATTTTTAAAATATATAAACTCTAATTTACTTTCCTTTTGGAATTACCAAATTATTTATATGAATAATAAATAATTTTTCTAATTAAACTAAACATATTACATTAAAGCAAAATAGATAAACAAATTCAATTTTAAAAGAAAAAAGAAAAACAGAATTACTGTTGAAATTCGGCCCAGCCCACAAAAAAGAAGAAAGCAAAAAGTTGTAATTTCCCCCTCCAAAAATCGCCTGGGTTCCCCTTTCGGCCTGGCCCGGCCCGAAGTGGGCCGGCGGCCTGCCTGCCCTAAGGCGCGGCCCCGCCAGAGCCTTTCGGCTCAGCCCCGCCGCTGCGCGGTCCGGCACGCCGGCCTGCCAGGCGGGCGGCCCAGCTGGGCTGGCGGCCCAGCGGACCGGCCTCGCCCGGCCGCTAGGCGCGCGGCGCTCCTGCGCGAGCGCGACGCGCCGGCAGCGCCGCGACCATTCGGCGCGGCGGAGGCCGAGAGACCTCACCGGCGGTGGCCTCGGACGCGGCGCGAGTTCCTCTCTCTTTCCCTCCCCTTTTCCCCTTCTTTCCCCCTTTCTCTGCACTGTGGGGTCGCCGCCCGCCGGCGCAACGCGCCGGTGAGGTAGGCTCGCAGCGGCAGTGGTGCCCGCGGCGGCCTACCTTCTACTGCGCGGGGAGCGCGCTGTCGCGACGCACCCGATGCGCGCACCGGCGAGAACCCTAGGGGTTCCCGCGCGCGGGGACCGCGGCGGCGACGCCGCGGTGGCGCAGAGGGGAGGAGTGGGGTGGGGGCGTGCTTACCGGCGCGGTGTCGCGACGGTGACGGCGACGGAAGCGGCAGCGACGGCGCGGGGCTGGGGGCACGGCGCGGCGCGAGAGCGGGGGAGTGCCGCTTCCCCGCGCGCCGCGGCGGGGAAGAAGACCCGCCCCCCCACGGTCCCACCTGTTAGCGCCGCCTGACAGGGGGCGCGGGTGGCGGGGGGGCGGGCCGCCACGCGCGCCGCCGCCCCTGGCTGGGCTTCGCCCAGCGGGCCCGTGGCCGCGGGCTGGCCAGCTGGCCCGCGGGGCTTTCCCCGTTTTCCTTTTTTTTTTACTTTTACCCTTTTCATTTTTAACCCTAGATTTTGACATATTTCGACAGGGGTCCAAATACAAAAGTGACAGGGCTTAATTTAAACTACCTTTCACATTTTTGCCCCTAGAAAACTCCAAATTTTTAAAAAGGCCTCAAATTTAAATTTGAATCAAATTTTTGAAAGAAAATTAGGGTAAATTGCAAATGCACTTAAGTATTTAAAAATTACGGAGTATTACAGCCCTCCCCCCTTAAGAAAATCTCATCCCGAGATTTAATAGGAACTAGGGGGTAGGAAGGAAACATTTTGAAACGAGGAAAGGACTTACTAGCTTGGCCTTTCTGAAACTGTTGCCAGAAGTCCGGATATTCCTTTTGTAGGAGTTGTTCAGGCTCCCAAGTAGCCTCTTCTGAGGTATGATGTCGCCATTGTATCTTATAAAACTTGATCGACCGTCGACGGGTAGCTCTCTCTTTAACATCCAAAATCTTACTGGGGTACTCCTGGTATGCTAGATTGGGCTCCACTTGTAATTCTGTATGATCTACCTCTTCGGAAGGTATCCTCAGGCATTTCTTAAGTTGAGACACATGAAACACATTGTGGACTGCTGCCAAGTGAGGGGGTAGTTCGATTCGATAAGCCACTGGACCGCACCTCTCGATAATTGGAAAAGGTCCAATATACCGAGGGGCTAACTTACCAGTGACACCGAATTGATGAACTCCCTTCATCGGGGATACTTTAAGGTATACCCAATCCCCTATTTCAAACACCAAAGGTCTTCTTCGTTTATCCGCATAGCTTTGCTGGCGAGCTTGTGCAGCTTTCAACTTAGCTTGGATAAACCGGACTTGCTTCTCAGCATTCATTACTAACTCAGGGCCGAAAGTTACTCTTTCTCCTGGTTCCGACCAATTCAATGGAGTTCGGCATCGCCGACCATAGAGAGCTTCGAAAGGAGCCATCTCTAAGCTCTTTTGATAACTGTTATTATAGGTGAACTCCGCTAAGGGTAAACAGGATTCCCAATCGGAACCATAAGTCAATGCACATGCTCGAAGCATATCCTGGTTTGAGGATGGTATGCCGAGCCAGAGCCTTTTGGCTCCGCCCGGCCGCTGCACGGTCCGGCAGACCGGCCTGCCAGGCGGGCGGCCCAACTGGGCTGGCGGCCCAGCGGACCGGCCTCGCCCGGCGCGCGGCGTGCTTGCGCGAGAGCGACGCGCAGCAGAGCGCGTCGCCGCGCCGGAAGCGCCGGCGACCATCCGGCGCGGCGGAGGCCGAGAGACCTCACCGACGGTGGCCTCGGACGCGGCGCGAGCTCCTCTCTCTCTTTCCCTCCCCTTTTCCCCTTCTTTCCCCCTTTCTCTACACTGTGGGTTCGCCGCCCGCCGGCGCAACGCGCCAGCGAGGTAGCCTCACAGCGGCAGTGGTGCCCGCGGCGGCCTACCTTCTACTGCGCGCACCGGCGGGAACCCTAGGGGTTCCCGCGCGCGGGGACCGCGGCGGCGACGCCGCGGTGGCCGCGGCGCCATGCGGGGCTCCGAGCTCTGGCGAGCTCGGGCCGGCGCTCGGCGTGGCTCAGAGGGGAGGAGTGGGGTGGGGTCGTGCTTACCGGCGCGGTGTCGCGGCGGTGACGGCGACGGAGGCAGCAGCGACGGTGCGGGGCTGGGGGCACGGCATGGCGCGGCGCGAGGGCGGGGGAGTGCCGCTCCCCGCGCGCCGCGGCGGTGAAGAAGACCCGGCCCCCCCCGCGGTCCCACCTGTCAGCGCCGCCTAACAGGGGGCGCGCGGGGCGGGTGGGCTGGCCGCCACGCGGGCCGCCGCCCCCGGCTGGGCTTCGCCCAGCGGCCGCGTGGCCGTGGGCTGGCCAGCTGGCCCGCGGAGCTTTCCCCATTTTCCTTTTTTTTGTTTTTTTTACTTTTACCCTTTTCATTTTTAACCCTAGATTTTGACATATTTCGACAGGGGTCCAAATACAAAAGTGAAAGGGCTTAATTTAAACTACCCTTTCACATTTTTGCCCCTCGAAAACTCCAAATTTTTAAAAAGGCCTCAAATTTAAATTTGAATCAAATTTTTGAAAGAAAATTAGGGTAAATTGCAAATGCACTTAAGTATTTAAAAATTACGGAGTATTACATCTTTCACAACAGATTTTAAAATACAAGTTCGAACGTGTTCAAAGGTTTGGTCAAACAACAGGTTTACCTTATGTAGAGTGTTTCTTATTTCAAACTTTTGGACATTCAAATGAAGTCCAACCACTTCAAGGTCTGAGGCATTTGAAAGGTGGTGAATCCAATTCCGTTTCATAGAAAGGAAGATTTTGAAGTTGTATGGTGAAATTGAAACTAATTTCAAAATTAAACTTGAGGACAAGCTGAAAATCCAGACTTGGGGATTATCCCATGTATGGCTGAATTTGATTTGAACTTTTGGGCCTTTTACAAAGAAATTTTGAGGATGGTCACAATAACAAAGTTAAGACACACCTTGAACCAAAACTTTTGTATTGGGCGTTTCACATGAAAGCTAGTAGATTTTTAACTACCCAACCAAACAACGCGCGGTTTTGTATTTTGCCTAGAAAAATTTTGACTTACTGATTTCTCCACATAATTACTATTCCTCTCTAGCCTGATTAAGTCCAAATCTATCATTAGCATTCATCTAAATGTGTGTTAATGATTTTGTGATGCCAGGGGCATCACAACCCACCCCCCTTAAAGAAATCTCGACCCGAGATTTGAATAAGGCAAGGTTGTACTACCGCTTACCGCTTAATGCAATTGGTCTTGGCACCGCGATCTGTGTTTTTGTTTCTTTGAATGCACGTCACAACATCCAAATCTTCACCCATTAGCTTTGTCAACTATCATGTGAATGGTTAGTACCTCTTTAACACATGTAGTCACAAAGCGCAATCTAACAAGGACAAGGTGGTCTCCCTAAGGCGCTCGACAAATCGTGCCATATATGAGAGCGAATGAACAAACCATGAAGCGAATGCGGTCAGTGTGTGAGTGACAATGATATGAGCAATGGGAATGGAGTTACTTCCTGATTTTGATACCAAGATTAGAAACTTGATAAGTATCTGATTTATTCAAACAATAGAAGCAAAGTGTACACAGCAGAATCTTGTGATTGCAAGGAATGTCAATGGATGTGTGTGTTTTTTTTGAGAAACACATTCATTTTATTTGATAGGGACTGTGTACATGTATAAGATACTAAAACAACATGTCTTCAAAGAGTAAGATGTGGTGAAACATAGCACATCCTGCTCATTGTGACAAGAGATAGGTCGTATTCGCCTGGACAGGGTGATGGTTTGTACGATTTCTTAGTGTTGGTCAAGACTGACAAGAAGATGAAAGTAGCTGATTTGTACTTACTAACAAAACAATTAACAATGTTTGTAAGCTCCCTTCTTAAGTAATTTCTTAGAGGAAAAAAGATAACTCATGGAAATGACGATATGGTAAGAGCACCAGCCAAGAACAAAAAGCTAGTGCAGAGGACGTGTGATGCCCTAGGCATCTTCCGAGCATTATCAAGTGCATACTTTGTTTAATTACTTCTCATAAGCATAATCTCATCTCATGCTAATGTGCATTTGAGTCATGTGAACAAACATGGTGAAAATAGCTAAGTGATGCACTCAGTTTTGCAAAAATGACGCTATAAATGTGAGCATAACTTAAATCCTATGGAGATTTAGGTAAAACTTTTTATACCAAACTTGTAGGTCTTAAGGTGGTAAACAACTTTGTCAATTAGAGCTTGGATGGAAATGGGCTTAACTTAGTGTAAAGGGACTTTTGGTGTTACCCAATAAACACACTCCAAATCTGACTTATTTAGAATTCTTCATTTTTCTATATCCTAGAGTCCTTTTCATGCAAAGGTCCAATTGGGAAAGTTTTAGGCCATGAAATCTTAAACAACTTTGTCAAAAAGACTTTTGGGATAAAATGGCTAGAAATAGGGCATTTGAATTATCTAAGGAAAACAGTTCTCAGTCCAAACTGAGGGCTGACAGTTAAATTCAAATTTAAATCAAATTTAGAGCCAGAATTTGAACTTGGTGCTTTTGACAAAGTTGTAGATCTCAAAGGGTACAACATTTCATTCACTTGGGTCCTTTTCAAATTCGGCTCGTAAATTGGTCAAATTTGCGAAAATCAGAAACCTGGTCAGTGGTCAAATCTTTTTTTTCATTTTTCGGGTTTTTCTTTTCCTCACGAGCCTATGACAGCTGGGTCCCACCTGTCAGAGCTGCGGGTTTCCGCCCAACACCCGCCGCGGTGGGCCCCACTGGCTCCCTCACTCCGTGCACCCGGTCCATGCACCTTGTTCTTCATCTCTGGCCTTGGCCCCACCTGTCAGCCCCACCGGTCCATGGACCCAGCTCACCCGCGCGCCTCTCTTCTCCCTCCTCGCCCGGGCGCGCCCACGCGGTGCTGGCCGCTGAGCGCCGTGGCCACGCGCCGGCCTCCCCGGCCGCCGCGGCCACGCGCCGTTGCCGCGCGCCGACAGCGCGCACGGCGCGCCTCCAAGGCGAAGGCGAGACCCCGGCCTCTTTCCCCGAACCCCCTTTCACGCGCTCGGCCTCTCCGTTTTTCCCGTTCGACCTCGCGCCGTCCGCCATTGATAGAGCTCGCGTGAGCTCGCCCCCAGCCACTTCTGCCCTCTCCCGAGCTCAACCATCACCGCGCCGAGCTTCGCCGCCCTCGACTCCACCTTTCCGCCTAGACCTCGTCGCCCGAGACCCCTCCACCCCGGCGTATTGCACCGCCGGACCCCGCCGGCCAGAAGCGCTCGTCGCCGTCCCTCCCCGCGGTCTTCCCCGCCGTTTAAGGTAGTGGGTAAGATTCCCCGCCCTCCTCTCTCTCTCCCCGGCACTTCGCGGTGAGCCTCCGTGCCCTGCAGGGCCGGATTGGCCGCGCGCCACCGTCGCCGTCCCTCCCGTCGCGAGGAAGAAGACGACGGGAGGAAGAAGACGGCGTATTTGCAGATCCGACCCCGCAGTATCGGGATTTTTCATTTTAGTCCACCGCGCTGTACGCTGAGTCTTGCAAGTCTTGCGTACTAGCCGCTGGGGTTCCGAAATAATCACAATCTAGCCCCTGGATCTAATGTTTTCCTTTTAAATTAATTATTTCGGCAGAAACCTTTGAAAAATCCTAGAAAATTCCATAAAAATCAGAAAAATACCAAATCAGTTGCATTGAAATCCTTTTGAATAGATCTGTCTAGTGAATATGATGGTTGAGTAGGAAAGTACCAAATTGCCCCTGATTTTATGCAAGCATGAAAAACCCTAATAAATAAGAAATAAGAACTAAATGATCTCCAAAAATTGCCAAATTTGAACAGCAGTGTTGTTAGGGTATGTAGGCTCACTATGATTTTTGGTAGCTCAAATGTTCACTGTTTAATTACCATTTTGCCCCTACATGTGATTTTAGCATAGAAATAAATGAGGAAATGATCTTTATATAGAAATTAGGCTCTAAATAGTTTTACATATTTTATTTGTGCTCCCTGAAGTATAAAGAGCTCACTGTTGAAATGGGATACCATGCATATCAAGAATAGTTAGTGTTTTGAAATTGATAAGTTCATGCATGCTTAAATTAATAAATAGAAAATATAGGTTAAACGGAAGTCAAAACTTCTGAATTTAGGGCAGCAACATTGCTAGTATGACCTAGGCTTAGTATAAGAATTTGATAGCTTAAATGCTTGCTGTATATTTGCTATATTACCCTTACCTAGTAATTAAGCATATAGTTAACAATGAAAAAGAGTTCTAGATAATAGTAAGCACCGGTCTTTTCGCATAACTCGATGCTATTCAGTTACACACCCCCACGTAGTCATATGTGACAAGCTAAGTTATCATGGGTAATGGCTTGTACGATTTCTTAAAGCTAAACAAGTTCATCATGAAAATACATAATGTTATTCCATAAACCCTGATTCCTTGCATTGCACTCGCATCCTGAAGCAAGCATTGCACTAATACATGCTCCCATTTGCACCATGTCATGCATATAGATTCCGCGAACGAAGAACCACCGCCGAACCAACCCGTCGCGGAGGAGCCCGAGGAGGAGCTGCACCAAGAGCCAGAGGACCAACAGCAAGGGCCCGACTCCGCTCAGGAGGCAGCTACTGACTCTAACGAAGAAGGTAGGCAGGACCATACTCAACCCAGCAAACAAATTATATTTGAAGATTACGCATTTGCATTAGGAGTTGCTTGAAACCAGTTGCATTAGACTCCCTGGCCGCCCTGGCCCTAGCGCCTATACATAGAGTTCGTAGGACGAGTATGCCTAGAAATTGCTAGGTACGAGTAGACACGAGTGTGTGGACTCGTCACGTAGGTGTTTTCAAAGTTACAAAAGCTTACAGTTATATCATTTATTATTGTTGCTCATGAATTAAATGGAGACCGGGCGGAGATTTATTTCAGTATATGCTTTTCATAAGGTTGTACTTTGGACTCCGCCCGAGTCGCATAAGGCCCGTCCGCTGTTCGCCTGCTGTTCGGCATAACATTGCTAGAGTGCTTATCCGGGATATGGGACCGGTAAAGTCTTACCTGGGTTTGTTCGAAGTTTTCAAGGCTCCGCCCATCCACTTGCTGGAGGCCGATGGGCCCGGGGGCGCTTGTACTCGAGGGAGGGCTAACCCAGAGAACTGTGGTATCGCTCCTGAGGGGGCACAACCCGGGGGTTAGGTGGGGGCGCTTTGAATCTTGGGACAAGACAGGTGGAGATTGGGGATATATGTGGGAACGCGATGGCTCACAAAAGCGCTGGTATGGAGTTCATGGTGTGCACTTGTGTTGGAGGCGGAGCATGCTCTCATTTAGGATGAGATGACATGAGTGGCACGAGGGCAACATCGGTGGGCTCGATGTTGTACCTCTAATGCAAATCTTTTGGTGACAACATGGTGACCCCTAAACTTATATTTCCGCTGCGAGAAACTTTCAAACTTGCTACCCTATAACGTTATGTTGGACTTGTATTTTATGTAAAAACTGGTTTGTACCTAAGTCTAATTTTATGCTATTCAACTGCCTGTGATGATGTTTCTGTTGTGGCTCCATCGTGGGTTAGATGTGTATGATGTCGGTTCCTCTGGGAAAAGGTAATATCGGGAGTCAAATGACTCTCGACGGACGACCGGGTTTAGTTTGGCCTAATCACATTACAAGCCAGAGGAGGCTAATGTGCTTAGTCCGGATTAAATCGGCGGTTCCGCCACAGGACGTTTGTGAAATTCTCCCTTGGAGAATAAGGTTCAGCGAATGAAGGAAAAATATCCAACGATGTAGTGGGAACGGAGTTGACTGTTCCCACCAATCATCGAAGGCAAGGTGAAACAAGGCAATGGAAAGATGCAACGAGATAGTGGAAAATGGGATCGACCACTTCCACATAAGCAAATGAAAAGATGTGAATAGCAGTGGGTGGGGTTGGCTATTCCCACAACTCAAGAAAGGCAATGTGGAACAAAACGATAGAAGTATGTGACAAGGTACTAGAAATGGAAGCAAGTATTTCTACGAAATGAGTAAAGCAAGGTTGATCGCAGCAAGGAAATGTGGATGTGAATGTTCCACACCAGATACGACGTCACACCTTCGCATGTCTCGATACCAGCACGCCCCTAGTGGCACAACCATGTGATGATCGTACACACGGGACCCTAGGTTTCGTCGTGGCACCAGAGACTGCTTAGGTATACACCACATCAAGAGCAGCTTAACCATCCAATTGTAGGGAACATGAACAATATAAGGTCATGGAAAGATAGAAACAAGGAGTTTCATATAACCTGATCGGTGAGAGTACATGGATTTCAAATATTCAGATGATGTGAATCAAGGAGATGAACCAAAAATCATAAGAACTAGAAATGAATCAACAACAACCCTCGAGTTATGATGATTGCACATATTTGGAAGCACATGATTTGAAAAGAGCTTGAAACATGAAGGTTACATGACTTGAAAATGCAGAAAGTGCAATAGGTTGACTACATGGATTATTGGAGCTTGGAGCACAAGAGATGAAATGATTGAAAATACGTGAATCACTAGAGTTGATTCCAAGGAGTTAGGAACAAGAGGACATAACAAATTACATGAGCCAATGGTCAAATAGAAATGGTCCAAGCTAAAATGTTGTTGCTACGCTACCCGATACCCATTCCGTTTTGCCTATTCGTATGATTTAACATCCGGGACATGGATTTGTTTCTTCTTTCAACATAACCATGTTGATGCAATGTCAAACTTCACAAGGGAGCCACCATGGTGTTGTAGTCTTGGTTGATCTCCAAATTTGAGAATGTTGTTGGAGTTGAGGTTGATTCGGGATGCTTTCTCTTTATCTCTCACGACACCAGATAGGAAGTCTTCATCGTTACTAGAGATATGTAAGCAATGGTTAACTCTTGATCGAGGTTTCTTCTAAACTCATTCTTGTCTTGGTGGAGCTCCAACTTGTTGTGTTGGTGTAGAAACTGATGCTGCGTATGTCGGGGTCGACTGGAGAAAATTCCTACTTCAGCGATGCGGGGGTTGCGTAGTCTTCTGGAATGCTTTTGGTAGTGCAGTGCTTGTGCATGTTTCTTGCATGTAGGTCTATAGAATCCTACTGAAATAACACAAAACTGTTGATATGTATAGGCTATCTTGACTTGATCTTCGGACTTGACGAATCCCTTCAATAGGATCATCCTAGGTCGTAGTTGTTGAACCGAAGTCGCATCTATGGAATCCTCTTCATCTTGGTCTTGCTTCTTACCCTCTTTTTCATATTTTCGGTGAGGACAACAAGGTTTAGAGCAGTGGTGATTTGGTTTCTAAAACTTTTATAATCCCTAGTGTGTGTTATATTTACGAGGCCCATAAACATGTCCAAGGTGAAATTATTGCAATACGGGAAAATTTTCATCCTCCTTTTCTAACGTGTACAGTTTGCAAATAGATTTTGGAAGCTAAATCAATAGACTTTGTAGAAACCCGGAATATGGAAGTCGTGTAAAATTTTATACCCTACAACATAGGTATAGAAACTCTTCGTGGGTTCTATTTCGAAATGGTTCAAGTGCTCACTTTTTCAGGCTACGATCAATTTGTCCAGACTTGATGTCCTGTACTAATCCTGCTATAACTCAACATATAAGCTGTTTTAGACCAAGGCCAGAATACCAAAGTCGTCCCCTTTGAAGTTTCCTACAACATTGGTATAGGATGTTTCTACTTGTTATGAGTCAAAAATAGGTGAAGCTTTAGATTACCAATACGTGGTCTAATCTGTCCAGATTTGAGTCCAGTTTTAGATTCAGACGTTTGGTCTAGTTAGAAGCATTTTCGCAGCTAGGTTAAAATAGCAAACTTGTTGCAAATTTCATGTACTACAACTTTTCTCTAACAATGTTTAGCTGGTTTTGCTTAAATTATGTTCAGAACTTCAATTTCCATTACTAGGACTAGCTGTCCAGATTTAAAATTCTGACTTGAAGTGAATGTAGAACACCCTTAGGTGAAATTTTGCAACAAAATCATTATAGAAGAGTTGTTTGTTTAGTTGTCGACTACATATTTCATATAGAATTTTTTTTACCAAATCTATTTAGATCAACACCAGATTTCAAATTTCTAAGAGCAAGTCACAGGGGTGCAGACTTCAGTTTCGAATAAGTTTTAGGTTGGGCTTCGAAATCCAAGCACTTTCAGAGAAGACATTCTTTACATTCTACAATTATTATATATAAAGTTTCTAGTACTTTCAGATAAATTTTGAACTACTGGTCAAAACAGTAGCATAACACATATAAATCTTAGGAGAAACCTATTACTTCCAAACAAACACATGTATAATACAATATGAAGCTAGTCATTTTCAATCAAACACATAGGATAGCACATGAGATGAGATGGTGATGCATGACCGTCCTATTCGTCCTCACCAATTCCTTACTTTTATAACTAATGATATTTCGGTGGCATATATGCACGAACTCTTCCTACTTGCAACTAATCGAGTTCTACTTGTTCTTGCTACGCATTTCATGGTTAGGGTACCTGCAAGAAAATACATGCTCATACATTACCACCTAGTGTGGTATCCACGCGATTTGTTATGCTGCGTGAACAACGTTGACTGGGCCACTGCACCTTCTTCTCAAAGCCTGACTTTCCACCAGTACTGGGGATTGTCGAGAAGAAGATGGATCCCAAAAACAAATATAAGTGTGGTGGGCATGAAATCTCCAAGGCATGCCCACCACCCTTAAAGAGCTTTACCTATGCAGCATGGATGCAGGGTTCACAATGGATCGCAAATCCCAATAGCGCACCACCAGTATTGGGGCTTGCTATGGCCGAAGCATTTTTTCCCAAAGCGCTGAATATGCACATGAGTTACTATCTAGGTCAGACAAGTCAGTGATACCACCTATATATATATTCTAACATCCTTATATTGGGCATATACACGATATCTCTCATCTTCATAAATACGTTGAAAGGATTTGTAAAATATGCTTTTGAAATCAAAATAAGTTGTTATAATTGTTGTTCATATATGATCGGCTCTGATACCAGCTGTGGCGGAACCACCGATTTAAACCGTGCTAAGCACACCTGCGACCTTCGGCTCACAGTGTACTTAGACCGAAATAAACCCGGTAGTCCGTCGAGCTACCCTAACGGGCACTCGATGTAACCATCACCCAGGGATGCCAATATCATACACGTTAAGCTCTCGAAAGAGCCACAACAATTACAACAACCCATCATTACATACAAATTAGTTTAATTTATTTCAAAAACTTTGCCCAAAATAGTATACAAACTTATGGAAAATAGAGCTTCAAACTAACTTGCAGCGGAATACACAACAATATACAAGTGCACTGCAGCAGAAATAAAACATCGAGTCATGACATTGAGCTCACCGTTGTCATTTTCGTTCACGGAGTTCCTGGAAAGAAAATATCAACAACAAACGATGAGTACGTGGAGTACTCGTAGGATTTACCCGAGGGTGGTATCAGCCTGACACATTTGAGAGTATGCAAGGCTTTTTGTGGACTTGACTTCTAACCCGCATAAGCTTACTAGGAGTGAGTCCTTACTTTCAAATTTCAATCATTATTAAACCATAAGTCTCATTTTATTCAACATTGTTATCATCATGATCCATAATTCACATATCTCAATATTCTCATCACATATATCATCATAAGTAACTTGAGGAAAAATAAACATACAAGTACAAGCATGTAATATTGAAAAACATGATTAAATAATACCATATTAAAGTTGTTACTACATTGCCCGTGTGTGATATCTGGCATTCTCACACCTGGTGAGCATCAGCGATTCATATCGATTTTAATTCTCAGAAATAACTATCATGCTAGGTGTATATACTTACTAGCCATCGCGTTCCCACTTATAGCCCACATCTCCACCTCTGTTGTCACAAGATTCAAAGTGCCCCCACCAAACCCCCGGGTTGTGCCCCCTCAGGAGTGTTACCATAGCGCATTGGGTCAGCCCTCCCTCGAGTATAAGCACCCCCGGGCCCATCGGCCTCCTACAAATGGATGGGCGGCACCTCGAAAACTTCGAACGAGCCAAGGTAAGACCTTCACTGGTCCCATATCTCGGTTAAGCATGCTAGCAATGTTATGCCATTCAGCAGGCGAACAGCGGACGGGCCTTAAACGACTCGGGCGAAGCCAAATAATACAACAACGCACACCACAAAAGTAAACTTATTCTCCGCCCAGTCTCATCTTTCCATCACATCACATCATAATGCTTTTGAATTTGATATTTTTGTAAACCATTTTTGAGTAAAACCCTAGCATCTCGCGAGTGAATATCTTCACTCGACTTCTGCCGTCTAAGCATGGCTAAGCATAGACTTCGACCTATCCATACTACATAAGATATCAAGTATTTATGCATGTGGGTTTCAAACAACTCCTGAATGTAAATGCACAAACAAGTATAGGGTGGTGGGTCTCCCTAGATAGGTGTAGATGTTGAAGAGGCCTACCTTTGTTGTTGAAACTTGAACAAACTAATCTATAGTTAGTTTGCCGATTTGTGAGGCTTTGCCCCAAGCAACCCCTTGATTACTTGGACAACTCCTCCGTCCAAACACGATTGATGGGCCCTCCAGGTCGTGATTGGGTCTTAGTTGGTCTTCTGGACCACCGTTGCTTGATGTAGTCCCATGCGTTGCCTTCTTTGATCACGTATCTACAACAAACGTCACTATATGATTGTCATGCATGATGCAGTACAAGAGATGCATGAAGATCAAACACACAAATGGACAGTAATTTCATGGATAGACAAAAAGGTGATTGATAAACTGCCTAAGCAAGAATTTATTTTCGTGCCCTCAAGACAAACTTATAGTTATGCAATCAAGTATTCACAATGCAACATATGGATTTAGTGCATGATCAAGTATTAAGTTAAGTTGTTCTTTATCATACCACATGCAAGCAAAATATCGAACAATCGTATAATTACACATGTAATGGACTACTAGCTCGAAACTTCATTCATAGCATAAGTAAATATAAAGCAACAAGATCAAGTCATTTCTAATTAGCACTAGTTATTTAGTCACTCAGATTCTGAAAATTCTTACACAAGGTGTGGTGTTTATCCTCATATAACAACACAAACATGATATATATTGTACATGGGAGAAAAACAAAGCTCATTTTAACACAACAACACTCCTCTTATGTTCTCTTCACTTTCAACTCAATTTAACTAATCACTTTAGACTCTCATGTAACTACAACCAATAATTCCTAAAAACTCACACAAGCATGTTCATTCAGTTACCAAGCTATATAAATTATATTGGATTTATTAAATCAAGTAAAAATCCATTTCTCCTATTATCTAGTTTAGCATGCAAGCTTTTGTTATTTTCAAATTACATAGCAAATGGCAAGCTAAACACTTGAAACTTTATTTCTAGGGTACATTGGATCAAATGAGTACAATATAATTTCTATGGATTTTTCTGGACAAGTTTTATATGGCTTATATTTTCATACTTCTAAAATACACTAAATGCACACATAGGGATAAAACAGTAATTTTGCAGTGCATTCTACGGTTTTGAAAAATCACCAAGGGGCCTAAAATTATAATAGAGATACTGTCCAAGTTCGATAAATTTAGGAGTTCATTTAGTCCACTTTTGCTATTTATTTTACCTTATCATGCATGCAACATATTAAGGGCAAAATGGTCATTTCACATGTCCACATCTTATCCAATCTGTAGATCTATTAAAGTGGAGTCCATAGACATTGAGTCTGCATTTTTAGCATTTTTCAAAGTTTCTAGGTCTAGAAAATGCATTTAAATCAAAATCTCATTGATCTAGCACCGAAACACAATTATCCACAACTTTCAGGGGCTAGCGCATAATATTTGGAAGACTCAAGAAACAGCGTATGGGACTGAAACAGAGAATGGAGAAACTCAGGGACTAGATCTATAAAATGCCACTCCTTCTACCTCTGGACAGGGGAACAGGGCGCGCGGCGGCCGGGTTTGGCGGGGCTGCACCGGCGCGTGGAGGCGTCCTCTTGGAGTCGAGCAGCTCGGAGAAGATGTTCTCGGATGCGGGGAATGTTTCCCCCAAGGTCTTGTCGCGTAAGGTGGTCGGAATCGATGGGGAATGCACTGTGAACCCATGATGACGCTAGGTCGTGGTGGCTCCAGCTCGATTTTGGCGGCGCCAGTGAAGGAGGAGGGCCTCGGCAACGTGCGAGAGCTGCGAGGGGAGGTGGTGCATCTGGATGGCACTCGGGAGGTGGAAGAAGGTCGCAGAGGGAGAGTTCCGCGGCACGGTTTGGCGGTGCATGGCAGCCATGGTGATGGCGTTCATGGAATGGTGGCTGTAGGTGACGATGGAGGGCGGAAACTTGGGGGAACAGTGGAGCATGGAGGGGCGACGCCGGTGCTTGCCCTATGTGGACAAGAAGGAGACGGGAGAGGGTACGGCGCGAGCTGAAGCCGAGCTTGGCCATGGCAGCCAAGCGCCCTGCTACTGCTGTGCGCGTTGGGAGAGAGAGAGAGGGAGGGGATGAGAGAGTGATGAACGCGATGAAGGAAGACGTGAACGCGTCCAGGTGAAGCCGAGGCCGCGGTAGGGGAGCGATCCGCGGCGTGGGCGCATCGACCATACGCTGGCAGCCACGCGGCGTTCATGGCCTGGCCATGGCCGTCCGCGCCGAATTGCGGGGCCCACCTGTTAGTGACCGAAGGGGAGGGAAAAATGGAGAAATTAAGAAACACACTCGATTTGGTTTTCCACTCTCCTGAAAATCATCATTTTGACCAATTTAGAGGCCGAATTAGGCAAAACTCCAATTGGAAGAAATGTTGTAAAAAGCCTTGATACTAGATTCTGTGTAGAAATATGGTTTAAATATGAATTTAACCCACTGACTCAGATTTGACCCTCACAGCTCTCCAGAGCAAAATTTCTAAAAGTCCAATTTCCGGCTAAATTCATCCCAAAAGTTTTATACCAATGTTGCTCAGAATTTCATGAGATACTAATTTCTCAATTAAAGTTTTGCAGGATAATGGCTGTAGATCAAGGAAAAATTGAATTTACTAAGCAGGTCAGGTTTGGACAGATTTCATAGGTTGACAGAAAAAGACCCAAAACACCCTTCAAACCTCAATGTATGACAAAACATCAATCAACAAAGTTGTTCATCATGAAATTTTCTACAAGTTTGGTATATAAAGATTTGTCTATTTCACAACAGATTTTGAAATACAAGTTCGAACGTGTTCAAAGGTTTGGTCAAACAGCAGGTTTACCTTATGTAGAGTGTTTCTTATTTTAAACTTTTGGACATTCAAATGAAGTCCAACCACTTCAAGGTCTGAGGCATTTGAAAGGTGGTGAATCCAATTCCATTTCATAGAAAGGAAGATTTTGATGTTGTATAGTGAAATTGAAAGTAATTTCAAAATAAAACTTAGGGCAAGCTGAAAATCCAGACTTGGGGATTATCCCATGTATGGCTGAATTTGATTTGAACTTTTGAACCTTTTACAAAGAAATTTTGAGGATGGTCACAATAACAAAGTTAAGACACACCTTGAACCAAAACTTTTGTATTGGACATTTCACATGAAAGCTAGTAGATTTTTAGCTACCCAACCAAACAACGCGCGGTTTTGTATTTTGCATAGAAGAATTTTGACTTAGTGATTTATCCACATAATTACTATTCCTCTCTAGCCTGATTAAGTCCAAATCTATCATTAGCATTCATCTAAATGTGTGTTAAGGCTAGATGTCAGGGGTACCCTAGGGGTGACATGTGATGTAACCCTAGGGTTCCAAACCCTGCTCTAAATGGAACGAGTCCCCCTTGGGGTTTATGTGTCACCCCTAGGGGTACCCCAGGGTTTGGAACCCCTAGGCGACTAGTGTCCCCCAACCCCGGTCTTGAATGCCTAGGGCCAGGAGGCTACTTGGCCTTCATAGGAGTGGGTCCTATGGGCCACATGATGAGGTGGACTGGGGCCCCACCAGGGCTATTCTCTAGGCGAAGAGTCCGTTAGTAGATGACTCGGGGGTATAGGATCCTTGGGGCGCCAACATAGGCTCCTGAGTCCACCATGAAGTTCAAATCTTGTTTAGCGGCCGAATCCGCCTCGTGGTTGTTGGGTGCTGCGGCAGCCGGCCCGAGGGCGGTGCGTTGTCTCAACTACTGCACATATGGGCGGCTGCACACATCCCTTATTTTTGGTCCGCCTGAGGGCAGTGCGTCGTCTCAACTACTGCACGCACCCATTAAGGGCACGACTCCGAGAATCTTGGCAACTACCATTAGTGGAACGGGAAATCGTGGGAGAGTGGGGGGTGTGAGCTGAGTATAAATATGCCCCCTATTCTTTCAGCCCTTTACGCTCTCTTGCCTTCTAGCTCTCATGCTATCGAACGCAGCGTCACCACCTCCTATTCATCTTCTCCCTCTCCTCCCAGCTCCCTGACCCCCAAGATCCAGCATGTCGAAGGTGACCGCGAGTCAGCTTGGGTCATTGCTCCTCGCCCCAAGGTCGACCAAGAGAAAGATCAGGGAGTTACTAGGGTCCACCGCAGGGGAGAACGGGGTGAATGTGGAGATGGGGTCGATGCCACCGCGGTTGCTGGCGGTGGATGATGGCGAGTACATCATTTTCCTCATGCATGTGAAGGCGGAGGTAAGTTTATCGTTGAGCTGCTTCGCAAAGGCGGTGTTGGATTTTTACAGGATCCGGTTGGGGGACCTCAACCCCCAACTCTGTGCTAATGATGGCGACCTTCGCCTACCTGTGTGAGGCCTTCCTTCGGGTGTGGCCTTCTGTGTAGCTTTGGTGCCTTTTCTTTGTGCTGCGGCCATCCGGGGGTCAACATCTTCGGCTCCTATCGGTTCTAGATGCGGGGCCACCCTCAGATAGAGTATATCCTCTCTGATTTCTTTGGTCAATGGGAGAACTGGAGGGACTCTTGGCTGAGTCGATATCCCAGCTGAAGATCCCAAAGAGGGTTGCTCAAGCAGTCGACTATGAGTCACTACTAGAGATTGACGCGGGGTGGGAGCCAGTGCTGACCGACGTCACGGCGCTGCGAGTGGAGGGACTTCATACTATAGCCTTGGTGGTGCATTTTTTGGCCCACTAGCTCGCGCCATTGCGAGCACGCGAGTGGGGGCTGTGGCGGTACACTGGGGAGCTCAGTGACTAGCTACACCTCAATAGCACGACGCTTGACAGAGGCATGATCTCTGAGATCATCAAGGCTTGCATGTCCAAAGCGGCGTCACCCTCATGGAGCTCCCTAATGATGTGGAGCCAATGAGGGGGCAAAGTTGCACTGCCATCACCAGAGGCCTAATGCTGCAGACGAGCCCACTTGGGTTTGTGTACCCATCGGGTTGGTTGCTTATTACGGCAGATAGGGCATCAAATGTACCACGGGAGGTGAGGCCTCCGGCGCTCACCATTAGTGATGGCCTCAGGCACATGGCCTAGGGGTCCAAGGGCATGCCAGAGCCCACATCGGCAATAGGGGTGGCTGAATCGGGATCTCCGGGGCACAAACGGCGGCGTTCCCCGGGAAAGGAGTGTTGATGGCACTTAAGCACGGCAAACCTTATACTGCAAGCGACAGTATCGTGTGTAGCTTTTCCCTAGGATGAGTATCATGGGTTTTGTCAATCCAAGAAACGAACTAATTGAGAACTAATTAACAAGAGTTTACGATAAACTAACGGTATAAAACAAGTTTCTAATCTAGCTCTAAACTAGCCCTAAACTATATCTAATCTACGTCTAAACTATGCTAATACTATAAGATAAGCAATTATAACAGAATTAGAACACTAATTAAAGGGTATTAACTAGAGTATAATCAAGCCCTAATTGGATCCAAGACATGCATGATTGGGTGCCACAACACGATTAGAGTAGCGAGATAACTAGTAGCTCAAGGAAGATACAAGCATGATCAAGCATAAACTTCATAGCATGATTAGATCAAGATCAATCAACCTAACCCCGTAGATCGGTTTAACCTTTCCCCGGGCTCCACTGTCACTGGTAACCAGGTAATCGATGAGAAACTTTCAACAGGCACATAATTAGAGAACTAGCTTCTAATTACTTTGTAAGGTCTAATAACATAATTAGCACAACTAGAACATCTAATCACCATGATCAAAAGAACTAGATGTACAACTATATCATTAGTAAGCTAGATCAACGATCAAGAACGCTAGAAGAATATAACCCTTAATGACATGCTCTAATTAACATGCATCTAGACCTAAAGTTAATTAGAGCTAGAACAAGCATAATTAGAATAAGAAGATATAATTAGACAAGATCAATGCTTCATTAATAAATTGTATCATACTTACAACCATGGCCATAGCTCTTCACGATACAATTAGACCTCTAGAGCTAGGTAATTAGAGCACCATGCAAGGGCTCTAATCAACTCTACGGATTAGAGAGGCTCTAATCCAAAGCCTAGAAACTCGATCCTCTACTCTCCTCTAGTTGTTGTCCCTCTTCTCTATGTCTTGTCGCCTTGATGATGAATTGGATGCATGACTTTGGGGCTTAGCCTGGTTTTATATAGTCCGGAGATGCCGTGGTAAAAAGGAAAACTCCAACCGACTTAAGGTGGGCCCTGGTCGGCCGACTCGGAGGGGTTTGGTCGGCCGACCAGGACTCCTTCTCTGCCCGATTATTTCCATCTTTTGCGGGGACACTGCTTGATGCTTAAGAAATATAATTGCGAGGGATCTCAGACTCTTGGGGTTCTGGAATCTTCTATATTCTCCGAGAATTATCGAAATCTTCTGGTTTTGGATAGATATGAAGTGTCTTGACACCTTCCATGTAGATTTCTTCTAGTAGCTTCCCTTCCTAGCATAGCATATGATGTCTTCATGAAGTTTTCGATTAGAAAGCCTTGATTAACTCACAGGATGGGCATAAGTTAACCAAGCCTTCTTTGATCATCATTTACATAGAATGCCATCTCAGAGGCCTTTTCTCACTCGAGGTAGATTGTGGTGAATTTCGCGAAAAATTGGTCAAAAACCTGCAAAAATGAAGTATAGCAAAATTCCAAGACAATGTTGAAAAATCCACAATAATCGGTGATAAATGTCAGTAAAAGAGATAGTTGACGCATAAAAAACAGTGAAAAAACACATAAAATGATACAAAATATTTGTTCAAATGTTGCGTCATCAAGGAGTCCACTGTCTGGAGTGTTACAAGCCCCGGCGGAAGGAACCCATTCAAGCATAGATTTAAGAAGGGCATGATGAGGCGCCTGAGGTTGTGAGCCTGCAAATTATGAAAAAAAAGATATTCAATTAAGCTCAGCACACAACAAAAGAATTAGCAAGAGTTTAAATTTATCAATGACACATCTCCTTATTTTAACAATATGTTTTTGAAAAAGATAATCAAACCTTTAGAGATAAATTCTTGCAAAGCTAAAGAAACACACTCAACTCTCCAGTCTCTCAATATCTAAATGGTATTCAATATATATATGAAGGTGGAAGCTTATCTAGAGTTTGGTATGAATCCTAATCAAAACTTGTTTTCAAAATATTGTCAAACCAAGAAAGAAATCTGCTGGTTTTACTGAGACTTGTCAAAAATGTCATGGAATAAAATAATATTGAGAGGGAAAGGTTGGGACACACACATTTAGAAGAGTGGACATGTGCAAGTGTCAATGGATGATCTCAAAGCATAAATGAAGTCCTTGCTATCGAATTGCACATGGTTAGAATATTTTCTGGAGTACATATAAACAGGATATCCCTTACTAATATAAAAAAATAACTATATAAAACTCTTAAAAATACTTAGAAGATTATTGAGGGGCATATATATATATTTTTTTCAGGCGACCACGTGGTCTTCTTTTTTTTTTCTTTTTTTCTTTTGCAACCACTTGGTCTTTTTTTTGTTTTTTTAAGCCTCCTCAAAAAGCTCAATACAAAAATCCCTTATATTAATAATAAAGTGGCAGCTCTCCATCCCCACTCTTGAATAATACTCACCCTCGCCCTTGAGTATATATCTCTAAAATAATTAACCTAGAGGATAGAGCTGTCTAATAGAAAGAAGAATAATTAATCCCTTAAATACTCCAGAAAATAATGGATTGCGGTAAAGGAGGATACATAAAAAGATAATCTTGGTTTAAGGATGGATATCCAGCGAAGTTTGTACTCCCTCCAATATAGAGAGACACAATGCATGGATAGAAAAGGCTAGCAAAAAAAAGATACGCGAATGAATAACCAGCTTCTAAGTCTCGTACCCTAGATTAAAGTCTTGATCCAATTCATTTAAAAACAAATCAGATAAATCTAAGATTTAAAATATATATGGCTCTGGTAGGAATGGCTATTGCAAGATAATCTCATAAAATTGATCATGGCATTTATAAACAGCAAAAATAAACAAGGAGATGATCATGATAAAGAGTAAACATTACAAAAATTAAATCATACGGGTCTTTATGAACAATCATAATCAATCACAAATTTGCTGGCGAGTTCAATTAAACATGTATTATGAGAGCCTGCTAAATTTGACTAATCAAAATTAAAGCACAATAAAGATAAAGCGGGCAACTTTCATCATTTTCTTTAAAACAATGTTATCATTAATTAATTAAGCATAGATCATGGTTGTTGCATTAATCATACTATAAATCTAAACTAACACGCTAAAAACAAGAGAAACACAAAGGGAACACCAAATTGATAGATATAAGAAAATAAATGCAGAATTCAAAATGAAAAGAGAAGGTAATAGAAATATGTTACCAGATATTCCTTCAATTTTCTTGTTATTAATTAATTTTCTGCAAAACAATTCAAGTGCACATACTACTCTCGAGGTAACGGTCGAGAGCAGAAGCAATTTACCATAATCTAAAAATATTCCAAATGACTTTTAACTTGTGGCCTAGTTAAACTTAAAAAAGGATAAATAAAAACCTAATGGGTGTACGTGAATGCAAGCGTGTAATTATGCAAGAGATAAATATATAAACAAAGACAATGATTGAATCAAATTCTAAACGCTATGTTTACAACTTGATTACTAAGTCTCTCCATAGCCATAAGGATCAATAAACCAAAATTAAAACACCATATTTTATCAAGGTCATCAAATCATAACAGCACCAGAAATACAAAGCACATTGCAAAGCTTTATAAACTAGTCAAATGAAGTTATGAATAACTAGCAAGGTTAATTAACTTCATCATGATAATCAACAATTTAATATAAGCATCATGCTTATATAAAATTGCTAAGGAAAACATTCGACAATGTTATCATGAACATCAAAGCACACATCATGAAGCTAATTAAACAACCAAGCCAATTATAATGCAAACATGCAACTTTAATCTAAATGCAAAAAGGGTGATTTATAAATGAAATTAGTAACATGAAAGGTAGAAACCAAACTAAAAAGAGTTTACACCTAATATTGAACACCATCTTCACTACTACATTGCCAAAATTTCAAGGTAAAACACCATGTTTTAAGCTAAGAAACAAAGCACTCTAATTAGTTTAGAAAACCAAAACATGTTATCTTATCAAAGGTAAGAGATATGATTACCAAGAAACTTTCAATTAAACCTAATGATGATGGTCTCAAATTAAATCCAAACACCATGTTTACATTTAATTTACCAAGAAGAAAACTCGGCCGAGAATCAACATAAAAATAAAGCATCCATTATTAAGTTTTATGAAAATTTCAAAACTAATAAAACAAGTGTGGAGAAACAAATGATAATGCAAGGTGGAAATAAAATATGAAGTGATACGAAGGTGATTATTTAAAACAGAGGTTAGACTAAGTTAACTAGCCAGAAGCTAAAGATTCAAAGGGTGGTGTCATGCTTCCCATTTCTCTATTAAAAGACTCTAAGACTCTTTAACACTAAAACAAAAAATTAAACATGTTGCCTCCGAAAAGCGCTTAATTTAAAGTCATAGAGCTAGGCTTTTTACTTACCTTCGTTAAAGTGAAGCCATGGTCCTTGAAGTAAGAATCCAAAATGTTCATGCAGCTTGATAACTTGATTATGCAGCTTCATCGTATCTTCATCATAGCATCACTTGTATGCACAATCCTCCGCTTGTGTGTTCATGTGCCAATGTCTTTGAAGCTCCTTGCAACTAAACTTGATCATAAAAATCCCATGGAAGCACTGTCCAAGCTTTTTTCATCATTGTTGCCGTCATCTTCCTCAAGTAGACATCACCATTGTTGCTACGACCTCGTTCTTTGTGGTAAATCTCATTGGTCTCGAACAGAACATACCTTAAACAATAGATCCATCGGATAGCCTTTTAAATTATCTTTCCAACGAGTACTTATGCGTCAAAATCTGATTCCGTATTAAGGAGTTATGCCCATTTTACTCAATCATTACGTTCTGTGCACACATCAATTCAGCTCGCGCAGCCTTCAATGATTTGCACATTGCTCCTTGTAGAAATCTCCAAATTGAGTGATTCTTATTGTGTTGGAAAGAGGACTTCATGGGCTTTCCAAATATAAGAAAATATTCTATCTTTGCCTCTTAAGGCCGAGCTCCATGTTGATGACATCTTTAATTTCCTATTTTCAGCTCTCAGATGTTGACAATCTTCAGCTTTTTGGACTTGGGTCTTTGTGGAAATTGTCTGAGTCCACCATTGTTGATCTTGAAGCTTCATGGGCTTGATTTTTGTCCTTAATTCCTCCTCCATTCAGTCCACTCACTCTTCAATTTGAAACTCAACCAAACCTTTGCAAATTCTGATGATATCTTCAAATCCTTATATCAATCATCACGAATTTGTCTGGTACTCTTTCACCACATTGATCTCATTGTTTCAAATAAAGTGTGAATTTCTCTGCATGGTTACCTCATAGTGCACACAATATATAATATAATAACATCATGGCATTGATTAGAGATAAATGTAGAGTCACATGATTGATTGGGGTTTAAACAAACATTTGATTCAAGAATAAAAAACAACTATAATTCAAACCACTTAGCAAAACATTAAAGCATATATAATTCATAGATTATCTTGATTCATAAAATCAAACGTGGGATAATCAAGACGATGGGTTCTTAATGATTTTGGCCAAATTAGAGAGATGATTTTTAAAATAAATAAATAAAATTAGGCTTAGATAAAATTCTAACAAGGGAATTTTTCGTAGAGAGATCAAACGTTTTAAAATTTCAAAATTTCAAAGATTATATTGTGCACATATAATAAATCATGAGGAATATGCACATGTTCATGTTTAAAATTTCAAAAGCAATTTGCACAAAAATTGAACATAGATCGAACCACTAGCGGGGTTCTAGTGGTCAGTCCCCTCTACTTTTACACAAACCTTGGCTCTCAAAATTTTTTTTATATCGAACCTTAAACCTGAGAATCGTTCAACTAGCAAACCTTAACCATCTCTAAGCATGAATAGATTCAATCAACTAATTAAAAGAAAAAAGATCTACTAAAAGAACATGAAAACGCTAAAACCCTGGCCAGATATTCACGTTCGAATTAAGCATTGCAAAGCTATGGATCAAGAAGCTAGTCTAAAGACTGATTTTATTAATTGATTCTCATGGTATGGATTAAGGGAACAAAGGTTTCATAAAAAACTGAAAAACAAAACATAAGTAGGGATATGATCACAATCAACCAACTAACATTTTAATGATTATTATGAAACATTGCTCTAATCAAACATAGGCAAACTTTAATTATACTTATGATTAAAACGAGAATTACCTTAATCCTGAAGAAGTGAAGTTCAAATCTCATAGTTGACTCCATGGTGGCTTCATCTTCTTCTTTGGAATACCATGACTGCATGCACCATCAAGTGTTGGAGAAGAATACTTCTTGTCTTTCTCGAAATTCAGCTTCCCTTGTTCTGCACCTTGTATTAATTTGACCATAACTTCCGTATCCGAAGGCAAATAATGCAAATTCGGATTCTATCTCGTAGAGCTCGAAAAGATCTACAACTTTGTTATTCAGACTTCCTTCATTTGATGTCATTAAGGTCTTCGAATTGGGCCCACAAGGTGTTGTTGTGCTGAATTCCGAGGGTATCTCGAGATTTGGTTGGAGCTTGGATTGGTCTTGAGGTAAACCTTTCGTATCTTCATCTTCCTTGTACTCAAGCAATCCTTAGCTTCTGGAACATTCCCGACTAATCATCTTTGCCTCCATTATCTATAGCTTAGAACAAAAAAGCTCCAAATGACATTAGTCTTAAAAATTCAATTGACACCGCACACATACCTTTAACACCATAGTTACTCCTTCGTGATAACTATAGAAAAACTCAATAACGGACCATAGGCCACTAACAGCGTTAGCACCTACCACTAAAGAGTTCCACACCTAGCTCTTTTTTTTATTGGACCGAAGCCCATTTTTCCTGCTAATGTTAGTCAAAGAAATATATATATAGGAGAAACTATATTCTAATAGAGTTTATAAAAGATTAAATTTATAAAAAAGCTAAACTTATTTTTAACAAAAACTATCTAATTATAAAATTAAATGCAATAAAGTAAATAAAATAAAATAAACTAAAATAAAATCAAAGGCACAAAATAAAAGATAAAAGGCTAAATTATGATAAGACAAAATAAAATATATACAAAAACTCAAGTTAATTAGGACTCAATTAATTAGTTCCCCGGCAACGGCGCCAGAAAAGCTTGTTGACGGCACTTAAGCACGGCAAACCTTATACTGCAAACGACATTATCGTGTGTAGCTTTTCCCTAGGATGAGTATCATGGGTTTTGTCAATCCAGGAAACGAACTAATTGAGAACTAATTAACAAGAGTTTACGATAAACTAACGGTATAAAACAAGGTTCTAATCTAGCTCTAATCTAGCCCTAAACTTTATCTAATCTACGTCTAAACTATGCTAATACTATAAGATAAGCAATTAGAACAGAATTAGAACACTAATTAAAGGGTATTAACTAGAGTCTAATCAAGCCCTAATTGGATCCAAGACATGCATGATTGGGTGCCACAACAAGATTAGAGTAGCGAGATAACTAGTAGCTCAAGGAAGAAACAAGTATGATCAAGCAAAAACTTCATAGCATGATTAAATCAAGATCAATCAACCTAACCCCCTAGATCGGTTTAACCTTTCCACGGGCTCCACTGTCACTGGTAACCAGGTAATCGATGAGAAACTTTCAACAGGCACATAATTAGAGAACTAGCTTCTAATTACTTTGTAAGGTCTAATAACATAATTAGCACAACTAGAACATCTAATCACCATGATCAAAAGAACTAGATGTACAACTATATCATTAGTAAGCTAGATCAACGATCAAGAACGCTAGAAGAATATAACCCTTAATGACATGCTCTAATTAACATGCATCTAGACCTAAAGTTAATTAGAGCTAGAACAAGCATAATTAGAACAAGAAGATATAATTAGACAAGATTAATGCTTCATTAATAAATTGTATCATACTTACAACCATGGCCATAGCTCTTAACGATACAATTAGACCTTTGGAGCTATGTAATTAGAGCACCATGCAAGGGCTCTAATCAACTCTACGGATTAGAGAGGCTCTAATCCATAGCCTAGAAACTTGATCCTCTACTCTCCTCTAGTTGTTGTCCCTCTTCTCTATGTCTTGCCGCCTTGATGATGAATTGGATGCACAACTTCGGGGCCTAGCCTGGCTTTATATAGTCCGGAGATGCCGTGGTAAAAAGGAAAACTCCAACCGACTTAAGGTGGGCCCTGGTCGGCCGACTCGGAGGGGTTTGGTCGGCCGACCAGGACTCCTCCTCTGCCCGATTGTTTCCATCTTCCGCGGGGACATTTCTTGATGCTTAAGAAATATAATTACGTGGGATCTCAGACTTTTGGGGTTCTGAATCTTCTATATTCTCCGAGAATTGTCGAAATCTTCTGGTTTTGGATAGATATGAAGTGTCTTGACACCTTCCATGTAGATTTCTTCTAGTAGCTTCCCTTCCTAGCATAGCATATGATGTCTTCATGAAGTTTCCGATTAGAAAGCCTTGATTAACTCAGAGGATGGGCATAAGTTAACCATGCCTTCCTTGATCATCATCTTCATAGAATGCCATCTCAGAGGCCTTTTCTCACTCGAGGTAGATTCTGGTGAATTTCGCGAAAAATTGATCAAAAACCTGCAAAAATGAAGTATAGCAAAATTCCAAGACAATGTTGCAAAATCCACAATAATCGGTGATAAATGTTAGTAAAAGATATAGTTGACGCATAAAAAACAATGAAAAACCACATAAAATGATACAAAATATTCGTTCAAATGTTGCGTCATCAAGGAGTCCACTGTTTGGAGTGTTACAAGCCCCAGCGGAATGAACCCATTCAAGCAAAGATTTAAGAAGGGCATGATGAGGCGCCTGTGGTTGTTTTCTCCGTTGCTCCCTTTTTGCTAGTGCACTTCCTGTCATATCTTAGTGTAAAATTCTTGGTGGCAGGAGATGGCTGCCATCTCCCAAGGCACAAGGTAGCCCCGGCGCCATGGGGATGGCGAGTAGCCCCACTATGCATCTGCTATTGGGGAGTCCAGGGGGTTCTACCTAGGCATGAGGCTCAGATATTCTTGCTACCGCCTCCACCGTCACCGTGGGGTAAGAAGTCGAACCTGACCCCTGGGGAGAGGTCAATATTTCAAGCCATGGGGTCAAACCAGACGACGATGTGGGGGCGGAAGATGTGGCGCGGGTGGTAGGGGCCAACTCTGGGGCTACCCCAATAATGGGGGACACTATCGCTCCGGAGTTGTCCATGGAGGTGATGCTCCAGGGTTCCCGGAGATGACGCCCTGGGGTTCCCCAGGGGTGGTTGTTGGCACCTCTTAGCCTACCGGATTTTACTCCGCAAGCGTACGGAGACCGCTATAGCCTTTCACCCGAGAGTATTCCAATGTATCGTATTTATTTCCACAAGGAACCATTGGGATAGAGATATCAAACTATAATTCATCCAACTGTTACCACTCATTCATGTCAACCGATAACTAGGCACGATTGACACCAAGCACCATGGGATACAAGCCAAGCATCATTGGCAAGAAAACAGGGAAAGCTAGAAGGACAATGAGTCAAGGACTGTAGTATGGTCTTCCATCTCTGCTAGCATACATGGGCTATCCATTCCAAAGATCGAAAGGATCTCAGCAGAGCTATGAACTTGTGTTGAGCGAAATTCTAGCACTCTCGAGGGGCCATGGGGTAGATAGTTGGCCACCGAAGGAGAACCTAGCTGACGCCCATGGGCCTCCCGAATGACAGGCCTAGGATACACAAGTACAGCACATGCTATCACCGAGTGGGACTACCAAGCAAATCTGTGTGGAGAGGATGGCACTCTACAAACGTTTTCAAGCGAAGCTTGAACAACAATAGTTCATCCTTGGCCAAAGGAGAGGAACTAACCAGAGCCTAGCGTATAGGTTGAATTGTAACACCAACAAGCATAACAACGATCAATCAATTCTAGTTCAACACAACTCAGGCCTCGAAATGGTGGACCAAATGGAAAATGCAACTACACCACTCGAGTTACTAACAGAGACGAAGACAATAAATAGAATAAGACTTTAAGTTCTCATAATTAAGTCATATATCGGAAAGTATTGCGAAAGAATAGATATCAAATTATTCCTAGTACCTACATGCAAGATCCCTCCAACTACTCCTTGGGCACCACTTGTCCCCCCAACCAACGTAGAAAGGTCGGTAACTCCGTTCCCCATATGCAGGTGCAAGAAACCGGTTAAGAACCACTTGATAAGGCCCTAAACAGGTCATTGGAGTGGGAACTGGTAGATAGCAGTTGAACCTAGGTCAGAACCGGATAACTGGGCAGCTGAACTGGGCGGCTGCCGCTCCTTGCGCGCCACGTGTCCAGGCGGACCAAGCGAACCACGCCGAGCTACGCCGGTCAGTGGGCTATGCCCCCGTGCTACACTAGGGCTCGCCACATGGTAGGCTTTGGTTGGTAGCTAGGCGCTCCCACGGATCACGATCCGGGGCGCCGGCTGCCCGCCAATGCGAAGCCGCCACGCGGGCCCAGCAGGCCGGCCAGTCCAAGCGCGTGGGCGTGCGCATGCGGGTTGCGCCACCACCGCCGCCACGTGCCACCTCCTTGTTGGTTGTGCCCTGGTCAGTTCCCACTGCTGCCACCGTACGAACGAGGGGTGCTCACATCAGCGATGACGTCAGCACTCCTTTTAATTTGATTTTTCAATATATTTTGTATATGAGCTCCAAACGATGCAAATAATATGTCCAGTTGGAATCGTCTTGACGAGCTCTATGCAATGGTGAAGTCCTTGAGGGCATTTGAGATACTTCTTTGTGATGAAATTTGTAATTCTTTCTCAAGCCCTTTTATGTGTTGATTCTCTCTTGCTCCAAATGATATTTTCTTGTATTGAATTTGAGCATCTCCCTATGATAAATTGAAAACCACCAAAACTCATGGAATTTGTCGATGTTAGGTAAATAATTCATAGAAATTTAGTTATACCCTGTTTATTCACTGAAGAATTGGCGGTCGAAATGGTGAAATAACGACCGTCAACACCCCCAAGCTTGAACTTTTGCTCATCCTCGAGCAAAGCTAAGACTTAGGCTCAGCAGATCAGGAGTTGCATTAATGTCAATGTCCTACAAATATTAAGTGCACAACCCAACATTCTACCTTTATAATTTAACAAACTGGCATAAGTGTACCCCAACCTTTTTATCCATACCTGTGGGGCTTTTGGCTTTTCTTAACTTGTCTTCGGTGGTTGAGAGATGGAACAATCGCAGTACAGTGTCACCAAACTCTATCTCCTTCTAGTTTCATGGTCGAAGGTTTCTGAAAGTTTTTGAAATGAATGTGCTAAGTTCCTCAAATGGCACCCTCGATCACTCAAGTGGTTTTATATTCCTCACCAGCCCAGGAACCAAACTTTTCCTTATCAACTAAACGATTATGTGGAGCTCAAGGTAGGTATAAAGTCAGCTTACCTATGTCATCTATTTTGTTTAATCAAAGATTGTTCTAGCGAAGTTTGTGATACGTCTCATCCTGATCAAAGGAAAATGGACTTGTTTTGTGGGTGGATATCGTCTATAGATGAAAACTCCTTGTTTGATGGATACCCTCCTAAAACTCTTTAGCTTTTGAGCACATGGAGCTATCATTTTCTTCTTCCTTTTTTGATACTTTTTTCCTTTTCTCTTCTCTTCCCTTTTTGTTCCATAGCTCCATGTCTTCTCTTATACAGAAACTTTGGGGATATAACTGGAGTATTTATTTGGAGACCATATTTGTGGATGAGTATGTGGATGATGGATATGGTGGAGAAATATCTGGTGTTGATGGATGCTTGAATCCAGTGTATATTTAAGCATTACCAGACAAAGAAAGGCAAGCAAATGAAGGTGGATGTAAGGGATTTTGATCGGGACTTGGAGTGTCACTACTTCAAAAGAGCTCAAAATTTGACATACTCAACATAACAATAAGTAGCGTACGCATAGGTTTCATCATGTAGTACATTTGGCTCTGGATAGGTTTTTCAAAACACTGAGGAACTTTTTTATTTTAATTTTCAAAAAAAAACTCCGAGAATTCACCTTACTAGGATCAAGATGGGTTAAACTCAAACTTTGATTATATCACATCTCATAACAACTTAGACTTTGTTTAAGAGCACTTGCTCCCACAAGGTTAAAGACTAAAGGTAGGATCACGACAAATGGCAATAAGTTCAAATTTTAGGAGAGTGTCAAGTTGTACACGAAATACTTACAAGAAACTAATAGAGCAACTATTCATCATTTCCTTTAAGCAAGGTTGTAAACAAAGTTTTAGCATTATAGCTAGGAGTTAGATTATTCATTGTAAAAAGCAATTTTTTTGTAGTTTTTGAATTATGCAAATTTTTGTAGCTTTTCTTTTATTTGGGACAACAAGAAGGAAATATTTTTGGTGTCATGGCAATTTTTAGGATTTAAGATATATGGCAATGAAATACTGAGCATTCGAGGTACTCACTGGTGATCTTTCCCCAAACTTAGTTATTGCAAGTGATTGCCAAGAAACTGAGCTTCAATATTACCTGGCATTGCCTTCTGCAAGCTTGCTTGTTCCTTGGGGTGACGACAATGCTGCTTATATTGCTCACCTATGTAGGTGAATTTCCTTCTCTTTCTACTCTTGTTTTGCCTCCTCTATTTCTAAAATGACTGTTTGGGCGATTTTTTCCGCAATGCTGCTGTTTGCACCGTCTGCAAAGTGTTAGGATCTTCGATTTGTAGACAAATTTGGTTTGATGATACTACTCCCGTGAGTGAATGTCTCTTGTTGGATCTCCTGCTCCAACATCATGTTTGCCTTAAATCTGACATTTTTCTCAGGTGACACAATTACGGTCACGGTCAACTATTTATTCCCAAAGAGACTGAGTGGAATGATAGAGGTGGATGTTTGTTGGAGTTGACTCCTTTGCATCCTTGGTAGTTTGCCACCAACCTTAGTTGATGGTTGTTTGCCATGCTTGTGATGTCGTAGGTAGCTCATTGGCATGCTGGCTCATGTTGTGCCATGTTTGTGATGTCGTAGGTGGCTAATTGGCGTGCTGACCCATGTTCACAGAAGCTTTGGCCCCTGGTGTCACAGGAGTTTTACCTCCTAGTATGATGGGAGTTTTACCTCCCGGTCGATGGGTAGAGTAGATCAACCAGACCTCTAGTAAACCGCTTTGTCTTGTTGTATATCCGGCCAGGGGAAGGGAATTATGGAATGCTCACTTGTGGTGTTCCTCCATACTTGGGTGATGTCTCTACATAAATCTTATGCCAATTGCAACCTCTTACTATAGAGACATACGCCCTATGGTTTTGGAGACAAACTCTCGAGATGAGCGATGTCTGCTTCCCAAGCGATGCACATCATGGTCAATGTCTTGCAGCGATCAACCACTGTTGGTTGAATATCGAGGTCCTTACTCTTAGGGGTTGGGTTGGAGGATGTGTGATATTGCTTGGTATGTCCTCCCCCAAGCTTGACTTATGCGGTGTGATGAAACAAACCTTCTATTTGATGGTTTCATGTTCTGCCTTATCCTTCATTTTTTTCCAGCAGAAGGTGCTGTCCAATCATGGCACAAGGAGATACTCAAGATCGAGAGTGGATTACGTGATGGCATTTTGTTCCACCTTTATGATCTCCGAGAACCTTCTTCTACTTTTTCCTGCATGTTAGGGATCGACATGCACTTATCTACCTAACATGATTTCACTTGGTTGGGCAGTGTAGAGGGCTAGCTTAGCTGAACAGGATAAGCTAACCTATGATAGCACTACTAGGAAGATCTTATGGCTGTAGGATCTTAGCATGATGAAAGTTTGGTTTCAAATGCTACCACGATAGCATTACTAGAAGATCCTAACCCGATGAAAGCTTAGATTCAAGTGCTATCACTAACAGGCCTTCAATTTAAAGCAACCTCTAAAATGAAAATGCTGAAAATAGCTATTAGAGAGGTTTACCTTCATTGATGCTTTGGTGGAAGTATCAATGTTAAAAATTCATCTCCAATGGACAGTAGATACATCGGGTTCTTGCTCCATGGTTGGTCAATGGAATGCAATGTAGCAGACATCCTTTAAGCACTGCTTCGTTGGCTTGGAAATTCTGGTTGTTTCTGTAGAAGCTTGTCAATTAGCTAGACAACTTTCTCCCCCAAGCTTGGTTTCTACATTGGATGCTGATTCCAAACTTGCTCCCTATCATGTTTAATTTGTCTTCTTGGGCTTGATACTTGTTGGTCATAACACGTGCCACCAGTCGTTGTTTGCCTATGTGCCACATAGCCATCGAATGCACATCATGACATCGATGTTCCCACCATGTTTGTGGACATTTATTTGTGTTTGCCTTTGTGGTGCTTAAGACAGAGCTCTCCCACAATGAAAGACGTCTATGCCTGCCGCTTTTGGGATCTACACAACTCCATCAGGCACAGGACTTTTCCCGTGGGGCAGTAGACTAGTGGCCTACTAGCTGCTGCAAATTCAAACATGGATGATAGCATAGTGTGATATACCCATATCACGATGCTATCATATTCACAAGAGGGGCTAAATAGCTCACAAGAGGTTGAGCATGAGAACGTTGGCCACAGGGCCTCTCCTCTCATGTGGGGATTGAATGCCACCTGCAACAGGTTAGTGTACAACATATACAATGGTCCAATATGTGTAAAGAGTATTAATCACTGGGCCTATTGTTCACATAGTGATATCAAAACATTTCATGTTAAAACATAGCACAAACCATGTTGCAAACCATGACTTCCATTTCTCCAACTTTACTCAAATCCACGGTCCTTGAAAAAAAAGGGGTGCATTTTTGAAACATCATGGGATTTTGTGCCTCCATGACACTTGAGAGATCCAGCTAGCTCAAGAATTGCGGTATATGAACTAGTACGGAACATCACTAACAAAGTCTACACATAGCTTATTTATCCGATACAGTCGTTTAATAAAAAGAAACTAATTCAACCTGAGCACCACGCTTAAGTTGTAAATTAGTCTCTGGGCACGAACATGGCCCAAGCTATGTTTTTTTGTGTGTAAAACTTCATTGCACTATAAAGTTTAGGTAGCATGAAGAACATGATCAAGATTTACTCAACAGATAGAGCAAAATTGAAGAGTGGTTTTCTATTTTTCAATTTTTTTTCAATTTTCAAATAAAAGGAACGAGCAATAACAAAAGGATGAATAAAAAAGTAATATTCTAACTCGGTGCTTCCCCGGCAATGGCACCAGAAAAGCTTGTTGTTGGCTCTTAGCCTACCAAATTTTACTCTGCAAGCGCACGGAGACCGCTATAGCCTTTCACCCGGGAGTATTCTTAGGTATCGTATTTATTTCCACAGGGAAGCATTGAGATAGAGATATCAAACTATCATTCATCCAGCTGTTACCACTCATTCACATCAACCAATAAGTAGGCATGATTGACACCAAGCACCATGGGATATAAGCCAAGCACAGTTGGCAAGAAAACAGGTAAAGCTAGGAGGACAACGAGTCTAGGACTGCAGTATGGTCTTCCATCTCTGCTAGCAGAAAAGAGCTACTGTGCTAAAGGTCAAAAGGATCTCAGCAGAGCAATGAACTTGCATCGAGCGAAATTCTAGTGCTCTCAAGGGGCCAGGGGGTAGATAGTTGGCCACCAAAGGAGAACCTAACTAACGCCTATGGGCCTCCCTAACGACGGGCCTAGGATACACATAGGGATGGCAACGGGGCGGGTTCGGGGCAGGTGCAGCGTCCGCAGACCCACACCAGAGACCCAAGAACAAAACTCGCCCCGGCCCTGAAGTCTTCTACAGGGTGAAAAATCACCCCTACCCTCGAACCCGGTGGACACCCGAAACCCGTCAGGTCCCCAAAACCCGAAGCATGAGGCGGCAGCGCTTGGATGGAGCCATGGAGCAGGAAGCACTGGGGTGGCATGGAGCAGGGAGGCACGGGCGCGTAGCAGTGACTACAACTACAGAGCAGGAAGGCGCATCGGCGGCCGCGACACAGAGCAAGGAGGCGCGGCAGTAGTGCCGGTCGCGGAGAAGGGACGAGAGGGTGTGGGTGTGTAGCAGCAGGCACGATCGTAGAGCAAAAGGACGCATCGGCGGCCGTGAGCGGAGCAAGGAGACTGCAGCGATAGAGCCGTTCGTGGAGAAGGGAGGGCGGCAACGGCCACAATCGTTGAGTAGGGAGGTGAGGCGAACGGCGTTGGCCGTGGAGGGGAGCATTGAGGTGTGAGCGGGTGCACCTACCACATAAGCAAGCCAGCAGGGAGGCACGAGCGGTGCCGGCCACTAGAGTAGGGAGGTAGTTGGGCGGTAGGGTGGGCGATAGGCAGCTGGTTTTTATTCCTAGGGTTCAAGGGGTTGAGTAAGGTGGCCCTTGGGCTGTATGTCGGATGGGCCTTGTTCTTCAATTTCAGGACCTTGTCGAAAACCCATAGGTACACATCAAAACCCGTCCCCTCCCAGCATAGGTTCGTGTCCCTGAACCCACAGAGGAAAAATTAGCCCCGCCCCCGGCAGGTCCAAAACCCGCGGGGACCCGCCCTGAACCCGCCCCACTGCCATCCCTAGATACACATGTACACCACACGCTATCACCGAGTGGCACGCTACAAACATGTTCAAGCAAAGCTTGAACAATAATAGTTCATCCTTGGCCAAAGAAGAGGAACTAACTAGAGCCTAGCGTATAGGCTGGATTGTAACACCGGCAAGCATAACAACAATTAATCAATTCTATTTCAACACAACTCAGGCCTAGAAATGGTGGACCAAAAGGAAAATGCAACTACACCACTCGAGTTACTAATAGAGACGAAGATAATAAATAGATTAAGACTTTAAATGCACATAATTAAGTATTATATCGGAAGTAATGCTAAAGAATGGATATCGAATTATTACTGAATACTTCTGATTGACTCTGATACAACAGACCTTCTCTAAAACCTAGCTAAACACTATTTTTAGAGTGGAGGCACCACCTGCGAGGTACCTCCTAGAGAGGGAGAGAGAGTTACTATGGTGAATGGTACAAGTGACAGTGAGGTGGTGCATCTCTATTTATAGGTGGAGGAGGAGGGAATATTGCTAGTGCCTACATGCAAGATTCCTCCTCCAACTGCTCGTTGGGCGCCACTTGTTCCCCCAACTGACATAGAAAGGTCAGTAACTCCGTTCCTCACGTGCAGGCACAAGAAACCGGCCAAGAATTGGCCAGTTAAGGCCTTGAAACGACAATTGGAGTGGGAACCGGTAGTTAACAGTTGAAACTGGGCAGCTGAACAGGGCGGCAACAGCTCCCCGTGTGCCATGTGTCCACTGCAGACCAAGCGAATCGCGCCAAACCGTGCTTGTCGATGGTTTGTGCCCCCACATCGCACCAGGGCTCGCAACGTGGCAGGCTCCAGTTGGTGGCCAGCCACTCCCACGGATCATGATTCGGGGCGCCGGCTGCCCACCAATGCGAAGCCGCCACGCGGGCCCAGCGGGCCGGCTAGGCCTGAGCGCATGCGTGTGCATTGCGCCACCACCAGGTGCTGCCTCCTGGTTGGCCGCGCCCTGGTCAGTTCCCATTGCTGCCGCCGTACGGACGAGGGGTGCTGACGTCAGCGATGACAGTTAGCACTTCTTTCTAATTTGATTTTTCAATTTCTTTTGCATATGAGCTCCAAAGGATGCAAATAATATGTCCGTTGGAATCATCTCGATGAGATCAACAGCAATGGTGTACTCCTTGAGGGCATTTGAGATACTTCTTTGTGATGAAATTTGCAATTCTTTCAAAAGCCCTTTTATGTGCTGATTCTCTCTTGGTCTAAATGATGTTTTCTTGCATTGAATTTGATCATCTCCCTAGTGATACATTGAAAACCACCAAAACTTGTGTAATTCCATCAAGTGTTAGGTAAAGAATGCATAGAACTTTAGCTATACCCTTTTTATTCACCGATGAATTAGCGGTCAAAATAGTGAAATAATGACTGTCAATAGCGGCCGTTGAGGAAACAACCGGGGGAGCTCTAGAGGGCACCCCCGAGGCCAGTCTTGAAGTTGTGGCCATAGGGGAGGAGCCTCCTGTTGAGTCTCATGCTGGCACTGTGGAAGCGCCCCTCGCAGTGCTTAACAGCGCAGGCGACGAGACTTGCGCTGGTACGCCGCTACTGGACACCTCTGTGGAGGATGCAGACACCGCAATCTGGGATGCCACCACCTAGGCACTAGGGATTATTAGTGTGGGCAAGGAGACCCATGCCTATACTCAGCTAGAGGATGGCTCTGTGGAGGATGCAGACACCGACGCATGGGATGCTGTATGGTTCCTAGTGGAATGCATAACCTTTGAGTGGAGGAGGTTGGAGAGAAGGCTGGCAGAGGCTGAGGCAGTAGCAGGCCGAGGCCTAGGCTGCCGCAACGGATTCCCAAGCAGGTTGCGGTGGGCCCTGGGGCTGCAGCTGAAGAACTTGTAGCCACCATCGTCGAGGCTAGCAAGGTGGTGGAGGAACTGGGATGCCATGCTGAAGGCGGCATAGACAGCCGATGATCAACGCGACTCCATAGCATCATGTTTCCTGATCGCTCACGTGGACTAGGGTTCTGCGCTAGCCCGGCTCCAGCAGGTCTCTGATGAGTGCGATACGATGCATGCCTTGCTCGACAAGATTGAGGTGGAGAGGGACTGCGCTCACTATGAGGCTGCCATGGCCCAGTGTGAGTGGGACTTCATGTGGGCTGAGGTGACTGCCGAGCGACACGCTATCCAGGAGAAGGCCCGGATGTCAATAATGGAGTGGGATGCTATCCTGGTCACGATCGACACAGAGGCAGGTGACCGGGTCGCCGCCCAGGAGGAGGCTTGGAAAGCAGTGGAGGAGAGAGATGCTGTCTAGGAAGATGCCCAGAAGCCAGTGGAGGAACGGGACTCTACCCAAACTGCAGCTGATACGGCGACGGCCGAGCAGGATGCCACCTAGGAGGACACCTGGAAGGCGGCAGAGGAATGGGACGCCGCCAGCACCATGGGTGACATGGCGATGGCCGAGCCGGATGTTGCCCAGGTGTAACGCCCCAAAATTTAGCCCTAGAAATTTTTTCTAAATCTTCCGTTGATTCAAAATCAACTTTGAAAAACCTTGCTTGTTTGTTTTGAGTGTCTGAATATGAGCTCAACATATAAAACCTTCAACCAAATATTCCCTTCCTCAAAACTTCCAAAAATATTCCTCCTCTGAAAATTCAACAAACCTCTCTACCAAATTCTCACCAAAGTCTCTTCCAAAATTCCAACAAAATCCAAAATCCAAATATAAAAAAGAGGGGGAATTCCCCTCCTTTCCCTCAGCCCAAACGGCCCAGCTAGCCCCGCCGGCCCACCACCCTACTCTTCCCTCTTGGGTCACCACCTCAACCCCCTCCTCCTCCCACTTGGGCCATCAGGCCGGCTCGAGGCCACCTCCACCTCCCCCCTACAGCCCGCTGCCAACTGGCCCACACTTCCCTTTCACTGCCGCTGGACCCTGCTAGTCAGTTCCTTCTCCCCCTGTCTCTTTCCTCCCATGCCTATTAGCACACCGTGCACATGCGACCTCACACTGCGATGACGGCGACCCCACCTTCACCAACATCCGGCCCAGTCGCCGCATCACGTCGCCATCTGTCCATGGCATCGCTGCACCAAGTCTCTTCCCCCATCCACTAGGCATACGTCAGCCCCCGCGCCAAGCTCAGCATCTCCTTCTGGCTCGCCTATAAAAGGCGATGCGACGAGCCCTTTTCCACACCACCACCCTCACACACGGTGCGCACCCCACCGCGACCGGCCCCCGACTCACTCGGGCGTCGCTAGCCGCGAGCATTGGCCACTATACCCCCCTTCCACTGCTCTGCCAAGCCCTTGCTCCGATGACCCACACCGGCCACCCAAATTCCTCCTTCACACTGCCTCCCAGCCCAATTCGAACTGGCACAAGCTCCACCTCATTGCTCACCACCACCAACACCTCACTATCTCCCTTACCCCACCCACCAGAGCCGCCGATGCGCACCTCCCTCGCCGCCGTGCTGCAACCAAGCCACTGCTGCCGTGGACACTTGTCCACCGATCACTGATCCCTACCACCAAAACCAGCCTTGGGTTCGCCGCACCAACCTCACCGTCGCAAGGCTACCCTTGTCGCCGGAACCGGCATCACCTGCCAGTGAGCCACGCCGTCGCTTGCGTCGACCGGTTCACCAAAACCGCACTGGCTCACCTGGTCCATGGCGTCATCGCCCCCGATGCCATTTCCTGCCTCCCCACTGCCACTGCCACGTGGGCCTCTCAGCCAAGACCGTAGCCTGCACCATCAAACCCCCCTCAAACCGAGTTGGGCCGGCCCATTAGACCACTGACCGCGCACGCACCTTGCGTGTGGGCCACACAAGGCCAGTCTGGCCAAAAGCCACTCCGGCCCAGGTTGAATCCCCTGTGGACCAAATTCAATAAGTTCGCCTGATAAAAGTCGAAATCTACCCCCTGAAGTTTCCAAAAAGTCTATTGCTACCCCCTCCACACCAAATACTCCATATCTTCTCCGTTTGAACCCCGATTAAGGTGATTCTTGCGCCTAAATTCATCTAAAATCAAGCCCTATCTATTCGTACACTCTACATATTCTTTTCCCTAGCAGAAAGTCATCGTCATGCCACCATGACACTGTCCTATGCCCATTCAGTGCTTCACACCGGTCGCACAAATATTGTGAGCCTGGTGCTTGATGCCGTTGCCCTTCTACTTTTCGTAAACACTAAAGGTTCCTGCTTTGGCCTCTCTAAGCCTTGAACTCAAATGATGACGATACCAAAAATCATTTGAGAATCCTCACTTTTTCTATCACTCCACAAAAAGATCTTCTCCCTTTCAAACGTCATCATGTCGACTGCCAACCCTTCGGCGGCTTCGGCCCCGCAACTCGCGTCCACCACTCCTACCGTGGCGTCTCCGTAACTGTCATTACCGAGCCCGCTAACTTGCCTGAAAACTCACCACACCCTAACCACTTGAAGTAATACGACCAGTAAGAACCCAGCTGATCCTCATCTCCTCCATCCAAGCTCTACACCACCAAACCCGTTGAGCTCATATTATGCCTCGATTTGTGTGTTTCTTGTTTATGCACGTAGGAAGCCCAGAGAGGCCGAGAAGTCCAATCATTGGGACATTTAACCAGGAAACCGGAGAAAGCATGCTGATCATATGTCAGCCTCTTACCCTTCGAGTTGTAAGGCAAGCCACTGGAATCCCCACTTGATGCATAAATTTCCTATGTTTTGCAAACACAACCCATGGCCAGTTAATCACATAAAAACTTGCATGTTTTGGTGAAATACACCTATACAGCCACCTAAGCCTACTTTAGACATATTGCGCATAGGTGGGATCGCGCATTAATTATCTATCATAATTTTGATGTTATGTTGGATTATGGATGTGGAATATGAAGGGTATGGGAAAGTGGATGTGTGTATTTGAAATAAAATGGGGAAGAACACCGGCAAACAACCCACGGGTCGGGATCTGCCATTTTAAGGGCAGGGTATGAACGGGTAACTTAGCGACTCGCGGTTACCCCATGTCCCGGGAATCGTGGAGAATACCGGGTAGGTGGATTGCTCGCGCTAGTCGAGCATTAAAAAGTGAGAATGGTTCTACCTAAGCTCTCTGTAAGGACCGTTATGATTTTCATCTTGCCTAACTCTTTTAGTACAACCACTCACTTTGTATGAGGCATGGCTAGGCCCAAGCTAGAGTGCATAGCCTAGTAGCTTCTGTGTTGGCGCACAAGGACCTAGTGGAGGGGTGAGTGTCACAGGAGTACCGTGAGGTACTGGAGTGACTCGGATGCCCAAACCCCAAAAGTTCTGTTAGGTGATTAAACAAAGGCAACGGCTTGGTTTGGAATTTGGGCAGTTACAATGGTAATGTGCCGCTGAGTCCAACTTGTGGGAATTAGTACAACCTTTGATTAGATTAAAACCTATTCGAATAGTCTATGTCCACTGGTATGGATGGGTTACGGCTTGGTTCTTCAATTAGGAGTTTTCATAAAATAAAATGGAATTGGATTGGGATGGGATAAAATGGATTTTGGTTCAGCAGTGGATGCTGGATGTGTGGAAAATGTGTTGGCTGGAATGTCATGAGCCACTTTGGACTGGCAAGTCCAGTGGCAAACCATTTTGGGAAAAACCTTGTTTTCAGAAAGATTAAAACTTCACAATTATCTCAAACCCAACATACAAACTGCTTTTACGCAAAACCTCCCCTGAACTCCAGATATATCCTTGCATATAGTGTTAAGCCTTCCCCAAATTCCTTTGGAGGAAGGTGGGCTGCTGAGTACATATGTACTCACCCTTGCTTTGTTGTTGGTTTTCTCAATGCTATAGACATATATTTGAGCAAGAATGAGTAAGGGTTATGACCTGCTTCATAACTACGAGATTAGGCCCACATTTTATATTCCGCTGCTTAGATTTTCAGGGCTGCGCCGCTTGCTATCTGACCCATTTAGGGCAGATCTATATCACTCTGATGTAAGAATGTGATTACCAAACCCTGGGATGGTAATAAAGCACATTTCAGTCTCATTATGGAAACTGGGCTGCTTCACCGGGAGGATGCTTGGAAGGCGGCAGAGGAACGGGACGCCGCCTGCACCATAGCTGACACTACGACGGCAGAGTGGGGTGCTGCCCAAAAGATGCCTGGAAGGCGGCGAGAGAGAGGGATGCCATCATCGCGGAGGTCCTCGAGTCCTTGATGAAGGAGGAGGACCTAGATACAGCGGCGATCCTTGGATTCTGACCTTGCCGCGTATGAGATGTGGTTGGTAGGAATCCAAGCCGACAAGGCCAAGCTGGCGTCAAAGTTTCGGGGGGTCGTGGACGGGGAGGAGGCGCTTGTTAGCGCTCCATAAAGACAAAATAATTGCTTGATTTTGTATGGTTTTTCATGTAATATGAGCGTCAACTATGCCTTTCACTAACATTTATCATCGATAATTGTGGATTTTGGAATATTGTTTTGGTCCTGTGCTATACTCCAATTTTGCAGGATTTTAGACCTATTTGTGGCAATTCACAATTGATCCACTTCGAGAGACAAAGGACTAGAGAAGAACGAAGGCTAAAAGCCCAGAAAATGGGTAGGGTCGGCCGACCCTACCACCCTTAGGTCGGCCGAGTCCTATGTTTCTTGAAGATTTTGGAAGGCATATTTGAGTGTCACGCAAGTTACCACCTTATCAACGATTATGTGCACAAGAATATACCGACTTATACCAAAGGATCCAGAGCTACTATGGCCCGCAATAAGTGTCTAAATCAATCGGCAACCGACGTACTCAAAGATGGAAGGCAGAGGATAGAGGAGAGCCTTGGAAAGGATGAGCCAGGGGGCCTAGGTCAGCTGACCCCACCCCTCCGGATATTGGTTCGTGGTTTCCTTTTTACAGCACCTCTCCCAGGGTATAAATAGCAAGGCTAGACCTTGAGGTCAATCATCCAATTCATTATCAAGACATAAAGGAGAAGAAGGGATGGACATCAACTAGAGGAGAGCTGAGGGTTGAGTTCTAGTCTAGGAATTAGAGCCTTTCTAATTCTTGGAGGTAACTAGAGACCTTGCAAGGTGCTCTAATTACCTAGCTCTAGTGGTCTAATTATATCATCGTGTGAGGTATTGTAAGTTTGATACAATTTATCAATGAAGCATTGATCTTGTCTAATTGTCATATTCTTAGTCTAATTAGCATGTTCTTGGTCTAATTCATATGATCTAGGTTCATGTTTGTTTGATCATGTTCTTAAAGGTTATGTTGTTATAGCGGCTTTGAATCTCGATCTTGCTTACTAGTGGTATAATTGAGTAGCTAGTTCTTGTAATCATGGTGATTAGAAATTCTTGCTATATTAGCTATGTTATTATACTATGCGAAGTGACTAGAAGCGTGTTCTCTAATCATGTATGCTTGTTGAGAGCTTCTCATCGAATATCTCATCTGATGTGACACGTGGGAGGGAGGAAGGTTAAGATTGATCTAGGGGGTTTGATCGTTGATCTTGGTTTAATCATGCTATGAGTTCATGCTTGATCATGCTTATATTTACCTTGAGCTGCTAGTTATCTCGTTGCTCTAATCTCTTTGATGTTTCTATCATGCTTGTCTTGGATCCAATTACAGCTAGATTAGACTCTGGTTAATGCCCTTTTGATCAGTGCTCTAGTTATGCTCTAATTGCTTATCACCTAACTTTGATATAGATTAGAGGTAGATTAGAGTAGAATTAGAGATGGATTAGATATCATTTAATGCCCTTGTTTACTTTTAAGCTCCTGTTAGTTTATTCGTTATTAGTTGTTTCCTTGGATTGACAAAACCCATGATGATTATCCTAGGGAAAAGCTACGTCGATACTGTCGCTTGCAGTATAAGGTTGGACATGCTTAAGTGCTATCAACAAACTTTTCTGGCGGCGTTGCCAGGGAATCAACTAATTGAGACTAAATTAGTTTGAGCCTATGTGAATAACTAATTTGTTTTCTTTTGTATATTTGACATCAATTGTTTATAATTTGATTTTCTGTATATGTGGTTTAACTTTTCTTTTATATAGATTTGATTTATTCTTTGATTTGGTTGTATATAATCTTTGACTTTATGATAATTTATGTTTTGTTTAAACATAAGATTGGATTCATGATAGTATGATTTCATGTAAATATGCTCTCTTAGTATAGTTTTCTCGTGTATATATTCTCTTTCGCTAACATTAGCACGAATGGATGGCCCACTGTCCAATAAACCTTCTAATTTTGTGGATAATCCAGAGAAGTTTTTCAAAAAGCCCAGAAACTCTGCCGGATCTTCTAAGCGAAAACAAGAAACTCTGCCAAAAATGGGAGAAGAAAGGAAGCTAAGTGAGTTAAGCATTCCAACTACCAATGATCTGATGATCAAGGATCTCACTTCACCAGAACAATCTTTTGAGATCAGAAGCTCAGTGATAAGCATGGTGCAGAATCAACCGTTCAGTGGAAAAGAAAATCCAAATAAGCATATGAAGGCATTTATGTAGATTTGCAACACATTCAAGATTGAAGGAGTCACTGATGACCAGATCAGAGCAAGACTATTCCCATTCTCACTCATCAGGAAAGCTCATTAGTGGTTGTCTACACTTCTGGAGACTACAGTGAACAACTGGGTGCAGTTGCTCCAAGCATTTATTGCTAAATACTACTCAACAAGAAATACTCAAGCTCTACGTAACAAGATTTCTACTTTTGTTCAGTTTCCCACTAAAACATTTGAAGAAGCATATGAGAGGTTCAACGATTATGTGTCAGCCTGCCCTCACCATAATTTTCAAAAATGGGATTTAATTTAGAAATTTTATGGAGGACTCAGTGCAGTGTGTAGAGCTCAGATTGATGCATCATCAGGAGGATCAATTCTCAGTCTCACTCCTATAGAGGCAAAAGCTCTATTCAAGAAAATAGCTGAAAATGGAGCTTAGATTTCTAAAAGAGCTATATCGCCAGCTTTCAGTGAAGCAGCAAAGAGTGTCTTAGAAGTGAGTAAGTTGGAAATACTAGGTGGAAAAATTGATTCGCTTGTGAGGAGATGGAAATTGGTAAAGCTGAAGAAGTGAAGTCTACATAAGCAATGATGACATGTGAAGTGTGTGGAGAATATGGACAAGCAAAGGAAAGTTGTCCAGAAGAGGCAAAGCTCTTGACTATGCAAGGAAAGAAGGTTGGATTCCTCCACCCAACTACAGACAGAATAGACAGCAGTTCACTGCTGGATCAGCTATTCAGAATGCCGTTCCTCTACGCATTCAAATGAAGGATTTCAAGGAAGAACAAGCTAAGATTAACAAGGATACACATTCCAAGTTCAAGGCTTTAGATAAAGGATTAGAGAATATTGATGGCAAGATCACTACAGTGGGTAGTTCAAATCAAAAACTAATGGGAATGATGAAGATTTTGGAAAATCAGATGTCTCAGTTGGCAGATCAACACACGAATAAAAATGAAGGAAAGTTGCCTGGACAGTCACTACCTCGTGAGTCACTCAAGGCAATTATTACTAGATTTGGAAAAGAGACTAAGGATCCTGAAATGCCTACAAGACTTGCCAAAACAAGTAATGTTGAGACACCAAGAGAAGAAGAACCAGATGTGACAGTAATGGAGACTGATGATACAAGACTTCTTCCAAAAAGATAAGGAATCATTCAAGTAAGCCGGATGAGCATTTCAATAAATTTGTAGAAGTGATCATGCAGCTTTATATCCATATGCCATTATTGGATGCACTCCAAGTTCCCACTTATTCAAAGTACTTCAAGGATATATTAGCTAATAAGGGGGAAATGCCATCTAACTATGTGAAAATGACTACAAAGTGTAGCGCAGCTATTATGGATACACCTCTAGAGAAGAAAGCAGATCCGGGATGTCCAACTATTCCATGCTCTATTGGTTCACTCAATATTGACAAAGCTCTATGTGATCCTGGAGCTAGTGTGAGTGTTATGCCTAAGTCAGTATTTGGTAAGTTGAAGCTGTCACAGCCAGAGCCTACATCTATGTGTCTTGAGCTAGCTGACCGCTCAGTGCGATATCACCATTGATACTTGGAAGACGATTCCTCAAGACTGCACAAGCTACTATCAATGTGGGAAAAGGAGATATCAGATTCAACATTAATGGAGATTTGAGCTGATTTAAGTTCCATCCGAGATATGAAATGTGCAAGACACTTGAAGAAAAAGACGAAGCTTGAAGAAGAAGATTCATCTGCAATGTCTACACTAGAGATTGGACGGTCGTGATCAAGTCTGGCTGATAGACTTCAAATTACAAGCGCTTTGCGGGAGGCAACCCAGGTATATCTAGGATTAGAGTTTTTTTCTTTTAGTTTAAGTTGGTAAACTCTGATATTATGGATGCTAAGAATATTTATTCTTAATTAAAGACTCCCATAATTAGGTGTTTGAATTTGTTTTTTTGAATTTGACCAAGGAATAAAATAATATATATTTGTTTCCTATAGATCTTAAATTTGCAAAGCCTCGGCCGGTTTTTGAATTCGATTCAATTTTAAGCCATTGATTGAAAATAAACGAGAGATGATTTCTAGGGTTTTGATCTATATCCTTTGTTTATTTTAATTCAAAAAGTCTTCTCTCTAGTTTTTTTTTTAAATTAGAAACCTATACCTAAGCCAGCAAGAGATAAAAATAAGTACATTCAATTCAATTCATGAGTGGAATTATTTATGTTAATCCAAAATTGACTTGGTCAATTTGACCCACAATGGTTTCACAAAATCACAAAAAGATATTTTTACTACCTACGATTTTGAAAAAAAAATAAAAATAAAAATATCTTATGAAATCTTGGTTAAAATTAATTGATGCTTTCTTAATCATGTTTAGCAGATATATATATTTCATATTTTTGAGCTAACCATGCATGAATTAATTGATATAATTGAGAGATTAAGGAAAGTGATCAATTAGGCAACATTGGATACTTTTTATAGCTGAAATCCACTAGCCTACAAGAAGACAAAGTCATGTGGGCAAAAGTATGGCATGCAATGAATTGATTGCAAGCATTAAGCGTAGGAGATAAGGGTGACAGAAAAAGCAATGCATTATTGCAGGAAATTGAATGATGAAACATGCAGCAAAAAGAAGAGGAGTAGAAGAGCCAGGAAAGGCCCAAGTCGGCCGAGCCACACCCCCAAGTCAGCCGAGCCAGGGTGTACCTGTCCCAGATGAATCTCCCCTTTGGTACATATGTTGGCCTATAAAAACATATGGAGAATGGCTATGTTTCATCACCAGAACACAAGTAGAAACTAGAAGAAAAATTCAAAGAAGGGAAAGAGTCAAGTTCTTGAGAGAAAATCAAGAGAGAAATTCTTAGGTCAGAAGATGAAGAAGGCTGCCAAGTTCTTTAAGAAGACCTTCAAGGGTTCATCTTCTATGAATTCTAATCGAGATTCTGAAGTTACTACAAACTCTGTCTTTGAAATGGAAAGTTCTGAATCTGATTGGAGTTTACGTCGGGATCAAATTCTTCATGGAGGAATGAGAACCTGCTCTTCTCGATTCTCTGTGGATGTTGATGATGTGATTGAACCAGCAAGGCGAGCAACGACACGCTCTCAAACTTGAGCCAAGCCCAAGTCGTAGAAGAAATGGAAGTTGAAGGTGAACAGTGGAAATTCACTGAAGAAGGATTTTCTCTACAGAGTGCTGCTGAAGAAATAAGGTATAATATGTGTCGTACCAGAATTACTTCAAATTCATATCTTGATTATGATTGCATGAGAGCACTTCGATTTATTGAAAGTTTGGAGTTAGCATTTGGTCGTTTGGGCTGGGAATCTTTGTTCCAATTAGTGCTATTTTTCAAAGGGATATTGCACTAGAAATGATGGTTACCATGGACATAGTACAATAATCAGATTCACTGAATAGTCTGAGATTTAGAGTGAAAGAGAATTGGCTAGAAATATCCTTTAGTCACATTGGAAGATTGTAAATATTTATGTGTGCAAGTCTATACTTGAAGATTTCTGGTTAAAAGATTGCATCTACTTCAAAGAAGGAGAGGATGAAAATAGTTAATCCTATCATTAGGATTATGCACATAGTGATGACACTTTGAGTTCTTGAACGTCTAGATGACACCAAAGTTCAAGAAAATGAGCTGAAATGGTTATATATTGCACTCTGTCAACCAATGGCTATTAATCCTATTAAGCTTATGGTGGAGCATTGGATTTTCTAGAGAAACAAAAGTACATGATTACTCAGGTTTGGTCATTACCTTACTATAATTGCTAGAGATATAGTACCAAATTTAGTAATGAACCCGGTTTTCACTGTTTCACCTACTTCATTTGATAAAAATTCTCTGCGGAAGGGCAAGTATATTTTTGGCAATGCTGAAAAGGGCTATTATGTTGGAGGAACCTAATTTATGATTCCAGATCATAGACTTGCATTGTTTGCATAAGATAGAAATGATTGGTTGGAGAAATTTATGTTTGTGGAAGGAGAGACAAGTTAGCAACCTCCGGCCACTGGATGAAATGAATGGAATTTTTCCTCTCATCAGTCAAGACCGCAGCAGTGGGATGAGGGAGCAAGTGGGTCTCAACTAGTATTTACTCCTCATCCTATCAGATATGCAGTACCTCCACAGCCTACACCTATATTCCAGACTCCACAAGTATTAATTCCTCCACCAACATTTATTCCGAGAAGAACCAGGCCATATGCGCAGGAGTATTTGAATGGTCAACCTATGCCATATTTTTTATGGAATTGAAACTTTAGCACATCAGAACTATCAGATAGTGGATCAAATGAGGGAGAATACTAATCAATATGAGCAGAATACTCAGAGCATAGAGGCAACTTTGGAAAGGCTGCACTTATGGTATCAACAGCAGTGAAGAATTTACCTGGTTTGAAGTTTTCTTTATTTTATTATTTTTATAATTATGTGTGCTTTTTTTAATTATGTGTGAGTGGGATTGTTTAATTATGATCATGCTTCATGTATCACCTTTGATGGAATAAAATAAAGTGCTAATCTTTGTTTTCTTATGTTCTAATATCAATAATTAGACTGATTTATGCTCTCATTTAGAACATAATTAAGTATATTTTGACCAGCAGTTGTATAATAGACATGATTGTTCATAAAGACCCATATAGTTTATCAGGTTTAGATTTCAGTTCATCATGTTTATCACCTTCAAAATTTTGTTTTAATTTTAAATGCTATGTTCAAATTCTTGAGGTAATCTTGTATAAGCCATACCTACCAAAGCCAATATTTATAAACATAGTTGGTCAAGATTTTATTCTTGGATGAGTTGGATTAAGTTTGTGATCTAAGGTTTGGGACTTCAAAGCCGGTCATTCATTTTTGCGTATCTATTCATTTGCTCGCCTTTTTATCCATGCATTGTAATTCTCTCTACATTAGAGAAGTTACAAAATTCACTGGATATCCATCCAAAAACCAAAATTATCTCTTTGTGTATTTCCATTGACCACATCCTATTGATTTTATGTAGTATCAAAGAAGTATTTTGATAAATAACTCCATCCCTTAAGATAATTATTATTTATACTCAAGTATGAGTATCATTTAAGAGTGGGTATGGAAAGCTATGGTTCTAAGAATATAAAAGAGATTTTTGAGGAGGCTGAGAATGTAAGAAAAAAGAAAAGAAAAGAAAAGATAGAGAGAGAAGAAAAAAGAGAAGCTCCTCATTGATTTCATAAATTTTTTTGAAGGATTGAAATATACTCCTTTAATTTTTCCAACCATGTGCAATCTGATAGCAAGGACTTCATTTGTGCCTTGAGATCATTCTATTGATATTTGCACATGTCCACCATCTAAAAAGCATGTGCTCTCTTCTATCCCAAACATTATGATATTCCATGACCTTTTTGGGAAGTCTAAGTAAAACCAGCAGATCTCTTTCTTAGTTTGACAATACTTTGAGATTAAATTTTGATTAGGATCCGTATCAAGCTCTAGATAAGCTTACAAATATATGATTAGTTATGCTTAAAAAAATCTTATGTTATTGAGAGACTGTGAGTTGAGTGTGATTCATTGGCTTATACAAGATTGATCTTTTGAAATTTGAACTTTTCTTTGAAAAAGTTTGTTGAATAGAAAAGGAGATTTGTCATTGATGAATTTGATGTCTTCATCTCTATCTATTGTGGGATATGCTTAATTGAATATCTGTTTATTATAAGATTGCTGGTCCATATTAAAAAAAAGAGGTTGAGAGCATATTTCGGTCTGGTTTATTGGTTTTAGAATATAAGGAGGCATTGTTTTGATTTGACGAAATAATTGCATGATTTTATATGGTTTTTCATTGAATATGAGCGTCAACTATGTCTTTCACTAACATTTATCACTAATAATTGTGGCTTTTGCAATATTGTTTTGGTCTTGTGCTATACTCTAATTTTTTAGGATTTTAGACCTATTTTTGACAATTGACAATCGATCCACTTCAAGAGACAAAAGGAGTAGAGAATAATGCAGGCCAAAAGCACAGAAAATGGGCAGGCTCTACCGACCCGACCACCCTTAGGTCGACCGAGTACTATGTTTCCTGAAGATTCTGGAAGGTTATAAGCGCGTTCTCTAATCATTTATGCCTGTTGAGAGCTTCTCGTGGAATATCTCGTCTTAGTGTGACAGGTGGGCGGGAGAAAGGTTAAGCTTGATTTAGGGGGTTTGATCGTTGATCTTGGTTTAATCATGCTATGAGTTCATGCTTGATCATGCTTATATTTACCTTGAACTACTAGTTATCTCGTTGGCTTTAATATCTTTGATATTTCTATCAATGCTTGTCTTGGATCCGATTAGAGCTAGATTAGACTCTAGTTAATGCCTTTTGATTAGTGCTTTAGTTATGTTCTAATTGCTTGTCACCTAAGTAATATAGATTAGAGGAGAATTAGAGGCGGATTAGATATCATTTAATGCCCTTGTTTACTTTGGAGCTCCTATTAGTTTATTCTTTATTAGTTGTTTCCTTGGATTGACAAAACCCATGATGATTATCCTAAGGAAAAGCTACATCGATAGTATCGCATGTAGTATAAGGTTTGACAAACTTAAGTGCCGTCAACAGCGCTACGGACCAGGGAGTCAAGGTGAAGGAGCGCGAGGAGAAGCACATTGAGTGGAGCCGTGGGCTAAACACCAGCATCAAGGCACTCGAGGATAAACACGCAGAATAGTTGATCGCTAAAGCGGCGGTCGAGCGCCTTCAGAAGGTACTTCAGATCGTGAGGCCCCCATTGGTCCCTGGGAGGAGGCCGCTAGTGAAGGCAATTGAAGAGCAGGATGCACTCTCAGTGGTTGCCGCCAAGGTGAACATGGTGGAGACCGAGGTGCAGTCCTTCCATGACGACCACAAGAAGCTATGCGCCAATGCCTGCTCAGTGGGATGGAAGGCGTACTAAGAGATCCGCGACGCCATTGAAGCCATGGGCGTCTGAGGGACTCAAGTGTACCGAGTCTGGTCTTTCGTCCTGGGTGTGATGAGCGCTTGTCAATACTGAAGACTTGCTGAAGGATGAGCGAGCACCTCCTAAGTGTGACCTAGAGGAAAGTCCACCTAAGCGTGACCTGGTGGCGGCGCCTGAGTGCTATCGTGGCTTGACAAAATCCATGTTGAGTGGACCGGCAGGTGGCTTGGGTTGCGGCCCAAGTTAGGCTCGGCCCATAAGAGTTACCTTTTGTGCAGGATGGTGTCATGAGCATAAAATCACTCTACAGATGAAGCCCGCCAACGTTTACTGGTTCGAGCATTAAAACTGAGCCTAACTATCATTTCCTGGTTCAAGTGTCAAAACCAGGGGCCAAAACCATTTCCTGGTTCCATCGACAAAACAATGGGCAGGTTAACGGTATTCCAGAAACCGGAGTTTCCCCCGAGGGATGAGCTACAGGACACGTGGAGGACATCAAGCAAAGGCAGAGAAACCAAAGACGTCAAGGACCCCATCATGGCCGTTCGTCTGAGTTATTGCGGTCGTTTCGAGCCTCTACAGGCGTTTAAGTGTAACGAGTCTGTAGTATAGGGAGTTAAGTGCAAACTGCCTTAGGGCAATAGAGATGTAGTATAAATAAGGAGATGGCAACCACAAGCCATCTCTATTTTCTTCACCAAGCAAAGAGCAACAAGATTAGTGAGGTTTGAGTGATCTATCCTATACAAAAGAGGGTAGGAAGTGGGTGGCTGCTTGGGTGAATGAATCCCCATCTTGTAATCCAAATTTGAGACCCCTTTGAGCCATTAATAGATGGAATTCGTGCAGCTCCATTGTGTGTTCTTGTTTCCCCCCTCTTTTGATTGGCTTTTGATCTTGGTTACTTGGTCTTTTGGTGTGTTTGTGCTTGACCAAGCTTGAGATCTTTCTCCTACCAGTGTTTTGGACTGCTAGGACTTGGATAGATTGTGGTTTTGGTGTGCCAAATATCAAGCTCAAAGGGCAGCCCCAATATCTTTCGTTCTTGGCTTGTGGACTTCACTTTGGGGACAAGTCAAATCCATGGAGGAAATCAAAGGGCTTTGCATTGATCAGTTGAGAATAGCTTCTCCATGGCCTAGACGAAGTCCTTGTGAAGTTTGGATCAGTTCTCGGTGGATTCGCGGGCTGTTTTCTGTCTGCTGGAGACCATCGGACCAGTTAGGTCACCATCTGACCGTCTGATGGTGTGACTATCAGATGAGATCTGTGTCCAGCAGATGGATCCAAGGTCCGTCTTCTGTCCAAGTGGTCCTATGATACATCAGACTGTTCGATGGTGTACCGTCCGCACTAACCATTAGACCGTCCGGTGCTATGTCCTAGCTGCTGTTAGCTCGTTTTGTGTCATTTTCGATCGGCATTCAAGCGAGTGCTTCCGCTAGGCTTTTCTCTAAGTGTCCTAGGGTCAGTTGCCTTGTCTTGGTAACGTGATCTTGCACGTTTGAGAAGAGAGGGTTTTGGGGTTCAAGTTTTAGGTGTCGACCTATTCACCCCTCTCTAGGTCGCTCTTTCGGTTCTCAATTGGTATCAGAGCCAAGTTAGGGCCTTCTATACCTTAACCGTTTCTAGATCTACAGAGAGGCAACCATGGATCAGTCCATTGGCAAGATTCCAGGGTTCAGTGGCTCAGGTTTCGCATATTGGAAGCAGCGCATGTTTGTGTTCCTTCAGAGCCAACATTCGTCCATCTGGGATATTTATCAGGATGCTGGCTACCAAGTGGTAGAGAACCGTGTTACCTAACATCAACAATGGGAACAGAAAGCAAGCAACAAGGTAAGGAATTTCCTGCTTACTGCCTTGTGTCATCCAGAGTTTGATAGAGTTGTGCACTTGAGGACGGCACATGAGATCTAGACTACCCTCGGTAATTTCCATGAGGGGACTAATCAGGTCAAGGCAAGGTTGTTTGAGGTGGGGAGAGAATATGAGAACTTCTCTCAGCAACTTGGTGAGAGCATCGACTGAATGTTCGGTCGTTTTCAATCGATCGTGAACAAGATCCGTGCGAATACAGAGAATGGGGTGTTGCCTTACGATGATCATGAGCAAGCATACAAGCTTCTCTATGTTCTTGATCTGAGTATTTGGCAACTGAAGGAGTCTATAGTCGAGTCAGCTGGCTATGAGACTCTTTCCACAGATGAGCTTTATAGTAAGCTGAAGGCTTCGGAGGTTGATACTCAATTGTGAGCCGAGATGAGTGGAACAACTCCCAAGGGCCTAGCTCTTGTGTCTGGCCCTAGCTGTGGTTGTGCTACTAACTCAAGTCTAAACTTGCATGTGCTTTGGATGAGCTTTCTGTGGCTTAGCAAGCTTGTGCTATTGCTGATGAGATAGAATGCACTGATTGTCAGGTCCTAGCTAATGAACTAACTGAGTTACTCTCTAAGCATGCAAGTAATGTAGATTTACTTTTCTCTACTACTGCAGCGTTAGAGGAGTTGAAGGCCAGGCCGAATTTGCTTGGTGCTTGTGCTATTTGCCCAACCCTTAGGAACGAGTTGGATGAGACTAGGGCTGCTTTGAGGAAGTCTAAACTACTAGCCCTATTAGTGCTGATTGTTCCAAGTGTGATAGCCTTAGAGATAGGCTTGATGAGTTGGCCATTGAGAAGGTCCAGATAGATGATGAGAATACATATCTCAGGACCATTCTCAGTTGGATTTCAGCTAGAGAGCCGCAGCTTGGCATGATTGTTTCCTCTTTCAAGTTGAGTGACAAGCAGGGGGTTGGCTACCACTACACCTAGACTGATTTTGATCAGTTGTATGGGAAGATATGTGACTTGAGTGGGATATCTATTAGTGAAAAGTTACCTGTTACCCATAGCAAGCCCACCTTTCAACTAGACAACCCAAAGAATGGTGTGTGGACAGATAAGCCCAGGCAGCCACCTAAGAAATAGGTGTGGACTCCCAAGCCTAACGAAGTGAGGAACCCACTAGACACTCTTCCTCAAAGGAACTTTGTTGACTCACCTCCTGAGAGCTCCTAGCAAGGGGCTAAGAGGAATGCTCCTCCTAAGCCCGCTCCACAGCTTAAGAACCAAGACCAACCTAAGGGAGCTCCATCCAAGGGGTACGTGTGTGCCACTGCCATAGGGAGGGTCACTTGGTGGAGTTCTGCTACCATAGGTTGAGGGATGAGCGTAGAGAGGTTCAGTGGAGGAACGAGAATAGGCACTACTAGGGTGGTAGGCCTAATGTTGCACCTCAACGTGGGGATAGGTGAGACCGCTGTCCACTTCATGTAGGTAGAGGTAGAGGAGACCACTTTACTCACGGTGCTCCAAGTGGTGGACGCTTTGCCACTAGGGCACCGAGTCTTGAGCAGTACGACTTTGGTCCACCTCGCCGAGGCTTTGAGAGCTACGACGGACCACACTTTCCTAGACGTGGTGACTGGGAGTCTCAATTTGCGCGGGATAGGGGTTTTGGGATGTTTGATTGTGATATTTCTAACCCTACTTTTGAGTAGATGGCTCGACACTAGTTTACTTCCTTTCAAACTAACCCTAGTGTTTGACTATATGCTAGCCCCATGTATCAGTGTTGATGGAGCACAGCGGCCTAGAGAACATGCGGATCATGGATTCTGGTTTTTCACATCACCTGACTAGATTTCTCAAAGGGTTCTCCAGCCTCACCCCATTGAGCTCAAGTGAGTATATCATTTTGGGTGTATCGAGATAGGTGTGTGTTTGTTGTTGTGTCCCTCTTGTAGGTGAGGTGGACAGGGATGGAGAATAGGTGATGATCAAGAATTGATGGTTCTCCATGCCCAGCTGATTGCCCCACATGGGCTTGTATCCTTTGTACCTCCAAGAGCTTTGATCTTTGCTCTCTTATGTATTTCTGTATAGTATGAGTTTTTTGTTTTGTGGTTCATTAGGTTTCATGCTGTCATGCTTGTATGCTTGATGGACTAGCCATATATCATGCTAGCTTTCATTTTTGCTAGTTGTATGTCTCTCTTGCTAGTCTAGTCCTCTTTGCATACTAGTATGTGATCGTTGTGAATCTCATGCCATGCTTTCACAGCTTTGGCATGTTATTCACTTGTGATCAGTTTGAGTGTGCCTAGCTTGTTTAGCTTTTGCTTTCTTAGTGCTTTTTGCTAGATGTGCTCTGCTCGAGTGGACTAGTCACATTTCTTGCTGGTTTTGTTTTGTGCTAGTTGAGTGGTTTAATTATGTCTAGTCTCTCTTGCTTGAGTGTCTAGCATGTTTTCCTATTTAGTAGATGTTGCATGCTAGGTTCTATCTTGGTTGGTGGGTTAGCCACATGACATGCTAGCTTGTATGATCTTCTCATATCTTGCTAGTTTTGCTTGTGTTGGTGGACTAGTCACCTTTGCATGTTAGTGTGTGATCCTTTTGACTTGCTTGTCTTTCTTATGGCAGATGACTCACTTGTGATCATTTTATGTTGCTTAGCTTGTGTGTTTTGCCCTTATCCTTTTTTGCTAAGTTGTGATACACATGAACACCATGCCATGTTTTGCTTCGGCTTGTGACATGCTATTCATGTGGATCATCCTTGTCTGCTAGTTTTAGCTTTTCTTTTCCCTTGTGTCTATGATGCTTGTTCTAGCATAATCTTGTGTAGTGTGGTTACCTTGTCTTTTGCCTTGAGTGCCTTTGCTTTGCTCCAAGTGTTTCAGTCTTTGGTTGATTGGTATCAGTCAGAGTATCAAGTGGTATCTTTGTGGCTTTGGTAGTATAGATTTGCGCTTATTTCATTTGCTTGAGCTAGCTTTCACCTTATATCTGTGAGGTCTGTATATACATGCTCATTTTTGTTTTGCAGGGATCATGTTTTGAGTTGATAAGTTTCAATTGGTATCAATTTCGCTTGGTAACATATTCTTGCATGATTACTTGTTCTAACCCCTAACTTGAGCCATGGACTACAAAGTTCATTGGTGTCTTTTGTCTTTCTTTATGTCTAGCTTTTGATGCTACGTAGCTCAAGTTGAGGGGGAGCTCCATTTCTGTTACACCAACCTTGGAGGAGGAAACTTGTACCACTACTACTCGTGTTCCACCTCAATAAGAACCACTTCATGTACATGTAGAGATGGACCCATTGAGGGCGATGGGGAGTGTGGACAAGACTTTGTTTTTGCAAAAGCATGGCAAAGACCTTTTAATCAGTTCAGATATACGTGGATGATATCATATTTGGTGGCTCTTCTCATGCACTTGTGAGCAAGTTTTCAGAACAGATGAGCAAGGAGTTTGAGATGAGCATGATGGGTGAGCTTCAGTTCTTCCTAGGGTTCCAAATCAAGCAGACACCTCAAGGCACCTTCGACCACTAGAGCAAGTACACGAGGGACCTCCTTCGAAAGTTTGATATGGCAAATGCATCGTCACAGATGACTCCGATGAGTACCTCTACCATGATAGATAAGGACGAAGAAGGCAAGGAGGTTGATCAGAAGATGTACCGAGGGATGATTGGTCTTTGCTGTACCTGACATCTATGAGGCCAGATATATAGTTTGCTATCGGTCTTTGCAGCTCATTTTCAAGCTTCTCCAAGGGCATCACACCTCACCGCTAGGAAGCAGATCCTACGTATGTAAAGTTCACCATGGAGATTGGCTTGTGGTACTCCACGGATTCTTCTCTTTTCCTCCTTGGCTTGATAGATCCTGACTTTGCTGAGTGCTGGTTAGAATGTATGTCAACTTCCGGTTTGTGTTAGTTTCTGGGTACGTCTTTAGTCTCTTGGTCTTCTCAAAAGCAGTCTAGTGTAGCTCATTCCACATGTGAGGCAGAATACATTGCTGCTGCAAGCTACTCCTCCCAGATTACATTGGATGCTTGCGACCCTTAAGTACTATGGCCTAACCTATGGGAGGATACCAATCTTATGTGACAATTCTAGTCCTATCAGTGTTGCTAAGAACCCAGTGCTCCATTCTAGAACCAAACACATAGATGTGAGGTATCACTTTCTGAGAGATAGCTATGAGAAGGGCGTCATTGATGTAGTGCATGTAGCGAGAACAAAGTGGCTAACATCCTAACTAAACCCCTAGAACTAGAAACTTTCAACCAGTTGAGGGGAGAGTTAGGAGTTTGCTTTCCCTTTGAGTCAAGGGGAGTTTTGTTAGTTTTTAGGCTTTGTTTTGTTCTTGTTTTGGCTTTCTTTTGTTTCTTTATGCATTTTGTATCATACTCATGCATTGCATCTTGTACATTTGTAGTATACACTTGCACTTGAGCTCGATTGGAATATCTTGCTAGTTTTTGCTCGTGTTATGATGCACAGTAGTATGCTTGATCATGGTTGGCTAGAGCTCTTTTGGATCTATTGTATACTATGTGAGAGCCTAGTCACTTTTGTTTTCCTGAAAATCATAAACTTGATCACCACTTGACTTGGCAACCTAGCATGTGTAGGAAGTTGAATGCTTGTGCTATCTTTCCATGCTCGGTTGTTCTAGATGCTTACCTTTGTTAGTCTATGCCTAGCTTTCATGATACCTTGCCGAATCTGAAATCTGAACTAATTGCTTAAAATTGGTATCTGCTTGAGCTGAAATGAAAAGATCCACGTGGATTTGCTTTGTCTCACTGACTTGGTTTGAGATTGTTCACTTTTGCACCTTGGTGAGAACTTGGACCTGGCTTGTGAATGACTAAAAACCTTGTCTTAAGCTTATGATGGTCTTTCTAGGCCTAGGCTTGGCATTGGTTGGTAAGAAGTGGCATGACAAGCAAATAACCCCTAGCACATGTTTAGAATTTTCTTGAAATAAATATGATAGCTCTGAATTGGCAAGCCTCTGAATTGCTTATGTCTTGTTGGATATGCTCAGGTTAGGATTAGCACACCTTGTATGCATTGCTAGAATTTTGCTGTTCATGCCTATCTTGATAGATGCTATTCATATTGGTGATGTTTTCTCTTGAACCAAACTTGAAAATCATGTTTTGCTCTTGACCTGAGTAGATAGGTTCTTTTGAGCTTGTTGCATGCCCCATTTCTCTCACATGCTTGTATGCTAGAACTTTTGAGCTCTATGTTACACCTGGTTGCTTTTGCACTACATTTTTCTCATGGGACTTGATGTGTGCATTGTCAATAAGGGGGAGAGTAGAGTCACCAACCAAGGGGGAAGGATAACCTCTTGGAGAGTTGGGAGAGTGCATCATTCTTGGGGGAGAGCTGCATTGTGAGATGGGCTAAAATGCAGGGAGAGTTGGAGTTTTAGCATGCTCTTTTGGCCAGCTATGTGGAGCCTCGCCTCTTTCTGGAGGAGCTAGTTCTTTGCTTCTAGCATGACAGTGTTGAGCCCAACCTCTTTCTTGAGGGGTTATGCTTTGTTGATCGGCTGCGTTGAGTAGTTACCCTTGTCTTAGGGGGCCAATCTTTTGACTTTGCTCTTGTTCACTTCTGGTGCTCTCATTTCTACCTTTCTTTGGCTTTTGAGCACTTGAATGGATTTTCTTTGTTTTTCTTTCTTCTGTTGTTCTTTGTTACGCTTTTCTTTTCTTTGTCTATATAAGTACTTTTCTTATAAATCGTAATTATTCATCTAAATACCTACATTTCCCAAGACCTTAGCTTGGTTTATTAGACTTACTTATTTCATCGTCTATATTTTAAGCTTTAATCTATAGTTTTTTTAATAATAAGCTTTACTCTATAGCATGTCTACAGTACAATATAAGTCCATATAGATGCTTTATTAACATCAGCCTTAGGTCAAACCAGAGTCGTATTCATAAGTATGAAGACTATTTGTGCCCAAACAAAAAGTACGTACCGAACATGACACCCTTATCATCAACTTCGGATTTGGTATTTTGTTGGGAACAAGGGATGGTTGTCTTCTCTACACAGTGAGAGGGAAAGAAAAAAATCTTCTAGTATACAGTGTACTGTGTGCGGCAATCGAATCTCAATATGAGGTAGCCGAGACTACAGGCTAGGGATTGAAAGAAACAATAGAGCCTTATTCGGTTGCGCAAAGGCATGGAAAAATTGAATAACAAAGTTAAACACAACCTATGCCTAGCAAGTGTGCAAACAAAGGTACACCACACTCGCAGGAGATAGAACTTAGAGTCAAATATAACTGAAATTATATTCAAGATAATCTGAATCTTAAAAGATACAAAGCTTTTACCACAGAGACAAAGATAACTCCAGAGACTCTGAGGCAAAGCTCGACTCAACTCTAACTCCTAGGACTATCCTAACTACTAAGGGAATAGTGTAGCACTCTAAGATAGAACTTGAACTCAACTCCACACCTCACAAAATGAGCTCTCGGGGCCTATTTATAGCCTATACATATGAGGGGGTATTTGTAGGAGGGCAAGGTCGGTGTGGCAGGTGAGGCGGTGGCCGGCCGACCAAGGGGGGTGGCCGGCCGACCATGAGGGGTGGTCAGGCGGCCATCCGATGAATCGACTTGACCCATTCTGTAGCTAGGATTGTTTCCCCACTATCGTTGGCGGTTGAAACAGTTAATGCACATGTAAAATGAGTAACTTGAGTGGTCGGGCGGCCATACAAAATGGTCGGGCAGGCTAGGTGTCTGCGTCTGATTTGTTGCATGGCCCTTCCCTTGCATTAGTGACATCACCGATACATGGTTTGATGGTCTTTCGGCCCTTAAGATTCTTTGGATGTTCGATACAACGATTGGATTGACATTGCCTTGTGTTTCTTTGCATGTAGGAGTGAAGTGGGCGCAAACCGAGTAGGTGGGATGGTCGGCCGACCATGCCACATGGTTGAGCGACCTTGCAGGTGGCCAGGCGACCATGCCAGGTGGCCGGTCGACCATGGGACATGGTCGGGCGGCCATGGGCTTTTCCTCATTTCAGCCCATCTTCACTTCTTGGCCTTGTTTCATCCATTTTGTGTACATTTTGATGCCTGCATCCAAATATTCATGTACATCTTGTGGAACTCATTAGTAGTAAGGATTAGTCCAAATATTTCACATGTTTTGCTTCATTTGGTAGATAATTGACGGTTGATATTGTGAGATTAGGACCGTCAACACCCCCCCAAGCTTAAACTTTCGCTCATCCTTGAGCAAAGCTAAACTTGAAAGTGGATCAGGAGTTGCTGCAGTATTGAAGATGAAGGAGAATTCTTATAAGCAACTCACACTCAAACTTTCGCCCCATGCAGTGAAATAATCAAAGCTCACCATATGTAATACCTGTGGTGTATCTTTTTGCTTACCTTGCCTTAGGCAGGTTGAAAGACAGAATGACTTTATAGCAGGAATAATTCTAACTTATTCTTTTTGGATGTCCTTCTTAGGTGTTTTCAAGATTTTTCAAAACCAAAAAGAGCTTCCCCTAGGTACTCTCGATCGCAGCAGGAGTGTTTCCTCACCAATGGCCGAGATTTGGCCAACATCTTCCTATACTAAGTGTCATACCCTGGTTTTCAAAAGACAAAACCAGAGCAATCCATATGTGTGCCATGATCTAATCTCACTCATATAGAGACAATATATAGTGATATCACAGATAGTGCTTTATTACATACCATTAAACAAGATTTACATAAGGCATCAAGTCTTTAACACAGACTAGCGGAAGCGTAACTATTACTTCGAGCCATCCATGGGGAAACCAACTGGGGGTCACATGCCTAGAACTCCATGAACCTTCACGCAGTACTCCTTCAGGCCTTCATCTTCTGAGCAGCGGTTGGAATCCCCCCCCCCAACAAGGAATAAAAGTAAAGGAACAAGCTTGAGTACACCAGCTCGTACTCAACAAGTATAACAAGAACCATGAGGCTCTATGGTTGGCTGACTCGACTGCAGTTGCTTTTAGTTTGTCAAATTTTATTAACAGCTATTTACTAAGGTGAGTAGATAAACCATTAACGCAGAAGATATTACATAAGACATTAATCAACATTATTGATACGAGAAACAACTTTTCGAACCATAACCAAGGATCCACTAATCAAAAAGAGGTCTGGGTCGCTTATGACCGTGAGCATGGCTGATATACCAAGTTTAAACACTCTCGAGAGGTTGTACACTTTACCCACCGGTCGTGATTCCCATATGCCAGAGGCGGCCAAACACCTTTTTTATTCACTCCTTTGGTGAATTGGCAGGGTTTCACTATCAGGCCTTTACAAAGACTCTCCAATGAGAAGCAACACACTACAGGATTCATGGTTAGGGAGTGCACCTTTCCCCAAGGCATGAGTACCTCATAAAGAATACACCACCCTTGGCAGTCGAGTAACACAAGTACCTTCCCTGTCCCCTCTTATGGTCGACACGTTGAGAAATCTAAATAAGCAGCCAGAGGACGTATCTGTCCCACGTGGTTGTACTGAAGTCCCAGATGATCACTTCAAGAACAGTTCCTTATGGAGAGTAGACATAGCAAAAGCACACAGCACATTGCTCATGCACCTCGAAACAAAGATTATAAACGAGACATGGACCACTCAAGCACACAGCACAGACGGCCAGCTCAACAAGATAAGTTGCATAGAACCATTAATCATATTTTTAACAAAAGGGACACAAGTTAGCGCAGCTCCTAGCGTAACTTAACCAACATGCATCCCAAAGGTACATTATCGGATAAAAGTAGCTAAGGTAGCATCCTTTGGCATACAAGATTAACACATGCATATGCAATGATTAAAGGTTATTGGGTGTTGTTCATGCTATACTTGCCTTCCTTTAAAGAGATGCTGCTGAGAGTCTTCTGGATGTTGATCTTGATGTTGCACTTGATGTGGCACGAAGAAACACACATGCAAGTAAACAAATACAAATAAGCTAAAACAGTACACCATACATTAAAAACAGAAGATAAAACACCTACTAAATTAATCTATATGTCGTTACAAACTCGTGGCCGCAATAATCATCGAAAACAGATTTAAAACGGAGAAAATATGAGGTTTTCAAGGTTGCAGGGGCTTGGTTGTAAATATTTTTTGAAATCCGGGGTTTAAAACATTAAACTAGGGGCCTGCTGCTGTTTGAAGTGGACTGCGGGTTAAATCCGCTAAAGCCCAGGGCTGTTTTCGCAAAAAGGCATCGGCAGTGGCTACGTGGCACTTTGTGACTGGTTGGACCGGAGGACACACACTAGGCTGTAGAGATTTAGTCGCAGAAGATCTGAGCGGATCTGGTGTGGCCAGATCTGGATCCTGTATGGCGGCCGAATGGGAAACGGCGGCGCGACATGTGGCGGTGGAGAGGCAGGCAGTGTGGGGCCCAGGCGGGGTGCTTGCCAGTAGGTGCTAGAGGCCGGCGGCGACCGGCGGCCTTGCCGCATCTCTGCCGCGCAGGGGAAAGCTGGGACAGAGCCCAGGGGAGGCGGTTTCGGTGGGAGAAGGTAGGGGCCCGGTGGGGCGAGCTTGGGAGCGCTCGCTCCGCTCCGTCTTGGACCCGGCGCATGGCGGCACTTGGTGGACTGGGGTTGCAGGAGCGAGAGGCTGACGGAGGCAGGATACAGGGTCCATAGTGATGGGAAACGAGATGGCCGGAGAGAAGGAAGAAAGAGAAAACTGCTCACCGGCGTTCATAGCACTCACCGGACCGAAAAGAAAAACTCTAATCTACAGAGAACTAGAGACCTCCTCACGAAATGGAGACACCTCGACGTAGAGCTCGATGAGAGGAACATCGTGATGACCTCAGATTTCACCAGAGATGCACGGACTGGGAGAAAATCCACGCCAACGTTCGCCGGACTTGGAGCAACTTTTGATCTCTTTCCTCGATCTACGGAGCTAGGGTTTCGGGATTGAAAAACAGAGATCGGATCTGGAAAGAGGGTGACGAGAGGAACAAGATGAGTATATATATGCACGGGTTTAGGCCGGGTTAGATTTGGCTATTTTCAAAATATTGAATTTTGGGCATTAAAATAATTCCAGAAAATATGAAAATTGTATTTGTGCTCCGAAAAATACTCCGATGGCTTCAAAAATTCCAAGAAAAATACTCCGATGGCTCCAAAAATTCCAAGAAAATTCTTAGAAATGTTTGGGCACCTGATGAACTCAAATAAAATATTTTGAGCTCATGAAACGATTCAAAAAGCATCCCATGAATGCAATTTGCTCTAAGAAAAAGGGAAACATTTTCGGATAAATCCAGAAAATTCCCAGGACAACCTGACGATACCTAGATGCATTTAGAAAAGTTTTCACACTAAAAAAAAGCACAATAGCATGTCAGCATAAATGCAATCAATCAAGTTATTCCTTATGTTTCATTTTAGTTAATTAATTACAGAAATTAATAAGATGCTATTTCATGCACGCTAAGTCACATAAACCCTTAGTAAATTGCACTTAAGTTGTCAAAAATTTACAGAGTGAAAATCAGGGCATTGAAGTTTCCTCCATAGCCTTCGTCGGTGTACCGTGCCGAGCTGGATGGGCCTATACCATGATCATAAGACTGCTCACCTTCGCCGCAGTGGTTTGATGGCGTCAAATGTACTGAGGGTACGATGGAGTTCCAAGAGCTGTGCCATGACTCTCCCTGGTTTTTCCTAGGCGAGGGTCCTGTGCTTGGGTGACCCCATGCAAGGCTCGGCGCCTGGTTCCTGTGCATCTTCGTAAGTCTTGCGGATTCTTTCTTCTGCTCGGCGTCGCTGGGCACGAGTCATGACTCCGGAGATACTGTTTCTTGCTGGCTCAGGTTCTAGCTACATGGTTAGTGATCTCACAGAATACAATTTGAGCTGCGGAGCTAGAAGTGGTAGCTCAAACTCATAGCCTTTGAATGTGATAATATAGTTTCCTTGTGCGTCTTTTTTCAGTAAATGTGCGTGAATGAAGTGCGACTCCTTAACTACGCGTGACGGGTCATTGGGCACAAATGGCACAGAAGCATTTGCTAGTGCTCCTAAACCATTAGCGATGCTCATCACAAATGACGTGATCGAAATGATGTTGCCATCGTGGACTAGCCCTATCCAGTGAGAAAGCATGCTAAGAATAGGGGAAATTTTCTACCTTTTCCAAATGGCATAGAGGCACTTAATATCTTCTACTATGACGCAGCGGGTGTCACCCCATGGGAAAACAACCATGGTAATCCAATAAGCTAGAAACCGCATGGTGGGATGCTTGATGTTCGTGATGATCTTTTTCTTTGAAGAGTCAGCCCAAGCTAACTCTTTCCAAAACTCTACTGAATTAAAGCCTATTGGGTCTTCGGCCACAGAGCATTGTGGTGAGAAGTCCAGCAAATTGCTACATTGTCATAACGTAAGCTCATAATCGATACTGAAGAGTCGGAACCAAATAACCATACCTTCCCATTGGGTTTTGTTGTGCAGTGTCATGAGGAATTCTTTCGTGAGGAGCACAATTCGTCCTTCTAGGATTTCGGCAAAGTTTTTCCAGCCCACGGGTCAGAAACACCTCATCAAATTCACCCCACATGCCAGTGTTGATCAGGAGGTCTTTGTTCAAGCACTTGGTTAAGGTGTAAGATTTCTGGTGAAGAAGCCTTAACACCTATCCCTCATCATTGTTGCAAGGTACAACTTGCGAGTCAAGGAGCAGCACCAGTCGGTGTGTGGATGACGTCAGAAATTCCTCAGGCTCCTCCATGCTCATGGACATCCTCTTGGAAGCAGCATGCCTATTCACTAGAGTGGACCCCTCGAAGGAAGACCAGCAGACATGCTGCCCCACCTTGCTAATGGCCTTCTTCGCCTTCTTCAGCATTTGATTCATCCTGCAAGGCGATAACAAAACACACTATACCCGAAGGAGAGATGACAAAATAATATTAGCGTTAGCGGGTTAGTCGTCTAAAAATCAGCGTCCTTGCGGGGCAGAGCCTCCACAAAATAGTCCCGTTTCTACAGCAATTTGAGAGAGTGTAGCCAGAATTTTATTTGGTTAGCACTGATTTTATTTGAGCACAAGGTTTAACTAAGCAAAAGAGCTAAATTAAACACTAAGTAAGAGAGCAAGAGAGGGAGAGGGTGCAGTGCGTTGCTACTTGGTGCATCGAGCAAGGAAGGAAAGGGGGCTACTTATAGGCGAAATGGAGTAGGCAGGGGGCCTGGGCGGCCATGGCCTTGGTCGGGCGACCTGCACCCATGGCTTGAGCGGCCATGATGCCTGGTTGGGCGACCTTGCGAGTGCGCGTGGGAGTGACTGAGAGAGTGAGTGAGAAAAGGGAGAGCTGCATGCACCAAAAGGAGAAAAGGGAGGGGCTGGGCGGCCATATGTAGCAGTCGGGCAGCCATCATTGTATGCCCATTTTGCTTTGTGAGAGGAAAAAGAAGGATATAGAGGTGCAGCATGCACTGATCAGGTGAAGTGGTGGTCGGCCGGCCATAATGGCTGGTCAGGCGGCCACATGGGGAGGCTGGGCAGCCATGATGCTGCCCCATTCCTTCGCTGTTTGCTTCGGGAGAAGGTAAAGGAAAGGTAAAAGGGAAAGAGAGCAGAAAGAAAGAAAGAGGAAGAGAAAGAGAAAGAGAAAAGAGAAAGGAAAAGAGAAAGGGAAAGGAAAAGAAACGGGAAAGAAAAGAGAGAGAGAAAAGAGGGGAGAGGAAAAGGAAGAAAAGAGGAGGAAGGGGACAAGAGGTCCGGTCGGCCGACCATGAGGGTGGTCGGCCGGCCACTCCAATTTTTTTCGTGTTAAAAGAGGAAAAAGGAAAGAAAAGAAAAAGAAAGGAGAAAGTAGAAAAGAGAAAGGAGAAAATGGAAGAGAGAAAGGAAAAAAGGAGAAAGCAAAGGAAGGGGAAGAGAGATGGCTGATCGGCCGGCCATGATGGTGGTCGGCCGGCCACCAAAAAAATATTTCTTTTTTGAAATGCAAAGATAAATTTAAACTGGTGCAATGCAAAAATTAAGATGAGAAAATTTAAACATGCAGTGGTGTATGAAATTATAGTTGGCGGAAAATAAACATGCTATCGAACGATAATGCCAACTTACCTGTTGGCAAGGGCAGACCATTTCTTCCTCTCGTGGTTATGTAAGCACCAAAGTTGAGGTCTTCTTGCCTTTGTGCTTCATTAACTCTGCACCGCCTCAGCGTATGCAATTGGCTCTCGGTGCCGACATTGTTCTCAGGAGCTTTGCCTCCTGATGCGGGACCAGCTTGCCGTGTCTCTTCTCTTGTTGTCTCAATTTTCAACTTTTCATGGCAGCTTCATACTCTTTTTTTTTGGATGTCGGCCTCGCTTTTCAATTTGTTTAGCATAATTGTAACGAGGCTGTCAACCTTCAAATTTGGCTTCTTGGTCCCGGTCTTGACCGTGGGTGCATTCTTTTGTGCCTGGCACTTGAAAGTGTGCACCTTATTGCAATGCTCAACTTTTTGGCTTGAAGACGAATGTCTCCTTGTCATTTATGTTGAAGTGGACCTTTCCTTCCCCGCCGTCGATGGTTGCTTCCGCGGTGCGCAAAAATGGTTGCCCAAGGATCAGCAGTGTTTTGGAGTCTATCTCCATATCCAGTACCACGAAGTCTACCGGGATGAAGAAATTCTAGATTTTCACCGGGACGTTCTCCGCGACTCCTTCGAGGTATCAAACGGATTGATCTAGCGAGCTGCAAACACATAGCCGTGGGGGCAAGTGCGGCGTGATTGAGTTTATCGAAGATGACCATGGGCATCACGATGATACTAGACTCTAAGATCGCATAATGCTTGGTCAAAATGCTGGGTTCCAATCGAGCATGAGATGGTGGGGCTTCCAGGGTCCTTTTTCTTGAGTATAGCTACGCTACACTCTTCTGTCAAATGCACTATTTCTGTTGACTGGTAGGGGTTTCTTGTTGTTGAGGATGTCCTCTAAGTACTTAGCATATGTTGGTACCTACATAGCATCTAACAGGGGTATATTGACATAAAGCTTCTTAATGACCTCAACGAACTTAATATATTGTTTGTCAGCAGTAGCCTTCTTGTTTCGTGGAGGGAATGGCGGCACCGTAGTATCATAGAACTCATGGGTTAGATAATCAGATGCTAATTTCTCCTCCTTCCTAGGTGTATCTACCTCTGCGACCTTGTCTTCGGAGTCGGTTGTCTTCTTCTACTCTTTACCTGCACGACTAGGAGACAGGGGGTCCATGTGTGGACTTTACACCCCTAGTCGTTACTGCATTTTTGTGCTCCTTAGGGGGAGTTTCAGGTTGTCCAGGCCAGCTTACCAACATTTGGGTTAGGTAAGGCAGCAGTCAACTGAGCTATTTGGGTTTCTAACATTTTATTGAAGTTAAGTTGGTTTTTCATAGCACTATTCAAAATTTCCATTCGCAGTGAAATAGATTCAAACATTCTATCATTAGTATGGAACTTTTTACTAATGCTATCATTCACAGCTTTCTGATCAAGGTTATTTTTAGAAAACTGCTGTGAATTGCCTGAAGAGTTACCTTGTACGGAGAAAGGGAAGATGTGGTCGTGTACTCCATCCTGGCTGAGGACGATTCCAGTTGTTGAAGTTGTTGCTCCCTATGAAGTTTGCATCTTTTAGGTCGCGTCTCAGGGAAGCTGTTCCCCTGAGTGCCCCGTGTTCCCACAGACTTCGCAAGTCATATGGGTATCAAGGGCCTGGACCGGAGTAGCTTCTAGAGTATCATTTAGCTTTTTCAACAGCAGGTCCATCTTGGCGGCGAGCATGTCAGTGCTCTCGATCTGATGGACACCACTGGGATCGGGTGCTAGACCTCTCTTCTTTCCATCCTTGATTGGTGGCCATTTTTTCAATTAGCCCTTTGGCCATAGTGATCCTCAAGGATAGGAAGGATCCTCCAGCGGTTGCATGTAGATGTTCTTGTGCTGAACTGATGAAGCCCATGGAAGATGCTCCGAATAATCAGCCACTCTTGCATGCCGTGTGGGCGGCAAGCTGCGATGTACTCCTAGAGTCTTTCCTAGGCCTCCACCACAGTTTCATTAGTGAGCTGTTGGAAGCTCGATATTTTGTTCCTCAATGCGTTAGTTTTCCCAAGCAGGAAATACTTCGCAAGAAATGCATCAGAACATGCGTTCCAAGTTGTTAGTCTCGCACGGTTGAGGTAGAACCACTGTTTTGCCTTTGCAACAAGAGAGAAAGGGAAGAGACAAAGTTTGACAGCATTCGATGATGCTCCTTTCATGTTGAATGTGCTGCATATCTCCAGAAATTGCTGCAAGTGATTGTTGGCATCTTCCGTAGTCAGTCCGCAGAATGGGATAGCTTGAACCATACAAATCACCTCTGGCTTGAGTTTGAAGTTCTCCCCCACTTGAACTTCAGGTCCCATAGGAATGTTGTTGCTCAAGGAGATGGAGAACTCACGAATTATTGTCATGGTGGTGATAACTGGAGTACGGGTAGAAGTGCTTGGTTCTAGCTCCCTTGGCACATGTCTCTGCCCGTGGATAGTCTTTGCATGGACTCTCCTGAGTAGCTGAATCTAGATTATTGTGGTAGTTTTTTGGCAAGTCAAAACCGGTCATACACCTCTCTGTTGCAACCACAACAAAATAACAGAGCAAAGTGAGTTTGTTAACAAGTAGTGGTAAACTTATCAAGTATACAGGGTTCAAATTGAGATATCAATTATCTCTCTGCCTATTGCTTCCCCGGCAACGGCGCCAGGAAAAGCTTGTTGGCGTACTCTTAGCCTTAATAGGTTTTACTCCGCAAGCGCACGGAGACTGCTGTAGCCCTTTCACTCGGATTATTTCGAGTATCGTAAATTTCCACAGGGAAGCGGACAGGCGAGAGAATGTAATTGAATATACTCAAGTCGAAATAACTGTAAACTTAGATAAATTATACCAACTAGTAGTAACAAGGGTAAATGTGACAGATAGGTGTATGGTGGGATGATAAGTCTATCAAAGATATCCGTAGAAAGGTCTAGTTGCCTGAGAGGACAACGAGTAAGATAAAGTCACCAAACTCTATTTTTAATCAGCTGCAAAGGTTATCCGTGACTAACTAAGAAACTCAATTAAGAAGTCAGGGACTTGCGTCGAGTGAAATTCTAGAGTCTCGAGGGTAACAAGGGTAGATAGTTGGTCCCGAAGGAGAGTCTAGCTAACACCTACGGGACTCCCAAATGACGGGCTTTGACTACATAGGCACACCACACACTGTCACCGAGTGGGGCTTCCAAGCAAAGCTGCATGGGGAGGATGGCACGCTATAAACATGTTCAAGCAAAGCTTGAACAACGATAGACCATCCTTGATCAATGGAGAGGGTCTAGCCAGAGCCTAGCGTCTAAGTCTAGGGTTGAGTTATAGCACCTAGCAAGAATAACAAGAATTGAATAACAAAGTTAAGCACAACCTATGCCTAGCAAGTGTGCAAAGAAAGGTACACCACACTCGCAGGAGATAGAACTTAGAGTAAAATATAACTGAAATTATATGGAAGATAATTTGAATCTAAAAGATACAAAGCTTTTCCTACAGACTCGAAGATAACTCCAGAGACTCCGAGGCAAAGCTCGACTCAACTCTAACTATCAGGACTATCCTAACTACTAAGGGAATAGTCTAGCACTCTAAGATAGAACTTGAACTCAACTCCACACCTCACAAATGAGCTCTTGGGGCTTATTTATAGCCTATACATGTGAGGGGGTATTTGTAGGAGGGCAAGGTCGGTGTGGCAGGTGAGGCAGGTGGCCGGGCGACCAAGGGGGGTGGCCGGCCGACCATGAGAGGTGGTCGGACGGCAATCCGATGAACCAACTTGACCCATCATTCGGCTAAGATTGTTTCCCCACATCGGTTGGCGGTTGAAACGGTTGATGCACGTGTAAAATGAGTAACTTGAGTGGTCGGGCGGCCAGTGCAAAATGGTCGGGCGGCCAGGTGTCTGCGTCTGATTTGTTGCATGGCTCTTCTCTTGGATTAGTGACATCACTGATACATGGTTTGATGGTCTTTCGTCCCTTAGATTCTTTGGATGCTCAATACAACGGTTGGATTGACATTGCCTTGTGTTTCTTTGCATGCAGGAGTGAAGTGGGGGCAAACCGACTTGGAGGGATGGTTCGCCGACCATGCCACAATGGTCGGGCGACCTGGCAGGCGGCTGGGCGACCATGCTAGGTGGCCGGCCGACCATGGGACATGGTCGGGCGGCCATGAGTTTTTCCCTATTTTAGCCTATCTTCACTTCTTGGCCTTGTTTCATCCATTTTGTGTACATTTTGATGCCTGCATCTAAATATTCATGTACATCTTGTGGAACTCGTTAGTAGTAAGGGTTAGTCCAAATATTTCACATGTTTTGCTTCATTTGGTGGATTATTGATGGTTGATATCGTGAGATTACGACCGTCAACAGCAGCGGCACTTTTCCTCAGTGAGCTCACATGGCGACACCGACGCAATGGCGATGCACAGCAGATGTGGGTACTCTTCTTCTTTTTCCTTGGGCTGCTCCCCTTCCCCGGCGTGCTCCCATTGTCGACCAACGGCTAAACGAGCCATCGGCGAACTGACAAGGATTAAATCTCTTATCCCAATTCATCAGCGGAGCAGCTTAGAAGCAATTTGGGGATTCCATTTACATCATCCAAAACCAAATCCAAGTAGAAACAAAGCACTATCGCCTTTTTGTAGTGGCACTGCCATATTTTTCGTCTGTTGTAAATGTTTTTTAAATAGGGTCTGTGTTACAATATGTTTAGATGACTGTAATTTTTAGTGTCAATCAACTGCAATAATACTTACAACTATGATGTGTGCAGTCACACATCCTTCAACTGTTTTTTATTTTTATTCATCACAAGTAAGTTCATGTGCCATTTTCATATGTTTATTATTGCAATAACTCCTGGTACGATCTATTTTTCAGGTTGTTGCTATAATATACGTGCAATAGAGTTGACATGAAGAAGAATTCGGTGGGGGATAGATGGCGAGATCGACCGTAGCTCCATGGTTCACGTGTAATGTGACAAGAGACAAGAACACACGATTTATACAGGTTCGGGCCGCAAGATGCGTAATACCTCTACGTCCTGTTTATGGCTGATTGTATTGCTTTGAGTATGTATGAGGGCTGAGAGATTGTAGGATCTGCCTAAGGTGGAGAGAGAGATATCCATGTCTCTAGGAGGGGTCCCTAGCCCGCCTTATATAGTCCGGTGTGGCTTGGGTTACACGGAGTTCTAGTGCTACCAGGATTGGTTTCATCTCCTACTAGGGTTCTTCTTAGATCTTTCTTGTACACGTCGAGTCATTGTCTTGTGTGCCAAGTTGCTCTCGATCTCAGCCCCGAGTCGGTCGGCCGGCTCCTGGATTGGGCCTTCTGACAACCCATGTAGAGAATACGCTTCTTGAGGACTCAGGGGATATCTATCCCCGACAAGCCCTCGAGCTTCAAGTTGACTTGAGAAACAATTAGCTTGAAGGTCCAAATAAAATCTGCAACTCCTTCCGAGTTAAACTGTTCATGGGTTGCACCGACTAGGTGCACCCCATCGGTGCACCCCATGGGGTAGCCCCCGAGCTTTGAGTTAACTTGAGTAACAATTAGCTCGAAGATCCAAAAATATCTGCTTTCTGAATGTCTTGTCTTGTGGTTTTCGAAAATTTTCTGATGGCATCCCATGCAAAATTTTCTGATGGTATCCCCCATGCAGCCCCCGAGCCTCAAGCTGATTAGCATAATCAGGTTAAGGATAAGCAACTTATTTCTCCGAGTGATCTTGGTAGGAGCGGGGACGGTGACGTAGCCTACTGAGCTGGCGAAGTAGTGAGTCGGCGAGATATGCGGCGGCACAGCCCCCGAGTCGACGAAGGAGTGAGTCGGCGAGGCGGACAACAGCCCTAGTCCCCGAGTCGTCAAAGCAATGAGTGGGCAAGGCGTGGGGCGACACAGCCCCCGAGCTGATGAAGCACTGAGTCGGCCAGGCACGCGGCAGCGCAGCCCCTGAGCGAACGAAGCAGTGAGTCGGCGAGGCGCGCGACAGCACAGCCCCTGAGTCGACCAAAGAGTGAGTCGGCGAGGCAGACATCAGCCGAGCCCCCGAGTCGTCGAAGTAGTGAGTCGGCGAGGTACGCGGTAGCGCTGCCCCCGAGCTAACGAAGCAGTGAGTCAGTGAGGTGGACAACATCCTAGCCCCCGATTTGATGAAGCAGTGAGTCGGCGAGCTGGACAACAGCCTACCCCCCTGAGTAGACGAAGCAGTGGGGCGCTCCCCATGTCGACGGTGCATCATGAAGTGAACTCCCGAGTTGATAGTATCATAAAGTGCACTCCCTGTTTGAATTCTGAGTACAGCGAAGGCATTGAGTGTCGGTGGGCCAAACCGACTGCCCCGTATGAAGGGCAAGAGGTATCCCTTAAATGAGGATGCGAAGGCATGTAACACCAGCTGCCGGTCTACGACCTAGGCTAATTGCCCCGTAAGGAGGGCCAGATTGCACCCTTTTTATGAGGACGCGAAGGCATGTAACACCAGTTGGCTAGACCGATTGTCTCATATGGAGGGTCTAGAGTTACCCTGTCGTTGCACACACAGATTTTGCCGGAAAACACTGAAACTTCTCAAAGCACGAGATGCGACAGAAAATATTTGGCTCGGCGAAACACGAGATGCGAGAGAAAAGAGTTGTCTCGGCGAAACACGAGATGTGACAGAAAAAAGCTGTCTCGGCGAAACACGAGACGCGACAGAAAATAATAGACTCAGCATGAACACAAGATGCAATAGAAAATATTCAACTCGGAGAAACACGAGATGCGACAGAAAAGATTTAAAAAAGTGCATGACTCGATGACCAGAGAATAGCTTGAGAGAGCCGATGCTCGAGTAATCCAGAAGTAATATGAGTAATCCATAGCTCGAGTGATGCAGAGATAATCTGAGTGATCTAATGCCTCGGATGATCCAGAAGTAATATAAATAATCCGAGTGAACCATGAATAAGTCAATTGATTCAATAGCTCAGATATTTCAGAAATAATTCAATTGATCCAATAGCAGGGTGATTAAGAAATAATTTGAGCAATAATAGCTGACCACTTGAATTGGAAGGACTCACTGTAGATAGCTGATGACCCATTGTGCTTCGCCTCATATAGCGAAAATTAGATATAGTCAATGATAGTGTAGACATGCTGCTTCGGCACGTTGCGAATATTTTATGCCGAGATGAAATAGTTTTTTGAAATAATAATTAGAAAACTCAATATATGAACAATATGCAAATGACTGGACCAAGCAACGCGGGGTAGACGGCAGATTAGTCGCATATTTAAATGCATAATTTTTAATACTAAAATGACTTAGCTGTCCGGAGTATGCCAACTGATTTGGATCCGAGTCCGAGTAAAGGCTGTTAGCCCAGAATTTGTTTGGTAGATTTTCAGGTACTGCCGGCAAGGATTCTCCAAAATTGATGTTCTCATGGTAGTAGCCGCAGACCTCCATGCATAGACGTCCTCCATCTAGGCAACAGAGCTTGATTCTATCCGGATTCTGATTTAATTCCTTTTCTAGTGCCCATGTCTTCCAATCCCTGTCGAACTCTAATTCCGCATGCATCACCAGATCATAACATAGATATTCTGATCTTGGCTCCTTGATGCACGTTCGCACTCTAATTGAGGGCATCTGCGTACGTGCAGACCAGCATGGCACTCCTGGCTCAATACGAATAGGTGCAACTGCACATAGCTCCTTTGATTCTTTGCCAAGGACCTTGAGCATCACAGCAGGTTGAGAAATATGGGAAGCACCACTGTTTCCCAATGCAGCATCGGGCCTGCTTTGGACTTGAGATGGAGGTAACGAAACCATTGTGTGCTGGTACCCCCCCCCCCATCGGACTCGGCATCTTGTCCATCTTGTTCGGTTGTTGAAGATCTGATCCTGACGCCGTACGATCAACAACTGATGGGGAGAGCTTAACTGGACGTCCTGACATAGCAGATTGATCACGTGACTCTAGCTAAGGATTCCGATCTTTGATCTAGAACTTGATGTCGAACCATCGGAATCTTTTTTGATTGGATCTCGAACTCGTTGACATGATGGCCATGTAGCTAACAGTGATGTTGATATCGTCTCCCCTACCTGGCGCGGCAGCTATCGGGGTTTTGTACTGGCAGTGCACCACAGGATGTATCACGCAGTGCTTTTTGTGTTTGGCGAGATCGACCGTAGCTCCATGGTTCGCGTGTAACGCGACAAGAGACAAGAAGACATGATTTATACAGATTCCGGGCCGCAATATGCGTAATACCCTACGTCCTGTTTATGGCTAATTGTATTGCTTTGAGTATGTATGAGGGCTGAGAGATTGTAGGATCTGACTGAGGTGGAGAGAGAAGTCCATGTCTCTGGGAGGGGTCCTAGCCCACCTTATATAGTCCGGCGTGGCTCGGGTTATAAGGAGTTCTAGTCCTACTAGGATTGGTTTTATCTTCTACTAGATTCTTCTTATATCTTTCTTGCACATGTCGAATCCTTGTCTTGTGTGCCAAGTTGCTCTACATCTCGGCCCCGAGTTGGTCGACCGGCTCTTAGATTGGGACTTCCTGACAGCTCATGTAGAGAATACTCTTCATGAGGAGGCTCCAGCAGACTAGCGAAGTCACAATCCTCAAATACATTAGGGATGGTGATGAGCCTGACGACAAAGCAAAAGCCAAGCGACTCATCCGGCATGCGGCCAGCTATACATTGATCGGTGATGATTTGTTTAAGCGCAGCGCAGTTGGAGCTCTTTTAAAATGCATCGATGTGTCTCAGGGCAGAAGTCTGCTGATGGACATCCATGCTAGGCAGTGCAGTAATCACGTCGCTTCCTGGACGTTGGTCGGGAAGGCAATCAGGGCAGGATTCTACTGGCCAACTAGCTAAGCAAGATGCTGCAGAGATTTTCAAGCGGTGCGAGCCATGATTAGTTATTCGCGAATCACCATCACTTGCCAGCTCAACAGTTGCAGAACATTCTTGTCTTGTGGCCCTTTGCATGCTGGGGGCTTGACATGATCGATCCGCTCAAGAGGGCACAAGGTGGTTACACTCATGTCTTGGTAGCCATTGATAAAGTTCACCAAATGGATCGAGGTCAAGCTAATCGCATATCTGACTTCAGCAAAAGCAGTGGATTTCATCCAGGAGATTATATTTTGCTTTGGGATTCCGAACAGCATCATCACAGATTTGGGCTCCAACTTCACAGGCTCGGAATTCTTCAACTTTTGCAGCGAGAAGTTTATACTCATCAAGTACGTCTCGGTGTCGCACCCTCGTGCTAATGGCTAAGTCGAGCGCGCCAATGGAATGATTCTGGACGCACTGAATAAGAGAGTCTTCGATAAGGATGAAAGACTGGTAGTCAAGTGGATCAGAGAACTCCCGTACATCGTCTGGAGCCTCAGAACGCAGCCGAGTAAAGCTCTCAACGGGAACACACCCTTCTTCATGGTGTATGGCTCAGAGGCAGTGTTAGCTGCTGACTTAGCACATGGGGCACCGCGGTTGGCATTCAAGGATATCGCAGAGGCAGAGAGCACGCGGCTCGAGGAAGTCGACCTGCTGGAGGAAGAGCGGCTCAACTCAGTAATTCAGTTGGCACGCTATCATCAGACTCTGCGCCGTTATCATGAGCACAACATGCGTCCTCGTGCTTTTCTAGTTAGGGATCTGGTCCTTTGGAGGGTCCTCAAGGGGGTTGGGCGTCACAAGCTGTCCCCTCCTTGGGAGGGGCCTTACATCGTCACATAAGTCACTCGGCCAGGATCCTATCACTTGTCTGAGATGGATGGCACTCCGATTGGGAACTCGTGGAACATCGAGCATCTGCGCAAGTTCTACTCTTAGGCATCATGCGACCCCAGTAGTCATGAACTCTAGTCTGTACTCGAGCTTAGTCCGGATTTCAAGTGGACTCATCCTCAGTCGTGTTCAGTCAAATGTACTCGGATAATGAATAAAGGACATGATTTCTGTGCATATCTCTTCTTCTCGTGGCGTGAGTGCGTATGATTTCTGGTGATCATGTCCTCATCCTTAGATAATCAGGCAATCAGTCATGGGTCCTGACCCGACTCATGGCTGGTGCTACATGCCTACTCCTACTCAAGCTAGGGTGCAGTCTGACCCTAATTACGGGGCAATCAGCCTAGGTCGTATGACCGACAGCCTGGTGTCACATGCCTACGCTCACTCAGAATAGGGCGCAATCTGGCCCTCCTCATAGGGTAATCAGCCTAGGTCGTATGTACCTAATAGCTAGTGTTACATGCCTCCGTGTCCTCATAAAAAGGGTGCAATCTGACCCTCCTTACGGGGCAATCAGCCTAGGTCATATGGCTGACAGCTGGTGTTACATGCTTTCGCGTTCTCATGAAAAGAGTGCAATCCGACCCTTACTACCTGGGCAATGGCTTAGGTCACTGCACCTACATGCCCGCATGTACTCATAACAGAAGGGTGCGGTCTGGCCCTGCGTTTCGCGTATTCGATGAGTTTTTAGTACGAAAGATGAGTTTTCAGTACGAAAGTCTAAGTCAGACACTCGTTTGCGCGTTTTGGCCTCAAGATAATGCGCGTCTCAACTCTGTGTTAAGGCTGACTCAAGGGCTTGTTTCTCTCATGACGTCATAGATGATAATAAGCTAGTCAATCAGATCTCATATAATGTAAGAATTCTAGTCTTGTTTTCTTATAGACTAACATTCATAATAGGTACAATTGAGGTACATAGTCACTGCAAGCACAGATTTCAGTTCACAGTTCGAATTCTGCAATCAGTTTCTCTGCTATGGAGTGAATCTCTGGGCATATTGGTCAATCATGGTGTCGCTCGGGTTGACCCCAACTCTGGCTGTCAGCTCGGCCTAGGTTCAGCTCTAGCTAGGTTATCTTCATCATTAGCAGCACATGTTGGAGAACTGACTTCAAGTCATCCTCGAAGATGTTTTTTGGTGTCTTCAACCAAGGTTGCCACTCGGTCCGATACTAGTCTTGACGAACCAACTTTCAGGGCACATATGTTTAGCATGGTGTTCATTGCGTTTGTTGCGGACTTCATCAGCTCTTTGTTCTTTTCATAAGCTGCCTTCAGTTTCTCGGAGTTCTTCTTGACAACTTCACAGTTTCGCACTGAATGTTCTAGATCAGTGGTGTTGTCTCTCTGACAGCTACCGCGACTCTTTGAGGGCCAGCCATGTAGACTTCATTACCTTGTCCAAGTCTCTGTTTTTACTTTGAATCACAACTCGGACTTTGTCAGCGTCAATCAGCTAAGATGTTTTTCGTTCGAATTCTGCCCGAGTCAAGCTGATGGCTTGTTTGAAGTACTGTCAAGGCACTGGACGTATTCTGGAAGGACTTCTCGAATCCATCTCATGACTCTCGAAGCTCCTGGATTTCTCTTTTCAGTCGCAGTGCCTCATCCTGTGGACCGATTCGACTTATATGCTTCTGTAAGCAAAGAACATGCTAACTGGGTTTCTTGGCGAGTTACCTCATGCGGTTTTCATTCTAGTTCAAGCTTGCACTATAGATTCCAAGCATTGTCTCGTGCTTTGTCACGCTCGAGGACAACGTTACGGTGCGAGGCATCGCGCTGAGCTAAGGCGGTTTCTAGATCAGCAATCTTTTTAGCCGCAGCTGATGTCAAGGCATGGGTATATCAGGATATGTCGGGCGCTAGGCTATATGGGCGATTAAGAAAGTAGGCACTCACCAGCGGTCTCAGCGGCACGGGTGGCTTCTGACTCGGCCAGCTGTTGACGCAGTGCGACTACATCACTCCCAAGTACTGGAGCAAGTTGTTCACGCCACCTGCGCAGCCTGATCAAGCCAGCTCTGCAGAAAAGGATTCAATGCATTAGCGATATTGGTGTTGACATCAAAGATCATCGTGCTCAGAATAGCGACTTACCTCAAAAGCTGCAAACGGCCTCGGTTCACTTGAGCCTATGGCAAGTTGTAGATCTGGGGCCACCAGGTCGAGTGAAGCTGCTTCTTCAGCTATGATGGTGTCATCTGTCGACTTGGGACCTTCAGTCTCGGGGGCTTGGCACTGGCGCTGAGATTTCTGGAATATTTTCGGCATTGGTTGTCTCGTTGCCAGCGGCTGCCTCATTCTCATGTTGTGGGCCATGCTCATCCATGGCATGCTCCTAGCTGCCTGAAGTGCCTTTCCTTCAGGGTTGCTAAGCGCATTTTGCCAGTTGAACAGGGGCCTTCGCACTGGTGTCATCTTGGTGGTCTTCTGTATTCTTCAGTTCCGCTTCAGTCGGTCGCTCCGGGATCTCATGCTTAGGTGCTTCAGTCGTACGTTCTGAAACTTCAAGCTCGGGGGCTTCAGCTGCACCAGATCCAAGCTCAGGGGCTTCGGTTGCTTCGACTCCGAACTCGGGGGCTCTGGTTTCATTCTGTTCAGGCACGGGGGCTTCTTCTGGGGCAGCATTGGGCCCGAGAGGCATTGTGCTCTGCTCTGTGGACGGCGTGCATAGAAGTTTCATTCAGTCGGGACATTGGACGCAGAAATAAAGGTAATAGTTAAAGTAATCAGTCGTACCGTGGTGGCGTGAGACTGCTGTCACTTGGAAGAGGAAATGACTTTACGAATTGAGCTAACTCTGGATCAACATCTGATAGGTTCAGTTTCTCCTCCATTGGCATATCTTGGTAAGTTGGAGGGGAGGCTGTGGCTTCAAGTTTTTGCGCTCATTTAGACCTCCTCTCACGATGTTGAAGTGGGACTTCTTCCTCTTCTTCCTCCTCCTCGTCGATCAGAAAACTCCAGTCAATGCCGCCAAGAAATGAGCCTTCACTATTGTTAGTCGTCTCCTGCACTTTGGATTTCTTGCTCAGTCTGAGCTTATGAGGCCTTCGCATCCTCATAAAAAGAGTGCAATCTGGCCCTCCTTACGGGGCAATCAGCCTAGGTCGTAAGCCGACAGCAGGTGTTACATGCCTTCGCGCCCTCATTTAAGGGATAAGGGATACCTCTTGCCCTTCGTACGGGGCAGTTGGTCTGGCCCACCGACACTCAATGCCTTCGCTGTACTCGGAATTCAAACAGGGAGTGCACTTTATGATACTATCAACTCAGGAGTTCACTTCATGATGCACTATCGATATGGGGGCGCCCCACTGCTTCGTCGACTTGCGGGGCTGGGCTGTTGTCCACCTCACCTACTCACTGCTTCGTCGACTCGGGGGCTGGGCTGTTGTCCGCCTCGCCGACTCGCTGCTTCGTTAGCTCGGGGGCTGCACTGCCGCGCACCTCGCCGACTCACTGCTTCGTCAGCTTGGGGGCTGTGCCGCCACACGCCTCGCCCACTCACTACTTCGACGACTTGAGGGCTGGGCTGTTGTCCGCCTCGCCGACTCACTCTTTCGTCGACTCGGGGGCTGTGCCGCCGCAAGCCTCGCCGACTCACTACTTCGCTGACTCAAGAGGCTACGTCATCGTCCCCGCTTCACCAAAATCACTTGGAGAAATAAGTTGCTTGATCCTCAAGCTGATTATGCTAATCAGCTTGGGGCTCGAGGGCTGCATGGGGGATACCATCAGAAAATTTTTGAAGACTACAAGACAAGACATTTAGAAAGCAGATATTTTTGTATCTTCGACCTAATTGTCACTCAAGTTAACTCGTAAGCTTGGGGGCTACCCCATGGTGTGCAGCTAGTCGGTGCAACCCATGAACAGTTTAACTCAGAAGGAGTTACAGATTTTATTTGGACCTTTAAGCTGATTGTTTCTAAAGTCAACTTAAAGCTCAAGGGCTTGTGGGGGATAGATATCCCCTAGGTCCTCATAGAGTGTATTTTCTACATGGGTTGTCAGACGGCCCAATCCAGGAGCTGGCCGACCGACTCGGGGCCGAGATGTAGAGCAATTTGTCACACAAGACAATGACTTGACGTGTACAAGAAAGATCTAAAAAGAATCATAGTAGGTGATGAAACCAATCCTAGCAGGAATAGAACTCCTTGTAACCCAAGCCGCACCGGACTATATAAGGCGGGCTAGGGACCCCTCCCGGAGACATGGACCTCTCTCTCCACCTCAGATCCTACAATATTTCAGACCTCATACATACTCAAAGCAATATAATCAGTCATAAACAGGACGTAGGGTATTACACATCTTGCGGCCCGAACCTGTATAAATCATGTGTTCTTGTCTCTTGTCGCGTTACACGCGAACCATGGAATTACGGTCGATCTCGCCATCTATCCCCCCACAGAATTCTTCATGTCAACTCTATTGCATGTACATTATAGTAACAACCTGAAAAATAGATCGTACCATGAGTTATTGCAATAATAAACATATGAAAATGGCACATGAACTTACGTGTGATGAATAAAAATAAAAAACAGTTGAAGGATGTGTGGCTGCACACATCATAGTTGTAAGTATTATTGCAGTTGATTGACACTAAAAATTACAGTCATCTAAATATATTGTAACACAGACATCTAACTGATATATATAGACAGATACACCAACATCCACAGCAACAGCAACAAAAAAAAATCTACTACCACAGTCAGCAAAATATTTACACTCAACAGTACAGTTACATGATTGTGTATGAATTTTAACGAGACAGAGCGATGACCAAAACTCAAATGTGTATATTTTACACTAAAGTTAAACTAATGGTGGTGTAATAAACACATGGGCATACATAAAGACCATCTTAAATTCTAATTACCAAAAAATCAACTGACATAGGGAGATCCAAACTCAAAATGTAAACACACAAACATTAACAAACACAGCCACTACCAAACTCATGAAAACCACATAATACAAAGCAACAGACATATCCTACTTCATGAAGCTGGAGATGAAGAAAATAACCTGGCATGAATGTTTGATGTCAACGATTGAGCATCTTGTGAGTACATCATGGTGAAAAAAAATAAGCCATCCTTCTTGCTGTTTGCACTACTTCTGTTACTTGCTCTTAGCACTACTTCTGGTACAACAAAACAGTCACATGCACAGCGTTTGTGAACTATAACGCATACAGAAATAGATATAAACATCCTAAACTCTAGAAGTCATAACCTATGATAATACATATATTATATAAATGAATTTTAATAGAAACAGATAAATAAATCAATACTGGACACAACCCACCCTGAAAAAGAAATATTCAGTAACACAGGCACTCTAGATGTGTTAGTTAGTAGTTGTTTAATTAGCAGTTGTTTAACAACCATTCTGAATGGAGGAAATGGACAACCACTCTGAGATGGACATTCCAAAAAGCTTTACACAGCCTAAACACTAAGACCTGTTTGGAATCTTAGTTTTTCAAAACCATAGTATTTGAATAACACGGTTTATATTTGTCATGACAATACTATAGTTTCGTTAGCTCAACTAAAACCATAGCATTTCTTAGAGTTTGTTTGGACAACATACAAAACCATAGTCTTTCAGTGGAAACAAGACAAGTCATAAAAACTTTAGTTAGGAGGGGAGTTTCGTACACTCCAAAAATACTATAGTATCTGCAATACCATGATTTTCAAAATATTATTTTTTTCGGATGGCAAGCAAACACTTGTAGCCTAAAATACCATGGTATTGCTACAAACCATGGTATTGCTTAGAAACCACAAAAATACAATATTTTCAAACAGGGCCTAACTACCGTATAGACCTACAAATGAAATTTAACAGATAAATAATACAGTCTAAACGAACTGTTTCAATACGTACATACAGAACACCTACACTCACGGTCTCACGCACCTTACAAGCAGAAAAACACAACCCACCTCGAAAAAGAAATATTAGTTACACTAGGCACTCTAACAGATAGATATACCGGTGCACGATCACACACTTACAGACTAAACACACCCACTAACACACTAACAGATGAACTTTAACCGGACAGAAATAGAGTCTCAGCTCGTAACAGCCATTACCTCACGCACTGTGGCCTGAATATCACACAAATAAGATTGCCTCTCATAGTCAATCTTACAGAGGAGAGAGACAGAGGGGAGAGCAAATTGAAACTTACATTGTGCCATGTCATCACCATGAACGTTCGGACACTAGAAGTTACACAGATTCAGAACACCAAGAACATTGGTCTGCATTTTTCTTAGCATTTTTAAGCAAAATCCAATATGAACCTGACTGGTTCAATAGACCAGAAACCCAGGCCCATTTGACTAGTCAGACTTCGCTTGTGCAGGACGACCAAAGCTCTGCATGACACCGAAAGGTCGAAGGAGATTGCCTGCTTATGAGATATAACATCTTATAAGAGAAACTAGAAAATAGTAAGAGGACGCATGCATTCACACACATGCACAAACAAAGGCGCGCACACACAGACAGACGAACAGACACACATAGCCGACACACACCCCCTAGTCCCACCCTCCAACCCCCTCACCCACATACACACAAACCCAAGCAACAGACCTGAACACACAGAGTGAGAAACAAGCATGCACGCATGAAGCATGCTCCAGTGTTGGTTCATGAATTTTAACGGGTCAAACACACTAGGCACACATGCACATGCAGGCATGGACATACATAGCATTAAGTGGTTTGTGACGACAGAGAATCAGGTAAGGTAATAAAAAACCTCAGGAGAAAAAGCATAATTTGATTGATAATTTGTTGTCACCAGAGTTCCACATGCTTGTATAATATATAATTACATCATAGAAGAAAAACGAATGAATTTTTGCGCAGTATAAATTGAATGCGGAAAATTAAGAAACAGGATCAAGAACATCAAACAATTGGAGCCCTTGACATATCAGTTGACAAGAAATGCATGCATGAGTAGCTGGAATTTGAACTAGTGCTCAGAGGTATATGCATGTGATTTAGGAACTATAACACACATTATCGGAAAAAAAGTTGTGTGTTTTTAATATGATCTCATAAACATTTACATATTATTAAGAAAGAAATGAGGGATGCTCCAAGCATATTACAGGATGTTGGTGCACACATTTCGGAGACTATGATTCAGGTGCAGTATGGGTGGATATTCGTGTCTGAAGATGGCTTCGATTCCCTAGTGGCAATCAGCAAGCATATGAGGCAAGTTAGAGGAAGAAATAAAGCAATGCAGTTGTGAAAAAAAATGTTTCATCGGGTCTACATATTATATTGAAACTTTATATTACCTCCGTTCTTGAATATTTGTTGCTAACTGGTTCATTTCTGAACTAAAAAGTGTCAAAAAAGAGAGAGAGAGAGCACCACATACACTTTATTGATAACCAGATTTATCTTAATTAATGACCATATTGATGCTTTATTGTCACCAGGTATTAAAATATATGTATATACTCTCTAGTGTATAAAAGTAATACTGAGGAAATTTGTAAGAAACTGTAACTTAACAAGGGACATATTGCCAGGACAGGTCATTTAAAACATATGCCTCATTTTGCCATCTCAAAAAGGTACTAGTAACACATTTATAAGATGGTGATTCAACCTATGAACAGATATCTTAAAATACATTGATTAGCTAGGGGGCGTTAAATGTGAAGGAAATGCTCAGCTAGCTGAATGAACAGAAATGGATTAAACTCCATCCCACCTACATAGTCAAGCAATGTATCATGCATACCATGCTACCGATTAGATGGAGCAAAAATCGACAGATCAGACAAAAATGATTAAACGAAGAGCATAAGTCACCACCACGCCACCTACCCCCTTCACATCAGACCATCGTAGCGATGGTTCAACCCAACCGCCGATATGCGCCAGCAACAAAGTAGAAAAAGGTCGCCGAAGATCCGGTTACAAATCAAAGAAATCGTGATTCCACATAGGCAATTTCAAGAGTGACCCAGAGAGAAAGGATTTCACCATGCCTTTTGTTGACACGTTTTCGCGTCCAAACACTAACGAACCCTAGAGCCTCGGTTCGGGATCAGCGTCTGTGTGCCAGACTCTCCGGTGCTTAGTGCCAGGACTGTCCGGTGCGTCGGATTGTCCGGTAGCTAGCGCCGGACTTTCCGGTGATCTGCAGAGAGCTCAGGGAAACCCTAGCTGGCGCCTGAGATGATAACTATCACGCTTACGTGGTGATGCACGTCAAGGTTTATGAGCAAACCAGCAAAGGGTAATTATCGTACTTACGTGACGACGAACGACTGATTTACGAGCAAACTAGCAAAGGAAGTGTCGATGGCCTCACCCAGGAGAGACCCCGTCACGGTGCGGATGCCGGCAGTGTACCCTAGATTGCTAGGGCGTCATCCCTGGTTGTGGACATCGAGGATGAACAGCAAGGAAGAGGGAGAAGGAGAATTAGGGTTTGGGAGGAGACGACATAAAAGTAAAGTAAATAATAGATTCGATTGGGTTGTGTGTTGATGTCCTCAATCGGCCGTATCCTTTATATTTATAGGGAAGGAGGTCTGGACCCTTGTACAAGTCGAGATCCAATCAGATCACGTACAAACCACGAGATCAGACTTCAGACTCGACGACACCAAACTATCTGGTACCCTCTACCGGACTGTCCCGACGCCGGATTGTCCGGCCCTGTCCACCAGACTGTCCGGTGAGTGGCTAGTGGTAGGCCTGCCCAATTTGGTGCTCAACATATGTCCCCCTGCCTTTTGGTAAAGGTCATAAACTAAAAGTACCAGCAGCACCTACATATTCGAGACACAGTAGATCTCATAGAACATAACAATCCCGAAACAATAACTAAAACTTTGGAGATCTTTCATCACGTAAGCATAACCAGGAACCACTCATGCCACCTTATACGAACCTTCCCATCTTGGAGACCAGTTGCTGAATCTTCTATTTTTAGTTTTCAATGGCAGCACCATCTTCTAGATCTCCAACTTGCAAAAGATTTAGACTTTATCCTCTTGTTATATCCTTTGGCCACCATGAACTTGTCCTTCTCAATTTCCTGCAAGCTAAAAGCATTCTCTGCACTAGACACACTTAAGAATGATGATTAAATACTTATCATCAGCTATATGTTAATAATGAAACAACTTCGTCATTCCAACTCAAGCAAGATATGTGAGAGAAAAGCCAGAGCATACAACCTCAGCTGTCAACATGAAAAATGAATTACAATCATGCTCATATACCATGTTTTCTCAAATTAGAGTAGATGCATAAAGCAACCAATTTCAAGTTAATGTCAACTGGTCTTTGCAAAGATATATGGATGAAATATGCATCTACACATTGCCATAAGATAAACTCACAACAAGCCAACAACTAAAAGAAGATAATCAAGATAATAATATAATCGGTCTCAACTCACAAATATAAGAGATATCACAATTACCTCAGCACCTGCACTGAGCTGATTGTTGGTATCTTGGTATTCACTTTGAGCTCCTTGCCATTGCCTTGCCTTCAACTTGACAACCATAAGCATCGGTTTTCAATAGCAATTAGATTCCTTCATCACCATAATAACCAGATACTTACAGAACTAAACCACCCATCCTAGAAACCACATGTCAATAAAGATGTGATAAATAGCAATATCATCTCTAAACATCCCTAAAGGCACAACTGATGATTAGGCCATTACCAATAAGACTATTATGGTCGCAATGTGAAACTAGCAATGAATCACCAGACCTAGGACAAGGTTTACATCCACATAATAAACTTTGAAGCCGAAATATATAAAATTCGCATTCAGCTTGAATGCCAACAGTTCCATGGATGGAATTGCGAGCATTATGGCTGCATTGCCCCCAGGCCTTGAAGTCACCACAATGACCTTCAATTGGGCTAATTAAATTCAATATCTAGCTTCAACAAAAAGCAACATATCATACCGGATAATCCGCTAGCTATTACGGGATAGTCGGGTGTTCTGCCGGACTATCCGGTGTCCATCACCAGACTGTCCAGCATTGGCAGAACCAGCCAACACTGCTTAGTCTTGCCCCCCAAGTCTCAAATCTACCCTTTGGTTGGGGACATAAGCCTAGCACGATGATGAGAAAGAATTCATCGGCCACACCAATCAATAAGAGCAACGATGTTTATTGAACTATAGAACTAGCTCATATGGAAGAAATACATAGTAGCCAAATCAATGATGTGTAAGTTTGAATTCAGGCATTGGCTTTGTGAACAAATGAACAATTCACTTGAAACTTATTCGACATCATCCATTATCCATGTAATTGTTAATATAAGCAATAGCCGAATAACAACAAGTGAATATCATAAGCACCCTCATCCCAAGAATAAATATAACCAAAGTAAATCATAACAAGCATCATGAAGATAATGATTCAACTATCAACTCAAGTACTTCAGTTTTATACAAGCAGCAAACATATTGCAACTATATCCATATGCATAATAATTCGTTTGCACCCATCCATAATATAAAGACATATATGGACTAATATAAGGCCATGAGGGGTAACCGAACTGTACCTTGGGATGAATTATACAGCATACTCATATGTGGCATAACTAGGAAAATATGGACGATGCAATGACCAATAGCTTTAATGATTTGGGGCAAATCTTTTACTTGAGAATCTTGTTCTTGCTTCTTTCTTCTTTGCCTCCACTTCACCTCTGCCTTGAGCGTCATCCTTGTCTTGAACTTGAGAACTCCCCTTGGGAACCCATGCCATGCCTCTCCTCTTCAGCTCTTGCGTGTTGAGTTTCTCTAGCTTCTTTTTGTACCAAATTGATAAACTGAGTGAGCTTCTCAACTGTGATTCAGTTTTGGACAGCAACACAGTCTTTTTCAATCTTTGGCACATTAGGCTTCGTAAGTTCAGATTTAGTGCCTGAAATATTGAAGCTGATTTTCCTACTACTTTGGCACTACTAGCCGAAGTATCTAATACTTTATCTGGCTTTGTAACACATGAATTCAAATTTGAACTTTTGTATTTTCTATTATCTTTCTTCACTACATAAATTTGCCTCACCACTTTCTTTTTATTTTGAACTCCGGACCGATTCTTAGGAATAAAACGGTCTTTGTTATATGGTTGTTTCTCAAAATCAGAATTGCTACGAGCTGAATACTCTACATTATTTGGTCTAAAATTTGAAGAAGAATATGAATTTGAATCATACCAGCTCCAAGATGGATAAGGATGAAAGCAAGAAGGAACTAGACCATACTGCATTGGCATTAGCGGCCCAAAAGGAGAATGTATTGCTGCGGCAAGAAAATCTTCTCCTTGCCAATCCCTACTCTTCAGACTTGCGCTTCCGAGGTGATCTTGATGAAGCGGCATTGCTTGATTGATCAACACTCTTCACCTCGCTCTGAACCAGGTATTTAGCCAGAAGCTGATCAAAAGTAACCTTCGGCCTTTTACCTTTCTGCTGATTATCACGACCTGCACCTCCAAAAGATTTTGCATTTAGCACATTGGGCATATCTAGTTTAACATGCAACCCACTGGACAGCTCAGTAGTGTTTGCCGGTTAGTCCGGTGTTGCACCGGATAGTCCGGTATGCGTTACCGGACAATCCGGTATTGCCTGGCCAACAGGGTGAACCGGCATTGCAACCGGATAGTCTGATGGATGTCACTGGACGATCCGATGATGCACCGGACAGTCCGATGAACTTAACCGGACAGTCCAGCGTTCCCTAGTCAGTAGGGTGAATCGGCTGCTGATTCGGTGAAGAAACACTCGCCTACCCCCCATCACTTGATGGCTCTTCTGTGACCATGGTGGAGTTATTGCAACTTGTCGAATTAATATGCACATAACAAACATGACCTCCACCATCACTTGGTGGACTCAAATTATTTTCCTCATCAATTGTCTTTTGATCTTTGGATGAATTAAGAAATGAAAGACGATTTGGTTTACTACTGCCATCACGACCTATTGAACCCAACTGGTCACCTTTCTGATTTTTAGCAAATCTCAATCGTCCATTGTTTATAGCCGATTGTATTAGCTGACGAAACACATTGCAATTGCTAGTGTTATGATCAAAAGAATTAAGCAACTTGCAGTATGTCTTTACTTCTAAGCTCTGAGGTGATAGCATGACTTGGTGATCAATTACTCTATTAATTTTATGATCACTCAAATTCAAATTGGAGAGATGCACTTATTTTACCTTGTTGAATCTGTTGGAGAGATGCAGAAGCTTCGCCTGAATCTGGTTGCGTGCCTTCTAACGACGGTGGAGATGCTCCATAGCCTCCCTCTTGTCTTTAGCTTCTGGATCTACTACAGGTGTAGGGGCCTCCTTGGCCTTTGATGTTAAATCAGGACCTGATGATGCTGATATCTGGGTGCCGGACAGTCCGGTGGGTGCCACCGGACAGTCCGATGTCTGGGCTACACTCTGGTTAGCCACTGGGGCAAGAACTTTGACGGCTTTTGGTTCCCATTTATGTGCATGAAACATTTGTTCTAACGGAGACCATGTAGGAATATTGTCACCAAACACCGATTCATACCATCGAGAAGCAGCCCCAACTAATAAATTAGGAAACAAGAAACGTTTCATAAACTCAATAGCTTCTTCTACTATTGCTTCATACCACCCGACATGTTCCCATGTGCTTATGCCATCCTCCCGCTAAACTTAATGAATCGAGGATACAAAATCAAATAAAAATACTTGTTGAAATCAGCAAGAGCTGCATCCGTCTCATGTTTAGATACATGAGGCGAGTAATGCGAGGGTGAAAATTCACTTGCTAAATTTTCATCGATTCGGCCAGAATTAGAAATAACATAGGCAGTCGAATCATGGGTATTAAGAGTCGTGTCTGGTGTTGAGTTATAATCAATTTGGCTAGAGTTGGAAGCAACAGTAGGAAGCCAAATCGAGATTGTTAGAATCAGCATAGAGCGCTGAATTTTCATTAATTCGGCTGGTATCATGAACAACATGGGCGACCGAATTATGAATATTAGGACTTGAACATGGTGCTGAAGTTTCATTCGTTCGGCTAGAGCTAGGAGTAGCATAAAAACCGAATTATAAACATTAGACCATATTGCGTAGCATACGACACTTGCGAATAATTAGCCGAAGCGTTGGTACTAGCATGGCCAATTCTCTCATGCACCAGCGTACCCCAGAGGGGTTCACGTATTGTGTATGTGTTGTTGATGAATAAGCAGGTAAAACATCGTATTGCACACTATAAGAATTTGTAACATGTGATACTTCATGTCTAACCGCCGAACTCATCAAGTCAGTTTGGCCTTGATAATCATACATCGGTATTTGATCTCGTTGCACCGATGTATAAGGATTTACGTGTTGCATATTACTAGTTGAATTAAACCTCAAGGCATGCATATCATGTGACGTAGGTCTTTGCATATAATTTTCAGAATTATAATATGCATAACGAGAAGGATTATCTGAATAATGACTGGCCGATGTAATCATATGTCTACTATCATAGCAACATCAACACGAGCGTGTTCATGATATTTACAAATTGTAGTTTAGGCTTGCTATAGTAGTATTGTAGTGCGACGCCTCGGTAGCTTCTCTATGAATATGAATAAATATGACTATGCCTTTTATACTAGTCCAGGTATATCGCCCTACAAGTCTTCAACTTCACGCAGATTTTGGCCTTAAACGGTTAATTAATCTTGTGTTTGTGTATGGCTACTGATCGATACGAGCAGACAAGCAACAATAGGCCTGATGGAATCGAACGATAGACGATCAATGCGATTACCGATCGGCTTTGAGGACTAATTAATCTTGCTGGCGACGACACGAATATAAATAACAGATCGAACCCCTTTTTTTTAACAAATAAATAGATGCAATCGGCCTTGAGGCCTGATTGTACAGCGACAACGGATCGGTCTTGGGACGATATAACAGCCGCAAACAGATCAGTCTTGGGACTTGATATAACAGCCTCAATCAACACGACCGGTCTTATGCCCGATCGAATAATGGTGACACGAAATAAATAATAGATCAATTAGATAATTGCTAGGAAAGGATATTCGGCGGTGAATTTTAGCTGAAATAATTTCGTCCAAAGCGGAATCGTCAAAAAGTGTGTTGGCACGTTTTTGCGCCAAACACTAACGAACCCTGGTGCCTCGGCTCGGGGTCAGCCTGCGTGCGCCGGATTGTCCTGTGCCTAGTGCCGGACTGTCCGGTGCGCCAAATTGTCCGGTGGCTAGCACCTGACTGTCCAGTGATCGGCATAGAGTTCGGGAAACCCTAGCGGCACCTGAGAGATAACTATCACGCTTACGTGGTGATGCACGGCAAAGTTTACGAGCAAACCAGCAAAGGGTAATAATCGTACTTACGTGACAACAAATGACTTTATGACCAAACTAGCAAAGAAACCGTCGACGGTCTCACCCGGGAGGGACCGCGTCAGGGTGCAGATGCCGGCAGCGTGCCCTAAGTTGCTAGCACGTCAAAAAAGTGTGTTGACACGTTTTCGCGCCAAGCACTAACGAACCCTGGAGCCTCGGCTCAGGGTCAGCCTGCGTGCGCCGGACTGTCCGGTGCTTGGTGCCCGACTGTCCGGTGCGCCAGATTATTCAATGGCTAGCGTTGGACTGTCCGGTGATCGGCAGAGAACTCGGGAAACCCTAGCAGCGCCCGAGAGATAACTATCACGTTTACGTTGTGATGCACGGCAAGGTTTACGAGCAAACTCAGTAAAGGGTAATTATCGTACTTGCATGACGACGAACGGACTAGTTTACCAGCAAACTAGCAACGGAACCGTCGACAGCCTCACCCGGGAGGGACCCCGTTAGGGTGCAGATGCCGGCAGCGTGCCCTTTGTTGCTATGGCGTCATCCGTGAAGATCGAGGATGAATATCAAGGAAGAGGGAGAGAGAATTAGGGTTTGGAAAAAGAAGACATGAAAGCAAAGTAAATAGTAAACAGTAGATTTGATTGGGTCGTGTATTGATGTCCTCAATCAGCCGTATCTCGGAGAGAGGTTTGGATCCCTTGTACAAAGCCGAGATCCAATCAGGTCGCGTATAAACCGCGTGATCGGACTCGGACTCGACAATATCGGGCTATTCGATACCCTCTACCGGTTCCGCCTATCGGACTATCCGATGAGCGGCCAGTGGTAGGTGTGTCCAATTTAACGCTCAATCCGTGATTCCACGTAGAGCCGTCCCCCGTCAGATCTGCGTAATGCTCTATTTGCCTGTCTCATCGCTGGGCCTCAAATCCTCCCCCAGGACCACCGAACCAAGGTCGCCGTTGAGAGAGACTAATGCGAAAAGAAACACGAGGAGTCTGGACCTCTCCAGCTTTGCCGAGTGGCTTCTGGTTTGCAACCGGCTACAGCCTACAGGACAACAAAAGCCAACTCGCACGAGCCGAACAGCCACAAGCCCACGACCCCATGTGAGCCGCCGACTAGCGGAGACCAAGCCGGAAGGCGGAAGCCGTCAGACGAAAAAAATCTACATCGCGTGCCCACCCCCGCTACAGACACATGGTGTGATGTTTCGTTCGCTCCATCGCACGCGTCGGGGACAGAATGGACGGCGAGCGCGCGTCGACTGACGCAGACGCGGTGTGTCAGTCAGCTGAAGAATAGCAAATCTATATTAAATAAGGAAAAAAAATTATTTCGGTCTGCGCCAATGTCAGTAGTAAATGTTTGTGTGTCCGTATATACTCCAAACCAAACATTTACTGCAAATTTGCGCCTTTTCTTGTTTTCAAGTAGGAAAAAGATTTTTTTTACTGTGCGGCACCGTCAGAGCCATCCAATTGAGCGAAACAATACCATCGTGCGCTCCTGCTTGGAGATATTACTGAGCTGTCGACTGAAAATTAACGAATAAAATTGCAGTCGCTCCATATAGATAAACATCCCATATATAGACGGCTCACCTGTGTTGCTATCATATCGTATATACAGTTGCATATATACTTGCTTTGCATAGCATTATTATTCCTATGAAAACTACAAAATCACCGTGGAAATAAAACTGCATATAACTACTCAGTCAGGCTTATTCTTGGCTGGCAAATCCTGGCTAACCTTTGCCCTCCATAGTCTCACAAACACATAACTTGCGCAAAAATATATATGGATAAGGCCGCAGCCGGTGCCGGAGATGGACGCTCCGCCGCCGTGCCGACCGTGGCACTGAGTTCTGGCAAGCCGATGCCGCGCCTGGCCCTCGGCACGGCATCCTTCCCACTGGGTGAGACGGGGCGCCGCCCAGCTGTACGGGAGGCCGTCCTCCGCGCCCTGGACGCCGGCTACCGCCACTTGGACACGGCCGCTGTGTATGGCACAGAGCGCGCCATCGGGGATGCCGTGGCCGAGGCCGTTCGTGCTGGCGCCCTCGCATCTCGGGACGAGCTCTACATCACGTCCAAGCTGTGGATCGCCGACGCGCACCCCGGCCACGTCCTGCCGGCGCTCAGGAAGACCCTGCAGTATGTACTATATGTATATTAGTTACAGCTACAGCTATACAATACATATATACATGTCGAACCGTACCGAGCAGTCGATTTAATACTGGTACAGATATATCTGATTGGTCTGCATGCAGGAATCTGCAGATGGAGTACGTCGACCTGTACCTCATCCACTTCCCGGTGAGCATGAGGCTGCCGGACCCGGAGGTGGAAGGAGAGGTGCCACAGGTGCTGGTGAAGGGAAACCTGGAGGCGATGGACATAAGGGGAGTTTGGGCGGAGATGGAGGAGTGCCAGAGGCAAGGCCTGGCCAAGGCCATCGGCGTCAGCAACTTCACCTGCAAGAAGCTGGACCACTTGCTCTCCTTCGCACGGATAATTCCGGCCGCCAACCAGGCAAGTGTTTCTACTGCAGTTGGAATTAATGGGCTTGGCCCACATAGTATTTTTTTTTAAGAATGAAGTCTAATTTACCACCCTCAACTTGTCACTGAATGTGGGACCCCCTAACTCCCATACTGCACAACACAGACCTTAACTTGTTTCACTATACAAATTACCCCTAGTGGTTTCGGAAGGTGGTTTTGCACTAACAAGTGGACCTTGCTTTTATTCCTCCCTCACTGACATGTGGACCCCACCTCTTCTTCTTCCCCATCCCCTTTCTCTTTCTCTCTCTTCGTCGCTCTCTCCTCCCCCACCACCGCCTAAGCGCACATCACTCCCTCCATCGTGGGCCTTCCCTTTCCTCATGATGTGCAAGTCACCACCACGTCCCACCCTTCCATACTTCAGCCTCTACCTTATCTCTCTATCGCTTCCACCCTCCCATCGATGTCTGTCTTTCCTCCTTTCTCCCTCCCTCCTCTAGGTGCGAGGGTGCTGATGGCAGTGGCAAGCTGTGAGCAGAGGTGGCGACAAGCAGTGAGGCGCGGTGGTGGCTGTGGCATGCAGCAAGTGCTAGTGGCATTGGCGATGGGCTTACGAGCGACGATAGGAGCATGTGCGCGAGTGCAGAGGTAAGGAGCGACACAGGCAGCAGGAAGCGGCTAGAGTGCGGCAGTGGCAGTAGCAAGGGGTGAGTGCCACCCTCCTACCTCTTGAATGTGGGGCAGGAGGTTGGGGTGGCACACGGTGGCTGGAGTGGTGAGCGAGCGACCACGAAGAAACGGAAGGGTGGAGATAGGGAGGAAGAACAGGATGAGACCCCATGCCAATGAGGGTGGAGTAAAAGCAGGATCCACTTGTCAGTGAAAAAGCACCATGCGAAACCACTACGGGGGAACGGTAATTTGTATGGCTGAACAAGTTAAGGGGCGTGTGTTGTTCAGTATTGGACTTAAGAGGGTATTTTTAGATTCAGCGACAAGTTTATATGATAAATTAGACTTCACTCTTGAATTAATTCTAGAAAAACTCAAAAGCATGGCATCAAAGGGACGACGAACTTCTTACTTAACGTCACCAGAGCGTGCAAATTGTGGTACAAACCATTGCAGATGCACTATAGACAGGGTGAAGTTTCACCATAGGCCATCTTCTAGTTCCACCTACTAGACATCACTACAACGGCTCCTATGACACATCAGCAACAACATCTTCCATGTCAAACCACATAGAACAAGCACACCTTTTGCATCTTTTGCCACTCATCGCGTTCTCTCAATCATAATCACTTCTTTCATCATGTGTTTCTAAGATGCTCATGGTCTTCCTCATGCTAGTATGATACATAGATTGATTTTAGTTTCTATTGTTTTAGCCATGTTTTATATTAGGAATTTAATCTGAAAGGGTATAACATATTAACATCTACTTTATTTCCTTTCATCTAACTTGCGCGTGTACTAAGTCCTCAATAGAGAACTATTACGTTCAAATGTAAATAAATGGTGGGTCTAATATCCATCAACTTGTTCTTTACTTAGGTCATCTCAATAGAGGATGCAACTCGACTCAATAAAAAAAATTGGAAACTTTTCTCCCACAGAGGAATATTTGTTTCGTGATGAAGTATAATTCCAATTTCTATAGTTAAACATTGTATTCAAACTAATACAAAATATAAAAATGAGACCCATGTATGTGGCAATCTTGAATATCATTCTTAACGAATGTCATGCAAGTACCTTCATCCTACATCCTAAGACACTAGGGAGGTGAATAAGGATTCTAAATAATAAGGCTATCTAAAAATAACTTAGAAAACCTATGCAAGATAGAGAGGATATATGCACTAAGGTTTTGCTAAGTTATGTTAGCTCTTCTGAGGAAAGGTGTTGCAACTTAGCTCCACCTAGAAAACTAGCTGCAAATCAAACTTCTATCCACGCTTAACCTATTAAGCTAGTCGAGGAAAATAAGCACACAATTACAAGAATGTAATTGTGGAAGCTAAAGAGTTGGGTAAAGTAATGCAATCTACAGATGACGATGGCGACTATGGCAAAAGTTGGTGGCACAGAAGTATCGAGAAGTCACACAAGCTGCCCTTCCCTGCTAGTCCTCGTTCGGAGCCTCTCACAGGGCCTTGCTCTCACTTATTCTGTGCAAAGGAATAAAGGCCTTGATTCGCACAAGGATCAAGGTTAGCAAGGTGACCCACACAAAATCAAGCTTCCTAGTTGGGTAAGCCCAGATATCCCTAGTACACATCCACTCTCAAGTAGGGTCATCCATGAACCTCTCTCAGATGCTTGTCACCGTATCCGCTAATCTGAGCTTTTGCCAAAACGCTGAGGGCCTCCCTCCCTCTCACAGGCAAGGTGGCAGACACTCCACAAGACTACGAGTCTCACACTTACAAGTCTTCATGAGTGCAAGCATGGACTGTAAGAGATTCTCAAATCTCACTACAACACTTGGTCACAACCAAAGACTATGCGCTAAACAAGGCCTAAGCAAAAGCTGGCAAGCACTAGCTATGCTAAAAGTATGCATTATATGCTCTCTCGATGAATTAGGTTCTCAAGAATGTGTCTGAACACCATAATGAACTCATGTGTCATCAACCATGCAATGAAGGCCGGGTGGGCAGCCAAAGGGTTATAAATAACCTAAACCCTAAAACTACGCATTGGGAGAAAGCTGCAGCTCATAGACTGTTCTCACCAAATGCAACGGAACATCCGATGTGTACACCACCTGACCATTCGATGTGTATACTCAGATTAGCCATTGAAGTCGATAGTTGGACTTAACCATTGTTGATGACCGCACCATCCAGTCCGTACCACCATACTGTCCTATGCGTGTAATCATCTGAGGTCTTGAGTTGGACCATACTAGTGGACCGTCCAATGTGTGTATTTTCATTGGGTATTGAATCTTTATTTTGCGACCTTCATCCTCTCATCGGACCATATGATGTGCATCACATGGACTGTCTAGTGCTCAAAAAATTGCGGGACCACCATCTCAGGCACTGTGGCTTTAATTGTTGATTTCTTGTGTCTTCTTCTGCTCTTTAATCATTCCTTTGAGGTGTTTGTTTCCCAATTCCATTATTTGCATCCTTGGAACTTAAACAGATATCTTTTACACATATTAATCCCACATGATCCATGTTATCACTTCAGCCACCAAAATCATATTAAGCACTCTAAGCATGAGGCTTGGGGTCCATTTTCCGTTACAACAACTATCCTAAGCCATCAAAAATTAATGTGGTAAAAGTCCTTTTACCAGATAAGTTATTGGATATTGTATCTAAAGCATATCGCATCTCACATGTCTTCAAAGTCGACTTGCCTTCTACCAATTGATAAACCAGCCATGACCAATAACCACAAAGAATATCCAAGACAACTGACTTGATGACCACCATCCCATTAAGCAATATATATCTTTACAATGTCTCCATGAACTAGAGCATCCCTTCTCCAAAAAAATGGAACCAAGCTGCCTTCTACCATTGCAAGAGTAGTCCGGATGCAAATATCCAAATGTGATGCCTCCAACAAAGCCATGATGTCAAGATGTTGATATTACCACAACCCAAAATGCTGGAATGTTTTTTGCAAGAGATAAAAAGTACTCGGTGGCGATATTGCTATACAATGCCTCTGGATGACTCCATTGATTTCACCACCAGTAGCATCTACTTTGAGAAAAGCACATATTTCTCCGAGGACCATGCATCATTCTAGACACTGCATACATCCAAAAGCACCATTAGATAGGCACTACTGCTATATATCGTGCATCAGGTGTTGTTGATGAGTGCCACACGCTAGCCAACATATCATGTCATCTAACAACTAAGGGATGCGTGTCATGCCTTCTACTCACAGTCCATGGCCGCAAAAGTAGAAACTCAACCCCAAGATCCATATCTACTGGTAGAGCAAGGACCACAATATTCGGATCCATGGCCCCGGCCCCCGAACCCATGTGAAAGGAGGTTATAGACTAATAGAGACAAGATGACAAGCAAGAATCATTGTCGGTGAAGGGGACACCGAGCATCCACCTTACCCATAGTGGACCATGGAACATTACCTCAACGGACAGACTGGCCATTGGAAGATTAATGGAGATAAGCAGGGGAAACCGAGTGGTTGTTCTTTCAACCCACAAGTAACCAGCAGAACACCACATTGTGCTGTCCATGATTCTTGATTATAAGTAAACTTAAATCAGCTTTGCAAATCTTAATTTCCTCGACGGTTTCAAAATGATGGGGAAACTATTTTTTTGCGGTGAAGATGTATTTCCCTTTTGGGTTTTCTTTTGACACGGCTAAAATTACAAGTATTGTGGGCGAAATTACCTCTGACGGTGAACAGATTCCAATTTCCTTGTTGATCTAGCCCTGTAGGTGACCCGTCCAAAAAACACATTTTCCTATTGCACTATTGGTTTAGCCTATTTTTCATGTTAGCTTTTACACTGACAAGAGTATTTCGTTTTCTGGCACAAACCTTTTTCTTGCCCTTATGACACCACGTCTGTTAGCGCGCACCCTCACCAATCTCAAGCCATTCGTTGTAGACCATTGTGTCATATTCAATTGAGATCCCTATTAAACATTTAAAATCCACCCTCTGTGTTTTTGGTCCATATTTTATTTGGCTATTAAATCGATTTTGATTTTTGACATGCACTTTAACATATATAAAATATGTTTTATTCGTTTTGTTTGCATGTCTCTTTGGAAGAACAGGTGGAGGTACACCCATACTGCCGGCAGCACAAGCTTAGGGCTTTTTGCAGGGAGAAAGGTATCCAGGTGTGCGCCTACTCTCCGCTGGGTGCCAAGGGAGCACCATGGGCCAACAATTCTGTCATGGATTGTCCTTTGCTCAAGCAGATCGCCCACGAAAGAGGCAAAACCATCGCCCAGGTGACTTTTGATGCTACTATTAATATATCCACGCTAGCTACTATCATTGTGAGTGCAGTTTTTTACATAATTTCAATTTACGTAGTTCATACTCCCTCCGGTCATTAATATATGACATTTTTTTTTTGTAATTTGCACTGAAAAACATCATATATTAAAATCCGGAGGGAGTACCAACTACCAAGCCTTTGTTTACACCATGCTATACTAAGAAGTTACTGACATATCTATTTTTTGAAGTTAAACAAAAAAAAGTTTGATAATTATGTTAGGAACCTGAGAAACAGTACAAAGTTTCTGTCACCTGCTGGACATTACAAGCTTATTTAATTATTTTGCAAGCTGCGCAGGTGTGCATTAGGTGGGTGTATGAGCAGGGCGATTGCGTGATCGTCAAGAGCTTCAACGAGATGAGGATGCGAGAGAACCTCGACATCTTTGACTGGCAGCTCACGGAAGAGGACTGTCTCAAGATCAACACCCTCCCAGAATCCAGGGGAACCTATGATTTCTTCGTCCATGAATCCGGGCCATACAAAACTCCTGAAGAGTTCTGGGACGGCGAGATTGTGGCTGGCCAGTCCAACCTAAAAGCTGTGAGTTTGGATCCTACCATTTAATCAATGGACAAGTAGGTTATCAAAGAGTCAACAATATCCTATGTTTTCAATAGTTCTTTTATTACCTACTGTATTTTTGTACTTCTCATGTGCTTTTATGAATCCTGTGTGTTCCTATAGTTCCTTCGTTATTGCAAGACCTCAAAATATCTGTCAAACAAATTAACACAGTCTAAATATTGACAGTTGTTTTGTACTCATTTATTTGATGTGTCGTATATGTTTGAACAAACGTCTTATGGACTAACAGATTTTGATTGATTTCCATTACATGAAAAATAATTATTTTGCTGGACTGCCACATTCTCTCAGAACGTAGTACTGCAATACCATTGTTCTGCTTTCCTAAACCTAGCTACCTGCAAAAATGGCATGTCATGTTTGTTGTGCGCATGGATGGGGGAGGGTGGTGTCCATACTTCCCGCACAAACTTTTTGAAGTCAACTCGAACTTTTTATATCAAAATCAACTAGAACTCCGAATTCTAAACAAATTAGAACTATGTATATGCCGTCGGGCCTAGCCAGGAGGGCATGCCTTTTCTAAAATTTCCAATGAGGCTAAAAAATGCAGGGCCTGAACGGGAGATATTATTTGTGCTGCACGGCAGTGAGATTGAAAGTAGTGCCGTGGCAGCCCAAGCGGACGCAGCTTTAGCACAGCCCATCACAGCCGTATAGCTACTGCATTTCCCCAAGGCCCCGCAAACTACCCACCCCTAGAAATGAGGCGGAGAATGTTGTTGCACACCGTACCTCTAAAAACCACTACATTTACTGTGGCAATAACATGGCTCACCTTAATTTGAAAATTATAATTTCTATGGGTGGACCACGTCACTTCTTGTCTCTTGAAACCTCTTAGATTTCTAAGGTTAGTAACAATATGTCTTGACATTGGAATTTTTCAGAAGGTCCCTCTTACCAGGTACTGAATTCACAAGGTGGCATTTCACCTTCCCTTCCTCTAGTATGTGTGACTGACATGTGGGCCATGATTCTTAGATTCTCCATATTTAAAAAGCCTTGCCACCTACTCAAGCTCAATGCGATCTATAACCCCTTCCAATCCGATCTCTCACCTCCTCTGTCTTTTGCCATCTAAATCATGCATCACTTACAGCACCATCACCACCATCTGTTGTTTTCGTTGCCGCCAGTGCTTCTCTGATCTCATACGTGTATCATACATCGCCTTTGCCATATGGAGATTGGAGGGAAGTGCTCACCGTATGACCTACTAGAAGTTTTCATCGCTGAAAGATGGAGGGGCAACACTACCTATACAGTTGTTACAATCTCCCTGTCCATACATATGCTTCGGTCTCCACTATCTACAGCCTGGACTCCTCCGCCACCACCCTAGTGCTGCTAGAGTTCATAATCATCATTGATGCCCAAGCTTCTCAGTCGCACTCCCATCATCATTGACTCCTCATCCTCCCTAGAGGGTGGTGGCCACTTTTTCCTTCTGAACTTCGCTTCCTTGAGCATCAGCCTTAGGATGGCGAGAATGTGACACATCTATGTAGCTACCAAGGTCATAGATTAGGTCAACAAAGAGGAGGTGGGTTGGTGTGTTAGCTCGTTTAGTATGTTTAGTTATGTCAATGAGGAAATGGGTATACTAAATGGATGCTTTTGCTTTGTTTCATGAATTCTTTGCCGTAGAATGAAATTTGGATTAATTTGTGATGAATTAATCCATTTTTAGTTTATAATAGATTAATTTTGTGATGGAATTGACAAATTTGGTTGAATAAAAAGTTTTCTATAGATGGCCAAACCCTTTGCCGACCTCTACAAACATTGTTATAGCTGGGTAATGGCATTGCCCATCTGTCTCCCTATAAAGATTGAATTCTAGGGGCTGTTGATGTAGTTGTTCACCTCTTAAAAAGTTTGTGCATATAAATAGCTCCTTCTTGCTCCTTAGAACATATGACATTGCTACCCAATAAGAAAGAATGAGCTCAAAAATGATTGTCTTTTAAAATAAGGAAAATGTTTTCCTTTTAGTTTCTTTAAAATCCCAACCTAGAGGAGATATGAGTATGCAAACCCTATTGCTTTTCTAGTTTTATCAAATAATTAATGGGTAGGTAGGGTTTATTACTCTCTATCTAGCTAGCCACAGAGTTCCATTAGTTTTAGCCATTTAGACATCAATTTAGCCAAGTCTTTTGACTAAGTTGACTCAATTTTTATTGAGCAATAGATTATATCATCTTTAACCTTAATTGCATATCTTGGATATGTTGATTTTACCATGAAAAGGGTTGTTTTTTGGATAATATATAATCTAGATCTAGATTTTTATATACACCAAGCATGTTGCATTGTTTCATTTCATAATGTTTTTAATTCTTTTATAGCATGTTTCTCGTTATAAAATATATATTTATATACTCATGTATTTGGTCCATTAAATGGTTGGATGTTATTTTGGATTAAATATCTTGATTATGTTTTCTAAAATGGAACAAAATGTTTAGACACATAAAAATCAAAACATACATCTAGGAAGAAGGTTTCGATTTTGATCTTATTGAAATGCATTTTGGGAATACATTTTGGGTTTGAACCGTTCTTTTAATACTATGTAGGGAGAGCCATGTGGGGTTAGATGGTGAAGCAAATCCAACCCAAGAGGGAGAGGAGCCGAATTATGTTGCTAATAAGCGCTCATCAACAAAAAACTAGGGCTCAAACAATTGCAAAAGGTAAACCTATTCATTCTATGCATACTAGTAAACACTAAGGTTTATCTAATGCGATCTCTACTTACCTAAAAAGACAACCTATATAGACAAACTAAGGTAGAAAATGTAAACAACACAAGACAAGTAACTATAGAAATGTAAATGTAGTAACTAAAGAGGGACAAGAGAACGTAAACACCTAAGAAGACATGAGGATTTATCTTGTGGTATTAGTAACCCAAATGGCCACCCTACTACGCATTGGCTCGCCACACATGCGCATTGATCCAAGCCTCAAAATCTATTCCAATCATCGTCTTGCACTGGCCACTAAGATATTCCAGTAAGCAGTCTAACTGGCACCAAGCCATCAAGGCAAGGTCAGAGCTACCATTTCTCTCAATGGAGCTGCTCCATCGAGGAGGGGGGAGGGTTCTTTCCCCCATAAAGGTATCTTCACTACCCCCACACCAAGATGGAATATCATCGATGTCACTGGCAAGGCTGCTAATAAGGCCACAGGTGTCATCAACAACTCTAGTAGGTACACTTGCTTGCTGCGGAAATACTTGTTCCAAGATAGCTCTAGGAAGAACTAATAAGACCAAACAAGCACTAATCACTCACTAGTTGTGCACTGATGCGTTAGTTATCAATAAGCAAAAGCATGATGGCTAGAGAGTCTTCTCTTATCTTGGGCAGATCCTCTACTCTTTCCTGGACTGAAACAACCCCAAATGAACATTAGGTTAGGGAATAATAGGCCTAATATAAACACCAAATAGTTGTTGGCTAAATGGTTAGAAAAATCATTGTACCAACAGAACCTTCCCAAGTACCTTTGGACTAGTTTAGCAGATGCCCTGATTTTCATCCAAAAATCCACCATACCAACCAGACTTTCGGAAACCCAGAAAATAGAACCATTTGGACCTTCCAAGGTGTACTTTGGAGCAACCTTCAGACCTTTGAAAGTACCTTCAGACCAACCTTCTCAATATTTTAGTAGAGCATACACATTTTCGTATTTCAAACATAACTCGTCACTCCGGACTTCAATTTTTATTGATCTTAGACTTCTTGGAAAGATTGTTAGAAGATCTGGCTACAAATTAAAGTTGAAAAAATATTCATTTGATTGTATTAGCATATTAATACAAAATTTGAGGTTTTCTTCACCTAGTATCACGTGAAGTTTGCATTTTGACAGTCCACTCATCAGTTCATTTCACGGACCATGTCTTTGTATTTTGGGACAAGTTTTTATTTCGGTGTTTGATTTTAATGATTTTGGACTTTCATGATAGCTTTGAAGAGCTCTATATGGTTAATCATAAAATCCATCTTGTTTCATCATCATATTTATGTACAAATTTTACATTGTCTCTTCTCTTTGCACTGCTTTAAAACCCAATCACCTAATTAATGAACTTGTTAGTGCTAGTGGATTGGTTTTTATCAAATAATCAGAACACTAAGTGAAATACGGCATAAGGCATTTTTTTCTACATGACAATAACATATATATAACAGCCTTGTGAGGCATGGGTTCAAATCCCTAAAAACTCACGTGCCTGTATTTTACACAAAAATCATGTGATATTTGTGACCGGTGAAGAGCGACCTAACATGGATGTGTGCTAAAACCAAATATATTTTTGGGCCCCTTTGAAATAATTATATTCTTTGGGTCCGTTTGGAACGTAGAAATTTCATATGAATGATGCAAGAATTTCAAATAAAACAATTCAATTTTACAGAAAAAACTTAGAAAACATAAAAAAATTTCCTGCCTTCCAAAGGGCCCTTGATATTTTTTGGTATCTACAAAATTAACGTTCTAGGCAGACATCTTAGGAGACTACTTCTAGAAATCTAATTCTTAAGACGGCTGTGGTAATAGACCACTGCCTCTAAAAATTAAATGAGCTTGCTTACCCGGCTAGACGAATAGCTATTTTCACATACCTTGCCAATAAGCGGTCGGGTTATGCTTTTGCCGCAAAGTCATCATTGGGGCGACCGCGAGCCACCGAGCCACGTCTGCAGAACAATGTCTAGATATTGGTTTAGGTAAAAGAGAAATATGGAGTAATTACTAAGTTTCCTTTTCGGCTGCTACGATGGTAGCTCTGCTTGAAATCTTTGGCCGGATGGGTCCACCTCTCCGATGTAACCGTCAAAACACTATTTTTCTACCTATCGATATAGTTTATTTCGTGATGATCCCTCTTTAAGAAATCCTATATATATAGGCACCCTTTGAAAGGGCTTTTCCAACAGCTTTCGATTTTTGCGAAGATATACCAAACAGCTCTAAGAAAAACAGTTTTTCCTGCGGAGTTGCTTGAGACCTCGAGCCGTATTTGTACTGGCTTACTCTGAGAGCCGGATGCTCAAAATGTGCCTTCTTCTGGCTCCTACAACACACTTCCTTCTCTACCCCTTTCTCCTCCTCTCGTGCATAGGCCGGCGGGCCCCTCTACCACGCCGGGTGCTGTACAGGCAGGCGGGAGGGAGCGCGGGTGAGAGAGAGGGCCACGCCGCCACGCAGGCCAGTGGGCCACGTCGCCGCGTAGGTTGATACGTGGGAAGGAGCCGGTGGGTGAGAGAGAGGGGAGAAGAGTGTGTGGCTGTGGCACTTTGGACATTTCCCTCATTCAACTATTTTTAAAATAATTGAAAAAACCCATTGTGCCAAATGATTTTCAAAATGGCTCCAGCTTCTTCAGAGAGGCTAGAGTCAGAGCCGTTTTCAGAGTAGTCACAGCCATGTCAAACAGACCCATAGAATCTGCCAGGATATATTAGGATCATACCATGCATGCATATACATACTATATGCATGTATTATATATAGAATAAATATATGTGAATTGCTACGGGTATAATGTATCCTAGGTGTGATGCACATGCCTCATGTTGATTGTTTTTTAATTTGTTTTTGCAATTTTCATGTACAATGGCGATATGGTTTGTTCATATCGTGTCCAAAGAGAAGTCATAACAGACGAGAGGATACAATCATGACATAACATGGCATTAGGTGACGCACTGTTCCCTTTTGTGATTTCATCTTGTTTCGACGATTTACATCGTCTTCGAGCAAGGTGTCAGTTGGGTTTGAAAGTTTATCTTCATCGCAAAATTTATCGATACGTAGAATACCCTAAAACTAAGGTAGCATGCAAACTGAGCGCTCATTTTCATGAGGCCTCTATCACAGCGGCCAAACAGAGATGATAACAGTCAGGACATACATCGCGTAAGTTGACACACCAAACATTAGTCCTCTCTTGTGATTTCATCATCTTTCGACAATTTCCATTGCATTCGAGTAAATTTTGGATGAAAGTTTATCTCCGTTGCAAAGTTTGTTGATACGTAGAATACCCCAAACTAAGGTAGCATGCAAATGGAGCGGTCATTTTCGTGTGGCTTCTCTCGCAGCAGCCAAATAGATTATTTATATCATCTTGTTTCAATGATTTCTATTGGCTCTAAGCGAATTTTTAAGTTGTGTCATTTGGATTGAAAATTTTATCTTTTTCGGCTTTCCATCGATACATAGGACGTCGTCCAAAACAAAGTTTGTACGTGAACTAAGCGAAGATGTTCACGTGGCATGTTCATCCTGCTGTGTGAATCAAGGCTCGTGAATAAATCCAAACTCAATTCGGATGTAGATTAGACTTGTGACATAAACTTAGCGGTGGGGGGATGAAATCTTTTAGTAGAAAACAAGTTACCTAAGAAACTCCGATTCGATCAGGCGCCTGTAGCTGGGGGAGGCATCTACCTTATTCCGATCACAAGGAGAAGTTCACCATGATTTGGTTCAACGCATAGGGGACCATAGATATAGAAGCAATATAAGCAAATAATATGGTGGATGGATATGATCAGTTAATGGTGAGACCATCGGCCGTTTGGTTACACTGCCCACCTGCAGCAGCGACGGTCTCACCGTCCCAGTAGTCCTCTGCGGTTCTGTAAGGCCCGGAGTCGGTGACGAAGAAATCGTAGTTCCCTCTGGACTCCGGGAGCGCACTGATCTTGAGGTGATCCTCGTGGTTGAGCTTCCAGTCAAAGATGGCAAGGTTCTCTCGCATCCTCGTCTCGTTGAAGGTCTTGGTGATGATGCAGTCGCCCATCTCATACACCCACCTCATGCACACCTGAGCGACAGTTTTACCACTGTCCTGGGCGATCTGTTTGAGGACCGGACTGTCCATGACCGAGTTGTTGGCCCATGGCGTGCCCTTGCCGCCCAGGGGTGAGAAGGCGCAGACTTGGATCCCTTTCTCCTTGCAAAATGCTCTCAGCTTCTTCTGACGGCAGTAGGGGTGAATCTCGACCTGTGGTACACAAACAACATACATATATGCTTATAACAAATAATAGTAGTAAATTACTATTACTAGATTAGAAATACACACCACTGTATTGGAAGCACCACAGTATGGTCATGAGTCAGTCACCTGGTTCACTGCCGGAGGGATGCTTGCAAATGAGAGCAAGGTTTCCAGCTTCTTGCAGGTGAAATTGCTGACGCCGATGGCCTTTGCCAGCCCTTGGCGCTGGCACTCCTCCATCTCTTCCCACACCCCCTTCATGTCCATGGCCATCAGGTCCTCCTTCACCAGCAACGGCCCTCCTGGCGCCGCCGCCGCCGGCGGCCTCATGCTCACCGGGTGGTGAATCAGATACAGATCCACGTACTCCATCCGCAGGTTTCTGGCCAAGTAACGACGGAGCAGTTGTTGGTTATATACTTATATTACAACGGGATGTACAGGCTACAGGGGCCGGCCGGCATCATCATGCATCCAGCTACTTACTGGAGGGTCTTCCTGAGCGCCGGCAGGACACGGCCAGGGTGCGCGTCGGTGATCCAGAGCTTGGACGTGACGTAGAGATCGTCCCGGGAAGCGACCGTTCCGGCGCGCACGGCCTGATCCACCGCGTCGCCGAGCGCCGACTCCGTGCCGTACATGGCGGCTGTGTCGAAGTGGCGGTACCCGACCTCCATGGCGCAGAGGACGGCCTCGGCCACAGCGGTGCGCCCCTCCGCCTTGCCCAGCGTCGCCGTCGCCGTGCCCATGCCCACCTGAGGCATCGGCTTGCCGGAGCTCAGAGACACCGCCGGCACGGCCACGGGCCGCCCTTCGCCGGCAGCCATGGATCGGATGGCTAGCTAGGGATGCAGCGCAAGCCTGCGAGTGACCTTTTTGGCCTCAAGTAGCCACCTAGCTAGGCGTGTGGTGGTGGGCTAGTTGTGTCTGCTAGCTCTGCAGCGCATCTTGTGTTCCGTAGGCGTGTCCTCCAACGCATTGCCCTCGTCATCTCATGTTGTCCACCCTGCCCGTACGCAAAAGTTTTTTTTTCTATATATACGAGATCCACTCAAAAAAATATATATATATATATAATGGGTGGTGGGTGGTGGCTTAGCAACAGGCACCGTACGTATCTTATATATACAGTCGTATTCATAGAAAAAACAGGTGCATTGAGACGAGTATAGTCTAGCCAAGGTGAGTGGTGAGCGTGTTTCACACCTAGCGACGTATCAATGTGTTTTTCAATATGTTAGTTTCATGTGTTTTCTCGATTTTGATAACAAATTGTTTGGAGAATTTCCATTTACTATAAACAAAAATTTTATAGTGCCGTCAGTTAGGTTGAAAATGTTATCTTTAAAACCTTCGATACATACAGTGGCGGAGACAAGACCGGCCTGGCTAGACTCCAGCCCACTATTACATGAACCAGCCCTCTCAAACGCAGCTACCAGGCCTCAGGCCTCCAAGCCGAGCAGATCCGATCAGCCAAATAGGAGTCTTCGGGTGCCAGATTTCAGCAAGTTAATTTGCCGTGCGCTGCCACACGGCCAAAGTACCACCTGCTGCTCATAGAAATCCATGAGAATCACTTCTCTTTTTTTGTAAAAAGAAAACTGCTCTCCGCTCTGACACAGTCGATGGAAGCTGAAGTGGATCGTGCACTGCAACCAAATGGGGCCGGTAGCAACAGGAAGTAGCAGGGAGCCAGAGCAGTAGGAAACAAGGAGCAGAGTGGAGTGGAGCCGAATGGGAGCGCTGCCGAAGGTGCCCTTCGTACGTCATGCCGCCGCCGCGCTCGTGCCTCTTCTCCGCAGCTGCACCTCCACGGATCTATCTGACGCTACGTATAAGGCGGCCCAAACTCAGACTGAGGTACAGTCATCATCTTCCTCTCGCCACTTGCTGCACACGCTAGGAGGCAAGAGTCCAAGAAAGAAGATAGAAGAACAGGACCAGTACTGGACGGCAGAAGCGTGGTGCATCTGCTGTCTGGCTGCCGGGAGAATACAACCACAGAGAAAACTAGTATGGTTCTTGGCTTTTGCGTTGTCTCTTTGTGAATTTTCATTTGTCTATGTATGCCCTGCTGCTCGAGTGGTCCAATGTCAAAAAACAATTTAATAAGCAAATTGTCTACAGCTCTGTGTCTAATTGTGACTGGTTGCTTTGCATGGATGGTTGATTGACTAAATTTTAATTATTAATATCTATGGATGCATCATGTGTTTCGATTTTTAAGAACTAGGATATATTTGATTGATCTGAGTTAGTGCCCACCTCCACCACCACCTCAGCTTTTTGCTCCACCGGAAGATAATAATAGCGGTCAGTTTTCTTAATCAAGAAGAAATTGTAAGTTGTCCGGCCCTTAGAAAACAAATCCATTAGTTTTTTACTGAGGTCCGAGATGAAGTTAGAAGGTCATACATTCTAAAAGGGCCAACTGAGCCAATTGCGAACTTTCCTTTGGGACCATTTGGTAATATTACAAGAGCTTTCTCTCAATCTTGGTATAAAATATATGATTGGTTGGAATATAGTGAGTCAAAAGATGTTGCATTTTGCTTCTATTGTTTTCTCTTTAAGAAACCAGGGAGGGTAGAAACATGGGTTAATTCCTTCATGACCACAGAAAATTTTAGTGATTCCCTAAGTGCCATCAAATTTGTCTAGTTCCCTTCTCTGCCACTAAACTAATTTTTGGTTCCATTGGTTGCTAATTCTGTCAATTCTCTATTAAGTTGCTTTAGGTTGGTGTGGAAAAGACAAGTTTTCCCATATGAATACAATGTAGTGAATTTTATCCCCTTCCCTTACATGCCATTGCACAGGTGGGAGGGGCAAGCTTCCGCCCACCCGGGGCGTCTCCGACTGCGCCTGCAGTGGGCGCCCACCGCTGCGTGTCCTCCCTATGGTGTCGTGTGCGCTACCCGCCCCCTCCACCCTTTGTGGGCTCCACCGCTTGCTGCCCGCCAGAGCGCCGCTGTGTGTCTGCACGGGGCGGCGTCGTTCGCCGGTGCTGGATGCCGCCTTCCAGCCGTCAGTTCACCACCTTCGCCACCCGCCTCTAGTCTCCTTGCTCGGCGCATGACCAAGGCGCATGCACGACTCGTGCGCCAAAGATGCGGCTCACTGCATGTCGTGGTTTTTTGGCCACGACAAGTAGATTTGTAGTCCGTATGGGGGAATTTCGCACACCACTGCTTCCAATGGCCTGAGCCTTGGAGACTCTGAGGTGAATGCAGGAGGAATTTAGAGTGGTTCGGGATGAATCCCTGTGTCCACTATGGTGTGCTTGAGCTTGTACTGCGAGTCTCTTAGTGTTACAGAGTTCTGGCTCTCCTGCGTGTGTCCCCCCGGCATCCGTCTCCCCTTATATTCTTAAGGGTCCCAGGCCACCGCGGGCTAAAAGAAAATAAAGAAGGGGTCCTATACCCTATGGGGTCTGATTGACCCTCCGAGCTTCCCATCGGTGTCAAGGTCCATGAGATTGGCCAATCGAGGGTTGACCGGCATTGCCTTCCCCATGACCTGGGTTGGTCGGGGGCGATCTGGTCGTCATGTCGCCTTAGCTGGTGGGAGGACAAGATGTGATGGGTCGCCGCATCCCCGCGCAGGCATGATGATGGCCTGTGCATCCCATCGTCGCCCATCGCCCCATCAGGCGGCAGGTGTCAGTGCATCAGGCGCGGAGACAAGAGGGCCAGCCTCTACTGCAGCACCTAACGCGATGTCATCGCAGGCTCTCGTCAATGCTACGGGCAAGACCTGACCGATCGGGGGAGGCACGACCCCATTGGTCGGGGGGACGATCATTTTTCCTAGCCGCCTCTGATTTAAATGCGGGGTAGGTGAGACGTGACACGTCCCCCTCCCCCGATGAAGCATAATGATGGTTCGGTGGCATGAGCCATCTCTCCGTTCTATCTGGCGGCGAGACGACAGCATGCCGGGCACTATGTGGAGGGGCAGGCTTTTCTTCGGGGCGCCCACCATGTGCGTCATGGCTGCTACCGTCACTGGCGTGCATGGCATGGCCTTGGGGCTAGTGACGTTCCTCGCCTGTGACGCTTCCCATCCTCGGTCGATCGACCTGCGGTCGCACCGGTTTAATGCAATGTGTCCTGGGGGTCGTAGTGACCGCTTGCGCGGCCGCTGCGCCCTTGGGCATGTTGAATTCAGCCCATCCGCGGCAACTAGGCCATTGGGGGTACCCCTAGTATGAGTACGCGGCAACTGCCCATGTGCTCCAGTTGAGGTTGTGCCTCCTCCGTGCTAGGCCGTCGACCCCTCCCAGTCGCCCTACTGCGAAAAGGAGAGCAGATAAGTCTAGGAGAGAGGGGGGTTCGAAGGAGCATTTTGTGTATCATTTCCTATAGATGCATATGAGTCTACAGTTTGTGTTCCCCTATTGGCAGTGAGTTGAAGTTAACAGCATGCAATTGGAGTGGAAACCAAGGGTACCCAAAATTAGTTTAGTGGGAGTGAAGGAAACCAGAGAATTTTGATGGCATTGAGAGAATCATTAAAATTTTCGGTGGCAATGAAGGAATTAACTCTAGAACATTTGGCTATGATGCATGCATACAAAGCATTGGCTCATAATAAGTTTGCTAAGCATTGTGACGATTTTAAAAATAAAAAATAAAGTATCCCAAGTAAGATCGATCGTGCAAGTGATGAAGCAGAGGAGTTGTATCGAATCTGCTTGACTTCATCTTTGGAATGTTCAAGGTTTCTAATAGCACAAGGCATGGCTTTTCATGGACACGATGAGTCATCTACATCCTTAAATAGGAAAACTTTCTAAAGATGTTAGATTGGTACAACGGCATGAAAATGAAATTGTGAGGCATGCTTTTGATCGTGGAATGAACTGCAAGATGACTGCTCGAGGTATTCAAAAAGAATTTGCAAGATGTTTTCCAAAAGAAATCAAAACTCTTATCATGGAAGAGATTGGTGATAGAAAAATTTTCATACTTATTGATGGGTCATGTGACATATCCGTGAAGGAGCAAATGGCCCTAATGCTGACGTTAGTTCTTTTATAACTTGTACTACATTGCGTTGGACTTGTTATAATTGCATTATTTTTTAATGTAATTGTATTCTAATTTTTTTGGTATGTGGATGCCAAAGGAAAGGTCATGGAGCGATTCCTTACTCTATGACATGTCAGCGATATTACCTTTGATGCATGAAAGGTAGCATTATTTGGCATCCTTAGTAAATACAGTATATCAATCTCTAGGGTACACGGGCCAGGATATGATGGAGCTTCAGACGTGAGGGGTGAATTTAATGGGTTGCAGAACAAGATTTTTGATGAAAACCCACATGCTTTTTATGTCCATTTTCCACCACCGGTTGCAATTAGAGATTGTTTCTATTGCTAGTTGTTGCTCAACTATTCATGATTTCTTTGAGTATGTATATTTGATTATGACCACAATAAGTGCCTCATGCAAAACAAGGGATGCATTGACTGAAAGCTATCGTATCTGTATTTTGAGTAAGATTAAATCTTTGGATATTGGATCGTGTAGAGGAAAGATAACTAGATGGATATTGGATAGGGGATACTAGATGGGTTCACATCACATAACTCGTATTTGATTGGAGAAAATGTGGGACTCAGTAACTGAGGTGCTTGAAATGGTTAAAAAAGATATTCGCGGACCTTCTCCAGCTATGGGGTTGCTTGATAAAATGGAGTATTTTGAGTTTGTATTATTACGAAACTGGTGCTAAAGTTGTTTGCTATCACAAATGAGCTTTCAAGTATTTGTTGGAGATCTAGGACCTTGCTCTTAATCCGAAACCACTAGACGACTTAGAACTTCGATATTACACCTTCGATTACCAGTGAAGTAGACATGGTGAGTGACGACCCGTGCCTACTTGATGAGGCAAGGTGAGGGCAATGAACGGGATCGTCCATGGGCCGCAGGTGTACGGTCTTGAGGCATCGATGGCGTGGAGGACGATGGCATCGGTGGTGAGGTAGCGCAGTGGTGGCGGCGGCCTTCCCGTCACTTCCAGACGCCTTACACGGATCGGGTGTGTGTGTCAAGGGTTTAGCTGGGGAACATTGGTTCCTGAGCTGGCTCCCCTTGCCCCTTTTATTTGGCGCTGGTGTGACAGGGGGGCGCAGCCAATGAGGTTGTTGCGCAACCAATGAGGTTGTTGGGCCCCTGATCAGGGCGCGGATAGGGTGACAGACTCGGTGTCCAAACCGAGCCGTTCGCGAGATCAACCCAACATTCTCCCCCTTGATCTCAAACTTAAACACCTATTCTTTAAACTTAATTGTTCAACTTCTTACGCTTAAATTCCTCTTCTCAATAGATTAGTACACCAACACCAAGGCGTTACAACAGTCAGTTACGTACTGTCAAACTCAATGGCTACAGTATACCTTTCTATCTCAAATTAGAATAACTTAAAACTTGTGGGGAGATGGTTGCATAAATGACCCTTATGTACAGAATATTAGGCCTTCCATTAAACCCATGCTGGCTACATATTCTCTGAAAATGTACATAAGGGTCACTTTGGTTGAAAGACCTTTAGTAAGTGGATCCATGAGCATTCGCTCAGAGTCAATATGCTCAATCAATATTGTCTGATTCTGGACTTTCTCCTTTACAGCATAATACTTAATGTCAATGTATTTGGTAGCACGACTTAACACAATATTTTCTGATTTGATATTGATAAGCTTGTTAGGTATGCTCAAATTTGTGATGAAAATTTCTCTACCAGTGACTTTGGACAAATTAGACAACAAGTTGAGACTTCTCTAGATTTGATATTGATAAGCTTGTTAGGCTCATTGAACAGGCATTGACAGTGACAGTATCTACAACATCTGTTTAAAGAGGTTTTTCAGCAATGAAAATTATGAAAACTAAATCGCAGAAAAAGATGGATGATGATTACTTCAATGAGTTGTTGGTCTATATCAAGCGGGAAATATTCAAAGAACTTGATGAATCTACTACCATTCAATGGTTCGAAGGCATAAAGAATAGAATAATGCATCTCCCTCACGGTCTACCATCTTGAGTAATCCACCATGCTTCCTTTTCATTTAGTTAATTTGATTTTATGTATCATTACCAATGTTAAACATTCTATTCAGTGACTTAAACTACTATTGTGTCGTGGGAAAAATTGGTTGTGTTACATTTATATTGTTCTCGTGAATTTTAGTTGTCCATATAATTATGCCTAGGCTAGCATTTGGGCTATTAGCTCCACCACTACATATATAGAACTTCTAAAATGGAGTTCATATGCGAATTGGCTGTCCATTTTCACATGGGCTGCCCCTGCTGTCTGAATGGGCTCACGAATAAATTCTACGTTATATTGTTTCGACGATTCCCATTGACTGCGAGTGAGTTTGACGGTGGTGTCAGTTGATTGGACTGGTTATCCTTGTTGCTTCTATTGATATATAGAATGTTGAAACTGGAGTCTGTATGTGGCTTAGGCGTCTGTTTTCAAATGAGCTGCTCCTACAGTCCGGATCGGGCTCAGGAATAAAATCCAAATGAGCGGGACCCATAAGTAAGATATGGGAGATGGACCGCATAATCACTCTATGTTTTAATATTAGAGATGTATAAGAAATATACAAACAAGGACAATATGTCTACATATCCTAATACCCTTCCGCAGTCATAGCGGGAGCTTTGTGGATAGGAAGAATTGATCAGTAAAAAATTGTACAGGTAAGCCTTTGGTCGTAATGTTAAAAACTGATGAGAGAAGGGAGATGAAGAATCAGGACTTGTCCCAAAACCACCTTTCGCATGGACTAAGTGAATGTCAATCAAAAAAATGCTTGGCAACAATGATGAATAGGATTGGTTTTCATGTAGGCAACACTAACAATGTCACAGTAAATAAACATTCACCCAAAGGGATCAAGACGTTAAGTTCCTAATGGTGTTTTGTACCGGCAGCCCACCACAAGATAGACCACATGAGGGTTTTTGAGATCGAGGGGGTGCATGACGAGATCACGAATGTGTACAGAATGAAGAACACAATGATTTAGACAGGTTCGGGCAACCAAATCGTTGAACTCTACGTCCTGTATGGGGTGTAAGTGGATTGTATTATGTGCTTGAGCAAGTCAACCCTAGGTCATTGTGACCTAGATGGGGATGTCGAACTAGGGTATCCCTCTCCTCCTTATGTAGTTTGGGGGTGAGGGTTATACGTGGAGAGTCTTAGTTGGATTACAATTAGTTGCACATGCCATTTTGCATCGTGGGCTCTAAGACAGACCACTCAGCCTACCTGGTAGAGTGGTTACAATTCATCTACTTAAGGTACCCGTGCCTATATGACACCTAGAAGCCCCTGAGCTTCATGAGGATTTTGCATAAGAAATTTTCTTGAAGGTCTTCTAGAATCCGTTCCCTTCAAGGAATCTTCAAATCACAACATGGAGGACATCGCCAAATGGATTCCTTATGGAGTAGCCCCCAAGCTTCATGTTGACATGAGAAGCAATTAACTTGAAGGTTTGAATCAACATATAATAATCGAATCATCTGGACATCTTGTCTTCAACATGCAAAAACTATGGGTGCATCGTAGGATGCACTCCATATGGAGTAGCCCCCAAGGTTCGAGTTGACTTGAGCATCAATTAGCTCGAAGGTCTAACAGAATCTTGCTTGTCAAAGCCTTCAAAAAATTTCACTAGTATCCACTCTATAGCCCCGAGCCTCAAGTTGTTTAGCATAAACAGGTTGAGGGTCAAGTAGCTCAACAATCCTGTAGGACCGAGACGTACGACAAGAGGGGGTTGAATAGGAGCACTTGAAAACTCAAAATCACAACCCCCAAACTTGGTGCGTTGAAAACTCACAGAACCCACGCTAGACAACGTCCACTGAACAGATACGTGACTAGCAAGCACAAGGTGTTGTCCACTGAAAGGATATGCACTAGGCGAGAGAAAGCCAGCAATTCAACAACCACACAGATCGCAAGTCACCGCAAGCAGCGAAACTCGCAAGTTCACCACTCGACACTCACCGCACCGAAATGCGACTTACTGAAACACAGCAAGCAAAGAGTATGGTCAGGCAGTGGGAAAAGAAAATCCGATGAAAAAACATGGCGGAAGAACAAAATAGTGGAAACGGGGCAGCAGCCCTGGCCTCACTGGACTGTCCGATGCAAGCTGCCGGACTGTCCAGTGGAACACCCCGGGCAGACCCGACGCCGGACTGTCTGGTATGCACTGTCGGACTGTCCGGTGGAACTGGAAAGTCCGGTGGCTGTATCAGGTAGTCTGGTACAGTCGCAAAAATTGGGTTTTCAAAACCCTAAATCCGACCAAATCTTGTCCAAACTTCATGAGATATTGCACAGGTTATTTGGACCCTATTCCAATGCTATTCCCAAAAGATCAACTCAAAATGACCAAGGGATCAACGGGAATTTCAGATCCCAGGAGAAGGCAATCTTTGGGCAAGAAGGAGGAAAACTCAAGAACAACTTGATCGTGGCAATCCTGTGGGATTGAGATGTACTAAATCATAATTTTCACGTCCTAGCAAGTCCAGAAGAGCCAAAAGAATAGGATTAACTCGCGGGCAAAGCAAATCACCAAAAACCTATGAGTTTCATCCAAAATCCAAACTAGAAAGGGGGGAAGGGGATGGCTGCACACATAAACACAAATTGGGGATGAATCTTCTGTGTATTAGAGAGGGAAATCAGTTCTTGCAAGGTTCCTCACAGCGTACCACCCTTCATTCTCCCACTAATGCAAAGTACTAGCTCTAGGGGATTCCAAATCCTGGATTAGCACCCAGTTTTCACTCTAAGCACTTTGCTGGTTGGAAAGCTAAGCCTAGGGTTTCTAGAGGTGGAAGAGTCACCTAAATGACTAGCCACTTAGGTATATATAGCCCAGGCCTAACTGACTCAGTTTACACTAAGACCCCTATATTACAGAAATGCCCGTATGGACTAAACTGGAAAAGACCCAACTTTCTCAGGGACGGACGACCGCGATGGAGTCTTGATCTTCTTCGGTTGCACGCTATCTTTCGGATGACGTCCACGTGGCCAGTAGTCCAAATCCACAGATCGACCCCCGGTTTTGAAGTTAGAAACCGAGAAACTTTAGGGTTTCCTTCCTGGGCTTGGAACAGCCCACACCACTCTATTAAGCCCATTCGCCGAGCCTTGGTAACTTGGTAGTAGGGTGGTGGATTTGAGCGAATCCGCCATCGCCCTTGCACGTCTTCGCGCCATGCACTCGGGTTGGAGCACCGCGATGGCACCCGGCATTCCCTGTCCACCGGGGTCTCCTCGCAGTCCTTCGGAGGCCTTACATTTGTCGTCCCCATGCCGCTCCTCCTTGTACCGAACTCCCATGGCTGACTGACGCTGAGCATGCCTCCTATCCTTTGGAGGACATTCGTCTCCATCTACCTCTAATCTATCGAAGGGCCTCCAGTCCATCGGAGGGCTTCTGCCCAAGTCCTTCTGGGTCTTGACTTCTGTTGACAATCACTCATCACTCCAGAGGCAACGGAGCCGGTCCATTGACTCTCAATCTCCCCCTTGATGAGTGCATTGTCAACGCCTTCAACCTGTAACCTAAAATAGAACAAAGACAAGAAAAACAAGCGTAAAACCTTAAAGAAAGAAGAAAAGAAGAAAGTTGCTAAAATACCCAAAAGCCAAACATAAGCAGACAAGGGCTAAATTGAGACAACAAAATCAAAACCAAAGATCGACCCCGTAAGACATGGGAAACCGCTCAACGCAGTCGATCAAACTAAAGCATGACCCCTTGATAAAGAGGCAAACTGGCTCAACACAGTCATGCTTAGGCAAGGCATCGGCTCCTCTAGAAAGAGGCAAAAGGCTCAATGCACTGATGCATGAGCATGCAAAAAGCTCCAATTCCCCCCTGAAATGCATCCTCACAAATGCAAGATGAATTCATAGCTCCCCCGCAACTAGGTCTTTTCAGAATTCTCCCCCTTAGTCTATGAAATCCCACTGGGGCAACAATCTCTCCCCCTTGTTGACAATGGACACATCAAGGGATCATAGAACTCAACTCCCCCTAAATTAGACAACTCACTGTGATGCCCGTGGCAACTGAAGTGCATTACATTGCATCATTTACTCAAATGAATCATTTAACGAGCATTTCATATTAAGTGCATGAATGAGCTAAGTCATTTGAATCAACTAAACTCAGTTTTACTGAAACTGCCTTTGTATTTGCTACTGTAACTTTAGATCTGTTGTGAATTATATGAAACTTTATATACCAAAATTTTAGACAATTTCATGATGAACAACTTTGGTATTTAGTACTCTGACAAGCATAAAGGTTTGCATAGTGATTTGAGTCAATTTCTGTCAACATGTGAATTCTGTCCAAATTAGGCCTGTCAAGAAAATTCAAATTTCTAAGAAATAGATTCATTATCATGCAAAACATTATATATGAAAGTTGTAGATCATGAAATTTTGAACAACTTTGTATAAAACTCTTTTCATGAAAATGGTAAAAAAAATGGATTTTTGGAATTTCTAAACTGGTGGGCTTCGTTGGTCAAATTTGAATTGAAAATTTCACTCAAATTTCAAAAGAACTTGACAACAAAGTTTATAACAAAGCTCCAAAACTCAAAGTGACAACACTTTTTGTATTTTGATCTTTGTCTAAATCGGCCTCTAGGACATTCAAAAACTCCAATTTCCAATGGAGGTTCTTGAAGTCAACACAGGATTTTTGGATTTCGAATTTTATTTTCGCTGCTTGAGTCACTGACAAGTGGGTCCGGCCCCGACCGCGTGCAGTACCCAGACGCCACATGGCTACCGGTGGCCAGCCGACACCGCATTGCCTGCTGCCCACCTACCCACGCCCTCTGCGAAAAGCAGAGGCCGAGCGCGGCCTCCCCTCACACTCCCATTCACTCGCCTCCCACTCCCCTCCCTGCTCGTCTCTCTCTTTCTCAGCTTTCTCTGGCACCCACCATTGATAGGGCTTGGGAGCTCAAGCTTCGGCACCGCTCGGCCCCTTCCCGTGCCTTCAACCAACGCGCTGGGATGCACCACCCCCTCCTCCACCGATTCCCCCCGTCCGAGGCCACCATCCCCTTGTCTCCGCTACGCATTTCGTCACCGAAGTTCGCCGCCCATGCGCTTCTATTGCCGGCCTCCCACGCCGCTTCCCCATCGAAATAGGTAGTAGGGGTAAGATCCCCAGCCTCCTCTCTCCCTCACCCGCCTCCGCCGGCGAGCCCAGGGGCGAGTGGTTGAAGAAAGGCCACCGCTTTTGCTGTTTAGCCCATGAGATTTCACCATTTTACGCTTCCATCGAGCGCGCCGGTCACTGAGTCTTGCGGATATCGTGTTTTAGCCCCTGGATCTATGGGTTAATTACGTAAGTCCCTGGGCTGTGTAGATCTAAGGTTAAAATGCATTTTTTTTGTAAAATTTTTGAAAAAATCATAGTAAATCAAGGGAAAATGATAAAAATGCATACTCTATTTCATTGTGTTCCTATTTACTCGATCTACAAGCTAGGTATGATGTAGATCTGTGAGTGACTATTTTGCCCTTGGTTGTAGCATGAAGTATAAAAGAAAATAAATGCCAAAAACAGGTGTAAATGGACTCCAAAAATTATGAAACTTGGACAGTAGCTTTATGATATTATTTAGGGTTTGTGTTATTTTTGGCAACCCTAGCATATATGGTTGAATTACTGTTTTGCCCTCATGCATGTATTTTGGGCATTTTACAAGAGTGAAAATACTTGCTACATAAAAAGTGCTCCAAATATTCCACTAAAATTTGTAGATGCTCAATGTTGCATATTTAGTCCACTTTAAAGATTCAAGTTCTGCATATAAGTTTCGGTTGCTATTTTGAAGTGGACAAATAATTGCATGTTAAAATGAATAATAGGAAAAAGTGACTTTATTGTGCAAAATAAATTCTGAGAAAAATCATGGTGCTTGATGGTTAGGTTTAGGTTCCAGAAAGTATTTTTATGAATTTCTTTGCTACTGTTTTGAGCTACATGAGAAATAGGTTAAAATAAATATATGGAAAACGGACGTGCTATCAAACCATGGTTATTTTGCTTGCTGGATTTTATACATGATTCTCATAAAATGTTATGCCTGATGCAAAAATTTAGAAGTCAGAAACATTTTCTGTGAATTATAATAAATCTGAGAACTTAAGTGCCAAGTAACTTATTGGAATTTCTATAATTAATTTGTAGATGCTTTGCTGCCGAACTTAAGACGCTTATTGTAGCAACGTGATTGAGGCATTGTCGGAAGGAGCTACATCAAGAAACGGTGACCACAAGACCAACTAAGATCCCACTCACGACCTGGAGGGCCCATCAGTCATGTTTGGAAGGAGGAACAGTCCAAGTGATCAAGGAGTTGCCTGGGCAAAGCCCCACAACCCGAAAAACCGACATAGTTTAGTTTGTTGGTTTTGATAAGAATAAGCAAAGGTAGGCAGGATCATGAGTTTCCCAACTAATATTATCTTGACTGATGATTACGCATCTGCATTAGAAGTTGATCGAAACCAATTGCATTAGACTTCCTGGCCGCCCTGGCCCTATCACCTATAATAGAGTTCATAGGACAAGTATGTCTAGTAATGCTAGGTGCGAGTAGACACAAGTGAAATGGAGTCACTCGTCGTATTGGTGATTTGAAAATATCAAATTGTTAAAGTGGATATGTTATATATTCTTGTGATTTAAATGGAGACGGGCGGAGATTTTTATGAGTTATTTATTGTTTATGATATTGTGCAATGGACTCTGCTTGAGTTGTATAAGGCCCATTCATGGTTAGCCTACTGATCGACGTAACATTGCAAGATTGCTTATCCGAGACATGGGACCGGTGAAAGTTTTACTTAAACCATCCGAAGAACAGAGACTTAGTCCTACCATGGGGCCTAGGGGCGCTTGACTCATGGGAGGGCTGACCTAGTGCGCCATGGTATCATTCCATAGAGGCTAAACCTAGGGAATGGCGGGTTGGAATCGAACTTGGGATAGTGGAGATGGGGGGATATATGTAGAACGCGATGCCTAGTAAGCATATACACTGGCATGATAGTTTTTCTCGAGAAATTTAAAATCAATTCGAATCGCTGATGCTCACCAAGTGTGAGAATGCCAGATATCGCACACGGGCAACGTAGTAACTATCTAAATATGCTATATTATAATTCATGTTTTCAAATTCCACCTTTTTGTACTTGTATGTTTACATTCTTGCCAGTTATTATGATGATGATGACATATAAGCTCATGATGAAACTGTTTACTTTATGTCATTATATCACTGTTTAAAATCAATGGCGTCAGCAAACTTTGCGTCAGCCGTAAGCCCTTCCATTATGCCCTAGTGAGTAATTAGTACTCAGAGTTTGCCACCACATTTTGAGTGTAGGTTTCCATGATTTCTGGACAGTTGCTTCGAGGAGAGTAGTACCTGTGGGTCGGTGCTGCTCGCCTTGCTCATCCTTGCATGAAGACTACTTAAGTACTTTGTTTCTGCTGCGAGATGTTTTTGAAATCGCTTCCGCTATCTGACATGAACTGTATTTGATTCCAACTGCTTGTGATGATGTAACTATTGTGGCTCTATCGAGAGTTGAATATGTGTGATGTCGGTCTCCTTGGGTGATGGTTTCATCAAGTGCCGTGTTGGGTAGCTCGACGGACAACCGGGTTTGATTCAGTCTAAGTGCACTATGAGTCATGTGGTGACAGGTGCGCTTAGCTCGGATTAAATCGGCAGTTCCATCACAGCTGGTATCAGAGCCGATCATACACAAACAACAGTCATATCATCGGGTTTTGATTTATAAACCTATTTTCGAAAGCCTCTTTTCAAGTAATTGAAAATGAGAGTATACGATATGGCCACATTAAGGATGTTAGTGAATATTAGGTGACATTACTAATAGTCTGACCTAGATAGAACTCATATGCATATTCGGCGCTTTGGAAAGCAACATTTTGGCCATAGCTATCCCAGTACTGGTGGAACGCTGTTAGGATTTGCGAACTGTTGTGAACCATGTATTCATGTTGGTAGGATAGAAATTTAAGGGGGATGGTCACCATTTAGGTGTTTGTGACCATTTTTCTATTTTGACACGGCAAAATTCAATTTGCTTACGTGAGTACCAGCCCGGTCTGGTAGAGGCCACTACAGATGCATTGTCCACGCGGCGCAAATAGCGTGGATGCCATTCTAGGTTTAGAGTGATAATGATGTGAGCATGCATTTTTCTACAGGTACACTAACTATGTGCGAAATTAAGAACGAATAGAGAATGACTAGTTGCATTAGAGAGAGACGTGCATATATGTCACCAAAATATCGTTAGATACATATATATATATAGGATGTATGATATGAGACCGAATTGGGCGAAGCATGCATCATGACATTCATGCTTTTCTCATTCTATGTCTTAAGTTTGCTTTTCTATCAATTATGTTCTTTAAAAGTTACCAGAGAAATCGAATAACAATGAAAGTATCATTCCTCACGTTCTAACCACCAATTTGAAATTCTCACACCCTCATTAACTTAAAGTATATGAAGTCACTTCTACCCACGTATTAATGCACAAATATCAACTGAGGATGAAAGAAGGTGACAGATAATATGCTACCATACACGTGAAGGAGCGATCACACTTAGTAGCATAGCTTACAATATAAAGCTCTATAAATTTTGACCACTACAAATTTCATGATGAAATAGTATCAACGCTTTAGGTGTAACTTTATGGTTTCGCTTTAATACATGCTTTCATGTATTTTTGAGGTCATCTAAGGTGCCTTGATCTTTTTATCAGTGCATCTAAGTTCACTTAAAGTGATTGAACAAAAACTTGGTGTAAGTTGGCTATGGTTGCTAGTGGGCCAATGTAATGAGAGCTTCTTGGTATGAATAGGACTTTCTAATATGCATCTGGAGTGTATTCTATGTTAATGTGCAAATCTGAAATGAATGACATCGGCGTCCAATTCAAAACTGCATTTCAAACTCGCATTTAGCTAGCAGTCTGAAATTCTATACGGCTGCAGCTAAAACTGAGTGCAACTTGGGATCTGGAAGGATCTGGGCTGAACTTTGTATACCAAACTTGTTTAGCATTTTTGGGTGCACAACTTTGGTATATAAAGTCTCTTCGAAAGGTGCTTTGTTTTTGAGTAACGGTCAAGTTCCTTTGAACCTGAATTCTGATTTGAAGCAGCACTTGATAGAGAAATGCAGATTTCACCTGGTTAGTGAAGGATTTGATATGGGATTTGTATACCAAACTTGTAGTGTGCAAGAATTAGAACAACTTTGCTATGTAAAGTTTTTCCTGAAAGTGTTCCATTTGGGAGTTATAGTCGAAAACTTTTAAATTCAGAAATCTAGACAGAACCGACGTATATTGATAAACTGTGAAATTCATCCAATTTGCAAAAATATTTAGCCAAAACTTTCTATAGCAAACCAATTTGCAAAAAGATTTAGCCAAAACTTTCTATAGCAAAGTTATAGAACACAAGACATGGACAACTTTATTATAGATGACCTGACATTAAAATGCATACAATTTGAACAGTTCACTTTTTTAAACTGGTGGCTGTCTCATGTAGAGCTGAAAACCAGGGTGCAGTCAGTAACTCAAATTTTACACTATTGTCCGGACCAGTTTGATAAAAATGGTCCATATGAATGTTGTGGTAAATTAAATTTTGAACAACTTTCATAATCTGAGTTTAACATAAATCCGTTGTCTTGACACCCAGATTTATCAAAATTCAGAGGTGCTGCCTCCACATGGTAACAACATCTTGCTGAACATTCATGTTATATGGCTGACAAAATTTCCAGATGGGAGCTAACATTTTACCTGCAATCTATTATGGTTTCATTTCACATGCTTCCATGTGTTTGTACGTTACCTTTGATGCTATGATCTTTTTATCACCGCATCTATTGCACTAAAGTTGTTAGACTCAACACTATTGGCCTCGTTCTTGTAGATGTTCACTCCACCCGAGACGTCTGCACAAGGGGATGCTCATGGAGCACCACCTCCTTCTGAGTTGCCTACTCAGGTCGCTCAGCAGCTCATCAACCTATTGACTCAAGAGCAACAACGGCGTGGTCCGCAAGAGATTAGTTACACTGACTTTGCGGCGCTACAACTTCCAATCTTCACCATTGCCACGGATCCGTTGGATGCAGATGACTGGCTACGAATCATTGAGTCCAAATTCAGTCTACTACCCCGACTCACTGAGCAACAAAAAGGTCGCTTCGCGGCGCACTATCTACATGGTCCCTCGGGGGCCTAGTGTGCTTCTTTCTTGGCAATGCAACTAGCTAGGTACTAGGTCACATGGGATGAGTTCCGTGCAGCTTTTCAGGCTCACTATCTCCCGCCTAGCCTCATCGAGCTCAAGCAGCGAGAGTTCCGTGCACTTCATCAAGAAGATATGTCAGTACTCAAGTACGTACAGACCTTCATCTGTTTGTCCCGGTACTCCCCTGAAGACGTCGACACCGACCTGCGTAGGGCTGCCTGTCTGTTGGATGGGTTTGATCCCACTTTACTGACTCACTTGGGGCGACACTACAACAGCTTTACTAAGTTGGCGGATGCTGCCATCGACATGGAGCGGCATCTCCGTGTGTCCTAGAAGGACCAGCGGAGGAAAAGACTTGCAAGCACACCTCCGTCGAGTTCATCACAGCGGCAACGGGTTGTGCATCGTGTACAGCTGCAAACATGTTACATCGTTGAACCCTAACGACAGGAGCAATATAGTGAGGGATAAGTACACTCATCATCCTATAGTGCACCTCCCCATCCACCTGCTGCAGTCCCACTCATCAAATCAAATGTCAACTACCCCTGTTTCAAATGCAGAAAAGCAGGACATTTCAGTCGCAACTATCGCACATACCATCATACTCAAGGGCCAGTGCCTACGGGCAGAGAGAAGAGATTTGCCCCAAAAATGGGCCTATTGCACTACAGTTAGCTTGAGCAAGTTCTTGTGGGTGAACCGGTTCTAGCAGGCACATTCCTGGTCAATGATCATTCTACGGTTGTATTGTTTGATTCTAGAGCGTCTTTCACTTTTATCAGCAAGGCATATGCATTGAAGCATGGGTATGAAATTGCCGAGTTGAAACAAAGATACCACATCACAACTGCAGGATCATCAATAGTTACAAATCACATAGTGAGGGACTTGTGTTTGCAAGTAGGAAAGGAAAGTTTACTCGTCAGTCCTCTAGTACTCCCACATCTAGGGATTGATATTATTCATGGGATGGAATGGCTGAAGCAACACAATGCAATGATAGATGTTGGGAGTAGAACAGTTCAGTTATGCTCAAGCAGTGGGACAAATGTGGTTTTCCATGTGCCACTTCATAAACATATGCCTCACACAGTCAATGTCGCAGAAACTCAAGGGGAGGCACGAGCACTTGCAAAGATCCCAGTAGTTTGCGACTATCCAGATGTGTTTACGGAAGAGCTTCCTGGACTCCCATCGGATAGGGATGTTGAGTTCTCCATCGAGCTTGTACCTGGCACAGCACCCGTATCTCGAAGGCCATACAGAATGGCACCCAATGAGTTGAAAGAATTGAAAGTGCAGCTACAAGAACAGCTTGATGAAGGGTTTACTCGCCCAAGCTCATCACCATGGGGTTGCCCATGTGTGGATTATCAGCCATTGAATACTGTCACCGTCAAGAACAAGTACCCATTGCCACACATTGACATCCTATTTGATCAACTTCGGGGTGCCTCAGTTTTCTCCAAGATTGATCTCAAATCTGGGTACCATCAAATTAAAATTCGAGAGGAAGACAAACCAAAGACTGCTTTCTCAATGCAGTATGGGCTTTATGAGTACCTTGTCATGTCTGACGGATTGACTAATGCACCAGCTTTCTTCATGTACATGATGAACTCGGTGTTCATGAATGAGCTTGACAAATTCGTGATTCATTGATGACATCTTGGTTTATTCCAAGAATGAGAAGGAGCACGAAGAACACTTGCGAATAGTGTTGTCTCGCATTAGAGAACATAAACTCTATTCCAAGTTTAGAAAGTCTGCTTTTTGGCTAAAGGAAGTGGCATTCCTAGGCCATATCTTGTCTGCAAAGGGTGTGGCTATTGATCCTAGCAAGGTGGAAGATGTGCTGAATTGGAAGCAGCCACAGACTGTGACAGAAATACAGAGTTTTCTTGGTTTAGCGAGTTACTACCGCTGCTTCATCAAGGATTTCTCCAAAATTACAAAGCCAATGACAACGTTGACCCAGAAAAATGCAAAGTCTGTGTGGAGCTCAAAATGCGAAGAGGCATTTCAAACATTGAAGAAACTCCTAACCTCAACACCTGTTCTTGCTCAACCGGACATCACCAGGCCATTTGATGTGTATTGTGATGCCTTCGGTAGTGGCCTCGGTTGTGTTCTAATGCAAGAAGGATGAGTAATGGCCTATGCATCTTGCCAACTGAGGAAACATGAAGTGAATTATCCAACTCATGATCTTGAGCTACTTGCAATTTTCCATGCACTGAAGAAATGGAGATATTACTTGTTAGGCAACACTTGCCACATATACACTGATCACAAGAGCCTGAAATACATTTTCACTCAACCAGAAATAAATATGAGGCAACGTCATTGGTTAGAGTTGATCAAGGACTATGATTTGGAAGTTCACTATCATCCTAGGAAAGCTAATGTGGTAGCAGATGCATTAAGCTGTAAAGCTCATCACAACTTCATTGAGGCTCGTCCAACAGTGAGAGCGCTATGTTGTGAAATTGGGGAGATTGAAACACCAATAGAGCAGCATGCTGAACATTAGAATCTCATCATTGAACCAACAATAAAAGATTAGATCATAGAGGCACAAAAGAAAAATAAGAGTATGGCACACATTAGAGGTGGGATCAATGAGAAGAAGAAGGCATGTTTCAAGCTTGACAAAAAAGGAGTCCTATGGTTCAAGAATAGCTTAGTGGTACCAAAAGACATGGGGCTATGAAAGAAGATACTTGATGAGGCTCACACCTCCATGTTCACTATGCCACCAGGAAGCAGTAAAATGTACCAAGACCTAAAACAAAAATTCTAGTGGACTCGTATGAAATGAGAGATCGCCAAATGTGTCCAAGTGTGATGTGTGTCAGAGAGTAAAAGCTAGCCACTTGAAGCCCGCCGGTATGCTTCAACCATTGGAAGTCTCAGCATGGAAATGGGAGGATGTACACATGGATTTCATTGTGGGTTTGCCTCGCACTCAGAAGGGATACAATTCCATATGGGTGATTATTGATCGGCTCACCAAATCTGCACATTTTATTCCTATCAAAACCACCTATCAATCAAAACAATATGCTGAATTACACATTTCTCAGATTATGTCCTTGCACAGTGTTCCACAGACCATCACTTCAGATCGAGGCTCGCTGTTCGTGTCTCATTTCTGGGAGCACTTGCAATCCGCTCTTGGGACCACTTTAATCTGGAGTTCAGCATACCATCCTCAAACAAGTGGCCAAGTAGAGAGAGTAAATCAAATCCCAGAAGACATGCTGAGGGCGTGTGCTTTGACTTATTCCACCAAGTGGGACGAATGTCTCCCCTTAGCAGAATTTGCCTACAACAACAGTTACCAAAAGAGTCTAGAAATGGCTCCTTTCGAGGCTCTATATGGTAGACGGTGTAGAACCCCACTCAATTGGTCTAAATCGGGAGAACGTGTCACATTCGGTCCTAACTTGGTTACACAAGCTGAAGAGCAAGTAAAATTCATACACAGTAATATAAAAAGAGCACAATCTTGACAAAAGAGTTACTCTGATAAGAAGAGAAGACCACTAGCCTTTGAAAAGGGTGATCATGTGTACCTTCGAGTGTCACCAATGAAGGTAGTGCATCGGTTTGGAGTGAAGGAAAAGTTAGCACCATGGTATGTTGGTCCATTCCAGATCATAGAGCAATGTGGGCCTGTTGCTTACCGGTTAGAGTTGCCACCACATCTTGCCGCAGTACATGATGTCTTTCATGTTTCACAACTGAAGAAAGGCCTTCGAGTGCTAGATAAAGTGATTGACACATCTCAAATTTAGATTGAGCCTAACCTTACTTATCAAGAACACCCCATCAAAATACTTGACCAAAAGCAGAGGGCAACACGCCGAAGAGCTATGAACTTTTACAAGGTTCAATGAAGCAATCACTCCGAAGAAGAGGCTACTTGGGAACAAGAAGATTATTTACGTGTCAAGTATCCTGACTTCCTTCCATCTATTTAAAATGGGTATGTTACATCAGTTTTACTTTTCGAAAATTTAACTTGAATTCAAACACAATGCACTTGCTTTCTCTCTTTTAACTTAACCACCCACATCACATCAAAATCTCGAGATGAAATTTATTTAAGTGGGGTGGGCTCTGATGCCCCTGGCAAAGTGCATTACATTGGCATCATTTACACAAATGGATCATTTTATGAGCATTTCATATTAAGTGCATGAATGAGCTAAGTCATTTGAATCAACTAAACTCAGTTTTACTGAAACTGCCTTTGTATTTCCTACTATAACTTTAGATCTGTTGTGAATTAGATGGAACTTTATATACCAAAATTTTAGAAAATTTCATGATGAACAACAACTTTGGTATTTAGTACTCTGACATGCATAAAGGTTTGCATAGTGATTTGATTCAATTTATATCAACATGTGAATTCTGTCCAAATTAGGCGTGTCAAAAAAATTCAAATTTCTGAGAAATACATTCATTATCTTGCAAACTATTATATATGAAAGTTGTAGACCATGAAATTTTGAATAACTTTGGTATAAAACTCTTTTTATGAAAATGGTCAAAAAATGGATATTTAGAATTTCTAAACTGGTGGACTTTGTTGGTCAAACCTTGGGCACAAATTGAATTCAAAATTTCACTCGAATTTCAAAAGAACTTGACAACAAAGTTTATAACAAAGTTTCAGAACTCAAAGTTTACAACACTTTTTGTATTTTCATCATTGTCTAAATCATCCTTTAGAGTATTCAAAAACTTCAATTTCCAATGGAGCTTCCTGCAGTCAACAGAGGATTTTTCAATTTCGAATTTTATTTTCGCTCCTTGCCAAAAGCCGAGGTCGAGCGCGGCCTCCCCTCACACTCACATTCACTCGCCTCCCACTCCCCTCCCTGCTCCTCTCTCTCTTTCTCTGCTTTCTCTGAAGCCCACCATTGATAGGGCTTGGGAGCTCAAGCTCCGGCGCTGCTCAACCCCTCACCGTGCCGCCAACCAGTGCGCCGGGATGCGCCACCCCCTCCTCCACTGATTCCCCCTGTCCGAGGCCACCATCTCCTCCTCTCCGCTACGCATTTCGTCGCCGAAGTTCGCCTGCCGTGCGCCTCTGTCTCCGGCCTCCCACACCGCTTCCCCGTCAAAATAGGTAGCAGGGGAAAGATCCCTCGCCTCCTTTTCCCTCACCCGCCTCCGCCAGCAAGCCTAGGGGCTCTGCCCGGCTTCTCCCCCTCCCCCCCGGCGGGAGGTTGAAGAAAGGCCACCGCTTTTGCTGTTTAGGCCCTAAGAATTCACCATTTTACGGTTCCATCAAGCGCGCTGGTCACTGAGTCTTGTGGATCTCACGTTTTAGCCCTAGGATCTATGGGTTAATTATGTACAAGTCCCTGGGCTGTGTATATCTAAGGTTAAAATGCATTTTTTATGTAAAACTTTGAAAAAATCATAGTAAATCAGTGAAAAATGATAAAAATGCAAACCCTGTTTCATTGTGTTCCTATTTACTAGATCTTCAGACTAGGTATGATGTAGATCTGTGAGTGACTGTTTTTCCCTTGGTTGTAGCATGAAGTATAAAAGAAAATAAATGCCAAAAATAGGTGTAAATGGACTCCCAAAATAATGAAACTTGGACAGTAGCTTTATCATATTATTTAGGGTTTGTGTTATTTTTGGCAACCCTAGCACATATGGTTAAATTACTGTTTTGCCCTCATGTATGTATTTTGGGCATTTTACAAGAGTGAAAATACTTGCTACATAAAAAGTGCTCCAAATATTCCACTAAAATTTTTAGATGCTCTATGTTGCATATTTAGTTCACTTTTAAAGTTTCAAGTTCTTCATATAAGTTTAGTTGGCTGTTTTGAAATAGACATATAATTGCATGTTAAAATGAATAATAGGAAAAAATGACTTTATTTTCGAAAATAAATTCTGAGAAAAATTATGGTGCTTAATGGTTAAGTTTAGGTTCCAAAAAGTATTTTTATGAATTTCTTTGCTACTGTTTTGAGCTACATGAGAAATAGGTTAAAATAAATATATGGAAAATAGATGTGCTATCAAACCATGGTTATTTTGCTTGCTGGATTTTATACATGATTATGATGAAATGTTATGCCTGATGCAAAAATTTAGAAGTCAGAAACATTTTCTGTGAATTATAATAAATTTAAGAACTTAAGCGCCAAGTAAATTATTGGAATTTCTATAATTAATTTGTAGATGCTTTGCTGCCTAAATTAGGGTGTTGGCCTGATGATAAAATTATCTAAATGTCTTAAAAGTTTCAAGTCATTTGGCAATGTCTAACAAACTAGACTTAACATGGGCGAATTATTATATTAAAAGAACCTATTGCATGACATGGTTAGGGAATGCCATATGAATGCATGAAGATTGCATAATTTCAACTTGTTACTTGCTGTATTGTAATTATCATACGATACAACCATCTTGTGTATTCTTTGCATCCATTTCGAACTTGATCATTCATATAGTGACGTTTATTGTAGCAACGTGATCGAGGCATTGCCGCAAGGAGCTGCATCAAGAAACGGTGACCACAAGACCAACTAAGACCCGCTCATGACCTGGAGGGCTCATCTGTCATGTTTGGAAGGAGGAGCAGTCCAAGTGATCATAGGGTTGCCTGGGGAACTCCGCAAACTAACATAGTTTAATTTGTTGGTTTTAATAAGAATAAGCAAAGGTAGGCTGGACCATGAATTTTCCAACTAATATTATCTTGATTGATGATTACGCCTCTGCATTAGGAGTTGATTGAAACCAATTGCATTAGACTTTCTAGCCGGCTTGGCCCTAGCACCAATAATAGAGTTCGTAGGACGAATATGCCTAGCAATGCTAGGTGCGAGTAGACATGAGTGAAATAGAGTCACTCATCATAGGTGATTTCAAAATATCAAATTATTAAAGTGGATATGTTATATATACTTGTGATTTAAATAGACACCGAGCGGAGATTTTTATGAGTTATTTATTGTTTATGATATTGTGCAATGGACTCCGCCTGAGTCGTATAAGGCCTATTCGTTGTTTGCCTGTTGATCGGCATAACATTGCTAGATTGCTTATCTGGGACATGGGACCTGTGAAAAGTCTCGCTTGATCCATGTGAAGAACAGAGACTTGGTCCTACTACGGGGCCTAGAGGCGCTTGTCTCATCGGAGGGGTGACTCGTTGCGCCGTGGTATCACTCCATGGGGGTTAAACCTAGGGAATGGTGGGTTAGAATTGAACTTGAGATGGAACAAGTGAAGATGGGAGATATATGTGGAACGCGATGGCCAATAAGCATATACCCCTGGCATGATAGTTATTCCCGAGAAATTTAAATCGATTCGAATCGCTGATGCTCACCAGGTGTGAGAATGCCAGATATCGCACACGGACAATGCAGTAACTATATCTAAATATGCTATACTCCCTCCATCCCAAAATATAAGGCATATAGATTTTTGGAAAAGACAACTTTTTAAAACTTTGACCAACAATGAAGTGAAATCTATGAATTTCTAGTGTATGCATGTTATATGCTTAGATTCATATTCAAAAGTACTTTAATATAATGGTACTTTTGTATTTGTTGATAACATATTTTTAAAATAATTGCCGGTCAAAGGTCCGCTTTAAAGACCATATAAAAAATCTATATACCTTATATTTTGGGATAGAGGGAGTATTATAATTCATGTTTTCAAATTTCACCTGTTTGTACTTGTATATTTACATTCCTGCCAGTTTTCAAATGCCTTGTATGTATGCTCATGATGAAACTGTTTACTTTATGTCATTACATCACTGTTTAAAATCAATGGCTAAGGATCTAAATGCTAGTAAGCAAGCTTTGCGTCAGCCGTAAGCCCTTCCATTAAGCCCTACTGAGTAATTAGTACCTAGGGTTTGCCCCCACATTTTGAGTGCAGATAATCCTTCTCTGCTTTCAAATTGGGCAATCCTCAGATCAGACCCATCGAGCTCAACCTAGCTAGAAGGTCAAAACTCAAATGGCCGAGCCTCCTATGCCACTTCCAAATATCGGCAGAAGGACCAGCTACCAAACACCGAGTAGGGCCAGAAACAAATGCAAGGTAAACCTTAAAACTTGTCCATAGGGCAAAATCTGACAAACAAGGTTTTCCTTAGCATCAAGCACACAAGAAGAACCCTCCTCAAAGCAAACCTCGAACCCTTCCTTGAGAAGTTGCGAGACAGAAACCAAATTGAACCCCAAACTCCTCACCAAAGCAACTTCTCTCATGGAAAGCTTGGCAGAAAGCGAAACACCACCAACACCCAACACTTTACCTTGACCATTGTCCCCGAATGTGATGTCCTCCTTGGTGCTCACGTGGTTGAGGCTGGATAACCATCTGCGGTGCCCTATCATGTTCCTAGAGCAGCCAGAGTCCATGATCCAAATGTCCTCCAGGCCTCGATCCTGCAAAATCAAGGAAAGCGAGAGTCAACAAATGGTCCAGCACATGGGTCAGTGAAACTGCTGAACCAGTGCTGAGCCATGTGCTCAAAGGTGGGGTAAACACAGTCAAAGTAAGAATCATGACGATCTAGGTAACTACGACCTCCAAAGCATGGAATCACAAACCCTCTACTAAAGCCTCGGTCACGAGGTCCATAGCCACGCTGAAAATGACTAGGAGCTCGACCAGCAAAGTGTCTCTCACTACCAGGAGCACGGGCTTGAAAACCGCCTCCTCTCTCACCACGACCAAAACAATCTCTCATCTCACCACGATGGGGAGGATCCTGCCTACCACCCTGGTAGAACTGATCTTGGTTCCTCCAGGCTCTTTCCTGCCTCTCAACCCGCTTCCTCCTAATGCAAAACTCCTCCAAGTGACCATTCTGTTGGCAAAACTCACAGTGGTAGACAGGTCTCTTGGGCATAGGTTGGTGCTGTGTCTTGGGCTTCTAGAGTGGTGGTGAAGCCTTGGGTGCTTCTTGCCTGAAGGCTTAAACACTTCTTCCACAATCTTGTCCAGCTTGGCTTGTGGTGGCTTGGGTGTCCACTATGACTTCCTTGGGGCAACCTTGGGAGGCACATCGTAAACCCCATCAATAGTAGAACTAGGCTAGGGAGAGGCAGTATTAAGCTTGATTCAGGCACTCTTCTTCTCACTTGAGATACTACACTCTCCTAACCCAAGTGCACTCGTGTCACCTTCACCATGCTTGGTTCCCTCTATGATCATCCTAAGCTGAGGTTCTCTGGCATACATCCAGCTCAGCATCAACTTCTCCTCTCTCAGATCCTCCAGAACTAAAGTCTGGGTAGCACAAGTGTCATAGTCTAGAGAGCAAATCGGGGGAGCAGACTTCTCTAGCTTCTTAATGGTGGCATCTTTCTCCACCAATAGCAACCTCAAAGTGAGACAGTTCTCACACGTGTCAGGGGTGCTGAAAGAACCTTAAGGTCAGCTCTCACCTGCTCAAGTTCACTCCTCAAAGTAGGACAGACCATGCATGCACCCAAAAGCATGTGTCTAGCCCCAAGCTCTTCCAACTCCTTGAGTTGGCCCTCACACTTCACCTTCAGCTCAGCTATGTCAACGGCTAGGTGGGGGCAAGACTCACACTCAGGTTCCTCTCTCAAAGTCGGCTCATCCAGTTTAGAATGGAGCTTGCCTATCTCAACCTTCAGTCTATCCATCTCCTCTACCTGATGAGCATACTTGCTCTTCTGCTCACAAAGGTCACTCATGAAGGACTCATAGGTAGGACACTCAAATTTACTAGGCTGAGCCTGCACACTCTTCAGCCTCTCAATTTCAGCCAAAGCGTCAGCAAACTTGGCTTTCTGCTTCTGCAGTTTCTTAGCTGCCTTCTCCAACATCTTATCCTAGGCTTTCAACTCATGACTATTCTTCTCCAGCATCTCAAGAATCTCAGATTGCTCAGGAGTTACCTCTTCATCGGAGGAGTCATTGTCGTTGCCCTTGTCGTCCTAGTCCTCAAGCACCATGGAGCAAAACGATCTCTGGTTCATCTTGTGCTTGCGCTTGGACTTGGCGGCGATGAAGCAGAGGCTAGCTGGACTGCCCTGATCCCTCCTCTTGTCCTGCTTGGTGACGACCTCCTCATCACTTGAACTTGACGAGAACAAGGAAGAGGAGGATGTTCCATTGCAAAGACCACCAAGCTTAGCGAAGAAGGCCTTGTCTCGCTTTCGGTTGTCCTTTTGGTAGCTCCTGATAGCCTTCCTAAAGTTCTTGACCTTGCCGGAGTGGTGCTTGGTGTGGTCACGCTTGCCGTAGTCATGCTTGCCGGACTAGTACTTATTGGAGTCACGGGAGTGGCTCTTGCCTTTCTTGTAGTAGTCATTTTGCTTGTTCGGGCACTCGGCAATGAAGTGGCCGACCTCTCCGCACTCGAAGCATTTGGGCCTCTTGCCCCTCTTCTTGCTCATCCGGTTGTCATAGGCGCGCTAAAAGCGACTAGACACCAGACAAAGCTCTTCATCCCCAAGTGACGCCAACTACTCCTCTGTCATAGACATCAAAGCAGAAAATGAAAAACCGTGAAGTGGGGGTTAGTCATAGCTTCCTTGAAGCTAGAAGCCAAGCCCAGGCTCTTGGAGCTAGTACCATCAAGAATATCTGTTATCTGGTAATCCACCTTTGTAGCCTTAAACTTGCTATAGAGCTTCTCTACACCCAAGGTGTCATACCCTACCGATACAAGAATGGAGTTCTTCTTGATCTCCCACACTTTCCTATCCAAGGAATACAGCAGCTTGACAACCTGCTGATGGTCAGTGTATAGGAGAGCAGTAGGGGCAGAGTTGACATGGAGCTTATTGATGATCGATTGAAAACGACCAAACAAGGCATCCACAAACTCTCTCGGCTTCTGGGCAAAATTCTCATATTCATGCCGGTAAGTCTCAACAAGATGACCCTCAACTGTCACTGTCCCCTCATGGTGTGCAATGAGCAGGGACCAGATCTCACGGGTGGTATCAAGATAGCTCACTCTCTCATAGTCTGTCGGACCAAGTCTAGAGAAGAGAAAGTTCACTGCCTTGTAGTTTGCCTCGTGCTAAGCCACGAGCGCTGGTGTGGTATGCTCGGCAACGGGAAGCACCACAAAATTCATACTCTGAGTAGCGTTCTATATGTCCTCGCTCTGGCTAAGTAAGAAAGCTTCCATCTTTCCCTTCAGTAGGGATAGCCATCTCAGCCGAGAACCGGAACCTTTCCGGAGTGCACCATAGTCGCTATTGGTTTCTCACCGGTAAAGGTACGAAGAAACCTAACCGGCTCAGATACCAAATCCGAGTGGTCTTCATAAATTCCCGAGTGGTTTATCACCATCCTGAGTTCTCAGCTGTCAGTGATGAAGTCATCTGAGTACACAAGTAGTCGGCTAAGTGGTGAAGTAGCAGGCTAGTGGGAATATCATCAACCAGCCGAGCGACATAGCCTCCTGAGTCGATGCAGCAGTCGGCGAGCTGGTGTAGTGGGCGGCTAGTGGGAATATCATCCACTAGTCGAGCGGCGCAGTCCTCATGTAGATGGAGTAGTCGGCGAGGTGACCGGCTAGTGGAAATAACATCCACTAATCGAACAGCAGAGCCCCCAAATCAATGGAGCAGTCGGCGAGGTGGCTGACCATCCACTAGTCAGGCAGCAGAGCGCTCGAGTCGATGTAGTAGTTGGCGAGGTCATCGCCAGGAACCCGACTGGTGGAAATATCAGATCACCTACCAAGTCGATGAAGTAGTCGGTGAGGCCTCTAGAGTAGTACGTGTTAAGGCACCGAGTGCTTCAGACTCTTACATATAGGAATACTTAAGATCGATGTCAAGTGCTTCAGACTTAGGTGGGTTCATACAACTTTAGTTGTAGTACGTGTCTTAAGACACTGAGTACTTCAGACTCTTATTAAGATAGACATCGAGTGCTTCGGACTCCGGTTTGCTCATTACAACTTTAGTTGTAATACATGTCTTAAGACATCGAGTGCTTCAGACTCTTATAAAAAAAACTTTGCAACATGAACGCCATGTGATTCGGACTTGGAATAACTTCGAATATTAGGATTCTGGTATAAAATTGAGTGTTTGCGGACACTCGACCTTTGCTTAGTATGTCATTGAGTGCTTAGGACTCTGATAAGTTGTCACACAGTCGAGTGCTTAGGACTCGGATAAGTATTCGCGCCGTCGAGTGCTTAGGACTCGGATAATCTTATTATGTCATCGAGTGCTTCAGACTCGGATAATATTCATTGTAAGTTGTCTATCGTTGCACTTCGGATTAGGTGCCGGAATATAGCAAGGAGGCGCTTCAAGCCAATCACTTTTGCAGCTTGGTTGTGGCTGTGCATCCTGCAGCTTGGCCGTTGCTGCTTTGTGAGGTATAATGAGATGAAGTAGGGTGCTTGGGTCCCATAGCCACATGTCAAAAACCAATAACGTGGATGAACCAGAGATAATTCCACTAATCCAATAAAATCGGTGACTCAGAAATAATATAAATAATCCAGGTCATCCATAAGCATAATAACCGGGTGATCCAATAATATAAATAATCTGAGTGATCCGTAAATAATCCAATTGATCCAACAACTCGGATAGTCAAGAAATAATTCAATTGTGATCCAATACCTCAGATGATTTAGAAATAATACCTATGCGGCGCTAGTTGGCGGCGTAGGGCTCTCATGTCCCACGGCCATGTATAATTTACCTCCCTGATGCTCTGCCGAGAGGCTTACATAAGGGCTATCACCGCGAATTTTGTGGGAATTGTTGTTAACGCACTAGATGATAGACTGTAATCAGCTTATGGCCTTTCGCTAGAGAGTACCACTGGATCTGACGGAACCAATAAATGCACATTGCTAGTGCATGATGTGTAAAAAAATTCCTGAGCGGAAAATAATAATCCAAGTGGTGTACAAATACTCCGAGTGAAGCAGAAATAATCCGGTGATTGCGGTCAGTTGATCGCTTATGGTCCTTCACCAGCAAAGGACTTGTTATCATTTTGACGGAAATTGATGGTCGAAGATATCGTAGATACACTGCATCAGCACATTGTAGACGTAGACTTCGTGCTGGCATAAAAAATATCTTCTTAAGATAATAATCAGGAAATAATCCGAGTAATATCATTTGCAAAGAATAAATAACATTTGAGTGTTGGGACCGAATGAGTCGGATAAAAAAAATTAATTAGCATAATTAAATACTAAAATAACTTAGCTGTTTAGGCTAGTCCATCCTATAATGGACTGGTTTCAGATTGAGTCTGAGCAGTAACTGATAGCTTCCGAATGCGGGGTAGCTTGAGGCTACCAGTAAAATCTTCTTGTGATGTGAGGTGGTCCAGCAGACCGCCGAGAAGTTGTAGCCCACCTAAGGATAGTGCACAAGCCGTTGGCTCATTTTGCTGTACTGATGAACATCACGTGCTTATGAATTTGTGATGCACGCAGTCTTCTCAGCTTGATGAGATAACAGTAGATGAAAATCAGCATGGTGCAAATTGGCACGCGCTTTAATCACGGCTCCGTTCGTGAATAATAATTCTTCTTTTCTCCACGTGCATGGATGCATGCATGACTGTAGGCTTGTGGCTTGTAAGGCTGGCTCTAGCGGTGCTTCGAACCCATACTCTTTCACTGTTATAATGAGAGACAGTTGAAACAGTGATTAGAGATGACGGCCGTTGGAAAAAAAGCTAAGAACTTAACCCAACAAGGCCCCAGTGTTGAACATCTTCCATAACGTGGACTGCTTTTTCTGACAAAACATCAGGTCGCAGCAACACTGGGCGACTTGATTGGACCCTGGTGGCTTGGTCGTACTCCGATGCCAACTTGAGATAATGATTTGATCAATTGAAAACCGATCTTGATCTCACCCCCTCCTCCCTTTAGGTCGCCAGGTATATCGTATGCACTAGAAAGCTCTTGTTTTAGAAAAGCAATTAGGGGCCCAATTCACTCCCTCCCCCCTCTTGGGACAGATACCCCAGAACGGTCCTTACAGTGATGGGGCATTGCTCGACTCCATCAAGGCGTGAAGCACACCATCAATGTGAGAACCGAGAAGGCGACCTAGAGGGAGGGTGAATAGGTCTAGCCGAAAAGCTTTCAACCCCAAAACCCTCTCTTCACAAATGTGCAAGATCACGTAGCAAAAGTGAAGCTACTAACCCTAGGACACAAATAGGAAAGCCATGCAAAAGCACTCTCTCAAACACCGACCGAAAACAACGCAGAACTAGCCAACACCTTCCCTACAGAACTAGCCAACAATCTTGTGCAGAAACCTCACAAGACTAGCTGAGCCTTGGTTTCTCTGCCTGCTTGCCACAACACACACCGGCTGGTCTGTTGTGCACACCACCAGACGGTTCAGTGTGAAGAAAAGTTGCAGCCTGAGCAAAGGAGAAGGAAAAGAGCTCGCGAATCCACAAAACTTTGTCCAAAACATGCGAGAAAGATCTTCAAACCTCACAAAACTCTGTGTGGATCTTGTCTAGGCCATGGAGAAACTAATCCCAAAAGATCGCAATGAAAAGCTAAGAGATTATTCATGGATTCGACTATCCTTGCGGTCAAGATCAAGGGCAAGAACAAAAAACTCGGGGCTGCTCGTGGAACCAAGGATTTGGCACAAGAAAACCACAATCCAACTATAGGATCAAGATTACCGACTAGAGGGGGGTGAATAGACGGTAACAACTAAAATCAAAGACATTAGGCAAAGTTAATTTGAACCACAAGAGAAATAAATCCTCTATCCTAGGTTGAGCTAAATTGGGTTTGCAACCTAGGGTGACAAGTAACAATTCAAGCTCTAGTAAAGTAAAGCACAAAGAAATGCGTGAATGTAAATGAGTAAGAGAAAGCTCCCACACAAGGCACAAGATTTATCCGGTGGTATATATCGGTGACTTGCCGGTCACCCCTAATCCATGTTGAGGTGAATTCAATGAAATCCTACAGCTCCCAGCCGAGAATCCACATGGCCAACCAAGAATCCACTTGGAATACGAGACGGCTCGGACCAATGAACCTCTCCAAACCTCGATATCCACTAGAGTTGCTTTTTACCACTTTGGTGAGGCAAGCACAACGCCTCTCACAACCACTACCGGGGCTCCTCCACAATCTCCCTTAGAGAGCTCCACGGCAGCCACCACCAAGCCGTCTAGGAGGCGGCAACCTCCAAGACTAACAAAGCCAATGACCTTGCTTGATGATCTCCCTAGTGCCCCAAAGATCAAACACTTGATGCAATGCACTAGGTGCCACTCAATCTCACTAGAATGCAATCCCAAAGCAATATGAGTGAGAGAGAGGAGAGGGAAGGCTCAAAGATGCTCAACAAGTGTTCCAAATGCCCAAGAGAGATGCCCAGCCCTGGGGCAACAAGTATATATACCTCCCCTTTCCTCAACTAGCCGTTATGAGACAAACTCGCGAAAACAGTCAGTTTGTGGATAGTCCACAGTACAAATCTCGGACAGTCCGCACTTGAAAACTAACGACTATACTGAAAAAAAACCACGGACAGTCCGCCTCACAAGGCCCGGACTGTCCGCCATTCAACCAATTCAAACTGCAGCAACTCTACCCCTCAGACAGCCCGCTAAAAAGAAACTACGGGCAGTCCGCCCTTCAATCCCAGACAGTCCGCCCTTCAACCTTAAAACCTCGACAGGGGATGTAGCAAACTGGTGGATTTTTAGCTCTCAACTGCGGACAGTCCGCTGCCTGAGGCCAGAGAGTACGCCGTGGACATTTCTACCCACCACAGAAACCATCAGATTCTGACCCCAAAATGTTAGACCTATGGACAGTCCGCCTCTCACGCGCAGATAGTCCGTGGTACAGAATTTCAGCCCACTTTCAAACAAGATTTTGAATAGAATTTTTCTTTCTCAATTCGAAGCGTTGTTAGCCCTCATGCAATGTCATCAACTATATGATCAATGAGACACTAGAGACCCAGTCAAGCAAAGACAATGGACCCTTCTTGATAGTACGCCATCTAGCCTATTAATCCGGTCAATTTCCATCTTCTAAGCATCGTTTGACCGGTAAAACTCAAAACCTATCTTTATACCTTTGCCTTGAGCTATCCATCCATGAAGCAATCACCACGGTTCAATCTATATTAACCAAGCTCAATGTTCCGTGGACTCAATTCCCTTCAATATACTCAATTGAAACATTAGTCCACACAATGTTGTCACAATTACCAAAACACCAAATAGGGCCTAGATCCCTTCAGCCACCACGTCCTAGCAATCCAAAACAATGGCAAGAGAAAAATACAATCTTGGCCAAAGCACAAACACAAGAAAAGCCAAAGATTGAATCCAAAACCCAAACAAGAAGGGGAAAGGAACAAGCACACACAAGCTGGATCAAACCACATCTATTATGTGTCCCTAATGGTCTCAAGATCTCAGATTACACAATGTACTTTGTGTCAAAGCCACCACCCACTCCTACCCATTTCTTGTGGAGGCTAGATCACTCTAGAAGTCACTAATCTCGATGCTCTTGCTTAGGGACAAAAATGGCTGCTTAGTTAAGCCTAAGAAAACCCTAAAACCAGCCAAGAACGTTGCAAATGACAACGCCCTCTCTTATTTAAACAATATATTGAATTCTAGGTAGGATACAGACTCTTACACTAAGAATGCCCATAAGGGCTATCAAAGACAGCTGGTAACTCAGATGGACGAACATGATGGTGTCTTGATCTTCTTTGCCTCGAAACAATCTCTTGATGTCCTGCACGTGTCTAGTAGTTCATCCCTTTTGGATAACTCTTGTTTTGGCAAAACCAGCAACCAGCCCTGATTTTGATGGTGGAACTAGGAAACGATCTTAGGCCCTAGCTTTTATGCTCGAACCTGGAAATAATCCTAGGCTTCTTCACTTGAGTGATTTTATGGCTCACGACACCGTCCTGGGTCCAAGGTCACACTTATGAGTCAGGCCTAACTCAAACTTCAACCTGAGCCACCTGCCAGTCCAGTTGGCAGCAATTTTGTCATGTCAAGTCTGCTCTGGGCCACCTCTGAGTACACCCAAGAGGGCTTTCCTCTAGGTCACACATAGGAGGTGCTTACTAGTCCATCAACAGGGCTTTGGTGCTTGCCAAGTGCTCATCACAGTCAAGACAAAAGACCAGACTCAGTACACTTGAGTCCCTCACAATGAGATATATGCCTGACTTGAGAAATACAGTTCCTTGAGAATAGACATGGTGGCAGGGGAGTGGTGCTAGCAATGTTGCTAAAGGTGGTGGAGAAATAGGAGTTCAACTCATGCAATGCGATGAGGATGAGCTGTGGTTCATCATGTCATGTCCAATATTACACGGTACATCAGTGAGGGTCTTCGTCTTCTAGCAATACTCAAAAATAGGTCAATGGCCATGATTCAATGAATGAAATTCATGACTTAGGTAGATCACATGATGGTACATGTTAGACAAAAATAGGTTCTTGATAACCACCAATATCTTGTGGGCAGTCTGATCATCTAGGGAAAGGTCAAGGATGTTGTCGGTGATGGAATAGTTGTGGTCACAGAAATCAACTTGGGTATATATAGGTACATATAAGATCGATAGTCTAAGGCTATGCCGAGTCTTTGATGTGGGAAAGGATGAAGCCAAACTTCCCGCATGTGGAGAAAAATTCCTTCCACTTGTCAGAGTTGGAGTACTTCAACTCCAACATCACAAAACTTGTGACTTGATGGTGATGGTAGTGTACGGGTGGACAAACATAAGGATAGTGAAATATCTGGGTCCAAAAGATGAGGACAAAGAGGATGAGGGGTCGAAGAACATGGGGCCGGTAAGATCATCGATCATTGAGTCCATTGGACTCCATTAACATGATGGATGTGCTAGGGCCAGGGAGACATGGGTGGAGGTTTAGTGTAGAAAAGAAGCAAATGAGCAGGCGGCATGGACTGCATGCAAAACATGGTCAAAAGGGGGGCGATCGTTCAAGCTACATATGGCGAAAGGGTGATGTGTCGAGCCATGCAACCTGCATGGGGAAGGATGGCATGTTGGATTAAGGGACTTGTGCTTGGAGAGAGGTCGTGTGTATCGGTGATGTTGTGCCCAAGGAAGGACATGACAACATCTAAGGCTCGGTGTTTGGGCAGAAGAAGGGAGAGGGATTGCGAGGATGGCACATCACATCTTTGGAAGGGATGACATTCATATATGTAGGATGGCAGGGCTTGTTGTATAAGAAATATACCACCAAGATCACTATGCCTCTTCATATCTTATGCGCTTTTGAAATCTTATTCATGGAGCACAGTTTAGAGCAAGCAAAGAATATGAAAATTATTTTATGTGCTTTTGAAACACTTTCTACTATGCAGAGGCAAAGGATTTTGTGGAACATTATTTACAATTTTTTTGGCTATGGAGTGGGAAATCTACCTTTTCGGTATTCAGAATCCCATTGAACTACAAAAACCTAAGCAATAAAGATTGGAAACAAGTGGAAGAATCTTTCCAAAAAAATGAGTGGGTGGAAAGGAAAGATTCTATCTTACAGAGGACGTTTCAGTCTTGATTAATTTAGTAAAGTGGCCTTGCAATGTTTATGTTGTCTTTCTTCGAATCACTAAAAGGCATTGTTAATAAACTGGATTTTTGTAGATCTACTTGTTTCTTACAAGGTGACAACCATAAGAAGATGGGAAATTCTTTGCTTGTCAAAAGAACGGGAGGCTTGAGTATTAGAAATCTTGAGATACAGAATATTTATTTACTTACCAATGGCTTTACACATTGATATATGAAAAGGGGGTGTGGCAGAACAAACTAAAAAGAAACGCTGGAGAGGTAAATCGATTGGAGAAGTTCAATGGAATCCAGTTGATTCACACTTCTAGTCTGGCCTTATGAAGGTTAAAGAGCATTTCCTTAAGCTTTCTAGATTTAATCTACATGGTAGTTCTCAATAAGATTTTGGGAGCATAGGTGGTTCTGTCACCTTCAACTTAAATATCAATACCCATATTTGTGTAATATTACTAGAAAGAAACATATCACAATAGCAGTTATGTTTAGCTCCTTAATATCTCCTTCAAGAGAGCTCTGGTTGGAGACAGACTTCAAAAGTGGGAAGAGCTTATTTCAAAAATTGCTTTGGAGCAACTAGATGACCAACTTCATAATATTAAACGGAACCTCTCCAAGTATGGTTTTTTCACAGTTAACTCAATATATAGACATTTGGTGAACCAAACTGCCTTACCATTGAACATGTTTTTGTGGAAAATAAAATTACTCCTTAAAACAAGATATTCGTTTGTTTTTTGTTTAAGGGAGTAATTTTAACAAAGGATAATTTGTTAAAAAGACATTGGAGTGGAGATGGTCGATGTTGTCTTCTGATACAAATGAAAGCATTCAACACTTATATTTTTTATTGACATGTTGCAAGGTTTGCTTGGAGAGTTGTCTTTTTAGCTTTTGGTTTGCGGCCTCCCAGGAATATGTAGCTATCTAGTATTTTGTTCCAGCAAGATAGACAACACTTACATGCTCAAATTTGTGTAGGCAGCAAGTGCACTTTTGTGGTCTGTTTGGTTGTCTAGCACAACAAAGTCATCATTGATGGAAAGTGATTGTATTCTTATTTGCTGGTAATCTTCAGAGCAACTTACAAGTCACGAATATGGAGCCCTCTGAAAAAGGAAAAAAAGACCGCTACTCAAGTGGACCTATCAATCTCTATAGAGACCCTAGCTATGGAGATTTTTTGCCAAGCACGGGTGGCCATCTTTTAGAAGAATTAGCTTCAGTTTAAGTGTTTAGCTATTTGAGAGCTCTCTTTTCATGTTGTAATAAAGATTGGAGATGTAGGACCGAGACGAGCGACTAGAGGGGGGTGAATAAGAGCACATGAAAAACTCAAAATCATGACCCCCAAACTTGGTGCACCGAAAACTCACAAGAACCCACGCTAGACACCGTCCACTGAACATATATGTGTCTAGCAAGTGCAAGGTGCCGTCCACTGAAAGGATAGACACCAGGCAAGAAAGATCAAGCAACTCAAAGACCACAAAGATCGCAAGTCACCGCAAGCAATAAACCTTGCATTTCACCACTCGACACTCACCGCACCGAAATGCGACTTACTAGAACACAGCAAGCAAAGAGTATGGTCAGATAGTGGGAAAAGCAAAGCCAATGTAAAAACACAGCAGAAGAATGAAATAGCGAAACTGGGGCAGCAGCCCTGGCCACACTGGTATGTCCAGTAGAAACTGCCAGACTATCCGGTATGAGCTACAGGACAATCCTGTAGCAAAGTCCGGTGGCACAGGACTGTCCGGTTTCAAAGTCTGGTGGCACTGGATTGTCTGGTAGGACACGCCGGACTGTCCCGTAGAGGTTGGGACTAGGTCTAATGCTGGACTATCTGGTGCAAGCCACCGGACTATCCAGTAGGTTACTGGATCGTCCGGTGGAACCGAGGAGCTTTTTTTTGACAAAAAGACTGTGGGGGAGGTCCCCACAATAAAAAGGTATTTATATTAGAGTTAAAGGATCACTTACAGTATATGAGTACAACATTTATAACCACCACACAAAGAAAAACAGCACTGCAAGCAGCCTACGCAACCCATAGAAAGGAAAATAACTTATAGTTGATTCAGCCATGAAAAAATTGCTACGCGTTGAGCCTCCTTAAGCCTCAAGCTTTGGAGTTGAGCTTCATCTTTGAAACAAGTAATCCACATTAGTGCTGCTGACCTGATGCCCATCAAAGACCTTTCTATTCCGCAGCTTTCAAATTTCCCACATGGCAATAATACAGATGTCCATAAAAAACAGTAAGCCTGAACTATGTCTTGCTTGCAATATCCTGTCCTGTATATGTAAGTTCATATTCCACTGGATGTTTAGAATATGCCAACAGCGGGTAGCAAAAGAGCACTGGAAGAACAGATGATCAACATCTTCTTCTACATTATCCTGGCAAAGGACACAAGTAGTCTCATGTTGTTGCATCAAATCCCTTCTCAGTAACATGCTTTTCATATTTAACCTATCTATAAGAACCAGCCAAAAAAAAAGAATTCCGTCCTCATTGTGCATTTACTCTTCCATAACTTGGCAAAGACCGCTGAAGCCTCATGACCATCATGCTTAATGCGGTAGTACTTGCTTATTGACAGATTATCTGCATTACCAGGCAACACCCAGGTATCTTGCTGACCCTCCTCATAGTTGATATGAGAATGAAGTTCTTGTAAGGACTGAAATTCCTCATGAGCTTGAGAGGAAAGGGGTAGTAAGAAGGTAGACGCTAGGTCCTGGTGCTTCCCTGGCCTCCTTGGTTGAGATATTGGAATCCAGGGCAAAAAAGGCAAGCCTTGTGAACCTGCTCTCCAAGGACTCCCCAGTCCAATTATCCCCCCCAAAACAATGCAGAGGATCCATCACCTACTATGCATGTGGCCAAATATCTATATCCGTCATTGAGCCTTAAACATCCTTCCACCAAAAGGATCCAACTCCATGCATGCATGTGGTACTTTGTCTTATAATATGTGTCCCAAATCAGGTGGACCCATGGAGTATCTTTCCTAGAATAGAATTTGTGCAGTTGCTTGGCAAGCAATCCCTCATTTTGAATTTTGAGATTGATCACTCCAAGACCACCTTTGTTTTTGGGTTTGAGCACATTATCCCAAGCAACTAGATTGCCTCCTTTCTGTCATGATCTGTTCCTCTCCAAAGGCATTGCTTACGGATTCTATCAATGACTTCAACAACACCAGCATGCAGCTTAAAGGTTGACATTATGTAAATTGTGATCGGGCTCAGGGCTGAATTCACCAATTCGAGCCTACCAGAATATGACAAATAACTGGAGCAAGTCATGAGCTTCCTTTCCACTCTATCCATCAGTGGCATGAAGTCTTCAATTCTTGGTTTTGTGGTTCCAAGGGGTGGGCACAAGATATGTGAAGGGTAGAGAGCCTACTTGACATCCAAAAGTTTGGGCAAGAATGCTTACTTTCTCATAATCAACATTGATTAGGATGATTGAGGACTTGCTATAATTTACTTTAAGACCAGTTGATACTGAAAAGGAAGATAACATTGCCTTGAGAAAGAACAATTGCTTTGCCTCTGCTCTCATCACAAGGAGAGTATCGTCTGCATACGGAATAATAGGAAAGTCCCCCCTTCGCTGTAGTATGGGTAACTCAAAGACACCACTGTCATGAGCTTCATTGATAATAAATTGCAGAAGCTCTACTGCCAAAACAAACAACAGAGGTGAAAGAGGGTCCCCTTGTCTTACCCCTCTGTTACAATGAAACTGTTTTCCTAGGACTCCATTGAGCAGGACTGAAGAGCTAGCTGAAGATAAGATGTTAGATACCCAAGCTCTCCATTTGTCCAAAAAACCCAAAGCCTCCATGACCATTAGGATAGCCAAATATTCTACAGTATAAAAAGCTTTGGCAAAATCAAGCTTTAGAATTATGATCTCCCTCTTCGACTGATGACACTAATGTAAATATTCAAAACTCCATGCCAAATAGTCCTGAATACTCCTCCCCTTGATGAAGCCATATTGGTTCTGATGAACCAATTTCAGAATAACTTTTTGCAATCTGTTTGCCAAAACCTTGGTAATAATCTTGAGAGAGCTATTACTAAGAGAGATAGGCCTAAAATCATTGGAAGATTTTGGGGTTTGCACCTTGGGGACCAAAGTTATGAAGGAAGTATTGAGACATGCTAGCCCAATATTATGAACAAAGAAATCCCTGCAAAGGTTGTGGAAATCCATTTGAATTATGCCCCAGCACTTTTTCAAGAACTGTCCATTGAATCCATCCGGCCCTGGTGCTTTATCACTGGGTAATCCCTTCACTATCATGTTGATCTCTTCTTCTATGATGGGAACATCCAGCCCCTCCAGGGAGCTGCTTTTGGTGATCAACCTGGATAGCTGAAAGAGCATGATTGGCTTATTAGTTGAGCCCATTCTTTCTTTAAAATCTTCCCACAAGACTACAGCCTTGCTATCATGGTCACTAACTAAGTACCCTTCCTTTATTTTGAGTCGAGAGATGTAGTTTCTTCTGAAGGATATGGTGGCCATGGAGTGAAAAAATTTGGTGCACTCATCTCCAAACTTAACTTTGTTAACATTGTACCTTTTCTTCCAATATTCCTTCCTATGGTCCAGGAACTTCAGCATATGCCTCTTTATGATTCTTCTCAGATTTCCTTCCGGATTGGTCAATTATCTGCATTCTTCAAGAGCATCCAGGTAACCAATCACTTTTATCACACCTCTGAATGCAGTTATTAAGGTTAGAGATATTCTTACTCCACTTCTTCAGGGCATATATCAGTTTTTTGAGCTTGGCAACTAGGATTGATGCGGAATTATCCTTGTTCACATGCTCCTATGACCAAGAATGCTAGGACAATTTCTATGAACCTTGGGTGATCTGGCCAATAGTTCACAAAGCGAAATAGTTTGGACTTTGGTATGGAAGTGCTAATGACTATCTGACAAGGAGCATGATTTGAAGTGGGTCTAGCCAATGGTATAACAGTTGAGTCAGGATATGAAATTGTCCAATGTTGGGAAGTGAAGAACCAATCAAGCACTCCAGAAGGGGGTCATCCTGCATATTACTCCAAGTGAACCCACGTCCCTTGAGTGGGAGTTCAATGAGGCCATTTTCCCCAATTGCATCATTGAACTTCAGAACATTTGCTAAACTACCTCCTGGTTTGTTTCTGTTGGCTAGAGAGCGATAGAAATTGAAGTCCCACACAACTAGCAAATCTTCATGACTATGCACGTCTAAAGCTTTAAACCATGTGATAAACTCCATTCTGGCAGGCTCAGCACAAGGACCATAAACTGAGGTCAGTCTCCAAGCAGATAAGTTGTGTGTTGATGTAAAGTCCACGGTCAATGCAAACGAGCACTTTTCAACTACTGACCCTTTGAATATTGCCGAGTTCCAAACCAGGAGAATACCACCCGAGGCCCCAACAGAAGGAATATAATCAAAGGCATCGAAACGTTTAGGTGCAAATTGTCTAATGTATCTCATGTCAAAGCTTTCTCGTTTGGTTTCTTGAATACAGGCAATTGCACATGCACTTTCATCTAGTTTCTGCCTCAAGGCGTCCCATTTGTTCTTATGGTTCATTCCTCTAATGTTCCATGACAAGATATTCCAGTTTCTTGTAGCCATTAACACAAAACCAAAAGGAAGAAACAGTACTAGGATAAGCACAGCCTATCCAATGAATGAACCATATCTCGTAACAACAAAGCAGAAGATAGCAGGATAAGACCATACATCCATCTGACAGCCAAAAAGCAATCCCATAGCGAACTAGATAATAACCAGAAGCCACGTAGCAACACACAGCCTCAAACAAGGCAATATAACGACGACAATGTTTCACAAGCATAGAGACAAAGGTTCTGCTTGGGAGCAAGACGACATAGTTCCACAATACATAAAGGTTCTTCAAGATAACAAAAGCAAACAACACCACAATCCTTCACAAGCTTCCAGCTAGTTGTATTCATCACCATTACCATTTGACTCCTGTGAGCTTCCTAGAATGTCCAGCGTGAGATCCACAGGAGGCACGCTGCAACCAATTCCCCATTCTTGCTACCACCCATCCTTCCTCGGTGGGTTGTCCAGGTTGACTTGCTCATAGATCATTCTTCTCTTCTTCCTTGGGGTGTTCGAAAGCTGTACATGTTGATAGCCATCCGCCTTATGGAGTCGTGGACTCCTTTTGACTTGTGTCTCCACCATGGGTGTAGCTTGATTCGCAGCTGAGACAACATTGGTCAGCTTGAAGAAGGAGGCAGACCTCTGTTCAATGAAATGTGCCAGTTGTTTGAGACCCTAGGCTTTGACCAACTCTATAGTGCGTAAATATATATCAGAGTCCTGGCTCAAGTCCATACCAACATCCTCCAATGGCTATTGCTCAGTACTGAACTCCATAACATCGTTTCCTGAGTGTTGATGCTCAAGACTTGGCTCCCCCAATAGAGTTTGATTCAGTCCAGCATCTTGAAATGCAGCCCAGATACCTAGGAGTAAAGCTGCCCAACATGGTTGAGAGGGGACAATGGCCCAATTATTAGCAAGAGGGTTGGAAATGATGGGCTGCCTAAACAGGGCCTCCTTCACCAAAATGGGCGGGAACTGCTCATGAAAAGGAAATTGCAGTACAGAGCTAGCCAATGAGGAGAGAGCAAAAGGCATGACCTTTGTTGGTTCCAAAACACCAATGTCCAAGATTGGCGCTCTCGAGCTCACTGGCCGGTAGGAAGAACCGACTTCACCTTCATCAGACGAGCTCAATGCTGAGTTCCCAAATTACCCATTCTGAGATCTTCTAGGGTGAATCTGATGTCTAGACCTGTAGCACAGCGAAAGCGAGCAGTGGAACTTGACTGATCAAAAGATATGGAATCATGTGGCTGCAAGTCCCCCTAAGCAACCTCCATCTAATGTTCCTCTACATCCAGTTCCATAGTATCAGGGAGGATTCAGTTCTTCCATTGCGTGTTGCATGTCAGCTTGGTTGACTCCCATCTCTACCTGGAGTGCATCTGCTGCCCCCCACAACCTCATGAATCTAGTGCTACGGGACATTGTGATTGCCATGGACAACATGTCCATGCATGGGATGGGGAACTCCATCTGTTGGAACCGGCTCCTCATCAGGGGGAAATTATTAGGAAAGTGCCCCCAATTACCACCTAGAATGAAGAATGGCGCCAACCAAGATATGCCAGCCCCACCAAGCACAAAACCCTATGATACGACCATACTCCTAGGCACTCAGGTTAGTTGACAGGACTAAGGCATGAATCAATACCCTGGATTTGTTGGGACCATCGACCCAATTAAGGAGTCTACCAAATGGTGCAATGGCAGCACTCAAATGTTCAGTGTCCTGATAATCCAAGGGGAGGGCTAAGATCATAATCCAACACACAAGTTCATAGATGCAGACTCTTAGGTTTAACCCCTTGTCATGCCTTCTCACAAATAGATTAGCGGCCCCAAAAGGGATCAGTGATTCATTGAGCAAAATATGCCTCTGCACAGTGGACCCTAACCGGAAAAGGCCCAATCCTAGAGGGGAGCGAAAAGCATTGACAACTCGAACCTCAAAGCAAGCTTCAAGCATCTCTGTGACTGCCGCGATGACTTCATCCACTTCATTTGCTGGCGGAGGAGGCTGCATGGCAATGATCGCATACTCTTCATAGTGCCTCTGCGGTTCCCCTCCGAAGGCCACCCGAGCTCACGCTGGCCTCTGCCAACCAAGCTCTACCTAGCTGCCCTCAGGGAGATAGGGAGTCAGATCGATGACGAAGTTCGCCATGCTTTCTTCTTCCGGGTGCTGCTCAGCAACTGACGGTGGTGAGTCCTTAGGAACCGCACCAGAGGAGGAAGGCATTGTGGATTTCGTAGGCGTGGTTTGGAGGGAGTTGCTCTGTGGAAGACGAAGGGTCGCCAGCCTCTGCGTCTCGATAGTTATGCTCCTCATTCCGGCCCAACGGGCTGCCAGTGTATCGAACATCAGCAGAAGCCAAGGTCTTCTTAGGGGCCCAAACAATCCGGGGTTTAGACTTTGTTTGACAGAATCGAGCTTTGTGCTCGTAATTCCAACAGGCCCAACACCTCAAAGGAAGCCCACAGTTGGAAGCTTTGTGGCCCAGCGCCAAGCACTTTCCACATTTGAAATTTGCTGATCCCTGGCGCGAGAAATCCACCCCCAAACGGTCAGCTTGATCACTATCCAAAATAGACCCAGGCTCACCGTGGTAACTGCCTAAACTGTTTAAAGCAGCATTAATTCTCCCAAAAACTTTTGAAATTTGAATTGGTCTGCTGGAAGAACTCTGATTGATGATGAAAGATCTAAATTTCAGAACTCGAGTGAATGACTGTCCCAGGTTTAGATTTGACTGCAGGGGAGTCTTGGACAATCTTCTCATCAAAGCGAACTTTCTTACGCACTTGCTCTTTCTGATCTATTTTTTTGCCTTTTTTGAGAGGACTTCAGTCCACTCCTTGGCTTGCTCAGCTTCCCAAATTAGTTTTTCATGTTCCCAATGGGCAATGCCATTGTTCCATGGATGAAAAGAGGCATCAAATGCTTTACCAATGAAACGCTTTAGCTTATAAACCTCAAACCCCACTACCTTGTTAGAGACCGAAAAACGGAAATGGTTGACTCAAGAATTTCACAAGAAAACCAACAGCAGAACCACCCAAAAAAGATTGAAGCACCAAACTAATTGAATCCTCATTCAATCGAAAGAGGTACCGACGAAAGGTAACCAGCAGGAAGAAAGATCCAGTAAGGGAGAAAGAGGGGTGATGTATCGATGAAAGATGTCACCGACAGACATTTTCTGTGAATTCCAATCCATGTTAGAAATCCAAAAGATCACCAAGCTGTGAGGACAATCCTATGACCAGCACCGCGACGGAGAATCACTCAAGATCAGAGGGAAATCCATGGGAGAATATCACCAGAGTAGAGAGGGTGGTGGAGAGGGGGGGCGAAGGGAAGAGCTCCATTTCATCTAGACCCAAAACTTGACCATAACTTATCCAAACTTCATGAGATTTTCCACAGTCTATCTAGACCCTATTCCAAAGCTATTCCCAAAAGATCAATCCAAAATGACAAGGGATTAGTAGGAATTTCAGATCTCGTGAGAAGGCAATCTTTGGGCAAGAATGGGGAAAACTCAAGAACTACTTGCGCGTGGCAATCCTGCGGGATTGAGATGTTCTAAGACATAATCTCCACGTCATAGCAAGTTCAAAAGAGCCAAAAGAACAAGATTAACTCGCGGGCAAAGCAAATCACAAAAAGCCTTTGAGTTTCATCCAAAATCCAAACTAGAAAGGAGGGAAGGAGATGGCTGCACACATGAACACGATTTGGGAATGAATCTTGCTTGGATTAGAGAGGGAAATCAGTTCTTATAAGGGTCCTCACAGTCTACCACCCTGCATCCTCCCACTAATGCAAAGTACTAGCTCTAGGGGACTCCAAATCCTAGATTAGCACCCAGTTTTCACTCTAAGCACTTGGCTAGATGGAAAGCTAAGCCAATGGTTTCTAGAGGTGGAAGAGTCACCTAAATGACCAGCCACTTAGGTATTTACAGCCCAGGCCTAACTGACTCAGTTTACAATAAGACCCCTATATTACAGAAACTCCCGTAGCGGCTAAACTGGAAAACACCCAACTTTCTCAGGGACAGACGACCACGATGAAGTCTTGATCTTCTTCGGTTGCACGCTATCTTCAGGATGACGTCCACGTGGCTAGTAGTCCAAATCCACCGATCGACCCCTGGTTTTGAAGTCAGAAACTAGGAAAGTTTAGGGTATCCTTCTTGGGCCTGGAATAGCCCACTCTACTCTATCCCGACGAGTATTGAGCCCATTTGCCGAGTCTTGATAACTTGGTGGTAGGGTGGAGGATTTGAGCGAATGAGCCAATGCCCTCACACATCTTTGTCCCATGCATTTGGGTTGGAGCACCACGCTGGAACCCAGTCATCCCCTATCCATTAGGGTCACCTCGCAGTCCTTTGGAGGTCTTACACTTGTCGTCGCCGTGCCGCCTCTCCATGTACCGAACTCCTATGGCCGGCCGACACCGAGCATGCCTCCTATTCTTCAGAGGACTTTCTTCTCCATCTACCTCTAGTCCATCGAAGGGCCTCCTATCCATTGGAGGGCTTGTGCCCAAGTCCTTCAGGGTACTGACTTCTATTGACAATCACTCATCACTCCAGAGGCAATGGAGCCGGTCCATTGGCTCTCAATCTCCCCGTTGATGACTGCATTGGTCAACACCTTCAACCTGTAACCTGAAATAGAACAAAGACAAGAAGAAAAGCGTAAAATTGAAAAGAAAGGAGAAAAGAAGAAGTTGTTCAAGATGCCCAAAAGCCAAACACAAGCAGAGAAGGGCAAATTGAGGCAACAAAAACAAAGTCAAAGATCGACCACCTAAGACAAGGGAAACCACTCAACGCAGTCGATCAAACTAAAACATGACCCCTCAAGAAATAGGCATACCGGCTCAACACAGTCATGCTTAGGAAAAGCATCGGCTACTCCAGAAAGAGGCAAAAGGCTCAATGGACCGATGCAAGAGCATGCAAAGCTCAAACTCCCCCTGAAATGCATCCTCACAAATGCAAGATGAATGCACAGCTCTGCCTCAACTAGTTCTCTCTAGAGTTCTCCCCCTTGGTCCATGAACTCTCCCCCTATGAACAATAATCTCTCCCCCTTGTTGACAATGGACACAACAAGGGTTCATAGAACTCAACTCCCCCTGAACTAGACAACTCCCCCTCAAAATATGCCATGAAATGTAGGAAGTGTACCAAATAAAGCTCAGCAGGGATGAAAAGCTAGTAATCACAAGTTCTAGCATACAGAGCAAGTGAGGGCAAGGAAGCATGCAACAAGCTCAATTGAATCTATCTTACACAGATCAGGAGCAAGCATAGTTTTTCAGGTTTGTTGAAAAGAAAGTATCACCAACATGAATAGTATCTAGCAAGGTAGGCATGAACAGCAAGGTGCTAGCAATGCTTACAAGGTGTGCTACTCTCAACCAAATCATATAGAACAGGCCATAAGCAAATTAGAGACTTGCAAATTTCAGATTTAGCAACTTGTAACTTCATGCAAGTTAGATCATGTGCCAGGGATTATTCACTTGTCTTAGCCACTTCTTACCAACCAATATCAAGCCTAGGTTTAGAGAACCATCAGACGTTTAAGACAAGGTTTTGGTCATATACAGCTTAGTCCAAGTTCATGCCAAAGTGCAAGGGCAAACTACCTTAAACTAGATCAATGTGACAAGCGAACCCACCTGGATCTTTTCAATTCAGCTCATAAGACTCAACTTGTATACAGTTTTATTTCAGAATTCAGATTTAAGCAAGGTGTCTTAAATGCTTAGGCAACAACTTAACAAAGGCATATGACTAGCATATCCAAGCATGAAAAGACAACATAGCATTCAACATTCCGACACATGCTGGGTAGCCAAGTCAAGTGGTGATCATGGTTTTTGTTTATCAGGAAATTCAAAAGACTTTGCTCACAAATGATATTCAACAGATTCAAGGAGCTTAGCCAACCATGATCATGCAGGCAACTGTACAATCTAGCACAAGAAAGTACTAACAAGTCATACCAATGAACTCTAGTGCTAGTGAAGTGAAAATGCATATGGTACAATGCAATGCATGATATGATACAAAATGCAAGAAAAATAAAGAAAAAGCAAACCAAAACCTAAACTAACACAAAGTTAACCCAAACTAAATGGGGTAACAAACACCAAGCTCCCCAAGCAAGTGAGCAAATGTGCTAAGCTCTAAGGGCTTGGTGAAGATATCAGCTAACTAGTTCTCGGTCTCAACATGAACCAAGTCTATATCTCCCTTCTCAAAGTGATCTCTCAGGAGGTGAAACCTCATGTCTATGTGTTTGGTTCTGGAATGCAAGACGGGGGTTTTTAGCTACAGAAATAGTAGAAGTGGAGTCTACTAGGAGAGGGATCTTTCCAAAACTCAGGCCAAAGTCACTCAGGGTAACTTTCATCCAAAGTAGCTAGGAGCAGCAACTAGGAACAGCAATGTATTCAGCTTCTATGATGGAAGTGGCTATGCTAGATTGCTTCCATGAGGACCAAGAGACAAGAGAAAAACCATGAAACTGGCAGGTGCCGGAAGTAGACTTGCGCTCTAGCCGACAACCCGCAAAGTCAGCATCCGAAAGCCCACTAAGAGAGAGCGTCAAAGCTGAAGAGAACCAAAGACCAAGATCAAGAGTGTATTTCAGATACATAAGGATGCGCTTCACCACTTGACGATGTAATGTCCTGGGCAAGGCCTGAAAACATGCACAAAGATGAACAACAAACTAAAAGTCTAGCCTGGTCGCCGTCAGGTATAGAAGTGAGCCGATCATTCCTCGGTACTCTCTCCACCGCCTCCCCTTCTTCATCTGCATCAAGCGCCATTTGTGTTGACATGGGAGTCGACATTGGCTTGGAGTCTCCCATATCAAACTTCTTCAGAATGTCCTTCATGTACTTCGCTTGATGGATGAAGGTTCCTTCAAAGCCTTACTTGACTTGCAGTCTAAGGAAAAACTGTAACTCTCCCATCATGCTCATCTCAAACTCCTTCGACATCTGCGGAAAAAACTTGGTAACAAGATAGTGAGACGAGCCACCAAAGATGATATCATCCATGTATATCTAGACAATGAGAAGATCACTACCATGCTTGAGAAGAAACAAGGTCTTATCAATACTACCCATTTTGAAATCCTGATCTAGCAAAAAGGTTTTCAGTCTATCATACAAAGCTCTAGGGGCTTGTTTCAAACCATACAAGGCCTTTTGCAGTTTGTAAACATGGTTAGGGTGTTTAGTATTTTCAAATCCAGGGGGTTGTTTTACATAAACTTCTTCTTGAATCAAACCCTTCAGAAAAGCAGACTTCACATCGATTTGAAAAATCTTAAAGCCCATGGAAGCTGCAAAGGCTAAGAGAATATGTATAGCTTCCACGCGTGCAACTGGAGCAAACGTTTCCTCATAGTATATCCCCTTTTTGTGGCAAAAACCCCAAGCCACAAGTCTAGCCCTGTTTCACACAACAATGCCATACTCTCCTTGCTTATTTTGGAAAACCATATCTTACCAATAGGATTGCATTGTGGCGGTGGCTCGACTAAAACCCAAACCTCATTCCTCTCAAAATTTTCTTACTCCTCATGCATGGAATTAACCCAATTACCATCAGAAAGAGTGTGACCAACATCCCTGGGCTCAAAATAGGCAACAAATGTAGCATATGCAAAGAAACCAATAGAACCTGGCAGGGACCTCAAGGTCCTCGCATGCAAATCACCAATGATCCTATGTGGAGGGTAATCCCGCTGGACCTGCCGAGATGGAACAATCTCTGAGGTCACCTTCCCTACGTCCTCAGTGAGGCCAGCCTCTGCTCAAGCTTGCAGTCGAGGGAGCGAGGAGGAAGCCATAGACAAGGGTCCTCATTTGTCTTCAGAGCTAGTAGTAGAAGGGGCAAGGGCTGCAGCCGATGCAACGGCACCTGCATCACCAGCATCTACTTCACCTTCCTTATATTCAAAGATGGGGGCGCCTTCCCCATCATCACCTAAAAGCTCAAATGCAGGGGTTGTGCAAGGCACAAATTCACGAAGGAAACCTCACAGGTCTCTACCACTTGTTTGTTATCAAGGATCCATACTCTATATGCTCTAGAGCTAAAGGCGTACCCAATGAAAATACCATCCAAGCAGCGAGATTCAAATTTGTCCAAATGCCCCCCTTTCTTGAGCACAAAGCATCTTCATCCAAACACTCACAGGTGCTTGACACTTGGCAACCTAACAAGCCGTAGCTCATATGAAGTCTTCCCTAAGAAAGCTCATAGGAAAATGCAGTTGGCAATGTAACAGACCGTGTTCATAGCCTCAGCCTAAAAACGTCGTGGAGTCCTATGCTCATCGAGCATCATCCAAGCCATCTCAACGAGCGTGCAGGTTCTTGCGTTCCACAACACCATTCTGAGGTGGGGTATATGGAGAAGAGAATTGTTGTTCGAGACCTAGGTCACGATAGAAGGTTTCGAATCGAGAGTTTCGAAATTCTCCACCATTATCACTCTGGATGGCCCTCATGGCCTCATGACAATCATTTCTCAACCTCAAGACCAAATCCCGAACAAAACTGAAAGCCTCATCTTTGAACATGAAGAACACCCACAAAAAGCGAGAAAAATTGTCTACTACGACAAGCACATACGACTTCCCACTGACCGACTGTACTCGAGCAGGACCAACCGTGTCCATATGCAACAACTCGCCCGGGTAAGAGGTCATAACCTGATAAATAGGAGCATGAGAAGCGGCAACCATCTTGCCATGATGACAAGGTGGCACACTAAGTCCTTTTCTGCTTTCAATTTGGCAATCCTTGTATCAGACCCATCGAGCTCAACCTAACTAGCATATCAAAACTCAAGTGGCCTAGCCTCCTATGCCACTTCTAGATATCAGCAGAAGGACCAACTACCAAACACTAAGGAGGGCTAGAAACAGATGCAAGGTCAATCTTAAAAACCTGCCCATAGGGCAAAATCTGATAAACAAGGTTTTCCTTAGCATCAAGCACACAAGAAGAACCCTCCTTAAAGCGAACCTCGAAGCCTTCTTTGAGAAGTTGCGAGATAGAAACCAAATTGAACCCCAAACTCCTCACAAAAGCAAATTCTCTCAGGGAAAGCTTGGCAAAAAGCGAAACACCCCCAACACCCAACACTTTACCTTGACCATTATCCCCGAATGCGGTGTACTCCTTCGTGCTCACGGGGTTGAGGCTGGAGAACCATCTGCGGTGTCCTGTCATGTTCCTAGAGTAGCCAGAGTCCATGATCAAGGAAAGTGAGAGTGAGCAAACGGTCCGGCACTAGGGTTAGTAAAACTGCTGAACCAGTCCCAAGTCATCTGCTCAAAGGTGGGGTAAGCACAGTAAAAGTAATCATCACGACGATCTGGGTAACCACGACTTCCAAAGTGTGGAATCACAATCTACCTCCAAAGCCTTAGTCACGAGGTCCATAGCTGCGCTGAAAGCAACTAGAAGCTCAGCCCGCAAAGTGTCTCTCACCACCAGGAGCACGGGCTTTAAAGCCGCCTCCTCTCTCAACACCAGCAAAGCAGTCTCTCATTTCACCGTGACGGGGAGGATCCTGCCTACCCCCTGGTAGAACTGATCCTGGTCCCCCCGAGCTCTCTCTTCCCTCTCAACCTACTTCCTTCTGAAGCAAAACTCCTCCCAGTGACCATTCCGCTAGCAAAACTCATAGTGGTAGACAGGTCTCTTAGGCCTAGGCAAGGGCTGAGTCTTGGTCTTCTGGTGAGGTGGTTGTGTGGTCTTGGGTGCTGCAGGCTGTTGGATCCTCTCCTTGCTGTGTGGCTTAAGGATCTCAGTCACTTTCTTGTCCAGCTTAGCCTATGATGGCTTGGGTGTCCAAAACTGCTTCTTTGGGGCAGCCTTAGGTGGCTCATGGAAAACCCCATCAGCAGTAGGCTGGGGAGAGGCAGTCTTAAGCTTGATCGGGCCACTCTTCTTCTCACCTGAAGTACTACACTCACCTTACCCAAGTCTGCTCACATCACCCTTAGCTCTCTTGGTGCTCTCTAACATCATCCTTAGTTGGGGTTCTCTCACATACATCCCGCTGAGCACCTCACGCAAACGAGCATTTTCTTCCTCTAAGTCTAGCTTATCTCCCCATAGTCCCTCAATCATAGTCTGAGAAACGCAAGACTCACAATCCAAGGAGGGAATAGGGGTAGCTAATTTCTCAAGCTTCCTAATGGTGGCATCTTTTGCCATCAACAGCAACCTCAAAGTGAGACAGTTCTCACAAGTGTCAGTGAGTGCTGAAAGCACCTCAAGGTCAGCTCTCACCTGCTCAAGCTCACATCTCAAAGTGGGATAGGCCATGCACACACCCAAAAGCATGGGTCTAGCCATAAGCTCCTCCAATTCCTTGAGCTACCCCTCACACTTCACCTTCAGCTCAGCTATGTCAACAGCTAGGTGAGGGCAAGACTCACAATCAATCTCCTCAATCAAACTAGGCTCATCCAGTTTAGACTAGAGCTTGCCTATCTCAACCTTCAGCCTATCCATCTCCTCTACCTGATGAGCATACTTGCTCTTCTTCTCACAAAGATCACTCATCATGGACTCACAGGTAGGGCAATCTCACTAGGCTAGGCTTGCACACTCTTTCAACATCTCAATCTCAGCCAAAGCATCAACAAGCTTGGCTTTCTGCTTTTGCATCTTCTTGGCTGTCTTCTCCAACATCTTGTCCTGGGCTTTCAACTCACAACTATTCTTCTCCAACATCTCAAGAATCTTAGCATGCTCAAGAGTTACCTCATCATCAGAGGAGTCGTTGTCACTGCCCATGTCATCCTTGTCCTCAAGTGCCATGGAGAAAAAAGATCTCTGGTCCATCTTGTGCTTGCGCTTGGACTTAGTTGGACTTGGTGGAGACGAAGCAAAGCCCAGCTTGGTGATGATCTCCTCATCGCTTGAACTTGATGAGGACGAGGAGGATTAGGACGTTCCACTACAAAGGCCACCAAGCTCAGCAAAGAAGGCCCTATCCCGCTTCTGGTTATCCTTCTGGTAGCTCTTGAAAGCCTTGCTGAAGTTCTTGATCTTGTCAGAGTGGTGCTTGGCATGGTCGCGCTTGCCGGAGTGGTACTTGTTGGAGTTGCGAGAGTGGTTCTTGCCCTTCTTGTAGTAGTCGTTAGTTCATGTTGGGGCACTCGGCGATGAAGTAGCCGACCTCTCCGCACTCGAAGCATTTGGGCCTCTCGCCCCTCTTCCTGCTCATCCGATTGTCATAGGCACGCTAAAAATGACTAGACACCGGGCAAAGCTCTTCATCCCTAAGTGATGCCAACTGCTCCTCTGTAACAGACATAAGAGCAGAAAATGAGAAGTTGTGAAGCAGAGGGTTAGTAGCGGCCTCTCTAGAGGGAGTAGCCAAGGCTAGGCTCTTGGAGCTAGTACAAGTGAGAGATTCTCTCAACTTGTAATCCACTTCTATGACCTTGAGCTTGCTATAAAGAGTCTCCACTCCAATCATGTCATAGGCCTCTGACTTGATGATCGAGTTAGCCTTGATCTCCCATATTTTCCTATCCAACGCATACAACAACTTAATGGCCTGCTGATGGTCAGAGTATGGGATCACCTGAGGGATGGAGTTGGCATGTAACTTGTTGATGATTGATTGGAACTGACCAAACAAGTCATCGATTGACTCACCAAGCTTCTGAACGAAATTCTCATATTCATGCCTGTAAGTCTCAACGAGACGGCCCTTGATAGTAGCAGTACGCTCATGGTGTGCACTCAGCAGGGACCATATCTCATGAGCAGTTTTGAGGTGGCTCACTTTCTCATAATTAATTGGACCAAGTCCTGAGAAGAGAAAGTTCACCGCCTTGGCATTAGCCTTGTGTTGAGCAACGAGCACCGGAGTAGTACGCTCGGCAATGGGAAGCACCCTAAAAGTCATACTCTGAGTAGAGTTCCGGATGTCCTGACTCTAGCTAATCAAGAAAGCCTTCATCCTACCCTTCCAGTAGGGGTAACCATCGGAGCCAAGGACCGGAATCTTCCCAGAGTTAGTCATAGTCGCTGCTGGTTTCTCACATACACTTGTAGGACCAAGACGTGGGACTAGTGGGGGGATGAATAAGAGCACTTAAAAAACTCAAAATCATGACCCCAAACTTGGTGCACCGAAAACTCACAAGAACCCACGCTAGACACCGTCCACTGAACAGATACGTGTCTAGCAAACACAAAGTGCTGTCCACTGAAAGTATATGCACTAGGTAAGAAAGAGCAAGCAACTCAATGACCACAAAGATCGTAAGTCACTGCAAGCAACAAAACTTGCAATTTCACCACTCGCCACTCACCGCACCGAAATGCGACTTACTGGAACACATCAAGCAAATAGTATGGTCAAATAGTGGGAAAAGCAAAGCCGATGCAAAAACACAGCGGAAGAATGAAATAGCGAAAATGAGGCAGCAGCCCTGGCCACACCAGACTATTCGGTAGAAACTGCTAGACTGTCCGATAAGAGTTACAGGGCAATCAGACACCAAAGTCCGGTGGCACAGGACTGTCCGGTGCCAAAGTCCGGCGGCGCCGGACTGTCAGGTAGGACATCCCGGACTGTCCGACAGAGGCTGGGACAAGGTCTGATGCTGGACAGCGTCGGACTGTCTGGTAGGTTACCGGATAGTTTGGTGGCAGTGCCGGATAGTCCGATGGAACCAACGAACTTGAATTCCCAGACCCAAAACATCACCAAAACTTGTCCAAACTTCACGAGATTTTGCATAGGCTATCTGGGCCCTATTCGAAAGCTATTCCCAAAAGATCAACTCAAAATGAGCAAGGGATTAGCGGAAATTTCAGATCTCTTGAGAAGGCAATCTCTGGGCAAGAAAAGGGAAAACTCAAGAACTACTTGCTCATGGCAATCCTGCGGGATTGAGATATTCTAAGATATAATCTCCATGTCCTAGCAAGTCCAAAAGATCCAAAAGAACAGGATTAACTCGCGGGCAAAGCAAATCACCAAAAGCCTTTGAGTTTCATCCAAAATCAAAACTAGAAAGGGGGGAAGGAGATGGCTGTATGTATGAACTCGATTTGGGGACGAATCTTGCTTGGATTAGAGAGGCAAATCAGTTTTTACAAGGTTCCTCACATCCTACCACCCTTCATCCTCCCACTAATGCAAAGTACTAGCTCTAGAGGACTCCATATCCTAGATTAGCATCCGGTTTTTACTCTAAGCACTTAGCTGATTGGAAAGCTAAGCCTAGGGTTTTTAGAGATAGAAGAGTCACCTAAATGACCAGTCACTTAGGTATTTATAGCCCAAACCTAACTGACTCAGTTCACACTAAGACCCCTATATTACAGAAACACCCGTAGGGTCTAAACTAGAAAAGACCCAACTTTCTCGGGGACGGACGACTACGATGGAGTCTTAATCTTCTTCGGTTGCACACTATCTTCCGGATGACATCCAGATAGCCAGTAGTCCAAATCCGCCGATTGACCCTCGGTTTTGAAGTCAGAAACCGAGAAACTTTGGGGTTTTTTTCCTGGGCTTGGAACAGCCCACTCCACACAATCTCAACCATAATTGAGCTCATTCACCGAGTCTTGGTAACTTGGTGGTAGGGTGGCAGATTTTGAGCGAATCCGCCAACGCCTTCACACGTCTTCGTGACATGCACTCGGGTTGGAGCACCATAGTGGCACCCGGCATGCCCTGTCCATCAGGGTCGCCTCGCAGTCCTTCGGAGGTCTTAGACTTGCCGTCGTCGTGTCACGCCTCCGTGTACCAAACTCCCATGGCCAACTGACGCCGAGCATGCCTCCTATCCTTCGGAAGCCTTTCTTTTCCATCTACCTACAGTCCATCGCAGAGCCTCCAGTCCATCGGAGGGCTCATGCCAAAGTCTTTCTAGGTCTTGACTTCCGTTGACAATCACTCATTACTCTAGAGGCAATGGAGCCAGTCCATTGGCTCTCAGGAGGGACCGAGATAAAATTTTCTTTAAAAAACGCCTATACATATCCTAATAGAAACTACCCGTGGCCAGAGTTACCGTAGCATCTATTAGAGCAGAGGGGAATTACCTGTCCTTTCCTTTTAACACAAATCCTCCTAATGCCAATTAGGGATGGCAGTAGGGTGGGTTCGGGGCGAGTCCCCGTGGGTTTTAGACCCGGCGGGGGTGGGGATGGGTGTGGTTTTCCCCCGCGGGTCTGTGGGTTTGTTTACTCGAAACAGTAGCGGGTGCGGGGTGGGTTTTGTCTTCCACCCATGGGGAACCCGCGGGGCCCGAGGAACATACAGCCCACTAACAAATAGCCCAACAAGCGCTAGATAACTCCTCTGGTGTTACCTCCCTGGCACGCCCCCAACTTCTCCTGACTCTGCCTCCCCGCCTGACTCTCCAGTCCCCACCGCACCACTGTCGGCCGCGGCTGTAGTGCGCCTGCCTCCCTAGTCCCTGCCCCTTCCCCATGCTTCGCCTCTCCGCCCGACTCCCCACCACGCCAAGGCTGGCCGCCGCGGCGGTGCACCCGCCTCCGCGTCCCTCCCCGCACGCTCCGTCTCCCCGTCCGACTCCCCAGCGTCCCACCGCCAGCCGCTGCGGCGCACCCGCCTCCCCGTGACCCCGCCTCCCCACAGACCAGCCTTGACCTGTCGACCACGACTCCACGAGATGCGGCCGTGCGGGATGCGCCAACAGGCGGCAGCCAGTCAGATCCGCGTCTGCCATCCTCTCGCTCCCACCTGCGAGCACCTCCAGGCAGGACGTCTACGGCTCAGGTGAGTCCTCTTCCGAGGAATCTCCTCCATCTCGCTCTCCCTCCTCGGCTTCTTCACTTGACCTCCGGCTATGCCGCTCTGCTGGTGCTGCGGGTTGCGGGTGACCCGTCGGGTGTCGGTCCCGTCGGGTTCGGGGGCGGGCCAGATTTTCACCCACAGTGAGCTTCAGGGGCGGGGCGGGTTTTGTCCGCGGCTTTCGAGAGCGGGTACGGGAACGCCCCACCCGTCCCGAACCTGCCCGTTGCCATCCCTAATGCCAATAGGCTTTGCGTGCCAACTCATGATAGTTAGGGGACGGGCTGAGCGAGCCTCGTACTGGAGCTGCATTCCGTGCATCCAACGCACAAGATCTTTGAAGTTTCTTTCACCCTTTGGAAGCTCCTGTTTGTTTGCCGTCCAATCCAACCTTGTTTCACACCAAGGCTCTGAGCTCGTTTGTGTGAGCCAAAGTCTACCTTCGGGGACCTACTCAGCGGAAAGACAACCGAGTTCAAAGTGTCAGTTCATGGAGTCTGAAACTCTGGATGTGAGGGTGTAGGCCGAAACCCTGATCCCAACATGCAGTAGATTTCCCTTGTCGAAATGTTACTAATCTGACCGGCCAGAGGAAACACAATGAGATTGCCTATACATTCACATGGGCATGCATCTAATAAGATGCAATATAATCACTAGAGATTTGGTGGGGATTCACCACTATCTTTTAAGAAAATATAAATATGGTGCCATCGTAGTAGTTGTGTTGACAAGCGCGCCATGGGAGACCAAATCAGGCAGTTCGTCATCTTGTCATTTTCGAATCCAAATGCAAAGACTTTTGTAATGAGTATGGTTCTATATGTGCGGGTGGAACCCCCAACGCCTGCCGAGGTAAAGGCTTACCTTGGGTAATGAAGTCATTGAAAAAAATAACTAAATTACGAGGCGGCGGCTAAGGGAAAAGGATATGTAGAGCAACTAATCTCATTTATTTGACTAGGAGGTGCAGTTAGTCCCTGTTAAGATATTGGCGCAGAAGATTTTACTGAGGAAACACTCTTCCTGAAAGAAAGGAACTGAGAGAGAGGGTATATAAACCAAGACCATAGTGCTTGCGAGGGTCAACATTCCTACTCCTCCCGTCACAAGTTGCAAAGGTATATTGATTTTTATTAAATTCATTCATTATTCATGTATGTATATTTAACAACTGTATAGATTAATCAACGTACGAATGTGAATAGATAAAAAAGGATAGAACCACTTACAATTTAGAACTGAGGAAACATTATATAAAAATGCATACACATAACTCTATAATTTACTGGATCTAGCTAGTACTATATTGATACTTTTCCAGTGCAGAAAGCCGAACATCGCTCTTGAGTTACTGCTTTTCAAATAAATTAAAGTGACGCACTGCCTCCGTAGCTTTCCACTGCGCGCCCATAGTATAGGAGTTGAACCCAGTCTCTCAAGGGCTGCAAACGGTGTCTATTTAGAGTTTGAGTCACTGATCGAAAGATACAGGCTACCACTTGTGAGTTTCATGCGAGATCGTCTTCAGATCACGTACGTCTCTCTTCTCTTTTATAAATCATACAATATATAGTATTGTTTACACTGCACTTCATGGTGCAATAATTGGTGAGACCCAAAGGGTCTCCGCACTATCTCTGTTTACATCTACGAATTGTACTGTTTTTTCCGGAACAGTTTGCTTTGAGAAATTTGAGTAATGCTACAATGTGCAAACTAAAAAACATTATGATGAAACCACAGAAAAAATGATGAAAAGTATAAATAGTGATATTAGTGAATGGTGACGTGGCATAGAACTTAGGGCTTTTGATATCTAAGATGACACCGCTTGGTGCGTATCTAGAGAAATAGGTAGCGGTGACAGCCATTTTGATAATTAGATATAGAAGACTTGCACAGGATAGAAAAGAGGCGTCGAAGACCTTTAATTTTTTTACTAAATGTTTGGCATATTACCCCATGTCTCCATGTCATATATGCCTTGATTATATCCTGTCTATTATTACTTTCCTTTACACACAATGTGACCAATGTATGGTCATTGTTGTATACCAAAATTGAAAAAACACATCGAGAAGCTCAAAGACACACATCACGCACCTTGCTACACTATACACGTTTGCAACAAACGGCCATTCTTCTTCTAGAACTTAATAATAAATGGAGGGTTGCTTCTGCCAAAAGATTCCATCCACTCCCTTGCTAAATTGATTAAGGGCTCTTTTGGAACGCAGGATTTTTAAAACGTAAGAATAGAAAAAACACAAGGATTAGAATGCCGTACAATTGAAATCCTATAAAAAATTATAACATAGAAAAATCACAAAATATATGTTTGGATCATACACAGAAGAAACATAGGAATGCAAGATACAAAGGAAGGACATGAAGTTGGACCTCATGCTTATTTTTCTCCAAAATTGCTATTGAGGATACCTTTTCATAGGAATTTCAAAGGATTTGATATAATTCAATCCAATGTTCCAAAGGCTCCCATAGGAAAACTTTCCATTGGAATTCATTCCTTCAAATTCCCTTTGTTTTTCCTCCATTTCAAAGGAGTCATAAACAAATTTAAACCGGTTCGCACTGCAGCAGTACATCATATGAAAACGGGCGCTTAGATCACGTATAGACTCTGTTTTTAACATTCTATATATCAATGGAAAGCTAAAAATATAATGTTTCTAATACAACTGAAATCATCCCAAAATTCTTTCAAAATTGGGATGAACCTGCAGAATAAGACCATAAGAATCTTTCCAATCCAATTGAAATCATCCTAAAAGTCTTTCGAAGCCAGTAGGAATCTATATAATATATAATAAGGTGGTGTCAATAATCTATCACAGTATTGTGATATAGGATACACAAAAACGGGTACCTAGATTTACATTAGAGCAACACATTGAGAATTATAACTGTTGCAACGTACGAGCATTTTCTAGTACAGTATGAACAAACAATTTGTAGTGGCGCTCTTTCTACTGAACAGGTGGTAAGAAGTAACAACCAAATGCATTTCCCCATAAAATTATTGGTTTGTCCTTCGATACAAATAGGCATTTTGACAATCCTACAAATTTAAATTTGTCCGCTTGTAAATTAAAATGATTTTTTTAATTTAGTGATAAGCAAATCTGCAGATGAGGTAGCTGTTTGTGTTGGTTACTAAAACAATATCCCGTGTTCAAATATAGCCTTGACTTTGACTCGTGTATAAGGCTGTACAAAATGATCATTAGATATGACATGGTCAGAGAGAAAAGCTCGACTATAGAGTTCCTAAAGTTACGGGACGGGCCGTGTAACAACCACGAACCACACTACATATACTACTACTACCCATATGCATTACTACATCAACTAAGCTAACGGTGCCAACGTATACGTACATCTCCGTACAGTTGCCAGCTCTTTGTATCTCTCACCACAGCTACCTATCGCTGGGTATGGCGTCCGGCGGTGCAGATAAAGGGAGAGCAGAGGCAGTGCCGAGGGTGGCGCTGAGCTCTGGCAAGCCGATGCCGTGTGTGGGCTTCGGCACGGCAACGGCAACGCTGGGCCACGCGGAGGGACAAGCCGCCGCGACGGAGGCCGTCCTCCGCGCCCTGGAGGCTGGGTACCGCCACTTCGACACCGCCGCGGTGTACAACACCGAGGCCGCGCTTGGGGACGCCGTCGCCCAGGCCGTGGGAGCCGGGACCATCGCCTCCCGGGACGAGCTCTACATCACGTCCAAGCTCTGGATCGCCGACGCACACCCTGGCCGCGTCCTGCCGGCGCTCCAGAACACAATCCAGTAATAAGCAAGTGTCATCATGTCAGTCAGTCACACCGCCGAATCCTTCTCCATGATCCCAGTTATTCTTCTCCTCCAGGAATCTGCAGATGGAGTACGTGGACATGTACCTGATTCACTTCCCGTTGAGCATGCGGCCGCTGCCGCACGGAGCGCCGCTGGTGGTGAAGGACGAGCTGGTGGCCACGGACATGAAGGAGGTGTGGCAGGAGATGGAGGAGTGCCAGCGGAGAGGCCTTGCCAAGGCCATCGGGGTCAGCAACTTCAGCTGCAAGAAGCTCCAGCACCTGCTCTCCTTTGCACGCATACCCCCAGCGGCTAACCAGGTTAGGTTTGGTTTGGTGGTGAACACCCGGTCAATCATGCACGTTTGTTTGTGGAGAAGTCATTAATAACCTGTCTTAGACTACTGATCTTGTTTGCAAATATATAAATAAATATATCTCTGACTGTGGGGAGTGCAGGTGGAGGTGCACCCTTATTGTCGACAAAATAAGCTGAGGGAGTTCTGTAGAGCCAGAGGGATTCAACTCTGTGCCTACTCTCCACTTGGCGGTAAGGGAACACCTTGGGCCAATGACTTGGTCATGGACTCCCCGGTCCTCAAACAGATCTCCAGCGACAGGGGTAAAACCCATGCCCAGGTAATTTCTACCTTGTTAACCATTATTGTTCACACTGCAGTATGCACATGCATGATGTAGAACTAAGTAAAAAAAAAAACCTTGTAAATTAAATGACGAGATCCGTTCAACTTATAGCCAAAAATTAAAAATCAACGTCGATATGGCTCCTATAGCAGAAGTAATCAGCTGAACTTAATTAAAAATCAGTTCAACTTATCATTGTTCCGGCAATATGTAGGTGTGCATTAGATGGGTGTACGAGCAAGGTGATGTTGTGATCACCAAGAGCTTCAACGAGAAGAGGATGCGAGAGAACCTCGACATCTTTGGCTGGGAGCTCAGCAAGGACGACCACCAAAAGATTAGTGACCTCCCAGAGTCCAGGGGCAACTGCGATTTCATGGTCCATGAATCTGGGCCGTACAAAACTGTTGACGAGTTCTGGGATGGTGAGATCATCGCCGGCCCGTGCAACCAAACAGCTGTCGGTACAAACAGTTGATGAATTGTTACATATTATGCGCTGTTTATTTTGTGTTTGGCTTGGTTATGGAGAGCATTTGTTGCCTGCTTGTGTTGTGTCCAAAAAAAACGTAGTGGAGAAGAAAGGTATTGTGAGCAAGGCGTTGATGCATGAATCAATGGTTGGCTTTCCTACACTCTCGTGTCATAGACATATATGTCACTTTGAGTTCGATCTCCAGAGGTGTGCAATGCTAGAAAGACACGATACCAGTGGTAGAAGTATAGCAAAATGCGTACAATGAAACCAGACATTCTTGAGGTCTGTCGTCGGCTCGTCGCATAAGGCTGATATCTGAACTACGGAGTCTTTGGAGCTCAAGGATACATATATAAAATCTGGCATCACTTGTTTTCCGACATCCACATGATAACTCCAATTGCCAACAACCCAATTAACAACGGTGGCACTTGATCATTTCCCTCGGAATTCTGTAGCAGTTGCCCACGGCTCCTGCTCTGTGCTGCGACCCATATAAAACAGGTAACAGCTTTCGAGCTGAAACAAGATAACAATAGTAGCTGTCACCACCACTAGAGTCTAGAGTATCTCAAATGGGTCCATCAAAAATGAGCTTCTATGGCCAAAAATACAAAAATCCAGTCGATGCAAAATTTCCAACTTCAAGGAAAACGGACCCGGCCTAACCCTTGAACTTAGTGTGACTTTGAAGAAAATGACAACAATGATTATTTAGTACTAATGTGTTTGCTAAAATATTTATTTTAGTCCTAGGGATGCAAACTATAGATTTGGAAAACAAACACCACAAAAAAGTGATCAAAGCAAAAGACAAGACCTTGAAGATCATCTAGAAGACCCATAACATCAACAGAAGCCAAGCCCAAATGGTCGTACAGCAAACGACGGTCACCATGGGGATCGCATGGACTGGTCAATCACTATGTTTGATCAATGAACAAGCTTGAAAATCAAGATCCAAGATAAGTTGTATGGATCGGACAGTCCAATGCCCTACAAGAAGAATACATCAGACAATCACTATGTCTAGTCCGTCGAAATAGCTTAAAGATCAAGGTCCTTGTCAGTTAGATTGACCGGATAATCCACTCCTCCAAATCAATGGACCAGACAGTCGCTAAAGATGAAGAGCAAGTCCGGCAAAGTGTGTACTAACCGCATTGTCCGAAGCTGAGTTATATAGCAACATCCGGATGATAACCGACACAATTCCCAAACAGGGCTAATTGAGAAGGCATGGTCAAATGAACTGATCGGACAATTGATCAAACAATGCCAACTACTGGTTCAATAAATAATTTAAAATTACAATGGGTCAGAATATTGAATGTGTGACAAGATGCTAAGGACCAGACTATCCGGTCTATAGTATAATTGTGTCAGCCCCTTGGGTCTAAAAGGTTAGTTGGCTCTTAGGGTTATATAAGCCACCCACCTAGTCATTTGAATGTTGTTGGTATATGGGTGGTTGGATGGGCTCACTGGTGAGTACAGCCTAAGTAACCACATTGTAGTGTTGAGACACTTTTGAGAACTCTAGTTTCACAAAGTGGTTAAGTGCATATCTTTTTCATAGAATAGCTCTCGCGAGTGCTTGCTTAGACCGCTTAGCACATTGCTCTTGGTTGTGATCAAGATTTGTAGTGAGATTTGTGTACCTCTTGTTGCTAATGCTTACACATATTGCACATCATCTTTGTAAATGTGTAACTGGTAAGTCTTGTGAGATCTTCTGTAGTATGGAGTAGCAGCCAACTTATTTGTCAAAAGAGGCCCTAACCTTTTTGTCCGAAACTCCCCATATTGAAGATGGCACAGAGCATCGAGCTGAGTAATGGTTCATGGGAGTTCCCACTTACATGTGATGAGGACAGCTGAGATTATATATCCACTGGTTAGCCGAACGGGACCTATCGTACAGTAGCTTGGTAGGCTACATTCTAGGATTTGCATGTCTTTTTACGGTGAAGTGGCAACATTTTGCAAAATCTTAGTGTGCACATTTGAATTGTATCTTGCATAGGTTTTGATAAGTTAGAATTCACTACAAGAATAGCGAGAAAATTCGTCAGCCAGAAACCGACGAAATTAGGCCTATATCCGAAATTAGCCTTAGATTTCAAAAATTCCTAACTAATCCCCCTTAGGACATCATGGTCTACTTTCACCAACAAATGAACCTCTCACAAAATTGACTCAGTTGCGCCTTGCACCCATGATTCCGTCCATTCCCAATGTCACCAGAGCATCCTCATTTAATCCAAAGTTTAATCCTTTTGGTAGTGCATGATGATGGATGGTTCCAGCAACATGTCTGGTACCAACCAAATTATCAATAGATAGGCTGTGCCTCTGTCAAGTTCTAGAGTTGACTCGTATATGTGCTCCTTCTCGTTGGCCATCAAGCTCAAATATGACATTTTTAGAAATAATAAATGTAAGAAGAACTGCAAGCACTATTTTCCAGACCTTTGAATGCCTCAAAGACGCTCTAGGTGTACCATTTTTCATGCAGATTATCACCCTCATGTGTCGGAGCATTTGAACAACAAGAAACAACGATATATTCCAAGGCATTCCATTAGACATCAGCAACAGCAAGGCTGTTTTTTGTAAAGAATTTGCCATGATTTTTCGTAGGGAACAGCAGGCTTACTTTCCTGTCATAGAACAATGGCTAAGTACCATTCTGTAATAGGTTTTCATTTGTGTTGCTGTACATACTCTTTTCTCTTTTATTATATTCCTGTAGGGGGTAACCCCTCCAGTTCCTTCAAAAAAAAGAACTGGAAGCATGGACATCTATTATAAAGTGGGCTTTTACCTTCATATAAGAATGATTTCTATATGCGGCTACCACAATACATGAAGGCTTATGCGACGCCTTGGTGCCCTTCTTCACTGTTGGCGCTCTCTAATGACAAATTATTTGCATGATTTTATATGGTTTTTCACTGATTATGAGCGTATGTCAACTATGTCTTTCACTAACATTTATCTCTGATAATTGTGGATTTTTGTAATATTGTTTTGGAATTGTACGGTACTTGGTTTTTGCACAATTTAAGTTGTGTCTTTGCAAATTCACATTTGATCCACCTTGAGAGAAACAAAGCCTCAGAGAAAAATGAAGTCCAGAAGATCATAAATAAGGCAGGATTGGCCGACTACCCCCCCCCCTCTTGGGTCAGCCAAGTCCCCTATTCCAGAAGATTCTGGAAGTTATCTTCAAGAACCATATTGGTTATGGTATTAACAACAAGTTTATTTATGCAAAGTGCCAAGGGATCTCCAATAGCTATAAAAATTCACTCAAAGATGGAAGGTTTCGGCATAAACCGACTCATATCGAAGAATCTAGAGCTCTTATGCCCAAAAGCCAAAAGCAAATTTAGAAGCAACCTGGACCGACAAATCAAAAGATGGAAAGAATTGGACATAGGAAAGGGAAGGTTCAGCCGAGCCACCCCCTAAGTCGGCTTACCCTAGGACTTTTAATGTCGGTTTGCAGTTTCTTTTTTACAGTACCTCCACTAGGGTATAAAAAGAGAGGAAGGACCCTAGGGTCGATTATCCAAGTTCATTGTAGGCCTATAGAAGAAGAAGTGAGGGACATATAGGCAGAGGAGAGCTAAGGGTCGAGTTCCAGTCTAGGAATCAGAGGTGTTCTAATTCTTAGAGGTAATTAGAGGCCCACGGTGCTCTAATTACCTAGCTCTTGAGATCTAATCATATCATTGTGGGAAGTACGGTCATGGTCGTAACTTTGATATGATATCTATAATGAAGCATTGATCTTGTCTTTTATCATATTCTTGGTTTTAATTCTTTATGTTCTAGTTCTAGTACTTTATGTTCTTGATCAATATGCATGAGTACTTGAATCATGTTTTTAAAGGATTTTATCTTCTAGCGATCTTGATCTTCGATCTTATTTACTAGTGATGTGGTTTCATAGCTAGTTCTTGTGATCATAGTGACTAGAAGTTTGTCTATGTTTATCTTGTTATTAGACTACGCAAGTGATTAGAATCGAGGACTAATCATGTATGCCTTTTGAGAGATTCTCGTCGATTACCCCATTCTAAGTGACACGTGGGTAGAAGAAATATTAAGCTTGATTTAGGGGGTTTGATTGTTGATCTTGGTTTAATTATGCTGTGAAGTTTGTGCTTGATCATGCTTATATCTGCCTTGAGTTACTAGTATCTCACTGCTCTAATCCTATGGATGTACCCATCATGTCTCTCTTGGATCCAATTAAAGCTAGATTAGACTCTGGTTAATACCCTTTTGATCAGTTGCTCTAGTCATGTTATAATTGCTTATCATCTAACTCTAAGTAGATTAGAGGTAGATTAGATGTAGATTAGATATCTTTATAATACCTTGTTTTCCCTAAGTTTAAGTTAATTAATCCTTTATCAGTCGTTTCCACGGATTGATAAACCCATGATACTCATCCCGGAGAAAAGCTACACCAATATTGTCGCTTGCAGTATAAGATTTGTGAGTGCTTAAGTGTCATCAATATTCGCGCACCACATAGGGGACTTTTTGCTGTCTTTGTAGTGATGTGGCTAGACTGATCACCACTATGGTGCTCTACACATAGCCTCATGTCCAACCATCGTTGGCTTGGCCCAGTCTCAATGGAAGAGGTGTGCACATGACTTGTGGGTGCATAAACTTGTGCCATTGGGAGTGCATATATGGTGGAAATCTAATCCTCACAACTAGATTTTCGTTTTTCCATGAGTGCATTTGCACCCATTGGGTACCAAGTAGCTTCACCCTTGCCTAGCCTTGTGATGGCTTAGGTCTTGCTGGAGATCCAAGCGAAATCCCTAGACTTGTTCTTGTACCAACGCTAGAAAATGCAATGCTATGAGTATCGTATCCATTCATGGAGGCGTTGGTCAGGTTTCTCCTACCACTTTTGGTGTCTTTCTTGATATTTCCCCTATCTTATTCGGTCATCTATTCTTATGGTTGCCTCTTCTTGTCATCGTCTCCATAGGTTCCATGCCCCCTAGCCGCCTCCCTATTGGTCGTGCTAGATTCTATGGTGTCTCTAGAGGAAAGCCTGCTCTTTTGATCATTTTTTCTTGGCACATCTCTGCTTCTTCATTTTAGTGCACTATCCTCTCTCTATATCCACCCCTTGTTAGGTTGAGGCTGGGTCCTTGCGACATGGTCACAGCTCATCATGCTCTTTCCTTCCTGCTATGTGCCATTCATTCTTGTTTGTGTACCATCTCCGCCGTTTTAGTCACCAATGTGCACGCGTGGAGGATGGATCCTTTGGTCATATGCGAAGACCTTGGTTGGTTTCGGCTGCATGAACAATGGTGTTGCCCTTGGGCAATGTCGCCCTTGTTGAAGGCTTTGGGATTTTGAATAGGATCTAGTTTTTCTTCAGTTGAAAACCATGTTCGGTTCATTGGATGGGCGACGGCGGTGTTGGGTGCGCCATTTCATCCTTGGAGTTGTTGTCTTGAGGATGCTTTTGCACAGCTATCGGCATCGATGTGGACCAGCTAGGGCTTTGGTAGGCTATTCTCTTCTCCTGTAGGATGCTAGCCGCTCATTGTGTGGTGGTCTGGCTAGTTGAGTTACCCCTCAACAGCTAGACGTACTTTTTATTTTATTCATTTTATTCTTTACATATTTAGTAGGGTTTGCTGGAGAACCGAGCAAAATCCACCGGAACCTATACTAGGGCTGGCAACAATGGTGTTGCGAGTGTCATGTCCCTAAATGGAGGCATTGGTGTGGTCCAGCTGCTTTCAGTGGTCACCTTGGCGCTTCCCCCATCTTGTTTGGTCATATCTTCTTGTGGTCGCCTCCACTTGAATGCGTCCATCTTTGTTCCTACACTTGAATGCCATGTCACCCCTTGTTGGGTTCAAGGCTTCAGGCTAGGTTCTTATGGCATAATCGCTGCTCTCCGTGCTTTTTCCTTGCTTCTATTCTATGTGCCTTTTGTTCCTGCCTTCCATGTCTCCTCGTTTATTGTGGTTTGTGACGTGCCGTGTTTGAGGTTGGATCCTTGGGTCTCCTAGGCTTAGCGCCTTAGTCAGTTTTGGCTGCAGAAACAATGACACTGCCCTTGGGCAATGTTCACCTCGTTGTAGGCATTGCGATTATGAATGAGATCTCAGACAAAAATCTTCAGAAACTTCAAGCTAGGTACGATGGAGTCACGCGCAGCACTACTGTGCAGCTCTGCCGCCCACGGTCCATCCACGGCAATGCTGTTTCCATCGCCACTGACAAGCTTAGGGTCAGGATTAGGATTCCTGTTTCCGGAGGCTCCATGTCAGGTGACCATAGAGAAGGGGTTGGCGGAGGTCTCGGCCGACGGTGGAGACGATTGGTGGGCAGCAGAGTAGAGGCGACACGAGCCGCCAGAGCTGGGTAGTGGAGGACGGCCGGTGGGTGGTGAAGGCGATGAGGGAGAGGATGTCAGGGGGTGGTGGAGGTGAAGACGAGATTAGCATTGGCTGCGGCGGCAGAGGTGGCGGTAGCTGCCGGAGCCTAGAGAGGTGGTGGCCAACGGACGAGGAGTGGCCAGTTTAGTGGTGGGAGATGGTGGAGGGCGGCAGGAGCCTCCTCCGTAGTCGGGAGAGGTGCCGACAGCAGAAGCAAGGAGGCAGAGGTGAGGTAGCAGTGACACCGGCAAAAGGAACGACGGGACACGCGCTTGCGGCCACGCGACCCCTCGCACGCTAACCTTGTCCAAAATCTTTTACGATTCTTTGGATGGGCGATGGTGTTTGGTGTGTCGTCTTCTCTCCAGAGGCGCTGCCTTGAGGATGCTTTTGCACAGCTACAGACATCAATGTGGACTGGCTGATACTGATCACTTGTTGTGTGACTAGTTGATATGGGTAAAAACAGGATGGATACAGATGGGCAAGTCATTCCGTATCATATTCTAATGTATTTCAATCGGATTCGGGATCGGATACAGATAGTTTGAAATGGAACGGATACGGATACGGAGACCGGATATTTATCCAGATGGACAACGGACGAATACGGATATTAATTGGCTGGATACATACCGATACCGGATACTTGTCGGATAATGCATAAAATGCTTATCATTCTCTACGGTTTAGTTCGCGCATCAGCGCATAAAACAACTAAACATGAGCATTGCATATACCACAAATCAACGTGACAATATAGCAATAAATTCAGATCATGCAATAGTCCAACACAATAATTCAAATATGATGACAAAGTTTTAATCACACAATTGTAAAGAATTTGAGTATGACTTGTTTCCTTATATGTTTACAGAATTTTTTTAATAAGACAAATAATTAAGCTTTGAAAAAGTCAAATCCGACCTATATTTAAATATAGAGGGAGTATAAAAGATCGACACACGTGACCCTATGAGTGTATAACATATAGTGATATTTTATATGGTATATACAACGCGTTGGCATATAGGTTAATATATGTTACTAACCTAATTAACATGCTAAATAACTTATTTTGATTATTTCATCACCAATATAGGTTTAAACAAAATAAACTCCCTCCGTATTTAAATATAAGTCGCGGTAGACTTTTTTTCGAAACTTTGATCCTTCGTCTTATTAAAAAATTTATATTTTATCACTTATTTTGTTGTAATTTGTTTTACCATTGTAGATATATAATAGTTTGAGTATGACTAGTTTTTTATATTTATGTTTATACAAATTTTGTGAATAATACGAAGGATCGGAGTTTTAAAAAAAAGTCAACAGCAACTTATATTTAAATATGGAGAAAGTACGAACTACAATGTTGTAGATCTCATCGAGCACTACAATTTTCATATAAACTTTATTTTCATACGAGTTCATATGTGAAAGTTATGTTTTTTGTAAGTATTAAATACATAGAAAAAGAAAAATGGGTACCCTGAACTCCGGGTACCTGTATCCACCCACCTATCCTCGGTACTTACCGGATATTGACGGTGCCCTATTATCCCAGTAATACCTGTATCCATCCCGGATGCAAAAATACCCATTCCGTTTCAATACCCGTATCCGGTACCCGCTCCGGGTATCCGTCTCGTTTTCACGCCTACTAGTCGAGTTGCTCCTTCTCCTATATCTTCTTTTGCCTTATTTTTCTGCTACTTAATGAAAATCATGGTCAGTTCTATGTTCTAAGACACAAATTCGAAAGTGTCTGTCTACGAGACATGCAGATTCAAATGTTTTAGGATATCCTAACACATGATTTTTGGACCCTTTGATATTGAGATGAACGATCAGATCTCTCCCTCACTCCACTCTCTCTCTCCCACATCCACCCGCTCGACAACGCGTCCCCGCCTACCTCACCTTGCCACCTCCCTGCCACTGCCACCCTACACCGCAACTCCTCATCCCCACCTCATTGTCGCCCAGCCCGTCTCCAGCAGCTCCAGTTGTCAGATCCACCGTCGCCTCGCCCTTTGTCCGCCCACAGCTCGCTCAGCTCCCCCGCTGCCACCACCTTCACCAGCTCCGGCAACGTCCCCACCACCTCTGTCGCTGCCTACCACCACTGTCGACGCTAACCGAGGAGGAGATCGACGCCCCCCCCCACCTCCTCCACCACCCAACCGCCATCCTCCACCCCCATCGCATGCAGGGCGCTCGCGTCCTTGCCGCCCTACCCTCCAGCCATCACCACCGCCGGCCCGGCTGCCTCCCCAGCACCCTCTTTGAAGTCCATAGATCATAGGTAACCCCCACGGCCCCGCCCTGAAACCCCAAACCCTAACCTTGCCAGAGTTAGGGAAAAAGCTGAGATGACCTTCTTGGATTGGTCGAAAATTTCAAGTGCTAGATCCCTAAAACACACTATTGTTGTATAGCTTTTTCACATTCCAAATGTAAGGTGAGTAGCATAGCTGCAAAGCAAAACCTGTCCATTCTCTCATGAAAAATAACTCCCATCAATACAGAATGGAGCAGGAATGTACAGGAGAGAACACTGACATCTACGGTACATCTCGTCAACTCCTCAGGTAGGCAAGCCATAGCCATGCTTCGGTTTGTATCACCATCATCAGTAGTATTCAGTTACAAGCAGAGGAAGCAGGGGCGGGTGCTGGTTCCTGAGATGGCGCCGTGTCGTCGAGCTCCCTGAGCATGGCGACCACCTGCAGCATGTTGGGTCGCTTGGACGGGAAGTCATCCACGCACTGCAGCGCCAGCTCCAGGAACGTCGCGATCTCCCTCTCCTCGCCATCCACGGCGGCGATCACAAGCTCCGGGTCAACGACCTCCTTGCCGGCGCCCTCTCTGACCTTCATCTTGACCCAGCCGACGAGGTTGGTGTCCCCGAAGTCCTCCTTGTCCGTCGGCCTCCTCCCCGTGAGGAGCTCCAGGAACACCACGCCAAGGGAGTAGACGTCGCCCTTGGCGGTGCACCGGAAGCTCTGGTAGTACTCGGGCGGCACGTACCCGGGCGTCCCCGCCAGCGTGCTCACGCTCAGGTGCGTGTCCAGCGCGCTGATCAGCCGCGCCATGCCGAAGTCCGCGACGCGGGCCTCCATGTCGCCGTCGAGGAGCACGTTGCTGGACTTCATGTCCCGGTGGATGATGTGCGGGATGCAGTTGTGGTGGAGGAAGCAGAGGCCCCTGGCGGCGCCGCGCGCCACCCGCTTCCGCCGCTCCCACGGCAGCCGCAGGGCCCGGCCGTGGAGGCCGTCCTCCAGGCTCCCGTTGCTCATGTACTCGTACACCAGCAGCCGCTCCTCGCCGATCTTGCAGTATCCCAGCAGCGGCACCAGGTTCCGGTGCTTGATCTTGCCCAGGGTCTCCATCTCCGCCGTGAACTCGCGGTCGCCCTGGTAGCTCAGGTGGATGAGCTTCTTGATGGCCACGCAGGACCCGTCCTTGAGCGTCGCCTTGAACACCTCGCCGAACCCGCCGGAGCCCACCAGGCTGCCGGCGGAGAACCCGTTGGTGGCCTCGATCAGCTGCGTGAAGGTCAGGCGCCGGAGCTGCCTCTGGAACGTGGCCACGTTAATGCTCAGCGCCTCCTTCTCCGCCTTGCCCAGCTTCCAGGTCGTCGCGGTCCGCGTCCCGTCCTGCAGGCTGCTCAGCATCCGCGCCTCGCGCGCCTCCTTCCGGCGCGCGCGCGCCACCACGAAGCACGCCGCCGCCAGACCGCACGCCACCACGCCGGCGACCAGCACGGCCAGGATCACGCTCCACAGCGCACGCCTGTCAGGAGGGCCGCTGCCGGGCTCCGCCAGGACGGACTCGGTCGCCCTCGGCGGCGGCCCGCACGGCAGCAGCGGCATGCCGCAGAGGCCCGGGTTGCCCGCGTACTGGCTCGCCGGCAGCGTGCTCAGCTGCCCGAGCTGCGGGATCTCGCCGCTGAGGTCGTTGTCGTAGACGTCGATCTGCACCAGGAACGAGAGGTTGGAGAAGGAGTCCGGGATGCCGCCGGACAGCGCGTTGTGCGAGACGTCGAACACGCCGAGGTTGCGCAGCCGCCCCAGAGACGCCGGGATCTCCCCGGTGAGGTTGTTCCGCGCCAGGTCCAGCACCTGGAGCACCGCCATGTCGCCAAACTCCTCGGGTATGTCCCCGGTGAGTGCGTTGTACGAGAGGTCCAGGTACTCCAGCGTCTGGTACCTTGTCCAGCCGCTGACCGCCGCGCCGGAGTAGAGCCGCGTGAAGTCGCAGGTCTTGAGGGTGGGCACCTGCAGCAGCCGCTCCGGCCGGATGCCGGCGAACTCCAGCAGCCCGCCCACGCCCTTGCACGAGTTCCCCACGTTGCGCACGAAAGCCAGCGTGTTGCCGGACAGGATCCCGCTCAGCGGCGTCGACCCGAGCTGCCGGCCAAGCCGCCGCGGGATCTCGCCGGTGAGTCGGTTGCTGTTGAGGTCCAGCCACATGAGACTGCTGCAGTTGCCGAGCTCCTTGGGGATCACGCCCTCCAGGCTGTTGTTCGCCAGCTGCAGCACGGCGAGCCGGGTCAGCCGCCCGAACTCCGGCCGGATGGTGCCGGTGATCCGGTTACTCGTGAGCGACACCCACTCGAGGCCGGTGCAGTTGAACAGCTCGACGGGGACGTCGCCGCCGATGAAGTTGTTGTTCAGGATGAGCGTGCGGAGGCCGCGGCATTGCCCCAGCTCCGCCGGGATACGGCCCTCGAGGCCGTTGAACCACATGACCAGCTTCTCGAGGCCGCGCAGCTGGCCCAGCTCCGGCGGGATCTGGCCGCGCAGGTAGTTGATGCTGAAGTCGATCACCCTCAGCCGCGAGCAGTTGGCGAGCCCCGGCGGGATGGCGCCGGTGACCATGTTGTCCGGCATCCGGAGCTCCTCCAGCGCCGCTCCGGGCGAGCACAGCTCCGCGGGCAGCGCGCCGGAGATCTTGTTGCTGCTGAAATCGGCCACCCTGAGGCTCGTGCAGGAGGCGATCGTACTCGGGAGGGAGCCCGATATGAAGTTGTTGCTGAGGAGCAGACTCTCCAGCGACGTCAGGTTGCCGAGCACGGTGGCCGGGATGGCGCCGGTCAGCATGTTGTTCGCGGCGTCGAGCAGGCGCAGGCCACGGCACGAGGACAGAGACTCCGGGATCGGTCCCGTGATGTTGTTGCTGGACAATTTCAAAACTTGCAGCGACGCGCACGCGCTCCCGACGCTATCGGGGATGGAGCCGGTGAGGTGGTTGGACGAGACGTCGAGCACCTGTAGACCGGCGAGTCCGGCGACGGACTCTGGTATGGGCCCGGTGAGGCCGTTGTACGACAGGTTGAGCGTCCTGAGCCCCGCGCTGCGAGACAGCGCCGGCGGGATCGCGCCGCCGAAGCGGTTCTGGGAGAGGTCGAGCAGCGTCAGCGTGTCGGCGAACGACATCCTGGAAACGTCGCCGGAGAGGTTGTTGCCCGAGACGTCGAACACCCGGATGCTCGGCGCGGCGGCGACGAGCGACTCCGGGAACGCGCCGGTGAGGTTGTTCCGCCCGAGGCGGACGTCGGTGAGGTTCGGGTAGCGCGCGAGCAGGTCCCCGGGAATGGTGCCGCCGAGGCCGCCGTAGGAGAGGTCTAGCGTCTGCAGCGCGCGCGGGAGGCCGAGCAGGTCGGTGGCCTCGGCGTGGAGCCCCGCGCCGTTGCCGGAGAGGTTGAGGTGCTGGAGCGTGTCGATGGAGGACAGTGCGGCGAGCGACGCGCGCCCGGCGACCAGGCCGCTGCCGGCGAGGTCGACGCGCGTCACCCTGCCGTCCTCGTCCTCACACGCCACGCCGTGCCAGCTGCATGTTGTGCCGCCGTCACTCCCAGTGGTCGGCTGCCATGACGAGAGCACCCCTCCAGGGTCTTTCTGAACGGAGGCCTTGAACCGGAGGAGAGCATCAGCGTCTGCCGCCGCCACCGACGTAAACACTGACGACGCAGAGATCGAGGATACGAGGAGCAAGATGCCGAGCATGTCCATTGTGATGGAGACGATGGATCAGAGACGACAGAGATTGGTCTGTGGTTAGCAGCATCTATCAAAGCAGCATGATGGTGGTAGAGCGAGGGAAAAGGAGTGAGAAAGCAGACAGCAGGCAATTGTTTGTTTTTAATTTGGGATGGCTTTGGTTTGAGAGTAGCTAGTAGCCTAATACGTAGGATCACCAATCAAAGGTTGGGCAGAGCCTCTGCTTCCACGTTCCACTAGGTCAAGGAAACATTCCTTCTCGTTGCCTTTGTCAGCTGCTGCATATATAGGGTGTGTGTTGGATGCTTGCATATATATAGTGCTGGCGTCTCTTGGATGTGTAGGGGTGCATGGATACTGGCACATCGTTCAGTTCAACCATATACGTACGTATATATGTATATATATATGTATATGTATATATATATATATATGTAGTCTATATAACCCATAATATATAGATGTTAAGAAAATTCCTTATTTGAAAAAAGCTTCATGTCCTTTGTGCCACTGGAAAATTTTGAGAACCTTATCTGCCATCCACTTAAACGTTTATTACTCGTCTACCATTCTCCATCTATTGTAATGATAGCTGCCGTTAAGTAGATAAGAAATTATGTTTTTAGCCGTACATCTTTAAACGTGTATGTCTTGGCTGTTTTAACCTTTTTAGCTATGTTTGTCTACATCACCCTTTGAGGCTAAGTACAACAATAGAGACCAAATAGAGGATCAAATTGCATATGGCAGCCACGTCAGCGCCATGTCATCGCCGGCGCCACATCAGCTCCACGTCGCGAGATTGCTGACGTGGCGCTAACGTGGCGCTGACGATGACGTGACTGCCATGTACAATTTGGTCCTCCGTTTGGTCTCTATTGTTGTATTCAGCTTGAAAAAAAACAAACTATTTTACGCTTTAACGTATCGGGAACCGTAAAAAAACCACATGTGGTTTTGCTAGGTGGTTTTGATAACATGGTAATTTGACAACATGTTAAGTATGAAGGGTGTCCACATAACACAACTAATTTTGTGTTCAAATCACACCTCCAACTATTTTCTTGGGTTGAGTCACCCCTTAATAAAAATTGAATTTTTTTGTTGCACAATGACTCAATGATCAAGTTGAATTTTAAGTTCAAAATTTGTGAGGTATAAAGGACATCATAATTTATGCTACAAAAGTATGCAATGATTTTTATACAATTTTATAGGTTAGGCAACTAATAATCAATTAACATAATTAATATCAGATTGTATGAAAAGTATTGACAAAAAACCAAATATATCTTCCCAAAATCTAATTAACCATATTAATATATAATTGCATGAAAAATATTGATGAATAAGCAAAATATTTTTTATAATATAATTATAAAAATATATTGTGGTTTTTATCATTACTTTTCATACAATTTTATATTAGTAAGGTTAATTTATTATTAGATGTAAATTATGATGTCCCTTTTAACCTTGAAAATTTTGAACTTAAAAATGAACATGATCATAGTGCACCCAAAAAAATATTAAGAGGTGGGTCACACCAAATGAAGGCCCCTTTTGGAACAATGAAAAGTTTCCATATGCCCAATTCATTGCTCAAATACATAATACTTCTATAATTTCTAAATAATACCATAGGTTTTAGAAATATTATAGTATCTTACACCATGAAATGTTTGGTTGTCTTATGAAAAACTTGCGTTCAACATCATGGTTAGGGGTGGTAAAGGGCCCTTAAATTTTGCTTAGACATTTTAAGGATCAGGTCCAAAACGAATCGGATCACATTCCTATTCATTTTTGAACTAACAATCATCAATGGCTCATTTAGATTGTTAACAAATATTTGGATCATGACCCACTACCACCCCTAATCATGGTTTTAGTAGCTATCATGGGTGTCATGTCCACGGATGTCTCATAAAGACATATTGTGACTACTCTGCTTAGGTGGGTCGAGTGGTTTAGCTTGCAGAACAAGGCGACGGGCGACGTAGCTCTCAATCAAGCCTACTCCGATTGGATGATAGCGTATCTATTAGAAACTCTGTGTTGTAATCTTGGCATGTAATCTTGATAGATACAGACTTTTAACCCTAGCTAGGGTGTTACACGATTTAGGGCCCGAACGTGTCTAAATCGTCGTCTGCTTCGCCTTGATCACCTTCAAAACCATCATAGGCACTGCCGGTACTTAATCCCGGCAAATATCATGGTATTTTTTTGGACTATGTGAAACTTCAAACCTAAACTTTTTATGGCTATGGGCTATGGTTAGCTTTATGTATATTGTCCGGCCATAGTTTCAATAGAATTACATAAAACCATGGTATTGTACACTACAGGAAAATGGCATTCTAGATACATTTTGATAGCAACGCTAGCTAAAGGTCACAACACAAATGATGTAAACATGCTTTTTTTTGACACGTTTTTTTTGGAATGTCCTAAATTGACACGATTAGAGTGTTGAGAGATATGAAGTGACGCTTGTTGTCATGTTATTTAAAATATCTCAACATGACACGTAGTTAGCCATGCTATAAACCATCGGTAGTATCTAGACACGACATAAGCGTGTCAAACAAACGTGCATATGCATATAAATATGTTTTTTGATACAACTTAAAAATATCTTAAAATAACATGAATTAAGACACATTTTCAACCGTCAATAGCATGGAGAGTATCAGACAAACGTGTTTATAGGCACACAAAGACGTTATTCGATACGATATTAAAAAGTTAAAATTCATTAATGGTAAATATAAATAGATTGCATTACTTAACTACTTATATGTGATAAGTGGTCTAGTGGTGGGGAGGCATTACGTGAGGTATGAGGTTGTGGGTTTGGTTCTTAGCGCTTGCATTGCATAAAAATCATATACTGTAGTAATAAATATTTTTTACTATTTTAAACGCATATTGAAATGTCTTTACAAAATATAACAACGTAAATAGACACGTTGTATAAATGTATTTATAAAAGTGTATCAAAATGCATAGACATGCATATAACGTTTCAATGAAATATCTCTTTATCAACTATAGATACGCTATAGTAATCCGTCTCTACAATCTCTGACACGGTGCTTGTGAAGGTGTTAAAACGTATCTATTATATAAATAAAGCGTATTACAGGATCGGCATGTTAAGAAAATTACAAGGTATTCTAGACTGTGGTATTATAAAGCATCACTATCAAACCGGCTCTAAACACACACAGAGACACACTTTACAGACGGCATCAAAGATCGTTTCCAAATCTGAGAGCAATACTTGTGTTAGTCTATTTTGAAACTACCGTCATTTTTTTCGTCGAACTATTTACATGATGTGTGATCTCAATACAGACAAGCCATGTTCTCCATAACATCAACACAACTCATTTTCAGCTATATCTCTTGGGATTCTGCCAGACATCTTTAGGAGCCATTCAGGTCCTGTATAGGTAAATTGATCTTTTCTCTGGATATGTCATTGCTTCCACATTTTATATCTTAACTGCGCATAATGCTTACACTCCACTACTACATGGTACTCTGTTTTAGGATCTGATTCACATATCTCACAAATGTTTGTTGATTCCAATTTTTGGCCCATTTAGAATGCTGAAATTTTTCATCTTCACATGGGTCCAACGGAACCATAAACTAGTGTGCATCTCAAAGAAACTCATCTCCACCTCTATATTTAACGGATATTATATCATCTCCTCTTCCCTCAAAAATTTTGAGAAAAAAAAATCTGCCTCTCTCCTAAAAGAAAAGAGGGACAACTCTAGAACCCCACCTCCCTACTGTTCTACCTCCGCACAGGCTCCACTCGCTCCACCACCGCCTTGGAATATGGCACTACTTCCACTCATACTCTGCGTCCTAATTAAACTTAACAGCCTTGCTATTCCTCACAACATTCAAGTGCCTATCCTATGGAAGTGGTTATACCCACGTGTGACATAGTGATGTTGGCAACCGCATGGTGAAGATGAGGATAAAAAATAGTGAGAAGCTCTGTTGAGCACCGCTGTCACCCTCCTCTTGCTCACCATGCGAGAGAGAAAAATGAGGATAATCATGAAAACAAGAAATAAAAGTGTTAACAACATATAGGTGGACCCGAAATGTAAGGGGGCATTTAGGGGAGATGAGATGAGTAGTATGTTAGAGGATTTGACAACAAATACACTACAGGAACATGTTTAAATTTCATCGGCTAGATACCGACGAAATTATACTAATACTAATACTAATACCGACGAATTTAGCCTAGTTGATGAACGCAAATGTATATATGAGATATGGTGGATAGGCGTGAAGGTTGGACCGACGCCTAAGAGGGGGTGAATTAGGATTTATAAAATTAAGGTTCTCTAAAAACTACAACTACTAAGCAAAACCTATGCAAGATAAGACTAACTATGTGCACTATGGTTTTGCTAAGTGTTGCTAACTTTATCGTGACCAAGTCTTGCAACCTAGTTCCACCTAGAAACTAAACTATCAAGCTAGTCTAGAATGTAATAACACAATTGCTAGAAGGTAAATGCAGAAACTAAAGAGATGGATAGAGTGATATGCAAACTCCCATTGATGATGGCAATGACAGCACAAGAATGAGACACTTGAGATTTTTTTCTGAGGTTTGGGGATACAGCCTACTCCTCATTTGGTGCCCCCATAAAGGCTTTGCTCTAACCCAGTCCTCAAAGGAATACGACCTCGCCCTCACAAGAGTGGAGGATGGCAAAGTGATTTGCAAAGGTCAAGCAACCTGGTCGGGTAGCTCCAGATATCCCTCCTACACACACCACCTGAGTCCTTTCTCTCGCGTAGGCCTTGTAAGGACTATGACATCGCCTTCGCAAGGGAAGAGGATGGACAAGGCTATTGGGGTCTTTCACGGGACTTCTCACGGACGCTCTCCACTGTCTCCACTAGGTGAGCTTTTGGCCAAAATACCAAGGACCTCTCTCCCTCTCACAAAGTAAGGTGGTGGCCACCCCACACTCCAAAAGATCTCGCAAGACTACAAGCCGCACAATTACAAAGTCAACATGTATACAGACACGTGTAATAGATAAACAAGGCCTAAGCAAAGATGCTTTGAAAGCTCTAGCTATGTTGGGATGTGTCTAGTTGGCTCTGATGATGGTTGAGATCTAGAAAATGTGTCTCAAAACTACAATATGCTCAGGAATAACCAACCGTACAATGGAGGCCAGCCTAGAGGGTATAAATAGTCCAAGCCTCAAAAATAGCCGTTGGGTATGAGCTGCACTACGCAGACTGCACCATCGGATCGTCCGGTGCGTACAACCTGACTAGCCGTTGGAGTCGACCGTTGGAACTGCTGCAGACCTATTGTGAGCACCGGACCGTCCGTTGGTACACCACCGGATACACGCCCGAGGTCTTCATTGTTGAGTCTCAGTCCAAAACGTCTGGTGTATACACCGGACCGTCCAATGGTAGATCACCAAACCGTCCAGTGCGTTGAAGCAATGGAATGCGATCTTCTCCTCGTCGTCGACCTAGAATGTCCGGTGGTATCACCAGACCGTCCGGTGATACAATACCGGACCGTCTGGTGCGTGTAATTGCATCGGGTCTTGACTCTTCAATCTTGGTCTTCTTCTACGGTTGGACCGTTCGGTGGGGCACCACCATACCATCCGATGCGTGAAAAATTCCGGCCCGCTAACCAACCAGCTGGACCGCCGTGTCGTGCATCACGATTGCGTCTTGATGGAGTTTTGGGTTTTCTCTTGTACTCTTTAAGCCCTACTTTGAGGTGTTTATATCAAAGTCTATCAAAATCACGTTAGAAAACTAAGTACAAGGCTTAAAGTCTATTTTCCTTACAAAACGATCTTCTATATACATTTTTGAGAGATGGTTGGCAGAAGATTTGTTGGGAGATCGCTTAACGCACATGGAATACCCGATTGGTAAGTACTCCATCATTAAATATATTTTGGTATTTTGCTTCCTCCATGTGATATATGCTAATGCTCTTCTCTAAATTTGGTCAAAATTTAAAAAGTTTGACTTAGGAAAAATTTTAATTTCCCTTATATTGTAGAAGAGAGTGAGTACAAATTTAGATGGTGGTCTCGGCTTGGTGGACTACTTATTAGCAGCCAGAAGAAAGGGCAATTTCATTTCAGTTTTGATCTTTATCTTAGTGCTCGTGATTATTAGATGTGCTGCAAGCAAAAACATTCTAACGCTTTACAGGTACTTTTTTTATTACCAAGGTTGCTTTGCTTTGCTTTGCTTTGCGATCAACAACCACAGGGGGTAATGATGTGTGTGCGTGAGGATGGAAAAGGAGGGGCCGGTGCTCCATGCACTTCACAAAGTGAAAAGGCAGCAAAATTCAGTGGTCCACACCAGAAAAAAAAAGGGAAGCATAATATCTGCACACATCACATAATCCCCTTCTCTGTTTCTCAGGCCTCTAGTAGTATATTGTAAAATGAGTGTTTTTTAAACAAAACATCTTACATAAAATTGTACTATATATATCCTGCTGGGAAAAGCAAATAAATATATGCTAGAATAAAAAATAAAAAATAACCTGGAAAAAGAAATAAAAACATATCTAGAAAAATGAAATAAGACTTGCATGCTTCTTCTTAAATGATGTAGCAACACTCCTGCTAAATTTTTTTTGGAAAAAGATTATCTAGTTTTATGGAGTGTTTGGATCCCCTGGCTAAAATTTAACCCCCGTCACATCGAATATTTGGACGCTAGTTAGAAGTATTAAATATAGTATAATTATAAAACTAATTACACAGATGAGGACTAAACGGCGTGACAAATTTATTATGCCTAATTAATCTATGATTAGCAAATGTGATGCTACAGTGACCGTTCGTTAATCATCGATTAATTAGGCTTAATAAATTCGTCTCGTTGTTTATTTATCGTCCGTGTAATTAGTTTTCTAATTAAACCATATTTAATACTTCTAACTAGCATCAAACATGATGTGGGTTAAATCTTAGTCCTTGCATCCAAACACGCAGTTGGTCTTCTTTCAAACGACAAAATAACCCAATTTCTAGACATGTCAACATCATTTGATATCATGGTCTGATGTAACATCGATTACCTGTAAGCATGGTGGAGTATGATGGTGCAGGTCTCTACATATAAAGTATATGACGAAGATGCCATAGATCCCTAATAATCCTCTTGGTATGCTGATATGCGCATGTAATAGTAGGATGATATACACTTGCCGTGACCCAAATGGGCGCTATAAAATACCTGCAGCATGCAAGGGGATTTGTATCTCCTCGAGTGCTCGATGTCATTTTCACGCTTTGGTGCCGCACGTGTAATCATAATTATCGCCACAAGCAGTAGGGTTGGCAGATCCCAGCTTTCAATGTTTGGTTACAAACTTTGTGAGACGATTTAGATGCCGGGGCTGATGATGATTATCAAGAAACACACATATAAGTATCATGTTAGTATGTGTATCTCGTTTTTAGCAAAAGCGGGCACTGATTGAATTAAGTTATGCATGGTCTTCTTCTTTATAATGTTTATGTACATTGGTTGCTACAATAATGTGCACCCTTTAACAACAAGCTAAGATGGCTGAGAGATCTGAAACAGGGGTACTTTACAGTGAGGCAATCTCATTGTAAGTGAAACTTGAAGCCCTACAACTACAACATCCAGCCAGACCCCGCAAAAAAAAAAAACATCCAGCCCGAGACAGCGGGGTGCACCAAAACACTCCAAAAAGGTTCATAATTAGATATGCATGACATGCGTGACATGCCAAAAGAGGGCCCATTTTCGTTCTAAAATTCATTACAAAAGGCTTGACTAAAATTAAAACTATGGGCTGCTAAGTTTTTTTTATATATGGTATAAATTTCAAAAGAAGAAAGTACAACTATTAGGCTGGATTTTGAAGTTACAACAAAAACAAAGAGCAAAGAGAGAATTACCTATTTGGCCAAAAAAAATTTGGTGCTTCCTTTCTTGGTCTAGAAGACCTAGAAATTTTGTTTCATTCCTTTCTTGGCACTTCTGTCCATTTACAGTTAAATGATAAATCTACTCTTGTCTTTTTTTTAATATAAAATTGAATTGGAAAATACTTGCTATAGGAAGAATGCTTCAAATATTACAAAAAATTTATATGTTCACTTTGTTGTATATGTAGCTCATCGTAAAAGTTTGAACCTCAATATATAGATCTTAATGGGTGTTTTGAAAATGACAATAATGTTGAAGTAAAGTTAGATAATAGAGAAATGTTTATTTAATGTGCATAATAAATTCCATTAAAAATTTGGAAGCAGCTTCGTTATGTATAGGACTAGAAAGTATTTTTGGGGATTTTCTTCTCATTCCATTTGACACAGATATGGACGGAAGTGCCAACAAAGGAACGAAACAAAATTTCTAAGTCGAGTAGGGAACAAAAATTTTTTGTGGACCAAGAAAGGAAGTACCAAAATAATTTGGGCCAAATAAGTAATACTTTCAAGAGCAAATGGCTAGCTAGGGATGCAGCATATATAACGATGGGTTCACCCATTCGCCTTTTCCCCTCTAGTGAAAAAACCACCACAATGCAAGATGCCCTCAACTTTTCACGAGCATAGTTTACTGCTGCAATCCATGCTCGCCTTTATGATTAAATTGATAAAGCACCTTTGCACTCAGCATCCCTCATGGCATGTGCAGATTGATGCGTTCGTCCTCAGCACAGATCTTTCTTTTGTTTTTGTAACCGTGATCACGTAAAAGCTTTAGCAGTGCTACAAGGACTCCGACTTAAAAAAAGGAGAGGAGGTGAATTTGTTCCTAATCATTTGACTAAAACTACTGTTTAAACCATTACATAACATAAACCAATTTCGGCCCGTGCGAGAGGGAGTGCAGGCTGTTCCATCGAACGGGGCCCCAAATTCTTGGGGGCCCCAAGCTCTACCGCTGCAAAGCCAGTCTAACAGTAGAATAGATGTAGCGTGGAAACCGCCTCCTGGATTAGGTCTACTAGCCAGCAGCCACCAAGGCCTACTACTCCGAACTCGAAGTCAAGATGATTTTTAAACATTTTTCTTCAACCTGACGTTATCTTTTTTCGTTCATTTGATGATATGTCAATGCAATACCCTTCTTTATAAATTATTTTCCAACTTTGTTGATTAAATATTTTAATTTTATTTATCTTTTTATATGTATATGGGGGTCAATTGGTCTAGTATTTCAAGACTATCCATGTGATGTCTACTGCTAAACGTTGTAGAAAATATGAATCTGGTTATTAAAAACATATGGACGAAATTGTCTAAATAAAAATTATCAATCAAGAGTTGAATAGGTCTATGGATTTTTTCGCTTCATATGGTTGGCCTTTTGTGTCTCAGACTGGACCATAATTTTGGATTGTGTCTCGGTGTGTGAATTTTGTAATAATTTTGGTTAGATATACCTTTCTAAGAGGTTAGAAGCCAGATTCGTTCCATTATCTAAAAATACTATCCATGTGTTGTCTACTACAAATCAGTGTAGAAAAATAAGAATCCGGTTATAAAAACAATAGTATAAAAATGAAGTTGTCTAACAAAAACTATCGACCAAGTTCACAATATCCAGCAAAACTTCATTGCAGAATCACCTCATTGTTGTGTACCCTCCTACCGACAAGATACCGATCGTCCCGTACTAAATATATTATAACTTTTACATTAAGGTTATTTTATTTTTCTAGTGAGATAGGCCGCGTTGTAAAGTTTGGTACTGGGCCAACGAATTTCTTGACACGGTTAGATAGAGCTAAGATTTATGTACTGTAATCTTATACTTATCAAAAGACTTATAATCTATAGTTAAACCAAATCAACTAATATGGAATGGTATAAGCACACACACAAATGTGGAAATATAAATGTGCTAAGTAAAGATATCAAGGTAAGGGAATGCAAACTCTTGAAAAGATACGAAAAATTTATACCATGGTTCAGTTAGGTTAGCAAGACTACCCCTACTCCACGTTGGCTGACTACCTAGGCAATTGGTGCAGGTACCGAGTCTCTTTCGATCACCATCTCGCACTGGCCATGCCAGCAATTGATGCAAGTACTGAGTCTCTTTCGATCACCATCTCGCACTGGCCACCAAAACACGCCAGCAAGCAAAACCTAAGTGCCACCAAGTCACTAAGACAAGACCACCCCCACTTCTCTCTTGGTCACCACATATCTACTACGGAGTTTTATCAAAAAAAAAAAAGCTACTACTCATCCCCACAAAAAGTTGCACCATTCCACAAAAGTTAAACAGTCAAATGACAAGTACAGTTGCTTTCGGTAACAAAACTTCTCTTCGACTAGCTCTCGCACGAACTAGGCCTATGCATGCAAGCTCTGAACCACACTTACAAAAGCTCTCTTAAGCTTGAATGTGCACTAAGCTCATGATTGCTGATTGCAGTTCATTGAATACTTTGGCAGCATTGTCACACTGACTGTTGGAGATCTCGAACATGCTCATTGAAAAAGGCTAACTGAACGCTAGTTAAACCGATATTTGTGCAAAATCCCTTCACTGATAACTGATAAACATAACTCCCAACTAGCTCCAATACATCGACGTACTAACCGGGTGCTATGCTAGATTAACTAGTGGGACTATTGCCCAAAACTAAACCCTCTAGACTAGGCATGAAACTAGGACTAGTACAAACAGATATGTGCGGATACAAATACATATAATTATTTTTCTCTTGAATCGGGTTAAGGTATGGATAGTCCGGATATTGCTGTATAGCTCGTCGCCATATTAATATACAGTTTTGAATCTCCAGACACGGATACGGTTCGAATATTAACTATTCGGTACGCATATTGGGTGTCCCATTTAGTCTCATCACCCCTTCGAGTGAACGGATAATCAGAAAATATCCATCCCAGTTTTATCCCTACTCTGGACAATTGCACTGATGTTCACATTTCTTCAACGTCATATTAACCAGTGTATGAGATTTCCTACCCTTCACTCCTCAAATGCAACGATGTAGTGTTTGCATACAATGCCAGTTTAACTGGTGTATGCAAATACCCATTTGGCCATTTCTCCAAGCCATGTATACGCTGGTTGATTAGATGCACCGACGCTAACTTCCTCCTATACATCGATTAATCATCGTCAGAAGTTTCTTTTTCTTTTTTTTTCATCTCTTTGATTTAAACTTTCCTTGAAATGCACCAATGTTTGTTTTTTCTTCACATCGGATTACCTAGTGCTTCAAATCTCCACAAAGCTTAGGGCGCTACCCTATACAACTCCCGAGAGACAGCTTCGTCTCAAGTCTCAACCCCCGCCCGCTGAACAGCTAGTGGGACCATTGTTCGGACTGGCACTTAGAAACTTGGGAATATACATCTAAACAAGTTCTTAATCCAAGTGATGTTGTCACTCAATCGCAAAATAATGATCTGAAACATGCATGGCAAAAGAAACTATTTTCGCTACAAGTGCGTATGGATCAGTACTACCCTCTCTGGTGTTACTAGATGTCGTTAGGATATAATGAATTAGCCTGTGTACAGTTCAAAATTTTGGTTATAATGTCAACCATTTTCGACTGGAGGTAGTAATATTTCAGATAACAATCATCATTAGAGTCAGTGGAATGTATTTGGATAGCATGTCTATGTGGTATCATACATGTTGATACTTCTCTCTGTAAATTTGATCAAATCTCAAATAATTTGCCCTAGGTAAAACTAGAAAAATATACTTTTGTGGGACTAAGGGACTAATTCATATCTCCAAAAATATCAAATGCAGGGCACATGAATGTTTGGAACTCCAAGACACGGAAACAAAAATTTCTAGGCATGGTTTTATTCAAACTTTGGTAACATTAAATTGTTAGTATATTTGAAAATATTTGTATTGGAATATGAACATCGTATAAATATATTTATACATTTTTATTGTCATGATTTTTTGCAAAAAGAGTACCTGAAGACTCATCCTGCATATCTTGAGATTGACGAAGTCATTGTACGCACAGACCCGTCAACAGATACATTGCCTATCACCAAAGTGCCGTATGTCAAAGACTTCAATCCGAGCGCGTAGGTTACACCGCAATAAGCCTAGATAGCCAGCTTAGCTACAATCTGTTTGTTAATTATATTTGCTTCCATAAATCAATTGATACATAAAGCTACATTATGGGCATTATCTCGTTCTTCAAAACATCATGTTTTCCGATGGGAGGGACTGTGAATATTATTATATTTTGAAAAATCAGGTCTGTTTAATTAATCATGCGGGATGTAACTCAGCACAACTTTTATTATCATATCTCTACATAATAAAAGAGCGAGTTTTTAATACCATTTTTTACTTAACGAAAACATTTGCATTCCTCGCATTGGCCCCACTAGACAGATTGGAAAAGATTGGAACGGATCCAAAAGCATAAAAAATGTCTCCACCCTTCAATCTTTTATTTCTCATGTTGTTTTCTACCCCACGTATTTTCCTTCATTTGAATTAATAAAAAAGAAAGGACGTCCAATCGGACCTCTTTGCTTTTACTTCTATGTTTTTATTTCCTTTTTCTTTTTCTTGATTGCATAGCTGGTCAGCTCTTCTGTTTTTCTCGACGACTTCTCTTAGCAATCGGTGTAGCCCCTTTAATATTGTGGTTTCCATGTGTGTGCTACACATACATTTATGCTAGTCAGTTGCTACCACCACTTACTAAATTGGGCTTGGGTCGCCAGCACAGCTTCCAGAATAATTAATCCATACTCGAGCTCGGATTACTACATGATGCATCTACATGCTCCCAGTACAATATATTACTGAAAAGTATAAAAGGAAGCATTTGCTTTATTATTACTACCTTGACAGCTTAGGTCAAAACAACATTATCATAATTTATTTAAGAATGACACCCCTTTCCCCTAATGTTCGTTTTTTCTTTTAGCTTGCTATAGGTTGGCATCTACTGTCTCAAAAATAAAGGTTCAAGACGATGCATGACTTGGTTAAAGCGGCGCCCCGATGCATGTCTAGACTTTATGCAGTAACTTGCTGTACCAACTACCAAGGCATGATTGATCATCGGAAACACTTCGGACCAGTGTCCGGTCAAAACAAAAAATATGGACGCATGGCCCACAACATAGCTGTCATCCACCCATTATTCTCTTGGTTCATCCTTATCCGCTCGTTCTGCTTCCTTGTGTCCTCGAGAAGGCAAGATGCACATGTCGGCGCTCACAGTTCTCCTCATCGCCTCCAGCAGCTCCTGCCTCCCCTTCGCGCTCCTTCGCCGCCATTGGGCTTGCGCTCGCCGCACCCTCACCCTCCTTCCAGCGACATCCACATCCCGTTCCACCTCCATCATCCTTGCATCAATCCTTGTGGCTTAGGGCCATGGCGTCTCTTTCCACTAGACTAGCCACTATAGTTTCTTCCTGATCTAGTTTTGCAGACGTGTCTAGGAGGTTGCTGCTCTTCCTCCCCCGCCACCCTCCGCCGGAGGACAAGGAGCTAGGGCCAGGCAACAGTGAGGGAGTGATGTGCGATTTTCTGATCTGCGATGTTGGGACCAGTGTTCTTATGTTGCAAGAATCGTGTTGTAATTAGTGATGTTTCATAGATGATTTTATGTCGTTGTAATTAGTATTTTTTTCGGCGTTGAAGATATCTATTTCTAATTTTACACCAAATGTGGAAGTAGTTTTTTTCATGAATCCGGATGAGCTGTGATGAATTTTATTGGATTTATGGATGTTTTGATAGTTGAATTTGAGTGTTGCATATATTTTTTTTGATATTGAAAATATGCACTTATAGTGTTGCATGAAATCTTGACGTGGTTTTTTCTGTCACCTGAAACATGAACCGATGCAGCGGTGTGATTTTTTCCTTTGAATCGAGTGGATGATGTAATTTTTTAGTCTAAGTATTGAGGTTGCAAAAGTTGTTTTTCAATGTTGTGTATACTATTTTTCAATATTGAGGATATGTGTTTCTAATGTTGTAGGAGGCGTCCAGCGGCCAGCGCTCAGATCAGACGTTCAGGTGCTAGCAGCGCTGTTGAATCATTGCATATATGTTCGGCCAACAACAAGCTCAATTCAACGATGTAAAGTAGCGGTAGCTTGGCAGGCTTAACCTTACCATGCAAATTCACATGCAAGGGCATAACATCAATACATCATAATGGAATGTGACGGATTGGTGCCGTTGATGCAAGTTGAGATCAACTAGGGCATGCAAAATAATGCAACACTGCTACACAAACAATTTGTGGAGGCGCCGTTCAAAAATTTCCTATGATAGACCAACGGTTATACCCTGCTATATATTGTCTCAGGTGTGAGCCCCTCCAAACAGCCCGATCTTGCAGTCTAACTGTAGAGGTGGAAGGAAAACGTGGCCTGTCTCTAGAGACATCTATTTTCCAAAGGCAGTTCACACCTAGAATTCATCTATGTTACATGTATGTCAATAGTTTGGTCTACAAGTAGGTGAAACGATATTGTTTCGCTTCCTTATGCAGTGAGCCACTAATTTGTAGGCCCCATTTGTCAGCATGGCACCATATATAACTTGGCTGGCCCCTCAAGGTCACAACTACTCTACTCTATTCACCTCCTTCACCACCGGCGTCATTGTCACTACCACCATAGTTGTCCCAACCTTCTTCGGGCAACATGAGCACCGTAGCAGCTTCATTTGCACCATCCATGTGGTCCTCACTATTGTGTCATACGGGGGTATCCGTTGTCGCCTGCACCTGTAGGAGGAGTTAGCAGGGTTCAATTAACATTATTTAGTCTTTCATGAACTTATTTGAGTGATGAATGATGTTAGTTAAAAAAAGTTGTGATGATGTGGACTCCACTTACACTAATGAGAAAATGATGTTCTACTTATATGGAAGTTATTGAACTATTTGCAGTGCAACTGAGTTAAATTAACAAACTTATTAGTTGATGATGTTTTACTCTTTATAATACTATTTCCATTAGCGATGTGTGTTATCAACCACATGAGGAAACAATTTCTTGGGGTGGCACATAAGATGGTCCACCCCCAAAAATTGTTTTCCAGTAGTGGCTGGTAACATGATGTGGCCCTTGAAATTAATGTATACCTAAAAATAGCTCGAGAATAGTGGCCAAAAATTGAAAATGAGGAGATGATGGTTTTTCTTCATTTGAGTCCCAAGCTCTAGGAAGTAGGAAAATGCTAACTCTTGGTTTGTTTCTTTAGTTTTATCAAATAATTATGGGGTAACTAGGGATATTCTTCATTTGAGTCCCAAGCCCTAGGAAGTAGGAAAATGCTAACTCTTGGTTTGTCTCTTTAGTTTTATCAAATAATTATGGGGTAACTAGGGATAAATTGCCCTCTAGCCATGAGGTTGTATCAATGTGTGGTTTACCCTAGCCAAATCTGACGGTTTTAGAGTTGTTGTTACTTTTTTCTCTAGGGGCTCACAAGTAAGACATTTAAGTCCTCAAAAATCACAATATTGCCATAAAAATTCAATACAAATGTGGGACGGAGATCAATGCAGAATCTTAATAAGCACCGAAACACCTAGGGCAATGTTTGCGGCGTTGGTTGGGACATATGCATAAGGGTCAAACTCCATTTGTGGTCCATAGCAAGATTATACAAGTGCAATGTGAAAGTCACACGGGGAATGTGCTTGGTGTCCTAAGAGGTGGTGAATTAGGCTTTCTAAAAACTAAGGCTTAAAAAATAACTTATTAAAACATATGCAATATATAAAACTAAGTGACGCTTTGTTATGTGTAGCTACTTCTACCACCAAAAAGACTTACAACCTAATGTCTAACCTAGAAACTAGCCTATCAATCTATACTACGAATGAAAGCACACAATTGCAAGAATGTAAAGTTCAGAAGTAAAATGAGCAATATAAGTGCAAACTCCCAATGATGGTGGCGATAATGAAGACAGGTAAAATTTTACCAATGTTTCAAGACTCATAAGCCTTCCCTCTACCCTCTAGGCTTCGAGCTAGGAACTGCTATTGCTTAATCCCCATAAGGATCAAGGTTTGCAAGGTGAGCGCTCACAAGGGTCAAGCTTCTGGTCAAATAACTCTGGATATTGCTAGTTCTCCTCCAGCGCAAGAAGGGAGTTCCACGTGGGCCCCATGATATCAATGGTTTGGCATGCACCAAAGCGTATTGCCAACCTCTAGCCTAATAAGGAAAGGGTGCTTAGTAGTCCCTTTTCACCATCCCAAAATTGATAGGATCATTCCATGTACACCCATTATTTTTAGGTTTTTCACAATCTTTTGCAAGCTCTCAAGAAGGACCATTGTCACCAAGTCCAACAAGGTGCTGCCAATCACTAAGAGTCTTTACAAAATACACAAAGTCCCTAAAAATAGTTATTGTGTAACTCCACCAGTGATTCAACTGATGATGGTCATTGGTTGGTCCTATGGGTAGGATTTTCTTTGAAGGACTCAAGTGTCCTGGCTGTGATGAGCGCTTCTCAACCACCAAAGACCTATTGAAGGACTAGTAGGCACCTCCTAAGTGTGACCTGGAGGAAAAGCGCTCTCAAGTGGACTGAGATGTGCTGCCAGAGGGGACTTCATGTGTCAAAACCCTGCCGAGTGGAATGGTTGGTGGCCCAAGGGGAACATGAGTCCATACCTAGCTTTAGATGAACTTGTAGTTAACCTAATCCCACACCTAAGTCCTACACGTTTGTTGTTAACTAGATTTAAATTCATACTTATCCTTTATCATCTAGTTGATATTCTAGGCTTTGCATGTGCATATTTAAATTCAAGTAATGCATGTCTCGGCTCTCTTTTGGTAGGTTGCTTGTGTCTCACTCTAACCCATGAGCAACCTACATGGTTTCTTAGTTTAGGTAGTTGGCACTAGTTTTAACTCTTTATCTTTTGTGCCAAAGTCCAAACCGTAGGGTGAGCTCCTCAATGGACTTGAATGTCTAGCGCACATCTCTCAAAAGCAATTCAAAGCTTGTATGCACACTTTTAAGGGGATCCTATCCTATGGTTTGTGTCACTTTGAGACTAACAGCTTATCATGTTTGTAGTCTCACCCATGTCCCCGGAGGTATGCATGAAGTTAAGGAAAATGGGCTTCAATTTTGTGACACCTTTCTTGGTGTACATCTTGTTCATTTATAGCTACCTCCATGCATAATATAATTTAAGATTCTCCTTGTCTTAATTGGCTAATTGTGCATATGGTTTGTCTACCATCTTATGTATGCACACTTTTAGGGGGAGTTTACCCTATGTTATGCAAGTCTCATATATTGTGATCCATTCGACTTCCATATCCTAAGGATCATAGTATGTATCCATGCTTTCCTTTTTAGTGTTTGATTCCGAAGGGGGAGAGGGACCCAAGCAAGCATGCAAGAGTTGAACATGAACCAAGAAGGAAGATCAAAGAGGACCAAAAGGGGTTTGCCAAATGACAAGAACATTGAAGGCGAAATGAAGATCAAAGATCAAGGCAATGGTACTAGAAAAAGAGGAAAGTGGCAATGAAGGGGGGGACCCTATTTCCATTGACGACAAGAAGGGACAAGATCATGGCAAGGGTAAGACATGAGCAAATTGTTCGAATCTTTTCTGAATAAAACTTCAATTGGTATCAGTGCATATTTTAGTTAGCATTCTTTGATTTTGCATTTGCATTGCATCCTAGCAAGTAGTATGTTCAAATTATTTTAATTAGTATCTTTTATTGCTTGATTGGTCATGTTATCATCATCGTAAAAAAGGGTGAGATTGTAAGAAAAATGAGCCCTAAGCATTGTGCTTAGTTCTCTAATGTGATTTTGGTGTTTGAAGTGACAACATGTACCATTTCTGACTAATCTGTGTGCAAGTATATTTGGTTAAATTCAAAAGGTGCAAGAGATGAACTTGGGGTACAAACACCTCAACGGAGGGTTTAAAGAGCACAAGAGAAAACCCTAAGGCATCAACTATAGGATGCGTGAAGTGCAACATGGCGATCCCACTGACCGGTCAGCGGGCCAGATTCTTGCATGCACCGGATGGTCCGTCGGTGCACACCAAACGGTCCGGTGAGTAGAAGAGGCCTCAAGTTGAAGATTCAAGACCCGGTACAATTTACACACACTGGACGATCCAGTAGTCATACCACCAGACATTCTAGGCAGAAGGAAGGAGCGACCTCGTCCATGCGCTGAACGCACCGGATGGTCCGGTGGTCACACCGCATGTTCTGATAGAAGACTCATAAAATCAAGGCTGCGAGCGTTTTGTACGCACCGGACGGTACGGTACTCACACCAGATGGTCCGATGGTGTAGTCTACGCAGAGTAGCTCACACCTAATGGCTAGTTTGGAGGTTGGGACTATTTATACGTGGTACCTAATGGCAGCATGACTTTGTCCTAAACTTAGCCATGGTGATTCTGAGGAAGCAAATATCCAAAGAATTTCATCGTTGAGAGGCTTTTGTTCCACACCATTGAGATACTCTCCACCACCTCCTAGTGGCTTCAACAATTCCTCATGTGAGGAGGGCCCGTGCAGCAAATGCTCGTCCCAGACACAGACAACGTTCACAGGAGACCTTTCCTCTAATAGACTGCAGGCATTGTTCTCACACAACATTTTTGCCCCCTCAGGATGTTCTACAATCACCGGAAACGGTAGGAAAAACACCTCACTCCTAGCCTCTAGACTGAAACTGAACCGATCAAAAGAGTGCAGCTCATCATGCTCAGATCCGTCGTCCCAGGTTGTCTGCAAGAAACATGTCCTTAACGGTTCAACATCCTCAAGCGCAATGATGATGGGTGTCTCATAATACAACCTGCTCGACCTGCTAGCAGCTGCAGTAAACCCAGTCAATCTGAGGAATGATGCAATCGCTCGTTCCAGATAACATCTCCAAGAGGTTTTGTGCCAAACAACTCTGTGCCGCTACCATAGATAACATTGGAGCATTGAACGTGACCTGCTTATCCCATGCCACCTCATTGTTCCCAAAGGTGCATACCATCGAACACCTCGCGTGCAACAACCTTGGGCACCATCGAAGCAAGAGACAAATGACAACCATGGGCGGAGCTACAGTGATGTCTAGGTATTCTTAGGAGTACACAACCTTTTGTGCTATAAAATTAGAGGCTTGTTCCATTGATTGAAAAGTACCAATGATATTTTTAGGATAATTGATATGTACAATTGTACTTTTAGGATAATTGATAAGTAACAATGGCACTTTCAAATAACTACAAATGTAGAATATTTTTCTACCCTTCAAATTTTTAAAAACATTAAAAATTGGTACTTGACTCACTACTTTTTGGTACTGGTCCCAACTTTTTTTTGTATTGGTCCCACTCATTGGTACTTCTTGATTTACTTCCTAATTTTGAAACCAATGGATTTCATGAAATAGAGGGCTTATATTATAATCATTGTAAAACTTGTACAAAATTAAGTGTATATATAAATTATACCAATCTTTTGTGCTAGAAGATTAAATGTATATATAAATTACACACACATATATATATGTAAAATTATAGTGGCTAATATATTTAGTTACCTTTGACCCATAGACCAACCAACTAGCCATATGCCCATCTCTCATGCCGGATTCTCTCTTCTACAAAATAGTCTAGACTCAGACTCCCTCCGGCCCCTTTTTCCTTCAAATTGACAAATCAATCCTAGATGCAAACAAGCAATAATTTGATCCTATGTCAATAAAGTGACAAATTAATTTGGTAAAATATTAGGATTGTCCTCTAGCAACTCACGATATTGTAGACTGACGATACATGACAACCAAAGCTCGGTGAGTGTTGATACCACCGATTCTACCACATCTGTTGATACGTATATGACCATGATTCAAAACAGTTTGATTGGAGATCAAGAGATGTTAGAAGGGGTGTCATCATTATTTGCAGCCTAGCTGAGCGTGGAGCGCTAACAAAGGTAGAGGCCTAGGCATGGCTCTCCCATGATGGTATGGACTAGACATAATTAATCATATGATAGCATTGTGCTCCAACAAACAAGTCAAGGATGGTAAGTCAGCATCATGAGTAAAGTCTAAAACTTCTCTACTATGTTACCTATTTGCATTTAAAATCTTGATTTGTAATAGAATTTATTTAGTTAGTAGTGTGTTATCTATATGTAGATACTAGATTTTTGCAAAGAAGTTGATTGATTTAAAGAGTACGTGGCAAGAATATATATATATATTCCTTTCTACATACGCATGTAGCTACCCTCACCTGTATATCTCATGATTTTGAGGGTATCTGGTCAAACGAAAGTACACAAAGTATGTAATAGTACTAGACCATCTGTGGTAGTATATACTGTGAAGTATGCGAGTATATCTGAGGTATGTGCACATACCTCATTGTATGTACTGATATAAATGTATTATTATAATAAATTAAAATCAGGGGCTGTTTTGTAATTTTTTTTGAGTGGTGAATTTTAAAGTATCTTAAAATAATTATGTGAACATACTCAAACTGATGGAGTATGCGAACATACCCTTATTGGTTTATTAAAGGTAAGTGTAGCTACATGCTCATATAGATAAAACTCTTCATACACACACATGCGCATGTAGCTACACTCACCTGTGGATCTCAAGATTTTGAGGGTATCTGGTCAAACGAAAGGTATGTACACGAAGTATATGATCATACTAGACCATCTGGGGTGGCATATACGTGAGGTATACGAGTATAATTGAGGTATGTGTACATACCTCATTATATATACTAATATAAAAGTATTATCATAACAAATTAAAATCAATGGCTGTTTTGTAATTTTTTTGCGTGATGGCATTTGAGGTATCTTAAAATAAATATGTGAACATACTCAAAATGATAAATGAGTATGCGAACATACCTTTATTAGTTTATTGAAGGTGAGTGTAGGTACATGTGCATGTAGATAAAACTCTTCACACACACACACACACACATATATATATATATATATGTTTGCATAAATTATATTTATGTTGGGCATAAGTTATATTTATTTGGGCGTTGGGTCTAGGATACCATACCATTATTTACAAAAAGACCCATCCCATCCATAGATTTGTATGCAAAAGTTGACCTATCAAGGGAAGATATAGAAATTACTATCACCTTTTTTAATATAATAGCCCCAAATGAAAGTGAAGACTCCTAAGCCTATTTTATTTGCTCTTACCCTCTCAAACTGCCTTCTTTCTTACCATGACTCTATACTCACTCTATCTTATCTATATACCATAAAAGAGCGAGTTTTCGGAATATCATTTTTTATCCAACTAAAACATCTATACCCTTCACATTGGCCCTACTGGTTGGAAAGGTTCAAAACTGGTAGAAAGAAAGTCTTTTCACCGATTTGTCCTTTATTTTCTCACCTGATTTTGTATCCATACACATCATATAGTAATTTTTGCTTTAGCACACAGACTAAGAAAACAAGTAATTCTTGCTTTGGACCTATTTTGGATTTAGCTAGCGTTGAGGGCTTTATGCGTGCATTGGTATTGGCTAGCACCTTGCATTATGTGATAAGAGAAGAAAGTAGTTGCGATGGAGTAACTGATTTACTTAAAAAGACATGTAAAGTTAGATTATATTTTTCTTTAAATATTTTTTCTTATGAGCAGGAATACCCAACCTCAAAATTCTAGCTGTGCCACTATGATGAACCTGAGCCATAGGGTTCAACTCCGCGCACCAGTTGATGCGGCTGGTCCCAGCCTGCCTGCAGTCGCGACCGCCAAACTGCAGCAATGGGATAGGTCGCCTCGCCGGCCACCTTCTCCTCCTCTAGGTGCAGGACATCTAGGTCTGAGGTCGGCGAGTCTCTGGTTGTTTGTTTAAAACATGTGGGCCACCACGTGTAGGTGGTCGACAGCAATATCCACTGGCTTGTGATGTCTTGCGGCCACGACTCTCACGGCGCATGACCCCATACTTCAGACATGTACAAGTTGATAGCAGATCTAGGCTTAGCGGTCGAGCACATGACCTACATCTGCTTTGCCAACATCTGGTCATATGAGGGATACAACAACTATGAGCAGGATTTTGGTATGCTGATTGAGCTGCCCAAGAAAGAGCCCATTGTCGTTTTCATTCACCCTGACAATCTGCAATTATTTATTTCTTCCTGGATTGCTTCATCTTCAGCAGTTGATCTCCATGCCAGGGCGGTGGCGGGTAGATGCAGACATCATAGTTTAGGTGGAGCAGATCTCTGCTCGTCCTCATTGTAAGGAAAATAGGCCCTAGGCCTCATGCTTAGTTTTCTAGTGTGATTTTGGTGGTTGAGTTGATAACACATACCATTGGGATTAGTTTGTTTGTGAGAGTATTTGTCTAAGTCCCAAGGTGAAAGTAGAAGACTTGGGGAACAGACACCTCAAAGGTGGAAGCAAAAAGTCAGAAGCATGATGCACGACACGGCGGTCCCACTGACCGGATTTCTGCACCATTGGATGGTCCGGTGGAGCCCAATCGGATGGTCCGATGAGAAGAAGAAGACTCAAGTTGAAGATCCATGACCCGATGCAAATTACACGCATCGGAGGTCTGATTGTCCACCATCGAACAGTCCGATGGAACAGCCAGACATTCTAGGCAGTGGAGAGGAGAAGACCAAGTCCTAGCGCTTTGAATGCATCGGACGGTCCGATGGTCCATCGGACATTCTAGACAGAAGACTCAACAAATCAAGACCGCGAGCAATTGTACACATCAACGGTCCTGATGGTCCACCATCTCCGATGGTCACAACGGTTGAATTGAAGTTCCAACGGTCGACTCCAACGGCTTGTTGTGGGGACCAACGGACGAGTGCAGCTGCTCCCCAATGGCTAGTTTTGAGGTTTGGGCTATAAATACCCTCTTGTCTGGCCTCCATTCTATGGTTGGTGACTCCTGCATCTACTCTAGTGTTGAGACACATATTTGAGAGAGTAAATTACTTCCCTGACCCAAAAAATTGCATCTTCCTTCCTTGGCCCAAAATTCTTTCCCTGTTTGACCTAGAAATTTTGTTTCGTTCCTTTATTAACAAATCTGTCAACTCTGTCGTATTTTCCTTCTGGCACGGGAGAAAAAAGGTCAATTTGCCCCTGATATGAGTACAACCACTCTTAGGCACCCACTCGCTGCCAAACCGAGGACGCCGCCGGGAGCATGGGCGCTAGTGGCGTGTGCCCACACGAGCGGACGCCAGTGGAGTGGGCCGTGCGGGAGGGAGTCGGCAGCACGAGAGGGTGCCAGCAGTGTGGGGCAGAGCAGGTGGGAGCCGGAGACGTGGGGCGGGAGGACACTGGAGCCGGAGCCTGCTGGTGGCGCGGGCCGTGTGGGAGGTAGCCGACGGCGTGGGGCAGAGCAGGCGGGCCATGTAGGAGGGAGCAGGAGGTACGGGAGGAACCGGCGGCGTGGGGTAGAGTGGGAGGGAGGACACTAGAGCTGGAGCCGCGTGGATAGATGCCATCAAAGGGGGCTATGTGGGAGGGAGCTGGCAGCGTAGGAGGGAGCCGTCAAGCTAACGGTTTGGGGCAGAGTAGGAGGGATTCGGCGGCGGCTGGCCTCGCTCCCATCTGCTGCAACGGCCGCGTCAGCGACCTGCGCTCCCTCGCCCTAGTGACCCGCGCCAGCAACCATGCGCCCGTGGGCGCGCCGTCGACCGTACGCCTCTGGCCGTGCCACACCCCTGCCATTGCCGCGCCTAGAGAAGGGAGAAGGGAGAGGCGAGGAGCAGAGGAATGAGGCGACCGATTCCTTCAAGTGAACTTGAGCTAAGATATGATACTCACCCTGTGTAAAGTTAGCAAGCTCCATTGTGTCGCTGTTCCAGAGCAAAAAGATGCTACCATGGGTGCCACTAGAACCACCAGCTGGTTTGAAGCTGAACATGTCCAGTTTAGATCCTCCCAATGAGGTTGCTAGTGCTAGACAAGAGTACTAGCTAGACAATGCTCAACCAAGTTCCACTTTGTCTCTTGCAAGCAAACCAGGTGACAAGTAGTTGTGGCTATTGTCTCATGGACTGTTTCACGATGTGCAGTTTGATTTAAACCCCGATCATTCCAATAAAGAATTTCTAAATTTACCTGTGTCATGAGTAATGGGAAGAACCCAGCCTGATAAACATTGGGGCACCCAAACCATCACAAGCAAGCATTCCCTAGTCTGTAACAAGCACAGCAGGAAAGCAGCAGCTACATGAAGAAAGAAGTGTCTTCACATTGCCCATAATTCAAAGTATTAGCAATACACAACAACAGCAAGTAAGAAGCCCACTACTGGTGACATGGGCTGAGTTGCCCAGTGCAGCCCTCAGTTCTACTACAACCATCTTATTCATTGTTGCAACAGAGAAGACACACACACAACAACAAAGTGGCGCTACACATATCGAGCAGTCATCGTCAGGCGTGAGCAGGCATTGCGCTTGGCTATTTCCTGCATCTCCGTTACGCTCTCTTGAATTTCTGCGATGCCGTCCCCAGTGACTTCCATCAGCGCCTCATCTACAAGCTCAGAATCAGCAGCATCCAGGTTGAAGAGGATCTCCAAGGAAGTAGCCACCTCCTGCGGCAGTGGCTCCGTAAATAGAGTAATGAATTTCTGTAAAGCAGCCGCGAAAGGCGACAATTCATCAGTTTTCAGAAGTACAAGCTTGCGGCACAAATTGCATTGCGCGCGTATCATGGTGGGCATTGGCTTAGCAGCAACGATTCTTACACTCCGGCATACCGTGGTCACGTTGAAGACATGCCGACGGTTGTTTCGAACAGCCGGCGCATCGATCGGCTCTACAGGTCAAGTATCGCCGCAGCTGGCTAGACGAAGATGGTCTTGAGGATGGAGTCATCAGTCGCTGCCAAGGTGGTTGCTACCACCCCCTCTGCTACAGGTGTCTCCTGCCTGTCGGGGTCACCGGTGGGCAAGGGCAGACCCCTGCTGCGATTCCTCTGCGACATGCAACAGGGGGAACTGGACCCTCCTTGCACCGGCGGCAAGGAGTCTAGGATGCTTCTGAATGCCCTCGTCAAGGTGACTAGCCTGTGACTAGTAGCAACCTCCGAAGGAGCCGTCTAAGCACCAGACTAGGCTTCGTTCCCCTAGCGTCCACCAAGGTTGTATGGCGGCGCATGCGGTACAAGCATCCTGAACAGAAGCGGATCTTTAGTTTTGGAGGAGCATGAACTGGAAAATGCATACCAAACATGTTGTCAGCCACTCAGCTTGCTGTACAGGTACATATTGCAGACCGCCGTACTTGATGGGGCGGTTGGTCTCCCCAGCCTCAGCCAGCAGGAACTCTGGTTGTGTGTGAAGATGTGGAGAGCACACAACCTCTTGGTAGCTCCTCCTCTGTTCTGCGCCCGTCTGCAGGACAACATGAACTCTTGGAGGTTGAGGAGAGGGGTGATGGTTATTGCCTGTGCTGTCAATGCTCCCTGCCGGGTTACAGGTGGCCAAGCCACCCAAACCAGCGCGGCGGGCGTGTGAAGAAGTGCGCACACACTGCTCTCTATGTCGCCGTTGACGATGTTCGCGGCTGCGAACCTGCACCCTAAAGATGTTGCTGACGGCCGGCACAAGAGACGCACGCTGCCCAGAGCGTCTTGATGGCGGCGGCGGCCTAATGAAGACTCCGTGTCGCGATGACGCCCATGCCGCGACTGATGAGCGTTGCCGCTCTCTAGGGGCGCGCGAAAGGCTTCTGAACAGTCTAGTACTCTAGTTGTCCTCTTTGCGACTCCTGCGTCCGCGATGTTCCCTGTCGTCATCGTCGTCGTCGTCACGGAGGTGGTTGTCATAGTGGTTGGGTGGGGACGGGTCGTGGCAGTCCCATGGCACGCTTTTGTCCTTCGATGACCCTGTACCTCCACTCAAAGCGACGAGGGGCATGGGCTCTCCCATCGCTGCAGGGCTGCTCCTCCATAAGGTCCAAGTGGACTAGGACCCTGAAGGTTAGGCCGGGTTACCCTAGAGATGAGCTTAGGATCTATTGCCCAGTCCCACAGGTTGAGAGTCGTTGCATTCCGACGCTGCAAGGACTCCACGTTGACGTAGTTGAGGTCATAGGTGCTTGCCACCACCTGCTTGGCGATGCTTTCGTTCCAAGCGTGGAGGGGGATTCCTTCCGGGTAGAGGTAGACATGGTACTTGGAGTCGTCGTGGCTGTCATGTATTGGCAGCTGCCTGCTTCCTGGCGCAGAAGTCGAGGTTACTTCAGGGGAAGTCTCTGCACGCCAGCCACCGCGTCTATGTGGTAGCGGTGAGTAAAGGTGATGAAGAAGTCCTCCGTGTAGTGTGGTCACCGTGATGTCGTCCGGCAGCACTGCGAACTTGGAGCAGAAGGCCTATCCCGGCCTAGCCACATCCACACAGCATGGGTGGCTTGGTGGTCCTCCTCGTGGTCCATTTCGCGGCTCAAGAAAGCCACGATGAACAACTCCTTCAAGCGCTTGGAGGGGATACTCCCGCAGGTCATCGTCCGTCTTTCAAGAGGTGGAAAGTTGGAGTGGTCCAGGCAGGGAGGTGCGAGTGGCATTACTGGAGGTGGAGGAGCTGCTGTCAGTGGAGGTAGAAACAAGCTTTCTTCTATGTGAGCATTGTTCAGCCTTTACGACCCAAGCGGCCACAAATGAAGCATTTCACTAGATTCCTACAAGCAGGTGCAGAATGATATTTAGGCTGGCTCCAGCGGTGCCTCCATCCCCTATCACTGTTAAAACACTATTCCACGTTATGTAGTGTAAGAGTGAGGGGTAGTTGGAATAGTGACGAGGGATTGGGATGAGGAACCATTAGAGAGAGCCTCGGCAAGGCAACGGAAACATTTACCTCTAATGCTTATCAGGAGATTGCTGCTTGTCCGTAGGGTCCTACAAGGTCAGTTGGTAGTTGAGCGTGTGTTTGATTTATGACCAAATTTATGGTCAAAGTTTAGCCATAGCCAATATATAGTTTAAAAGTGAACTACCTTTGCCATGGCTAACTGTTTTGGGCACGAACGAAACAGCCTTGAATTTGAAGCTGGAGGTAATTCCTCCGCTGGATGTTGTCTGCGCGCTTGTGGCGCACAATGGTCCAACCATCGTCGGAAGGATCAGGCAAATTGAGGGAAATTGAATGTCTCCGAGCTTCAACCACAAGACGGGCGCGGACAGAGAACCGAGCGGTAGCTCGGATGGCATGAGCGCGTGGTTCGCTCCCTGCCCGCACGCGTTTGAGCCCTGCTCGGCGCCGTGTCTCACCCAGGAACAGTAGGTTCCAATTAAATCCAGCTGTCTCCCGCGGATGTGCCATAGCTGTCAGATTTCTCAGCCGCGTGTATCCTTAGGTGTAAGGTTGTAGATCTTGCTCGCGCATAGAGTAGGTGTGCGTGGTTGGGTGTGGACGTATGGGTGGTGTGTGTTGTGAGTGAGTTCAGATACTGCAATGTACTCGAAAGGTGAGGGGATAAAAAAAAAAAAGACGGGCGCAGGACACCACACCTACATCGCCTTGGCACCCGGATTTGAGGCAGGATTTGGTTGAGGCGATGGGATGCTCCCCCGCTCCTCCGAGGCTGACCCGCCCCGACGGCGGGCAAGCCTAGATCCGCCGCCGCCACTCACTGCCCATCTCGCCCAAGTCGTGGATCCGCTTCGCACAACCCTTATGTACTACCTCGAGAAGCTCCTACGGTCCCCAACCCCGCCGCACGCCAAAGTGGTGAGGAGCAGCACCCCCACGCCACCAAACCGTGCCCCCCCAACCCTTGCCACGGATGGTCTGGCAGCGTCCGCGGTGGACCCTCTGCGTTGGTCTGACTTCCCTCCGGCAGCTAATTCCAGATACATGCAGGATTGCCTCGTCAAGCGTGTGCGCTTCGCTGACTCCGTCCCGGGACGGGGACGTTCCTCTCCGAGCAATTACTTGCAGCATCACCAGACTTTGAAGTAGACGTTCAGTTTTTCTGTCCCGCGACATATTGCAATATTGTGTGATCGATGCTAATGATGCTACATCGTTGCTGGAGGTTTTTGGTTTCTGCTGTTTCAAACATATGAAACCTGTTGTCTCTGGCCTTTAAATCAGCACACATGGGATAGTGCATTCTGATACTGAATGACAATGAGAATTACATAGTGCATACGTTGCCATTTTGGTTTTGCCTTGGTGGTTATGTACACTTTGACAGACATTTTTCTATGTACATGTGCAATTGCTATATGTTCTTTCATTGGCATTTCTGTTATGAACTACCGTAATTGAAAATTTGAAATCCATCCTTGTCTATATAATATGTTACACACTCAAACAAATGTTGTGAAGATATTTTGCAATGTACGTGCACTACGGTGATTTCATATGTGTCTTTGCTGTCCCAAACAGTTAGTTACTGATTAACCTCGTGCAATGTTTCTGCAAGAATAGCATTTCCATGCTCATACTATAAATGCTACCAGAAGTAGATGGCAATGTTTACTGCATATAATAGGTTCCAACCTTGTGACCCTGCATATACTTTGTTCCTTGATTTATCTGTTGTTGTTGAGATTATGAACTGTGGCATTCTAAAACTTTTATCCATTTGTTCTTAGCCTGCGCTCCTAAACGCATCCAGTCATTGCCTCCTGAGGTTCTGAACCCTTCTACTAGTTGTGCATTTTGATGCATCATTTTCAGGAAGTGAGGAAGAACATGAACCGATCATAGTCATGGAGGATTACACCAATCCTAGGTGAAACTGCAGTCTGCAGCACCGGGAAAATGAGATGGATCGTGATTCCTTGGTTGAAGATAGTGATGACTTTACTGAAATTTTGTGCTCATAGCAACTTACAGGCAGTTAACTAGTGTAAAAAGCCTGCAGTGCCCTTTCATTGGTGCATTAATTTGACCTAATCCTTCGTGATATAGTTTGTGGTGCCTATTCTGATATATCTGGCTGCAAACTCAATAGCAGCCGGTCTCATAGTGCGCATATGGCATGGTTCCGATTGTATCAGATTACATTACCTGCTATGGATCAGTGGATGCTGAACATGAGCTCTTTCATTCCCGACCTGCTTATTTAGCAACTAGTATGTCCCTCCACTTATTCAATTAAAGTATCTGCACAATTTACAGGATGCAGCTGTTTGTTCGCCTGACAATGAACCATACGTCCATACAGTTACTCTCTCCTGATCATAGTTCAACCAAAGCCATTGCGACAGAGCATGGCTTTAGACGTACGTGGAGCACCCGGTAGGTTCCCTCTTTGGTCACATATGACCGACCCATGTTAATTTCAAAAGTAGTATATGTCCGTCAACCGAAATGTTTTACATATGGATTTTGCACTGGCGTTGTTCCATGGACGTATTCTTCAGAGCAATGGTTTAGAGTCGACGTGCTCTGAAGAATTAGTTGTTTTTTAGTGAAACCTAACCTTCATTTCACCATGGTTCGTTAACACTAGAAATCTTTGGGCGCGGCGTTGCCACGCCATCTTTGAGATTGCCAGTCAGGGACAACATATAGGATTTACCATTATTAAAAACTATATGATTTATTTAAAACAAATTGTAAAAGTATGTATCTTCATGGAAATTCGATAATGTATTGTCTACATGTTGAAGATTTTTCAATAATGATAGTTTTCCTTTTGCAGCACTGTATGAGTCTTGAAACTATGTCAGCAATTTCAATATTGTAGTATTACTATCTCATTCAATATTGTAGTATTACTATCTCATCCAATAGCCTTGTATTTCAAATGCCAACAAGTTGCAGAGTGCAACAATACTTTGATATGTGAGGCCCATAAAATCATTGTTTCTATTAATCTAGGTTACAGAAGGAAACACCAACATCTTGGTAAGTTTATCTCAAGATTAACATATGTGTCATACCATGCAGATTTATAAATGTAGCAAGTGGTATTGTTCCTCAAGCAATAAGGTACTCTTGAGTACTTAACTGCTCAGAAGGAAAGCAAGTAGGTGATCTAGGGGCAAAAGGTATCGTTATACTGTATTAATCAAATTGAGATAAAATTCATTAGAAACCCTTTGATCTTTAAGTTTTATATAACCCACCAAATATGGATACAGACAAGCATTCAGCAGATTAGTCCTTGGGTGCATCTACATCATTTGGTTGGATGGGAAATATCAAATATCCCAAGGCTTAGCTATCTGCATTCTGCAGCGGAACAATTGCTTATTTTCTTGGTATTTCAGGGAGCACACATAGAGTTTGATGCAAGTGAGATCAGCCACTAATCTTGCATCATGAACGCATCAATTATGGGTCGCACATCCTCAGTAGAAATCAATAATGATCCTTGCCCTCTTGAATTTAATGTCCCCTGCAATCTTGGATCAGTTTTAGCTATAGGACATGTTAATATGATTGTCAATATTCTGATTCTGAACATGAGTCAGAAGTTCACAGTGACTATAGACTGCTCTTCTGAATCTTTTTCATTCAGAAATCTTACTTTAGGGAAAGGTCATGACAACATTGGAAAACATCTATATCTTAGACAAACACACATGGATAGCTTAAATTACTGCAGTTTTATTTCCTAAGTGTAAATTATTCTTTATTACCTTGGCACTCTTGCTAAAACAATCACTTCCTAAATGTTCTTATTAGTTTGATACTTTGCTTCTTTCTTTGTTTTTTTTGGATGATTCTTAGGTACAGTTTGTAGGACAAAAAAGGAGTAAGAAAGCAAATAACATTTTCGAGTAATGTCGTGATGGCCACTGTTCTTCCTCAGGCTTTACTTTATGTATTTGAAAAAGGAATAAGCACTTCAAAAATGGTTTCTAAAACAGTAAGTTAGATACATCCATAGTCAACAGTATTTAGATTATTTCATAGTTACACATATGAAGATGTAACACTGCAGCAAGTTCAGTTTCAAGCAGTAAATTTCAAAAGGATGTATATCATTGCACTATAAAAACATGGAAAAAAGTGCCGTCTGTGAAGTTTCTATTCCTGAACTTCTATCATTTCAAGTTAGGTAATCCAGAGAGTGAGCAATGTGTTTATCATGTATTATGTAATCCAACTTCTGTAACTGTTCAAAATAGTTCTTTTTAATATTTCCAACTTTACATTTGCCTTACACATTAAGGATAAAAAAATGTTATAGAAACAACTGCATTGTGTCCATGCTTAATTTATTTGCTAATGGAACTAGCATATTCCAGAGTGGTTTAGCTTTCCATGACTATTGGTGATTATATATCATACATACCGTGGGCAAGAAAGCAGAGCAACTGAGCAAGAAGGCCACAAAATTGCAAGCAACAAAATTCATCGCTGATTCATACTGCAACGAAGATCATATAAATAGGGAATTAAGATGTAACTTAGAGTTGACCTTTTTGACTTGGGCCATTCCTTCTTTTGCTACCCTCAATAGAGAATGGCAGTCTCTCCATGGAGACACTGGCAACATTGACTACTTCACTGCCTCCTAGGCCAATTGTGTATTATTGCATTAGTCTCCAGTTTCCACCTTAAGGCCTGTTTGGATACCGCTGCTAAATTTGAGCATCTGTCACATTAGATGTTTAGACACTATTTAGAAACATTAAATATAGTCTATTTATAAAACTAATTACACAGATGAAAACTAAACAGCGAAACGAATTTATTAAGCATAATTAATCTATGATTAGCAAATGTGATGCTACAGTAACCATTTGCTAATTATGTATTAATTAGGCTTAATAAATTCGTCTTGCCGTTTAGTCCTCGTCTGTGTAATTAGTTTTATAATTAGACCATATTTAATATTTTTAATTAACGGACAAATATCCGATGTGACATGTGCTAAATTTTAGCAACCGGATCCAAACACCAATCAGTACGTGGAAACACAAACACCCTGATGTGACCGGTGGGTAGGATATAGAGTCCCTGCGAGGCATGAGAAATAACATGATTAAGTTGCCATTGCCAATGTTTACGAAGCAGCCAAAACATCAAACATGCTATGTGCATTAAGTGATAACAGTGGCATACCCTGTCGAACCAAATGTATTATGGGCGGTGAACTTCCCTGCTAGCTAGGCGCTGCCGGCCTCCATGTAATCCATGTCAGCAAACTCAGCGCCGCCGGTGAGGCGATGAGCTCCATGTGATGCGCTTTAGCGGGGAGAGAGAGAAGAGGAGAGCCGCACTGTCTCGCCTGAGAGAGCGACCTCGTCTCGCGGAGTCTCTGCATAGCTGGAGAGGAGCGGCGCCGTCGCGCCACAGCTGCCACTCCGGTACTGCCGAGTGCCGCTCCACGTGCCGCTGCCACAATGGGAGCTAGAGCTAGGAATGGCCTTGAGAACAAGGGAGAGGCTGTCGCAGAGGGAGAAAAAAGGGCGGGGCGTGCGAACGTCGAGGACTCATCGAACACAACCAGAGCGTCCAGTGCAGCGGCGTCGGAGACGAACGTGAAGCGACTCACGCCGCGTTTGGATCCCGTGGGATTGTGCAATCTCTAGTTTTAAAAAACTGATTTTGATCGAAACGGTCATTTAATTTGCAGCAAGCTTTTAGTCTTCGTCTTTTAGAATCTTAAAAACTAGACTCTCGTAGTTTTTTAAAGCTAGAAAGTAGATCGTGAAATCACGTGGCATCCAAACGTGGCCTCAGCGAGGCCAACACTTCTCGACGAAACCAGACGCTTCACGTATTCTCCCGAGTGCTTGGAGCCGGTCGTTTCTGATCTGACGGTCTAAATGAAGCTGAGCCTAGAACCTACCGTCAGAAACGTCATGATGATGTGGTGCAACGTCATGGCGATGTTGTCCCGATTTCGTTCTGTTAAGATTAGGAAAAGAAAGTTTAGATCAGCTCGTCACACCTGCGATCGCTGCGACTGCGACACGGAGGAAATGACGTTGGGCCGCTGCCAGGTGGGGCTGGTCCCACCTGGCAGCAACGGGCGCCGACGTCAGCGGAGCCTCGTCCGTCGTCCCTTCCACGTCTCACTTTCCCCAAATCGTGCCCGCCGCGCAAAGCTCGAGCGCTCCTCGAGGTGCTGTGCTCCGGCCGCACGCGCCGCCGATGGCTCTGCCTCTTCAGGCACTGGAGCAAGGGGCGGGCCAGCCGCCGGCCAGCGCTGCCGACCCCAACTTGGCCTGTTCCGGGCCCGCCGGCCGCCCTTCTCTCCCGCCGCAGTCCCGCCCGCCTGCCCGCGCCCTCTCGTGTCTCCAGCTTCGCGCGCTGCTTGCCCCACCCGGTGCCGGCGGCGACACGGAGGAGCCCGAGAGGGGGGACGCCGCGGTGGCATTGGCATGCCCTCCCGACGACGCTCTCGTGGAGATCCTCTCGTTCGTGCCGATCAAGTCCCGCTGCCGGTTCAAGTGCGTCTCCAAGGCCTGGCGCGACCTCATCACCGACCGCCTCCGCTGCAGGGCGTTCCCCCAGACCCTGGAAGGGTTCTTCTACTCCAACCGCGACGTCCGCGGCGTTGGAGGAGGCCACGGCGACGACGACGACATCGGCGGCGGCCATGGGCATTTCATCGACCTGTTGGGTAGATCCGTGCCTCTGATTGACTCTCCATTCTCCTTCCTGTTGAAGCATCCTCGCGTTAAGATCATCAGGTTCATAAATTCGTGCCACGGCCTCTTCCTCTTCGGGCACAGACGATGGCCATCAGACACATACAACTCTCTTGGATATATTGTGTGCAACCCTGCAACCGAGCAATGGGTGGCCGTGCCCAGCTCTGGCCGGAACCCGCCTCTTCCTCGGCTAGAATCAAAACTTGACTATGTCATCTTTGACCCTGCTGTCTCCCAGGACTTCCAATTGATCCAGTTCGTGCAGGATTATAAACTTGTAGAAGTGCACGCCTACTCATCCAAAACTAGGTTGTGGAGTGGCAGGGGATGGTGTGATGGAGACGCGAATATGAACCGCTATCGGGGCAGTGCCTTTCTTAAGGGCAACCTGCACTTGATCGTCAGTGTTTATGTCGAGCGTAAGATCCATGATGTGATAATTGCTTTTGATGCAGAAGGGAGGACATATAGGACCATCTGGTGGCCAATGAATCGTGGTTCCCTTGCTTTTGTTGGTCAATCCCAAGGGCACCTGTACTGCATGAGTGAACATAGTGACGTTGACACAAACGAACTTATTCTTTCCATATGGGTTCTTGAGGATTATGATACAGAAGAATGGGTTATGAAGCATGGTTTGGGCCTTTTCCAACTGTTTGAAAGGACGAGCTCAATTTACTGATGACTTTATCTTTAGCTATGATCTGGGCGCTAAACCCATTCGTCCAAACTACTTCGTGGTAGCCATTCACCCAGATTGCAATTTGGTCTTCTTCCTTCAGCAGTGGAACCGGAAACTGATATCATATAACATGGATAGCAAGGATGTGTGTGTTCTCCACACGGTTCGACATGGATATTTGTGTATTACCCCATATATTCCCTGTCTCATGGAGTCATCGGCTCTTGCTAAGAATGGTATTCCCAACAATACAAATGAACGATTATCTGAAAAGAACAATACAAAGGAACGACACGAGTGGTTGAAAAATGGTATGGCAGGGATTTCTAAAGTGAAAATGGCAATCCAGAACTATTCCACCCAGGTGCAATTAACTAGAAGGGGGCGGCACAAGGACACTTGAGAATGGAGGAATAACAGCACCTTAACGAACAAATTCTTGTCTTATCCTAGATCAGCTAGCTCTATCTACTACCATCTACCTGAAATTATGGAGCAGATGGTTAAAGGAAATATGGATGAGCTGATGGCGATGGGTTGGCTTCAACAACTTGTTTGGGTGCACAGGGAAGACATGCTCAACTATCAGGTGTTCCTTTAGATAATACTAGTACTTGTGAAAAACTGTATGTAAGCAACCTTATTTTGATTAATTGTTCTTTAGCTTTGAGATCCTTGGACACCAGACACTTGGTGTTTGTTTGCCTGGATGTAATGCTGTGCGGTGTGGTGGAACAGAGGACTGGGGCTGTTTGGATTTATGGCTAAGCCGCCTCATCTCAAATTAGGCATGCAACAGTATATTTAGGTAGTTGTTTGGTTCTTTGACTAAGGTAAAGCATGCCTCACCTCATTTATGGTAATATAGTTCATTTTTCTTGTCTCAAGTTAGGAGCTAGATTTTGGCACCTAAAATTAAGTATTGCCGGAGATGAGGTGAGGCACCTTAGCCACAAATCCAAACAGGGCTTGCAAGCTGTCGACTGATATCTGGGACATGCTTTGTGCGGCTGGACAGATCAGTGATATTCAGGATCTGTGGTTAAGAAGCATTTTCATCAACCTCAACCCCAAGCTGTGGTCTACAGTTATAACGGCGATCCTTTGGAACATCTGGAAAGGAAGAAATGCTCTCGTCTTTGATCAACTCCGTAAAACTCCAACTCTCATTCTGAAGCTGATGGCTGCTGAGTGCTGACATCCAACTTTGGGAACACCGAGCGTCTTGCTCAGAAAACAAGGCTGTCCTCCAGCAGTGGTATGAAAAGATTAATAGTGTAACCCTGTAACTGTGTGTTCTTCTTCCTTCCCACCAAACCTCAACAAGTCCTGTATGCCACAACTTGCATGTTATTATGAATAAAAGTGTTCAGGTTGGGCATTGGGCCTGCCGTAGTCCCCTGGCAAATTATGGATCTGATGTGCACTACTTGGCTTAGCTGTCATGATTCTGGGTGGTGATGTGCGTTAGTTTTTAAGTGTTACATGACTGCTTGCTTTGGCCTGTTATTCATTCTGATGATGGTTGTTTATCTTATTTTGTTGCATTGTCTTTGTGAGTCTGTTTCAAGGGCTATGAGGTGCTTAGGTTGATGAAGCTTTTGTTTCAGAGCAGATGAGTCTGGATGTTGGGTGAGAGGAATTTATTTGTTTGTTGTTAGAAGAAGCTCTCTCTCTCTCTCTCTCTCTCTCTCTCTCTCTCTCTCTCTCTCTCTCTCTCTCTCTCTCTCTCTCTCTCTCTCTCTCTCTCTCTGTTCAACTGTCGTTACCTTCCTCGCAGGCAACGGTACAAGCCAAGTGGCACGCCCTCCGCCATAACTGATGGCAAGCCATAGGCGTGGCACATAGAGAGCATCCTCCTGCGACCTACTACGTGTGTCCTAGCCTCCCGGTAATTCCGGTGGCAACAGGCGGCTAGGGTTGGTTGCCCTGGGTTGCCCAAGAGCGAGGGCAGCGACTATGGCGACTCTTGATATGAGTTCATCGGCATGCCATACAATGCTTGGGACTGTGCATATCCGATTCCGCTGATGTGTTGGGTGTAGCTGCCTCGACGCATGATTCGTACGAAGGGAAAACTAGGGACGACAGATTATTCTTGCGCACGAGCAATCTTTTGGGCTATAGAATCCTCTAGCCTACCTGATGTATTGTTTCAATTGATCCCCCCAGTTGACCGACGTAGTGTTCCAATGATTGCATGATGTCGGAAGATTTGGGGGTACTTACGGTGGTAGGTTGACGTATGGCTACCAGGGAGGCGAGCTCCACCCCCCTCCCCCGCGTTCCTTGGTGTCAATGCCGTGGCGATCCATTATGAAGTGCAAAAGAGAGTCCTTCTTTGCCTCATCACGAATCTACGCTTGACGATGCTGGGCTTCTTCGTTCAACTTCTTCATGTAATCTTCGAATTCCTTCATCGGCTGAAAATCTCAAGAAAGTCAGCCTCACGATGTTGTCTGGAGAGACATTGGTTAGATCCTTAGGACCGGCCATCGGAACCGAGTTATATGGATCAAACGCCTTCGTCCCCAGCGGAGTCGCCAAAAAGTGTGTTGACGCAATTTAGGACAAATACCAAACAAACCCTAGAGCTTTCCCGCGATGAATGAGCATAAGCTCGGGGTTGGCCTGCACACGCCGGATATGTCCGACGGCACGTTGGACTAGTCCAATGCCGCCTAGTAGCTCGGGTAAACCTAGATCCAATCCCCGGGAGAGACCCCGTTCGGGAAGATGGACGCTAGGGTTGCTCTAGGGTTGGTAAGCCACCTAGAATGCCTCAAGTCGACGTAGAGCCGAAGAGAAGGAGCAATTAGGGTTTGAGAGGAGAATTAGCGTTTAGGAGATAAAATAATGCATAAAACAAGTAAAAGATAATTATTTGGCTTGTCTCAATCGGCCGTAGATATATACTGCCTACCACATTTGGTGCTCAACAGCCTCAAAAACCTTGAAAGAGACACACAAATACGATGCAAAAAAAGAAGATAAACAACGATCATCAGAATAACATGCCAAGCACATCCTCATGTTACCTCCATGCATAATGTAGTTTAAGCTCCCTCATGTTTTATTTAGCTAGATGTGCATATGATTTGCTTTCCACCACATGTACGAACACCTTGAGGGGGAGTTAGCTTATATTATGTGAGTCTCATATATTGTGATCCACTCGTGTTTCCATCATAAAGATCATTGTATGTGGGACTCTCCTTTGTGCTTTCAATACTTTCCTTTTGGTGTTTGATTCCAAAGGGGGAGAAACTTTAGACCCAAACAAGCAAGTAAGGAGTTGAACATGAACTAAGAAGCAATATCAAAGAGGACCAAAAGGGGGTTTCCAAGTGATCAAGAACAATGGGAGGAAAAATAAAGATCAAGATCAAGACAATGGTCCTAGAAAAAGAGGAAAGTGGCAACGGAGTAAGTGGGAGGCCTTATGACCATTAGTCACAGAGAGGGGACAATGAACATGGCAAGGGTCTTGTGTGACCTCTGAGTTGTGGAGTGGCCGTCACCTTACTTGTGAAAGGGAGGGAGGCCCATGGCGTTTTGGCCAAAGCTCACCTTAACGGAGACGGCGGTGAGTGTCCATGAGAGGCTCGCGGAAGACCCCACTTGCGCGTGGGTGTAAACCGAAGATATCCGAAGTTACCCAACTAGGAAGCTTGACCCTTGCACGGGTTACCTTACCGACCTTGATCCTTGTGTGGATATGGCCTTAGTCCTTGCGCGGAGCTCCAAACAAGAACTAGGGAGAAGGCTTGCGCTCCTTCGCGAAATCTCAAGAAAAAATATCCACATCTCCAACTTGTGCCACCGTCGTCATCGTCATCGGAAGTTTGCATCACTCTAGCTAACTCTTTAGGTTCCGCATTTACATTCTAGCAATTGTATGTTTACTTTTCTAAACTAGCTTGATAGGATTATTTTTCTAGGTGAAACTAGATTGCAAGACTTAATCTCAGAAGAGTTAGCGACACTTAAAAAAACCTTAGTGTACATATTTTGTTTATCTTGCATAAATTTTGATATGTTGTTTTTATAGAGCCTTTATTTTTAAAATCCTAATTGAACTCTCCTCTTAGAACGTTGTTTCACGGTCCTATCAACTTCCACTTTCCATCAATATATAAAACGTCACAAACGGAGTCTGTATGCGACCTATGCATTATATTAGGAGCTACGTACGTTGTTGCAGAGATGTCTAGGGGTCAGATAAGCTACTTAAAGAGCATTTCTAGAACTTTCACGATGTGTTACATCATCCATTATAATGGATAGATCACTGATGAGTGTATATGAATAGAGACTGGAAAACTTAGGGCGTGGACATTGCTGCGCCAATATGCCTATTTATGGAACAATTTGTAGGAGTTATTAGAACCCAAATTGAATAAGTATGTCTCCGCTGAAAATCGACACTATATTATTTACGTGATGGATGGAATTCGTCATCTCTCTGTAGAATTGTTTATCTTGCAACGCAGCAATTGCTGATCTTCTTGGTAGTTCAGGAACCACACACAGGTTGATGCAGGAGAGACCAGTCAGCTGCAACATGTGGAGCAGCCGATTGCACACATCAGGTCAGCAACAAAGTGAGTCACCTAGAAATCCTATAGCATTAATATAATCTGATGTTGAACATGGCATGTGAAATTGTTGGTTCCTGTCAGTGTAAGCTTCAGGCTCTTTCAGTTCGAGGGCAACATGGCGAGACAAAGTTAAATCATTTTTAAACTATAAAACCCGTTTTGGTACTATAAATACATCGGTAGAAAATAGTAGTAATTCTTGCCCTCTAGAAGTTTATAGTCTCTAGCAATCTTGGATCAGTTTTAGCTATATGACATGATAATATGATTCTCGGCATCCTAATTCTGAAAATAGAGTTGGAAGTCCACACTCCACAGACATCATAGGCTACTCTTATGTGCATGGAATCCCACTTATCTGACAATGTACACTATTGCAAAAATCAGCCAAAGAGCGGAACAAGCCTCTGCTTTCATAGTCTTTCCAACAAAAGTTCCATTCCTTGATATTACACATTTATTTGATTCAAACTAGTCCATCAACCTATTCTCTCACACGGGTTAGACTTTTAGGAGGGGGATTTAATCTTTAATAATATTAGAGTCTATTATTTTAATTTATCTTTTGTAATGGCATTGTGGATAATTAATATGCAAATTTAAGGATTACTTAAATTTATCTTTCATCACGGCACATTGGGTAATTTATATACAGATTTGGGGCTTATTTTCATTCATCTTTTAAAATGGCATAGTGAGTAATTTATGTGAGAATTTAGGGGATAAATTAATTCATATTTATAAAAGGTATGGAAGGTAATTTTTATGCAAATTTAGGGGTTATTTTACATTTTATTTATAATAGCATGGTGGGTAATTTTTATATAATTTTAGGGGGTTATTTTATCTCATTTTTCATAATGGCATGGTGTGTGATTTTTTTTGAAAATATAATAGATCTAATGGCTATTGTTATTAGAGCTACATGATGCACGGTTTGATGTTTCTGATTTTTGTGAGAATTTCTTCCTAGCATGTCTAGTGAGGATTAACATCCAATTAGGTGGGTAATTTATATGTAATTTAGGAATTATTTAAATTTATTTTTCATGGCGGCATATTAGGAAATTTATATACATATTTGGAGCTTATTTTAATTCATCTTTTAAAATGGCATAGTTAGTAATTTATGTGAGAATTTAGGGGGTCATTTAATTCATATTTATAAAAGGCATGGCGGGTAATTTCTATGCAAATTTATATGGTTATTTTAAATTTTATTTATAATGGCATGATAGGTAATTTTTATATAAATTTAGAGGGTTATTTTATCTCATCTTTTATAATGGCATGATGGGTAATTTTTTAGAAAATATAATAGATCTAATGATTATTGTTATTAGAGCTACAAGATGGACGGCTGGATGTTTCTCATTTTTTGAGAATTTTTAGGATTTATCTTTTTTCCTATCTCGTCTGGTGAGGATTAACGTGGGGGCTCCAAAAGAAACCCCCAATTAGTTATACTAAGATACCAGTTTATACCCTCTTTACATAAAAGAGAGAGGCTAACCAAATTTTTGTTGATGAAGAGGGCATGTTGCTTGCAAAGTCTTTCCTGAAGTAAACTTTAGATTGACCGTACCAACACCATGATCAGAAGCATGTGACCCATTTCCCATCAAGATGGAGGAAGCTTCTATGACTGGCAAGAGGAAAACAAAGAAATATCAGCAGACAAATGCATATTTGTCCCGTGTCAATCCACCAATCAGATAAATGACACACTGAAAGAACTATTGGTACATTACCATACTCGAAAGCTCCCGCCATTAGTGTCGGCAACAACAACATTTGCTGTTTTCTTTGGCAGCAGCTTGTGCTTTTCGATCAGGACATTCCTTAGCCCAATGATCAGTAGCACCACACACAATATGGTTTCCCTTCTCGAATTCTTTCATCTGCCTTAAACTGGTTGTTTGACTGGCATAGATTTTTTCAGATTTACCTTTGGCCTTCTTTGGAAATTTGGAGATCTTTTTTTGCACCATATTAGCGCTACTACCTCCTTCTTGTCCCTTAGCACGTGTATCTTTTACTCTCGTCTTCTCCTCAACATCAAGAAAGCCAATAAGTTCAGTGACGATGAACTCTTGTCTCTTATGTTTTAGAGACAAAATCAGATCAAGAATTTGGCAACTTGGATATGATACATTCAGCCACAAACTTTTCAGGCAATACACACGGGAAAGGTTCAAGTTCTTTTGCTAGCTAATGTATCTTATGAGCCTGTTCCAAGCGGTTCTCAGCCATTCTATAATTGTCAAATTGTTCCATGATGTACAACTCACTACCTAGTGACTCCAAATTTGTCTCAAGTGCATCCCCACGTTTCTTTGCCAGTAAACAAATGCATGTATGAATCAACAATGGTTTCAACTAGACCGCTAATCACGGCACCTCTGAACAAATTGTGTGCAACCTCAAACGCATTACCCTTAGGAGTGGCCTCAAATGCATGTCCCTCAGGCAGTCTTAGAAGAATCAGGCTTTTGCCTTGTGCAACGTGCATAACATTCATAGCAGTCAACCAAAGAACTATCTTTGCATGCCATCTCTTGTAATTAGAACCATCAAATGAATTTTGTGGCTTAAGTGAGGAAGAAAAATCAGTAACTGGAAAATTTCTACAACCATAAGGTTTTTGGATTGTAGGAATTAGTAAGAATTTATGGTATATTTTAATCCAGAAAATTGCATGTGAAATCATGACATATGTGATCAAAATTAATACAATTGCAGTATTAATATTTTCAAAAGACATTATATAGTTTAAGCAAACTATGTTGCCTACCTCATGACAGCATATCAACGAATAAAACAATAGGTTGGTTGAGAGTGTACCCAAAGACAGGACCAGTGCTGGAAGCACCGGGTGCATCGTTAATGTTCGTCATGCCAAATAACCTTGTTCATGTAGCCGATCAAAAGTTGATGCCCGTAGAGGTTCGTAGTGCCGTCCCTCAAACAGTCTTCCGAAAATAGACGACGTAGTCAATCGAGCAGTCGTGCCGTGCGCTCTCCAAAAACCTTATTGCGGGCTACTTCAGCAGACTAGGCTTCAGAAGCCTGCTCTCCCTATTCACTTGTGCATGCAAAGAACAGGGACGGAGACATTTCTAGTAGCAGCAGCAATCCTCCCATTAAGGTGAAGTCAATTCCCAGACGTTCATGCATGAGTTCTCATCCAAGTATCCAACCGAGGAGAGAGATCAATAGGGAGAATAATACCGTACTCAACTCATTTTCAGTTCCTAGCAATAACTCTCCCTTTCCAACTTCTCAAATGGTGCGTGCAAATTTCAACACATAAGTTGGTCACTAGCTCCTCAGTTTCTCTTGTGTTATTGACGAATTCAGTAACCCACACATTAACCATGGGACACTGTGTAATAGAGAATAAATAGGCTAGATAGCCCAATTAATACTAACACAAAGTGTGAGTGTTTTTTCTTTACTCTTCCTAACTTAATCTAAAGATACTGTAGCTCTCGTGTATTTGACACACAAAAAATGAACTAAAGTGGCCAAGAAAGAAGTCTACAGTAACCCTCTCAAGTATTAGGAGTAGAACACATAACACCCTCGAACTATAAAACTGGATATTATACACATTAAACTTTCAGAAACCAGACAAATAATCCCCAGAGTGGTATTGGAAAGGGGTTTTGCACATCTGGCTATCCATCTTGGCTCAGCCCGACACAGTGGCAGTGGGGCCTACCTAGACCAAGCTACCCATTGTCTCTAACTTATCACCCTAACTTCCACGTGGGCCTCACTTGTCATCTCTTCCCTCTACCTCCAGCTGCCTTTTGCTCTTCCCCATGAGACACATCGCTCTCAGCGGCCTCGGCTCCCCGCTAGCCATGGTGGTGGCTCTCAACGGGTGCTCATGGACTTCCATGTCCTTTCTTGGATTCACGGCTCCAGTCACCACCGACCCATTTGAGATCATCACCACAGCATCTCCATCCGCTCGTCGCGCATGGCTAGTGCTGGAGGAGTAGTTCGCCGGCAATCGCGAAACTCACGCCATCCTCGTCGTCACCGAGTTTCGTGCTCTATCTCAGGAAGCCCCGACTACTACCGGTGCATGAAGACCCTCATTTACTCCCTTGTCGAACTTGGCGAGGTCGTCACTGACCGTGCGCTCGGCTTGAATGTTCTTCGTGGCCTCTCCAACCGGTTCCACTCCATCCGCCTCTTCCTCAAGATGCAGTGTCCATTCTTTTCCTTCATCGAGATTCACTCTGAGCTGCATCTCGAGGAGCTCACCATGGCGCCGCCCGCATCTTCTCCGGCCACTACGTTCGTCGCGGCCACCCCACCCCCCGCCCCCACCTCAAGCTTCTCGCCCTCTGCATTCGGTGGTGATGGGAGCTCTGGTAGCAGTGGCAATGGGGGATCCGATGGAGGTGACGTATATAGTGGTATAAAACAGGATATTATACACATTAAACTTTCAGAAACCAGACAAATAATACCCGAAGTGGTATTGTTAAGGGGTTTTGCACATATGGCTATCCATCTTGACTCAGCCTGGCACATTGGCAGTGGGGCCTACCTAGACCAAGCTACCCTTGTCTCTAACTTATCACCCTAACTTCTACGTGGGCCTCACTTGTCATCACTTCCCTCTACCTCCGGCTGCTTTTTATTCTTCCCCATGAGACATCGCTCTCAGCGGCCTCGGCTCCCCGCTAGCCATGGTGGCGGCTCTCAACGAGTGCACATGGACCTCCATGTCCTTTCTTGGATTCATGGCTCCATCACCACTGACCTCTTTGAGATCATCACCACACCATCTCCATCCGCTCATCGCGCGTGGCTAGTGCTAGAGCAGTAGTTCACCCGTAATTGCAAAACTCACGCCATCCTCGTCGTCACCGAGTTTCGCACTCTATCTCAGGAAGCCCCGACTACTACCAGTGCATGAAGACCCTGACTCCCTTGTCAAACTTGGCGAGGTCATCACTAACCGCGCTCCGCTTGAATGTTCTTCATGGCCTCTTTGACCGGTTCCACTCTATCCACCTCTTCCTCAAGAAGCAGTGTCTGTTCTTCTCCTTAGTCAAGATTCGCTCTGAGCTGCTTCTCGAGGAGCTCACCTCAGTGGCACCCGCATCTTCTCCAGCCATGGCGTTCGTCACGGCCACCCCACCCCTTACTCCCACCTCAAGCTCCTAGCCCTCTGCATCTAGCGGCGATGGGATCTCTTGTACCGATGGCGGTGGGGGATCCGATGGAGGTGACGTATCCAATGGTGGCAACCTCCACTGCCAGTATGGGAGCAGCGGAGGTGGCGGCAGGAGCGGCAGCAAGGGTGGTGGCGCTTCCCCTAGGCGGTGCGCATGGGGGCACTTCTCCCTTGGCGGCGAACCTAGGAATGGCCCACGCCTAATGCTCTAGTAGACAGTGTACAACCCTTGGACTGGGATTATTCAGTTGTGGCCCGGTTCGATCCAAGGGTGGCGTTGTGACCCAGACCCTGTCTAGGCCGCCTCAGTAGGCTCTTGTAGTGTGGCCTGCTCCAGCTTCACCAACGTGACCTGTAGCAGGCCTCTTTGGGTCGTCGCTTGTAGCTGCTCCCGTACAGGCCCTTTGGCTTCTCTTACTACTAGTGTCTTTGGTCCATGGGATCAGCAGGCACTCGCTACTGCCTTTAACACTATGGCACTTACGCTTCCATCTGGGGATTGGTACATGGACTCCGGTGCTACCTCTCATATGGCCTCCACCTCCGGTATATTGTCTTCTTCTCACCCACTCTCCTTCTCCACCCTTTCATCTATCATGGTGGCTGATGGTCCCATCTTCCCATCACAGCCTCTGGGTCAACTTGTGTCGGTAATCTTCACCTAAACAATGTTCTTGTCTCTCTTCACATTATCAAGAATCTTGTTTCTATTCATCGTTTTACCACCGACAACAATTGTTCCATTGAATTTGACCCTCTTGGCTTTTCTGTGAAGGATCTCAGGACCCAAAGCGTGATCGCCAGGTGCAATAGCTCCGGCTCTTTGTACCCGATGCGCCTTCCGCCTATCAGTACATATCCATATGTGCTCCTCACCAATGTGTCTCCTCAGCTGTGGCATCGCCGCCTTGGTCACCCAGCCATGGGGCCCTGTCTCATCTTGCTAGCTCTTCTATTATTTCAGGTAATAAACATACTGCAATAGATATTTGCCATGCATGTCAACTTGGGCGTCATGTTCGTCTTCCATATCCTCTCTCCCAGGCATGAGCTCTATGACCTTTTGATCTTGTGCACTGTGATTTGTGGACCTCCCCCATACCAATTGTGACCGGTTTTAAATACTACCATGTCATAGTTGACGATCACTCCCACTACACCTAGACTTTTCCTCTTCGTCTTAAATCCGACATGTTTTCCACTATTGCCTGTTTCTTTGCTTTTGTTACTACCCAATTTGGCCACACTATCAAAAGCACGCAATGTGATACCAGGCGTGAGTTTGACAACTCATCCACACATGCTTTCGTTCTCACCCATGGGGTTCATCTCTGCATGTCATGCCCCTATACCTCACAGCAAAATGGTGAAGTTAAGCTTGTTCTTCACAAACTTAATAATATAATTCGCTTCTTCCTCTTTCAGGCACACCTTCCCCCTGCCTACTGGCTTGAGGCCCGTCACACCACCACTTACCTCCTAAACTACCACCCAACCTCCACCATTCACTTCTCCACACCCTTCCCCACCCTACATGGTCATCCTCCATCCTATGATCATCTTTAGGTTTTTGGGTACCGGTATTATCCTAACCTTTCTTCCACTACCCCTCACAAACTTGCTCCTCTTGCTCCACATTGTGCATTTTTTTACGATACGCATCCGACCACAAAGACTATAGATGCCTTGACCTCACCACAAACCATGTCATCATCTCTCACCATGTTGTCTTCGATGAGTCCTACTTTCCCTTTGCCGAGGTCCCTCCTTCCACGGCCTCTCCCACTAACCTTGATCTTTTAGATTTTTTTACTCCTTGGATGTCATGGTGCCTTCTGCAATTTGGGTTGCTCCCAGTATAGCCAGGCCAGCTGGTGGTGCAAGTACGCCATCGCCAGCCAGGTCTCCTAGGCTAGTGCTAGGCCTTTTGGCACCCCATCCCCAGCTAGTGTTGGGCCTCTTGGTGCCCTATGCTCAGCTGGCCCCAGGGCCACTTGGCTACCGCCCTAGGTCTCCTAGCGCCCTGTCCCCAGCCGATGCTGGGCCTTCTGGTGCCCCCTCCATGGCTAGCCTCAGAGTTGCTAGGCTATCGCCTAGGTCTCCTATGGCTGGGCCACCCCAACCACCTAGGGGTTCTGTTTTGTAGTGGAGTAGCATGGGGCTATGCTCCGCCCGTGTGCCTCAGTCGGCATTACCTGCTGGTGCAGTTCGCATACCTCCCACTGTCAACTCTCACAGCATGCGCACGCCAAGAGTGGTTTTTCTCAACCAAAGTTGAATCTCCATGAGGTTGCAATGTCCCCTGTCCCTGACTTCTTCTGGCATGCCCTCACTGATCCGCACTAGCATCGTGCAATGGAGGAAGAGTTTAGGGCTTTGATTGCTGACAACAAATGGACTCTCATCCCACGTCCTCCTTAGGCCAACGTGGTTACTGCGAAGTGGATTTTTCGGCATAAACTTGACTCTAATGGCACTCTTGACTGCTACAAAGCTCGTTGGGTTCTACATGGTTTCATGAAGCGTCCTGGTGTGGAATTTGATGAGACATTCAGTCCTGTTGTGAAGCTGGCCACTATTCACATTGTCCTTAATCTAGCTCTTTCTCAGGATTGGCCCATTCATCAACTCGATGTCAAGAATGCATTGCTCCATGGCACTCTTTGAGAGATTGTGTATTGCTCTCAGCCTTCTCGATTTGTTGACCCGGCTCATCGCGAATACGTGTGTTGTCTCAACAAATCTCTCTACAGTCTGAAGCAGGCTCCCCGTGCTTGGTACAGTTGCTTTGCCACTTATTTGTAGTCCTTGGGCTTTATTGAAGCTAAGTCAGACACTTGACTATTCATTTATCAGCAGGGTTCTGACACAGCCTATCTGCTCTTATATGTGGATGACAGTATTCTGACGGCATCCTGCACTGCTTTACTTCACCGGATACTCTCCTCACTATAGGCCTCTTTCCTGATGACAGATCTTGGACCCTTGCAGCATTTTTTAGGCATTGTTGTGACTCGCACCTCCACCGGGATGATGTTGTCTCAACAACAATACATTCTTGATGTCTTGGACCGTGCAGGCATGACCGCAGTGCAATCCATGCAGCACTCCCATGGATACTCAGGCCAAGCTTTCTTCTGCCGGTACTCTAGTCATTGATCCTATGCTCTATTGTATTCTGGTTGATGCTATACAGAAGTTGACTTTCACTAGACCCGACATCACCTATGATGTTCAGCAAGTCTATCTATATATGCATGACCCGTGGGAGCCCCACCTCACTGCCATCAAGCGTATTTTGCGCTATCTTCAGGGCACCCGTGACCATGGTCTCTTCCTTAGCCGTACATCACCCTCTGCTCTCTTTCTATACTGATGCTGGTTGGGCTGGCTGCCCCGACACGTGGTGCTCCACCTCCGGCTATGTTGTTTTTCTTAGAGATAATCTTGTTTCCTAGTCTAGCAAGTGCCAACCAACAGTCTCCCGTTCCAATGCTGAGGCTGAGGCTGAGTATTGAGCAATCGCCAATGGTGTTACTGAAGCTTCTTGGCTTAGCCAGCTTCTCTAGGAACTCTGTTGTCCTATCCAGCGTGCTACCCTCATCTTTTGGGATAATGTAAGTGCGGTTTACCTCTCGTCCAACCTGGTGCAACATCAGTGCACCAAACATATCGAGAGATTGACCTTCACCTTCATTCGGGAGCATGTTGCCTAATGGTGCCGTCTGCGTATCCAAGTCCCGACCTCCTCGCAGTTCACTGACCTTTTCACCAATGGGCTTCCATCAACTTTTTTTCTGAGTTTCGATCCAGTATGAATGTCTATTGCACAGGTGTTCCTACTGCGGAGGGTGTTAAACTGTTGCCCTTCTTCCTTATTGTAACTGCCGATGCTTACTCTTCATCTCCCTGTAAAAGCCTATATATGATGTAACCTTGCAATGAAACAAGTTAAGTTGTGTTATCAATAAACTACACTTCTTCAGAAGCGATGGGCCCGCAAGGCCTCGGTGGCAGCTGGTCTCACCACACATAGAGGCCCCGGTTCCACGGTCTTGCCACACGTAGAGGCCCCGGTTCCACAAGAGTGGACTTGGTGCGATCTAGAGCACTAGATGGTGGCTTCAATGGTGACCTAGGCACCGTCCCGCACAGTGCATGGGACGAGCAACAACTCAAAGGATGCCTGCAACGGGATGTCCAGCCACCAGGACACAAGCGGCAGCGCCTACAGCTTGATGTCGGGGGAGAGGAGAAGAAGGAGCACGAGGAGCATGCTTGCGGACAGGGTTGGTTCTCACGGGATAAGACCAAAAGAGGAAAACGGTGGCTGCAGATAGATAGAGGAGGTGACAAGCGGGGCCCATGTGGAAGTGAGGATGGGAAGTTGGAGACACCTAGTACCCTAGGCTAATAGTAGGCCCCTATGCCAATGTGGCGAGCTGAGCCAGCATGGACTGCCACATGTGCAAAGCCACTCTCCAATACCACTTTGGGGATTATTTGTCTGGTTTTTAAAAATTTAATGTGTACGATATCTGGTTTTGTAGTTCGGAGTGTCACGTGTGTACTAACAATACTTTAGGGGTTATGTCGACCTTTTTCCAAAGTTAAGTATCATTTTGTTACCCAACTAAATGGTGGCCAAAATCGGTTGAAGTTTGAGATTTTGGTTTGGCTAGCTTGGACACTAAACCAAGTAGTGCACCCTAATCCTATTGGTTGTATTTGGACCCATGCACAAAAATGCAGGACTCCTTTGGAACAAAGGAAATTTTTTCTATTCCTACGTTTTTTTTGTGTTTTTGAACTGATTCCTGTGAAATTCCTACGCCAATACTGTGAAATTCTTGCGTTCCAAATGAGCCCTCTGCATTGATCATGATGCACAGAATTAGAATGGCGCTTTCCATGGTGTACCAGGCTTTTTATATCTCGTGTTGTTTGACGACGTTAAAACCGTGACAACCAGCGGTTTGTTTAATTTGTCACGGATATTTTCCCCAGCATTGGTGTAAGTTACCAACTGTAATAGAGCGATTAATTCTCACGGTTTCAAAATAATGTAACCTGGCAAGTGGCAAACAAGCCTTCGAGTATGAGCGAACTAGTGAGTTACAACTGTAACAATGCTTTTCACGTAGTAGTTTTTAGCAGCGATCCCCTGGGCCTCCCTAGGCTTGCCTAGGCTCCAACTAGTCCCTAGTCCTAGCTTAACTGTCAGATTTTGATTTAATCTTTTGTGTAGGCCTTATGACCCTCTGGGTCGTGACTAGGCCTATTTAGGCGGCCTAGCCTAGCATCAACCTCCTAGTAAAGCCTAGATATTTTTTTATTGTGGCATGTTTGCGCGGCTTTGGGAGGCTTTCAGTCTTCGAGGCGTACTCCTCGAATCGGTGTGACTTGGTGGGTCCCTAACTGTTTTTCATCTCTTAAGTATTTTTGTTGTTATATAACTAATTAATATTTATTTCTTATTCGGTAGATACATATAAAGAAAATAAATAGGCTAGATATAGATCTACTCAGTAATCTTGTCTAGATGTATGTTATGACTACATAATAATTAGTATATAAGCAAAATTTTTATATTTGGATTTTCTCTACTAAGCCGGCCTAGATTCTCCTAGGCCTATGCCCAACCTCACCACCCATCTAGCGCCTAACACTTAGGCTAACCTTGGTTTTTAGTAGCTAGCAAGAGATATTTTTCCTGTTATTTCGTTGCTCTCAAATTTGGGCAATTTTCTTTCCTTACTACTTCCTACTTCATATAATATAGGCAATGTATTTGGCAAAAAAAATAATATCATTGTAATTTGGTGGTCAAACATTTTGGCAAATATTAACGGGCAGAAGGGAATTTATTTGGCTTGGTCAGAGAATTGGTAACAGGAACTGAGCACTGCCAAACTCTGTTTGAACCGAGATTGGGGCCCTTATTAGTTCCTGCCGAAAAGCCCGATACAGGGACAAACAGTCGCCAAATGCGTTCCGTCCTACCAAAAATTTAAACGCGAGTACTGGAAACAACTTTCGGCATGTATGCCAAATATAATGATACTGCACTGTAACGATCCCAGAGTTTCGGCATGCATACCAAATGTACTGATTCTGCACTGTATGGGTCCCAGATTTTCGGCATGCAGTACATTATATTAGGTAGAATACAGCTGCAAATGATTGTGTACTGCAATACATTATAAATAGATTGGTCACTACAAGGGCTTTGCCCAACAATTATCGTTTCATTCACAAGAGCAGAGGGGGGAGAAAGGATAATGGCTCAAGTGTCAAGCTCTCTCTCCATTGCTTTGTTCCTCCTCGTACTAGTATTCATGGTATGATTTCTCGTTTTAATGTTTCATTTTTGTGTGTTTTAAGTTTTGAAAAGGTCACCATTTTGCACCTTTTTTTTACATTGGTCGCTAGGAATTTCCAAAACCTTTACCTTGTAGTCCAACGGGTTGTTTTCTTCCCGTCTATGGTTCCAATATGTATGTGTATGGCCATCACAGAGATGTGTTCGTTTCAGGTTCAGGTATCTGCTGGAAGCACAAATAATGGAAGGCTTTACAAACCTGTAAGTCTGTAGAAAGAGCGCCATTTTCTTTGTTTCTAGTATTTGATTGTTGTACAATTTACTGAGTTGACGTGTGAATTTGTAATACAGGCTGGTGCCGAAGGATCTGTCCCCATAGAACGTAATGGATCTCCTGTGCTCTCTCTATATTCTTTCACTTTCAGTTCCCTAGCTAGTTCTACACCACCTATGAACATTAATTTCTTATAAAAGGGCCCAAGTACTGTGTCTATCTAGTAAGTCAAATCTGAATGACCTTTTAATATTGTATCTCGTGCATGTACAGAATGCCCAAACAAATGTGAGGACCGTTGCTCGGCAACATCACACAAGAAGCCATGCCTTTTCTTCTGCAACTATTGCTGCCAGAAGTGCTTGTGTGTCCCATCTGGCACATCCGGCAACAAGGAAGAGTGTCCGTGCTATAACAACATGAAGACCAAGGAAGGCGGCCCCAAATGCCCATAAAACCGATAAAATGATTAGAAGTCCATTTTTCTAGTATACAATTATGATTCCCCCTATCTTAGAATTTGTTACATGGCATAAACATCTGTAATATCCAGCTTTTCTCTGAATGTTTGAAAAACATGATGTTGCAATTTTTCATAAGAGGCTCTCAAATTTCAAGACAGGCAACCAGAAATGACTGGTTGTGCATGTCTATCGCCAAGCGATCTGTTTGCAGAAACTACTTAAAAAAACTTTAGGTTCTTTGATGTCAGAGAAATTGCTGAAACATTTCGCGAAGTACTACATTTTAAGAAAGCACCTTTGGATTATCTAACTGTACTTGAGCCGTTGGATCTCCTTTTTTTTATATAAAGACTTCATTAGTATCAAGACAATGGCATCAAAGTGACAGGACCATCTTGCATGACATTCGTTACATTTGAAAACGATGTAATTGGTTTTGCTAATTGGTGGTCAGTTTCTAATTAGAGTTTTTTGAGTAATTGATCGCGGAGTGACAGAACCAGTTTATGTTCTTTAGCTAATTGGGCGCAGAGTGACAGAACCAGTTGTGGGCTTATTTGCTAATTGGTGGTCTGTTTCTATTTTAGGAGAAAATATTCCTCCCCTGACTGCAAATCCCGGTTTTGTACGTAAGGTTTTAGAGCTTCCCAACATGAAGTCCTTCCATCCCCTGAGAGCAGCTCGACACAGCGCATGGAAGCAACACAGAGTGTGGCCGATTGTGGATGCATGGGAGTCACCGCTCGTCCTGGCATCTGATGCAAAGACCAAGGCTGTAAGGCTGTGTCCAGCATCTCTCCCATGCCTTATCCCCTATCACTATTCCAACTGTCTCTCACTCTGTCTACCGTGCGAAACAGTGTTCTAACCGTGCGCGAACCCCCATTTTGGAGCAACTGCTGGAAACAGCCTAAGGTGTGGGTTGCGATCATTACGGTTAGGCAGTCAATGAGCCAGCGGAGGGCCGGCCGCTCCAAGCCAAACGTAACCCTAAAACGAACAATACCTTGCATAATACTCTAGAGGCTGCACTTGTTTTCAAGTGGAAGAAACCAGTGGAAGGCATCATCCTGGCTATTGTAATACATACTATAATTCAAGAAGGATTCAACTCTAGATCATTCACCCCTATCAAGGAAATCCTGGTACGCGAGTGATCACGATGACAGGCATTGGGATCTTTATTGGGCTAACTTCTTGATCCAGGTGCTCCAACATGTCTAGATGAACCGGTCATCTAGGATCAACCTGTAGGTTCTTGTGCTAACTCTATGTTTGCGTGATCCAAAATTCTCTAGATGATCCAGATACATTGACCTTGGGAGAAGTTGTTAGTTCCAACTTGGATGATCTAAGTTTACACAGAAGGCACCTTTTGAGAGGCGTGTATGTGTACCCCCCCCCCCATTGTCTCCTATTGTGAAAAGATGTCTCCTTAAAAGAGACACCTCTAGGTGATGATCTCATCTACTACAAGACACATCTTCAAGTAACAGGATTAGACATAGATTAGACAATTATCATGTAACCAAAGGGTGTGTCCTTTAGCCTAGTGCATGAACGATTGCCTCTTGGCAATAGACACCAGTTCATTGCACGCATTCATCCAGTATATATTCCAATCACAAGATCAATGCGAACAATAGTTCTTCCATTCATTCCTTTATGCTTTCTTGTTTTACATACATACTCAAACACGTTATCAGCACGCTCTTCACCGAGCACAAGGCAAAGCAAGAAGCAAACAGGGAGGCACGGGGGCCTCCGATCCATCCACGGTGAGTCCATATGATGAGAATCGACTAACCGTACGGTACCTTCACTGTCTTGCTCAACGCACTCTGTCGTGTCGATGGAGTCTACCACCGTCCGGTTCATTGCCAGCATCAGTGGTCGCAGCACCGCCATTAGTGGCAACCACATCCCGGGTACTGGAGGCCATGAAGTAGCCCTCGCAGCTGCTCCATCTTTGAGGGCCTTGGCTCTCATGGCCGCATGGCACCACAACCCCGCCGGGTTCCCCGGCAGCGCCGACACCAACATCCGGCAATGACGACTCTTGGTGACGCCTGTCCCGAACATTGTCACTCCTCCGCCGTAACTTTTGGTGACGACGCGCCACCATGTGTGATGGTCACCGCGGGCCTCCACGCCATGAACGGGCATGACACACCAGTGAACACCGATGCCAACCCTAGCACTGCCGGCCGTTCCCACCCATGGATGGGACTCCTAGTACCAGTGAATGGCGACGACGGTGACCACGTCTTCATGCCGTGTCGAGGCGGCACCATGGCAGCGCGAACAGGCACTCCACGCCTCTTCGACCACCCTCCCATTCCAGCTGAGGCCAGACCAGTTGAGGATCATCCAGTTAAAGCTCCAGGGCTTGGATTCCTCATCAACCCCGACGGCACCCGTGCCGCTCGCCATGGCCTGCCGTCGTACTACATCGAGGCCGCAGAAGAAGACCTTCCGACGCCGACACTGGCTTCACCGGAGCCAACCCCGCCTTCGCCCTCCCTGTTTCGCCGCACCTTCACCTCACCGCCACCGAGGCTGCCAACCGGAGGCCAGGCCTCCACCGGGGATCGTGGAACCTGGCCACCCTTGGGCTCCCAAGCGCCGAGGTGTTGAACATGGCCGGCGGCGGTGGTGCCTTCTCCTCCTCCGACGAGGGGGAGTCCTCCCGAGATCTGAACAAGAAGGGGATGGGGGGTGGGTAAGCTCACCAGCGGCTGTAGAAGGCGGCGGTGGCGGCGCAGTAGGTGGATGGCGGTTAAGGTTAAAACCCTAACCGCTGCCCCTATATAGGCCGCAGGCCAAGCTCCATTGGGTCGGCCAGGTTTGGCCCAAAGGCCACCAAGGGCCACTCGCCCTCTCCGTCTCCGCATTTTTTTATTTTATTTTTATTTTTTTATTCTTTTTTTACAAAAATATACTACGTTTTGCATCTTTTACAGAAATATACCTCCGGCGCCCAGGGTCCGGGCACCAGGATTCCTAGCGCCTGGGTACTGGGCGCCAGGTCTGTGGCCTAGCCCTGGTGCCTGGAGCTTGGGCGCCTGGGCCTTGGGCGCCAAGTCATGGCCCACTCTTTACTGCACGCATGTGGGAGCTGGCATGGGGGTGGAGGGCCTGGCGCTCAGAGGAGAGGCGGTAGGGGCCTAGCGCCCGGGGGCTGGGCGCCAGGTCCCGCCACGGGTATAAAAGCCGCACGGCTCCTGGAGGGGCTCATTTGCCCACTCCCACAACCAGAGAAAGAGAGGGGGAAGGGAGGAGGAGAGGAGGGGAGGACGACGAAGCCCCGCTGAAATTTGACCGTGGATCAGGTAAATTTTTTGCTCATTTTTTAACCACTTCATTATGTATCATATTAGGTTTATGTGGAGTACTAAATTTGTGTAGTATTTTTAGAAAGTAGAATATAATGTATTTCAGTAGATCTAGCATGTTATGGTAGTAGTAGCGCTAGATTTGCAGCAGTTTATTTTACTATTTGTATATTTATTTACCACTAGATCTGTAGTGGTTTATTAACTATAGTAGTGATATGTAATGTACTAGTGATATTTATTTAGATATGCTATATGGTAGATCTGCAGTACGTTAAACAGTACGTATATACTTTAAAAGTAGGTCGGGCTTTATTTTTCTATTTAGATATGCTATAAATAGTAATTTAAGTATGTGACTAGTGTCATTTTAGTAGTTAAACGAGATTATTTTATAGGAATATTATTAATTAGTTAGTAGTATTTAAGTATATATTAATTATTTGTGAAAATTGATTAGTTGTATATATTGCCAAATATGTCAAGCAAGTTACAATTCGAAATATATTACGGCGAAGGCAGTGTAGTTGAAGGTCCACATGGAGTAACATTGAACGGGTTTAGTCGTATGTTCAAGGGTATAGATAAACCTTGGGATAAAACATTTGGTGCTGTGCGCAGTTGGCTAGATCGTGGATTTCAAGTGAACAGAGAAATACATGCGCTCGCAGTCCAAACTCTTATGACATGGGCAAATGAAGGTGTTTTAGGAGTTGATGCTGATTCGTAACATATCAGATTGGAAGTTGTACATGAATACAGCTATTCATCGTGGGTGGGCTCTTGCTATGCTTGTCCAGATCGTTCCAAAGGTTGTTGTTCCATCCGAAGTCAATGAGAATTACGGCAACACCCATGGCGGGATGCATGAACAACAAGGAGTGGAACATGGCGAAGGAAATGCCGATGGCCACATTGAATCTGAAGATCTAATAGAAGAACATGGGACGGTTGTACTGAAGTGGATGTCGAAGGGCGTGGCAGTGAACTAGAAGCGCAAGGATAGGCAGATGAGGGGCATGGTAATCAAGAAGAGGCACAAGGGCAAGTAGATGAGGCGGAGAGGATACCAAGCATTGTGCAACAAATGCAGAATGAAGATGAGGAGTTTGCGCATACGCAAGAATCTGGTGAATCTTCTGATGAAGACTGAGGAGTAACCAATACTAGCAGAGTGTAACTCTGTTGTACATGATGCTAAGCAGTATGGGTGGGAGTACAGAGAAAATGAGGTAATTCAAGGTGCAAGATATGCTTCTGGTGAACAACTTAAGGAAGCAGTAAAGCTTTGGTCCATATCTTTTAAGAAGAAATTCAGAGTTATGAAATCTAGCCACCATGTATATGATGTTTGTTGTGTAAAGGATGATTGTCCATAACGAGTTCATGTCTTCAAGGGGGTGCCGGACGCCAGAGGTATATTTCTGTAAAAAATGCAAAACGTAATATATTTTTGTAAAAAAAATAAATTAAGAAATTAAAAAAAAATGCCCCGTCTCCACAGGCCTAAGGCCTTGTTTGGCCCAATCTAGCTCAATGTTGTCCTGTTGGCCTATTTACCTTTTTATTATATTTTTAGTTGCAAAATTCGCAATAAAACCCTTCAGGTTTTCATGTAATTTGGCACTGACTAGACACAGTAGTTTCTGTGAATGCATAATTAACATTTCAGTCCCTGTTTTATGTATAATTATGCTTGTAATGTTTTACTTATGTAAGATATCCTTTGCAAGCATTATTCAAAAGTGTTTGTGCTAAGAAAAACCCAGATAAACATGTGCTTGTTTTATTTAACGACCCATTTATTGCACTTCATGCAATCTTTGTTTAAGCCCATATGCTTTTATCATTAAATGCCAAAGTGCATAATCCACTTAAATGCAAAACCATTTATGTGTTTATCTCACTTTGTATAACACAATGTTCACGAATTATGGATATTGGTAATACACAAGGTAACATTTAGTTGTTGATGCGGGATATCTATCCTCCTCAATGTGCGTACCCAATATCTAAATTTAGAACAATGGTCTACACCTTCTTAAAGGTGACTACCATAATTCATAATTTCTATTGGCCATACACAAGTACCATTGTTACTACTGCGGGATTTAATCCTCAACGTGCGTACCCAATACGAAACATGAATTACACAAGGTCTACACTTTTAAGTGATTACCTAATGTGATTATACAAAGTTGCAAATCACAAGTGGCAAATCCTATGTCCCATAAAGAGGTCCACACTTATTTTGGTGATTACCTCTAAAGTATTTGCACAATTGAGATTTACACTCATGATGCAACAATTTATCTTGTTCCATCGTACTTTTGCATTATTATACGACACTGCCATACCCATTTTTAATTTACTCATAGTGTAAATTAAACAAATCTATGGTTTGACCCAAATAAGAATAGTGATAAAAAAAGAGTTTGATTTACTCAAACTTCATGGCCATAAATATCCCACATGGTCGATTGATGTAAATTTCATCCTATTGATCTATAGATTGACTGTGGTATTAATGTGAGGCGTTCCCAATTTCTTGAGAACTCAAATGTGATACAAATGCTAGTCCCAGATTTCTAACAACACATTTATTTCAAGTAGTACAGAGCCAGACTTAACGGTTACAAACCAAGTACATAAATATGCATGAAAGTAAGATACAGAGCAAGCTAATCCTTTGAGGCCCAATGCCATCAGCTAGTTGGGAAGCAAGATCGCAACCTATCCAAAGAGCAGCACGAACAACTCATCGAAACTATCTGAAAAACAACAACATAGCAAGGGTGAGTACATACGTACTCCGCAAGCCCACCTTTCTCCCATAGAGTTGGGGAAGTTTGGCTATTACTATATGCAAGGTGATATCTGGAGTTTAAGTTGTTTTGTAGATAAATAATGCATGGTTCTTTTTAGTTGCTAGGTTTTAGTCATAAAGACAAAACTTTACTCCATAGGGGTTGCCACTGGACATGCCGATCCACGTGACTCTTTTCTTAACAACCATCATCAAGCATTCACTGTTGCCCCATAACCACAACCATTCCATCCCAAGACAAATCCATCATTTCAGTTTATGAAAACTTGCTAATTGAAGAACCAAGCCGTAACCCATCTATACTGATGGATACTGACTATTCAAATAGATTTTTACTCTGATCAGAGGTTGTACTATGACCCACAAGTTGGACTTAGCAGCAGTTTACCATGTAAACACCCGAATTCCAAACTAAGCCCTTAGCATTACTTCATGGTCTAGAAATGCTTTAAGGATCTGGGCCACCGAGCCACACCCTGGTGTCCCTCGACACCCCCTCGGCACACAACCCATTCCCTTCACCCTTGTGCGCTAACACAGTTGCCCCTAGACTATCCATTCTGGCTCGGGCCAAGCCAATGCTTCATACAAAGCGAATGGTTGTACTAAAAGAGTTAGGCAAGATGAAAATCAACGCGATCCTTATAGGGCACAGGTAGAACCATTACCCCTTTCAATTGCTCAACACCGCGAGCATCCACATACCTGGCCTTCTCCACGAAGTCCGGGACCTAGGGTAACCGCGAGCTGCTAAGTTACCCGTTCAAACCCAGACCTTAAAATGGTTGTTTTGGTGCGTAGCCATATTTTGACAGGGTCGGTTACTGGGGTTCTGCCCCATTTTATTTCAAAACACACCCACACAACCACTCTCCCCATACCCAACAAATTCCACAACCATAATCCAACTCAACATCAAGATTATGATAGATATGATTAAATGAGCGATCTCACCTATGCGCGCTACATCTAAATAGGTTTGGGGTGACTATCCTACTAGGTTTTTCCTTAGCAAGCAAAATCATGCAAGTTTTTATCGGTTGAATTGGCCAAGGTGATTTTTGTAAAACTGGGAATTTATGCATCAAGTGAGGATTCTAGTGGACTTGCCGTCATCTAAGTCCTCATTGTAGTGGAATTCAGTGCTAGGTTCATCAGCCTCCTGGTCTGCAGTGATCATCTCTGGCTCATGGGAATCTTCTGGAACGGCGTCTAGTGCGCAAAAACAAAAACACGCGATAAATACAAACATTCATGCTCAAACATTTTGAAGGGGGGTAGGGTTAGATAGAGGGTGATTTTAGAGGAATCTAGGAGGAAGTAGCATCTAAATTGGGTTTGGAGTGGTCAAGGTATGCATACTTCTAGGAGGGGGTAATTCTTCTTTGGAAAAATAAAGAAAATGGCTCTCTAGGCTGAATTCAAGGTGCGGCCCACGTCTCTGGTGAGAGCGCAGCCCATCCTGAGCTCGTGCACATGCAACGCGGCTGTTGGGCCAGCCCGGAGCATGGCAGGGGGGCAATCGGTGGGTCAAGATGGCGTTACACCGGGCCCACGAGTAAGAGGAGTGAGGGGGTGAAAGTGTTAGGGGGTGGTGGTGGTGGTGGCCTAGTTTGGCCGAGCGGGCAAACCGGTCGCGTGAGGAAGGTGGCGACCTACCAGCGGTTCTCCGCCGGTGAGGAAGTTCGAGCAGCGAGGTCACCACGGGGATGGGTAGGTCAAGCTGACGAACCCATAGGCGTAGCCCCCGAGGGTGAGAGAGGGGTACGGCTGCCCTGGCGACGTTCGTCGGCGAGGTACACGACGGGGGGTGGATGGCGCGGCACCACGTCAGGGCCACCCCCCATCGGGGTTGCCTCAGGGCGGGTTCGAGCCGAGGTGATGTGGAGGAGGTGTGCAGTGTCATGGTGTGGCCTGTGCTTACCTCAATTTGGAGGCGGGTATCGCGCGCAGGAGGAAATCGGCTCGGTGACTGTGGAGCTGGTGTGGTTGCGGCGTGGCACCACGCCAGAGTTACCTTCGAGGCAGATTCAGGCTGGTGCAGTGGGTGTGGTGTGGTGAAGTGCTCAGGCTTGCAGAGTGGAGGAGGAATTTATAGGCAGCGAGATGGGGTGGCGTCGGTGGCGCGGTGCATCCCGTCGCCGGTGTAGCGCGTCGTCTGCTTGTGCGATGCACCCACGTGGTGGGCGTCGGCGGCATCGACATGGGGCCGTGTCTGTCGTGACTCGCGTCGGGTGCAGGGGCCTAGCGGTGGTTGGGAAGGCTGGTGGGGGCGACAGCACTGGTGCCGGCGAGAGCCCTGCCCATTGCCAGAGGTGGGGGATGGAGCATGCATGTTGGGGCCGGCCCGTCAGCGAGGGAGAGCGGTAGCGGGGGTGGGAGTGAAGGGGCTATGCTAATGCCGATCTGGTGGTGGCCCAAGGCAGGGTGGCGGAGCGGGCGGAGGGAAAACATGTGGGCCGGGTGAGGGAGAAAAGGGGAGAAGGGTTGGTAGGCCGAGTGAGGGAGAAAAGGAAAAGTTTTGGCCCAACGGTAATTTTTTAATTTCTGTTTTGGTGAGGGAAGGATTTGGAGTGAATCTCTGGGAACGGACTTCCGAACGAGGGCTTGGAGGGTTTGGGTGCATGAAGGGTGAGGAATCGGTCGGGCGGGGGATTAGATTTTAAAATGAAAATGAATTGATTTAATTGGATAGTTTGTTTACGCGAATTTTATTTTGCCGATTTTTGGGGTGTTACATAATGCTCCCTATAGTGGAGCACCACTAGTTATAACTAGATCAAGTAAAATATGGACTTTATCTTAATAAAGCACATATATATCTAGGTCATAAATCTATGTATATCATGGATAAAAACCATACACTTTATGGTTTGCTCTCAAAGAGTGATATAAACAGCAAATCATAGGCATCTGTTCAATACCTATTAGAATTGGCCACAGGTTCATATCTCGGATTTTAATCCATGAGAGAATTATTGTTCACAAAATATCCTCCAAGCAGCACTTTTGTATATGGTCTCAATTTTGACCAATATAAGGTCAATACTATTTGTGATTCAAGACTCATCTTGACTTCACAAATATTATCTATACACCAATTCAAGAGTCATCTTGAATTAAGGATTATTTAAGCAACAATTTTGCTTAAATAAGTAGCAAGAAAGTTTTGCATTATTTTGGTGACAACCTACAATGTATGTTTTGTTAATGATTCTTACATCACTCGTTCCCATAGCAATTGAGTCCAAAACATTATAAACAACTTTATTGTTTGTTCAGATGGTTAGTCCAAACCCAAGTATCACCTTCAGACAAAAAAATTTGCACCACAACACTTTATTGCTATAAAATTTACTCATATAGTAAATTCATTAACCATATGATTACCTCATGTAGGTCATGGCTAATATTTCCAATAGAAAAATTGTTATAACTCGCATTGGATGAGATTATCTATCCAACATCGACACTATATATCAAAAGATATCATTGGTGACTCGTAGGCTCATTGTCATGATGGCTCATTCTCCACAAGTGTGTCCAGCCAATTTCTAAACATACTACACATGTGCATATGCATTTTTGTACATCTCCTCTGATCAGATTTCTAAAAAGAAATGACAAAATTATTTCTTTGGCCTTGAAAAAACTGATACTTACTTCCTTGGCCTAAAAATTTTACAGCTTACCTATGTGACCCAAATTTTTTTGACTCGTTTCTTTCTTGGCATTTCCATTAGATTGGAGACAATGGCCCATTATGCAGCAAATAGAAAGACGATTTTGCCCCTCCAGCTCCATCCATCAGTGCACAAACAGTCCCAAAGCCCAACCGGGCGAGATAAGAGGCGAACCCGGCTGCGGCGTAGGCGACGGCCCGGCGCTGCCGGCGGCGTGAGCGCCTCCAGCCCCGCACGGGTGGTGGCCGCCAGCGCAGGCGAGGGCCCCGCACGGGAGACGGCCGGCGGTGCGAGCGACGGCCCCGCAAGGGTGGCAGCCGGCGGCGCAGGCGACGGCCCCACGCGAGAGGAGCCCAGCGGCACGGGCGACGGCCCCGCGTGGGCAGCATCCGCGGGCACAGGCGACGGCCCCGGGCGGGAAGCAGCCGGCGCGAGAGAAACTGTTCCATTTATATTCATACCATCGTTGAATATGTATGATTTTCGATGTTGATCCTCTATGTTGACTGTGTGTAATTTTATGCATGCTGATGTAATTTTATGCATGGTGATCGAGCACTCATCTGGTTTCTTATGTTATTTTTTCTTGCATGCATCTGGTCTCATGTGGAAATATTGACAGTGACGTATTTATATTCATGGCAACATGAAATATCATGCCAAAATTTGTATTCGTGATGTATTTCAACTCTAATATACATTTATGAGCTCAACTTATTTAAATATATGTCCGTTTAAAAATGGATAGCAACATATGCGTAGGAAGTTCGCCTTTTTACCCTTCACTTAACGGTGTTAAGTCTCCAATTTAACGGAAAGGCCAAGAAAGAAACAAGTCAAAAATTTTGCATCACATAGGTAAGCCGTAAAATTTTTAGACCAAAGAAGTAAGCATTAGTTTTTTCGAGACCAAGGAAGTAATTTTCTCAAAAAAAAATTGAATATGTTGAGGGGTATGGTCCATCCACTCTTTACGACCTCTCTGTTAAAGTGGTCAACAAAGAGGATGATATTGCTCAAATCATAAACAATTGTTTACTCAATTTGTTTATCAGGACTTTAATGTCCATGGCAATCCATTAAGTAGTGGATCTTACAATAGCATGATGTCATTTTTGAAAAAAAAATGTCCATAGTGACAAATCTCACATTTGTCCACACGTGTGGTTGTATGCTAAGCATACTCATATATTCCAAATCAAACATTTGGATCAACTATACCTCTAACTCATTAGAGGCAACCGAGTTATTGAACAAATTTGAAGTTCACATCAACAAATGAGATTCCTAAAATCTCTACATTATCCTTGTAAATATGAATAGCCCAATTTTTCTGCTACCACATATAGTGCATTGTCTATCATCAGACATTATCATATCCACATGCATGAAATTCAAATTCTATATAATGCAAAATTCATACTTAATTTTGGTTTACTCTTACAAATAATTTTCTCTCTTGATTATACCAAGACTTAGCACAATTGCCTTGGTCATTCAACCTTAGGGATGACGTGAAAACTATTATCAATTCTATTGGTCATGACATCAATTCCTACAAAACTTAGAGTTCATGTTTGCCACATGTGACATAGGGAATTAATTTTAAGGACCTCTAACCTTAAAATTCAAATGTGAGACATTATTTTCTTGAAAAAATTCAAGAAACATTATATGACTCTATTAGCCATTTTATGGACCATCGTGTACTCCACAATTCATATTGATGCATCAACAAATTAGTCCCATATGTGTTCCTTATAAGGACCACAATTCTACCAAATTAAATGCTCAAGTTCATCAATTTAGAATAAATTATCCTAGATGCAGGATCAAATCCATTTATATGAAATTATTTGGGTTTTAGGAAACTATAATATTGAGTACTTTATGTCCATATTCATAAGGATCAAATTGAATTTTTTATTAAAAAAGATTCCAATCATAAATTTACATGACCTACAAAAAATAGAATTGCAATTGACCAACACCTAGTTGGTGACATGTGGCCTTACATACCACATCATTAATACAAAATCAACATACTGCAACTATATAACACCCTCAAATTGCAGTTAGTACATAGAAATTTGGCCTCAGTCAAATATTTCCCATTTGCGTATTGAGTATGTTTTCACATACCAATCTCACCACCACAACATACATCAATGGGCATTGGGGACTCCAATGAGGTATCATTATCCGTCATTCAAATAAAACCTTGAGTCCTTCGCAGGGGATACATAAATAGCCCATATATTGATTATGTTTTGAGGATAATTACAGACATTAAGGGGAGATTCACAACACACAAAGAATGCTAGGAATCAAAAGTGAATATCACACATTGATGTTCAATCCTCGTATCCACGTCCCTAAAAATCTGAACCAAATCGTTCAGAATATCTTAATTTTGCATCATAATGCAAATAATCTGCCAAATGCATTTTACTTGTCATAAAGGTGTTGTTAAATCCGATTCCTAAAAATGTATCAGAAAGAGTGGAGGTACAAAATAAAACCACTCAACTCCCATATCAAAATAAGAGTGGGAAAGTATGATCACATGGGATACAACTTCTTGCAATCATACTTAGAGCAAGGAGAGATCATCCTCCAAGACAGTAATGCAAATCAAATCAACTCTAAATTGAATGACACCTTATGGATATTAACTATCTAAAACCTATAGATATTAAACATCCAAAAAGCCTAGCACAATATGCGCACAAACTCTAGGCGTTGGGTCACTAGTGTCGGGGTTTAGTACCGGCAGTGCACCACGGGATGTATCACGCAGTGCTTTTTGTGGTTGGCGAGATCGACCGTAGCTCGATGGTTCACGTGTAACGCGACAAGAGACAAGAACACACGATTTATACAAGTTCGGACCGCAAGATGCGTAATACCCTACGTCCTGTTTGTGGCTGATTGTATTGCTTTGAGTATGTATAAGGGACGAGAGATTGTATGATCTACCTGAGGTCGAGAGAGATGCTATGAGTTCTTTTGGGAGGGATCCCTAGGCCTTATATATTCCAGCGTGGCTTGGGTTACAAGTCGGTTTCCTTCTATATCTCCTAGACGGTTTAGATTACAAAAGATAGAGAGTCCTTGTCTTGTGCGCCAAGTCAGTCAATCGGCTCCTGGATTAGGCCCTCCATTGGCCAATGTAGATAATATGCTTTATTAGGACCCAGGGGATATCTATCACCCACAAGCCCCCGAGCTTCAAATTGACTTGTGAAACAATCAGCTTGAAGATCCAAATTTTGCTTTCTGAATATCTTGCCTTATAGTCTTCGAAAATTTTCCGGTGGTATACTCCATGCAGCCCCCGAGCCTCAAGCTGATTAGCATAATCAGATTGAGAATCAAGCAACTTATTCCTCCGAGTGATCTTGGTGGAGCGGGGATGGTGACGTAGCCTCCTGAGTCAACGAGTACGGTACCGTAGCCTCCCGAGTCAGCGAGTATAGTGGCGTAGCCTCCCGAGTCGACAAAATAGCGAGTCGGCGAGGCGGGTGGCAGCACAGCCTCCGAGCTGATGAAGTGGTCGGCGAGGCGTGCGGCGGCGCAACCCTCAAGTCGACGAAACAGTGAGTCGGCGAAGCGGACAGTAGCCCAGCCCCCGAGTCGACGAAGTGGTAAGTCGGCGAGGCGGACAGTAGCCCAGCCCCTGAGTCGACGAAGCAGTAAGTCGGCAAGGCGCGCAGCGGCGCAGCCTCCGAGTCGATGAAGTAGAGAGTCGACGAGGCGGACAACAGCCCAGCCCCCAAGTCGACGAAGCAGTAAGTCGGCAAGGTGCACGGCGGCGCAGCCCCCGAGTGGCGAAGTAGCGAGTCGGCGAGGCGGACAACAGCCCAGCCCCCGAGTCGACGGAGCAGTGAATCAGCGAGGCGGACAACTGCCTAGCCCACGAGTTGACAGAGCAGTGAGTCGGCGAGGCGGACAACTGTCCAGCCCCCGAGTTGACGAAGCAGCGGGGCGCCCCCATGTCGATAGTGCATCATGAAGTGAACCTCCGAGTTGATAGTACATCATAAAGTGAACTCCCTATTTGAATTCCGAGTATAGCGAAGGCATAGAGTGTCGGTGGGCCAGACCGACTACCTTGTACGAAGGGCGAGAGGTATCCCTTAAAGGAGGACACGAATGCATGTAACACCAGCTGTCGGTTTACGATCTAGGCTGATTGTCCCGTAAGGAGGGACAGATTACACCCTTTTTATGAGGACGCGAACACACGTAACACCAGCCGTCGGTCTACGACCTATGTTGATTGCCCCGTGAGGAGGGCCAGACTGCACCCTAAGAGAAAAATTGCGTAGGCATGTAACAACAGCTGTCGGTCTACGACCTTAGTCTGATTCCCCCGTGAGAAGGGTCAGATTGCACCCTGTTATGAGTACGCGCAGGTATGTAACACCGGTAGGCTAGACCGATTGCCCCGTATGGAGGGTCTAGAGTTACCCTGTCGTTGTACGCACAGATTTCACCGAAAAACACTGAGACTTGTCAAAACACGAAATGCGATAGAAAATATTTGGCTCAGCGAAACACGAGTGCAACTGAAAAGAATAGACTCAGCGGAACACAAGATGCAACTGAAAAGAATTAACTCGGCGAAACACGAGATGCGACATAAAAGTGAGGTGTATAAAGCATGATTTGAGTGATCAGAAATAATTTGAGAGATCCAATGCTCTAGTGATTCAGAAGTAATACGAATAATACATAGCCCGAGTGATCAAGAATAATATGAATATATCTATAGCCCGAGTGATCCAAGAATAATATGAATAATCCATAGCCTAGGTGATCTGAGAATAATATGAATATAGCTATAACCGAGTGATTCAGAAGTAATCCGAGTGATCCAATACCCCAGGTGATCCAGAAATAATCCATTGTGATTCGATAGCCGGATGATCAATAAATAATCTGAGAAATTCAGTAGACCAAGTGATCCAGAAATAATGATTCTGAAATAAATATGGATAATCTGAAATAATGCGATATTGAAATAATATGAAAGATCCAATAGCCCAGGTGATCCATAAGTAACGCAAATAACTCAGAGATAATATGACTGATTCAGAAATAATCCGAATGATTTAGAAAGAGCTTGACTGATCCGGAAATAATCCAACTAGAAATCGGCTGCCCCGAACATAAGCCGTAAGCGTATGAGTGACCCAGATAATTTTTCTGAAACAATAATCAAAAAATAATCTGAGTAGTATCTTTTGTAGATAGAATACTTGAACATAAATAATATTGGAGTAATAAACTAGTTGGATACATGAAAAATAATCAGCATAATTAAACGTATAACTTAAATAACTTAGCAGTTTTGTAACCGGCCGACCGGTAGAAGCTGCTAGCGTTCAATTCGCTGAACTTAAAGTTCCTTCTCGATTTGCTACAGAATATGCGGCCCTCGGCATTAATTTGTGCCCGATCAGTGAATATCCTTGAATTTCCTTAGCAGGCTAAATTTGCGGCAAGGATGACAGCCGCCAGCTCTTGCGTATGATGACAACAGAAACTTCAGGATGATTAGATCTTGGGCAGGAATACATCTGCGTTGGATCACATCTACAGCCCGCCTTTCTTGAATTAGCAGATTGATTCCTTTTTTCTTTCTTCTCAAGCGCTTCCTGAAATAGCAGATCGATTCCTTTTTACTTGCTAGTGCCAGTTGGAGTAGTATTCTGATCTGGATTACCTTCTGACTTAGAGTTGATGTAGATTTGTAGACAATAGGCTTTCAACACCAGACATGCTGATGCTGAAGAACTTGGCTTTGACGATAAAGATTCAATCTAGGCTCTTGTGTGTTGACTTCCGATGCAGAGCTCGACGAAGATGAACTTGAACTTGTTGTTGAATGTGACAACCATGGAGATGGCTGATGTCGATGTCGCGTCTCCCTACCTGGCGCGCCAATTGTCGGGGTTTAGTACCGGCAGTGCACCACGGGATGTATCACGCAGTGCTTTTTGTGGTTGGCGAGATCGACCGTAGCTCGATGGTTCATGTGTAACGCGACAAGACACAAGAACACGATTTATATAGGTTTGGGCCGCAAAATGCGTAATACTCTACGTCCTGTTTGTGGCTGATTGTATTGTTTTGAGTATGTACGAGGGTTGAGAGATTGTAGGATCTGTCTGAGGTCGAGAGAAATGCTATGAGTTTTTTTGGGAGGGATCACTAGCCTGCCTTATATATTTTGGCGTGGCTTGGAATAGAAGTCAGTTTCCTTCTATGTTTCTTAGACAGTTTAGATTACAAAAGATAGAGTCCATGTCTTGTGCGCCAAATCAGTCGGTCGGCTCCTGAATTAGGCCCTCTGTCGGTCCATGTCGAGAATATGGTTCACGAGAGCCCAGAGGATATCTATCCCCCACAACTGGAACACCTTAACTTTATCGTCATGGGAAATGGCGTTGAGTTCAAAAAGGTTAATATTTCCACAAGCTATATTGGTTCTATTGAATCAATCATATAAAAACTACAAAGCGTCGACACACTACTCTGCTCAAAAATTGCTATGCACCTCCAACTGGATCCAGACCAAAAATCCTAAGCAGAGTGTCCTAACACTCAAATTGGGTCAAACTTAAAGTGGCAATTAAGGAGACTACTCTCATTGAACAATATAAAGTATTACCACAGTAATATCTTTTCATAGTACTTTCCTTTGAAACCAAAGTGGTGATATAATGAGAGCTTATAGCACATGGTTTTATGCAGAGACCTAGCAACCATACCCTCTAGTATGTGTGGAAGTTATGTTTCCATATTTTATCGGTGGCAAATCAAATGAATTTGGTAGATTCAGACATATAAGTCTCATATGGACTCAACATTCTGAATCCAAAACAAAAATCGCAACATGTATTGTGTAAAATTCAAGTCACGTTATCACTTGAGATAGTCATGTTGATTGTGGTACAACTGACAATGTGAGTTCCTTCTTCAGAAGCGTTATTCCAATCATGATGATAGCATACGTGTGTTTGTATTGAAATCCTAAAATTGGATTTTGTATCATCTCCAATCACAAAATAAAATATGAAATCATCCTAGACAAAATCTGAGATGGAAGATTTGGTTATGACCAAATTATGCTTAAAGCTACACTTAAGCGAATATATATCAGTATACCAATATTCAATTGATATTATTCATGAATATCCTAATAATAGAGAAAAAATATATCCATCAGCACTTATGGTCATAAATCCCTAAAGATGGATCAATATCCATTTAGACCCTGGGATAACAACTTTCATACCGTCAAAGCGCTTATGTATCTTGCAAATTGCAATAGGCTTGATATTTCATTTGTAAATACCCAGCTAGCTCAAATAAGCGCAGCTCCAATAATTCCAACTGGCAGGAGTGAAAAGGATGTCTATCGATATCTTTATGGCAAAGAAAGAACATGATTTTGTTATCAAGATGCGACCATGATGGGACATCAAAATACTGACCATTTTTATTCCCCATATTGCTAGATCACAAACTGATTTTATAGTGGTAAAGTTTCTTCACAAGAGTCATCAAAATAGACTCCAATGGTTACTTTCATCTATCATTCTGAAGCTCAAACATGTATGACTTCGTTGAATGATTAATAGTGATTCAATCGGATCACCATCCATTATCTGTAAAGATAATGTTGCTTATATTGTCAAGATTGAAACAGGTCTCATATGAGCAATATTGCTCCAATAAATGTTCGGTCCCTATAACTTAAGATATAAACATCTTGCAAAAGTAAATCTTGCGATAACTCTACAGATCTACTCAATAAGTCTATACCTACACCACATCTATGGAATTGGTATACATTGACTCTGAGAGTTGCAAGGTTCAGGGGGAGTCCTCTCGTGAACAATAACCTGTCAAACATCATATTGTACTCTTGTCTTTCTATGAATTTTTTTCTCACAAAGGTTTCTCATAAAAGGTTTTTAACGAGGCAATATCAATACAAGAACACGTCATATCTCCTATTTTCCCCATTGGGGTTTTTGAAGGAGGTATACATGACATGTTATATGTCATATCTTCTATTTTCCCAAAGAGGTTTTTGGAGAAGATATCAAAGACATAGTATTCTTTCTCATATTTTTCCCTTGAGGTTTTGGGGGAGGTTATCACAATTATGATCCACATATCATATTAACACAAGTATATGTCATGTTATCATGTTTTCCCCCATCAGGTTTTTTAGGAAAACATCGAAGACATGCATTGTCCACCCTAGCTCTAATATGAGCTCATTGGAGACAATCACTTAAATATACTGTATCAGTTTTCTCCTAATTTTTCCCACTAGGTTTTCATAGGAGTTTTCAATATATCAACTCATTAACTTCTCATATTTTTTTTCTATATGGTTTTTGGAGAAGTTCAATATATTATGTCGTATCTCCCATTTTTCCCCCACAGGGTTTTTCAAGGAGCTGCCAATGACATAAGTGATTTATTAATCACAAGTATATATATCATATTATTTCTCCTTATTTTTCCACTGGGTTTAAAGGAGTTTTCATGGCATATCAACATATTCCTCAGATTTTTCTCGTAGTGTTTTTCGAGGAATTAACAATGCATTGATCTCAAGAAAGATTCGATCAACGGAGAGTGTTGGGAAAAGATGTCTTCTCAAAGAGACACATCTGTGTGATGATCTCACCTACTACAAGACACATCTTCAAGCAACAGGATTAGACATAGATTAGAAAGTTATCATGTAACCAAAGGGTGCGTCCTTTGGCCTAGTGCATGAACGGTTGGCTCTTGGCAATAGACACCCTTTCATTGCACCCCCTTCATCCTATATATATTCCAATCACAGATCAATGCCAATAACAGTTCTTCCATCCATTCCTTTATGCTTTTTTGTTTTACATACATACTCAAACATCTCCGACCTAAAGGTAAACAGTCCATGAAGCATTTATTTACTCCTTTTTCGTTCTCCCTTTTGAGCGTGTTCTTGTGATCATTACGGTTGAGAAAGATCTTAAGGCGTCAACCGTCTGTGTCTCGCTCTTTTGCTCATCTCTCAAGTCTCGAGGCACCTCATTCTTGTAACTTGGATAGGTAACTGTTGGAGTGAAATACTCATAGACGACTAGTGGTTGCCCTAAAGCTCTAGAGATCATATTGTGGGCAGCTTCAGGTAGTTTGTATTTCCTCTGAAGAAATTGATTAAGCCCCCCATCTTGATCTTTGAGAGAGTTGGTGGTGAGAAAATAGTTAAAGGCCATGCTTTTTGTGGGTTCCTCAATGGAGGTGTAGGGACTCCTTAGTGGGGTGCCAAACTTTGTACTGTAAATAATTGTCTCCTATTGTTGTGAATTGTTCGTGTTCTTACTCAACTTGTCAATCTTCGTTTAGTATACTCGCTAGCTTGATTCCTGGTGCATGGTTTGCAAGGAAGCTTCTCAGGGTACATATTAAAACTATGATCTCAAGTACTAGAAACTAGTGGATAGGATAATTTCAGATCATCCAGGTCTATTGACTAATCATTACAAATACAAGGTCGTTTGGATTTTCGTAGTCTCAAGAGTCTCAACTACAGACCACTCGTTGGTCGGTTACGTAGCAGGAGCTATCATCAAATTAAGAAGACAAGACAGAATTACCTATTTGGCCTAAAAACATTTGGCGTTTCCTTATTTGGCCTAAAAAAAATTTTTGTTCCCTACTTGACCTAGAAATTTTGTTTCGTTCCTTGGCACATCTGTCCAATTGAAAATTTATTAAAAGTCGAATGAAAATGCTAAAAATTCAAACTTTGTTGAGTTGTATTCCTTGTTAGCAGATCTACAGAATGGTAAAGATGACGATCCATGAAAAGATTTTTATGCCATCAGTTTTTGCATGTTATCTAAAACAAAAGAAATGCCCAAAATGGGCTAAATGAACTCCAAAAGTTATGAAACTTGGACAATAGCTTTCATATGATAATTTGACTCTGTGGTGATTTTGCAACCCTAGAATTTATAGTTAAATGACAGATCTACCATTGTCTCTATTTTAAGATATAAAACTGAATTGGAAAACACTTGCTATAGGAAGAGTGCTCCACATATTGCACAAAAATTTGTATGTTCCCTTGTCATGTAATGTATATGCAGCTCATTGTAGAAGTTTGAACTAGGGATGGCAACGGGCGAGTTCGGGGCATGGAACCGCGGGTTTTGGACCCGACGAGGGCGGGGCCAGGGGCGGGTCTACCATTCCCCCCGCAGGTCTGCGGGTTCAGGGAAGCAAAGATGCGCAGGTGCGGGCCGGGTTTCCATCTCCACCCCCGGGTTCCCTGCGGGGCCCCGAACCCCAGTAGGAGGCCCAAAAACGGCCCAACTCCACGGTCCTAACCTTACTTCCCAATCCCCAGTTCCCCAGCCGCCACACCGCATCCCCAGTTGGCCTCACAACTCGCGCACTCCCTCTTGAGATCCCGCCTCCGCCAGGGCACCACTGGCTGCCTCCGCCCGACCGCCACCGCTAGGGTACCAGCACCCTCCGGCCAGTCCGCCCTCCGCCCGTGCCTAAGAGCTACGCCAGCGTCCGCGTCCCTCCACCTCCCTTCAGCTCCCCGCACCGCCTCCTGTCTGGCTCCCTGCTTCCGGTGAGCTCCCCAAGATCCACGCGTCTCTCCACCTCCTTCTCCGGCTCCCGGCATCGCCTTCTCTCCGGCTCCCTACTCACCGCTCCGCCTCCTCTCCGGCGCGACCACATCCCCGCCTCCTTGCTCGCCGGCGATTGGCTAGAAATGGGGCGCGTCCTAGATCTGGCGGAGTGAAGGGAGTGGCGGCCTAGCGGGCGGAGCGGCCTAGAGTGGTAGAGTGGAGCAGCTTGGCGACGACACCACCTACGCCGCCCGAGTGCCAGGTCCCCGGCGGGTTCAGGGGCAGGTGAAGTTTTCCACCCACAGCAGGGTTCAAGGCGGGTGCGGGTTTTAGGTTAGGGTCTCGAGGGCGGGTCCGCGGATGCTCCACCGCCCCGAACCCACCCCATTGCCATCCTCAGTTTGAACCTCAACATATAAATCTTAATGGATGTTCTGAAAATAATAATGATGTTAAAGTAAAGTTAGATAGTAGAAAAATGCTTATTTAATATGCATAATAAATTCCATTAAAAATCCGAAAGGAGGTTGGTTATGCATATAGACAAAAAAGTATTTTTTGAGATTTTCTCGTTACTCCATTTGACATCATTATAGCTCTAAATGAACGGAAGTGATAAGAAAAGAACGAAACAAAATTTCTAAGTCGAATATGAAACAAAAAGAAAATTCTGAGCCTAAGACTAGTCCAACAAACATCGTTAACAGACGTGCGATTTCATTTAATGAAATGGAACATCTTTCCAAAATCATGCAAAAAGTCAGAATAATAAATAATGTAAAGCATCTGTCATACAAAACTGCAGTACTAGAGTATATGGCTGACGGCAAATCGTACTGCTGGCCCCACAATCAAATTACACAAACATCTTATTCCACAAGAAACTGACAACCACAGACGTAAGTCCATACTCCACGATGGCATGCGTTTGCATCCTTTTGAGCTCTAGCCAACTTGGAAAAACATCGCCAACAAGCATTATGCAGCTGAAACTAGATTGCACGAAGAATCAAATGAGACATCATTATTATGTCAATGAACAAAGCTGCAAGTTTGCAAACCTCACCAGTGCGATCAAGCTTCGTTCATGTGTTCACCACCACGATGATACTGGTAGTCACCTTCCTCGTATGCCTCGCCTTCCTCAGGGCCTTCCGGTTCAGCATTGTTAGGTTGCACCTGATAGTTGGTTTCCATTTTACCATACGAGTCAGAACGATAGTACTCATGCTCGTGCCGCTTTGAGTGCTCAGTTTCATGGCCATGTATATCTTGACCATAACCATATGGCTCCTGACCTTTGTGCTGATCATACTGACCGTAACCATAATCCTGCCCGTAACTGGATAGATTTTTGTCATGCTTTGGTCCACCATTGCCATAGTCTGCATCCCTCTCATGCATGTGACCACGGTCCCGTTCGTGACTGGTGCGCTCATAATCTCTTTCACCACGGTCCCTGCCCCTCTCACGATGGCGATCATGAGAACGAGCATGGTCCCTTTCTCTATCATAATCGCGACCGCGATCCCTGTCCCTATCCCTGTCACGACGATCACGGTCACGGTCACGATCACGGCCATGGTCTCTTTCCCGGTCCTTGCCTCTCTCCCTGTCCCGTGTTCTTTCACGATCTCTATGGTGGTGCTTCTCTTCTCGTGAATCACGATCACGAGCCCGGTCATGTGAACGTTCACGGGTTCTCTCATCACGGTCTCTTTCCCGTACCCTTTCACGAGACTTCTCCCGATCCCTGCAGCGAACAAAGTTACACAAAGAAGCAAGTACTAAGCATCAAAGCAGGACAGTAATGCAACACTCTTTTTATTCGGCATGGCTTACCTATCGGCACGGCGATCATCCCTCCTAGGCTCTTCTGACCTGGGACGCCCACCATGTTGTTGGTCCCTGATAACCAGAAACGTGGAAATGTTAACAACAGCCAGATATCATACTGCCAACATAAAAGGAGCACAAGTAATACCCAAAGGTCATCACAACTTTCGACATGTATCAGATGTTATGGAAGGTTTCACTACAGAAAAGCATAAAAGAGAACAAAAAATGCAGTAGCCAAACACATATGACCATATACGCATTTCTAACAAGTTTGAACCCAGTGCATCTTCCTAAAAGCAGTAGTTTTTTCTTTACATGTGATCAGAACGAGAAAACAGAAGTACCTAGCAGAATCCTTTTTGTCTGCATCTGTACCACCCATCCTGCTTGATCCCAGCCCACCACCCAATCTCCTCGGACGCCAATTCGGAACAGTTCTACCACGCTCGACATCAACTAACACCCTCTTATTGTCAACTTTTCTCCCATCTGCCTGTTTGTAAGCATCTGGTGAAATCCAAAGTTAGCAGAGCAAATGTAAGTTATTAGGAGAGTTAAAAGTAGACAAAAATGGGATATTTGCACAAAAAACTTACTTTTCATGTCACGGGTGTGCATGTACTCTATGAATGCATATCCCCTAGGTTTACTTGTATCCTTCTCAGTTACAAGCCGAACCTGCAAATATATCAAAAGTAATATGAAAGAATATTCAATACAAATGTCCCCTGAACTTGAGAAGATGATGTGTTATTAGTTGTTATTATGTTTGTTGTCGTTTATTTTTAGCATATTTTTATGCTGCACGACAGACAGGCATAAAGCCTAAAACAGCCGTGCTAACCTTGCACATGTAGAGCTTCCATACGAGGAGTGAAATCCAGCACAGATCAACACAGTTGGAGGAAAAAGCACTGTCTGGCCGATTGGCATACGTTGGGAAATACAGTGGATATCCCCTTACCAGGGAACTTATACTAAAGAAAAAGGGTTGTACGATAGTACTAAATACTATACCAAGTTGCTCTCCATCAGTGAAATTTGTGCAGCCTTCGTTTTCCAAATGAGCAGAATAGTAACAAGGTTAAAAGAAATTAAGGTGACAAAATACGAAGTGAGCGATGTATACCCCTTGTGCACAGAATTGGCGGATCTTCAACTCTAAGAGCTGAGAGTTGCAATTAGCATTGCGTTGTGTTGCTGTTTCCTCCATAGAACCAGAATTTGGCAGCAGCACTAGCTTAACAGCTCAATTAAGTAACTACAAATACTATACTCACCAGCAAAACTACCCAATTAAGCCCAGATTGTAGAAATCCCTGCCTGGAGAGAAGCTGCTTTTTTGAGAAATACAAAGTGATCTATGCTTACTTGTGCCACTGTCAGCATTTTTCAAGCTTGTTTACCCCAGTTGACCAACGCAGTTGATATAAGGTTATGGAATGAGAAAACAACACAACCCTTACTACCTTTCTTAGAAGCGATTTGCTCTTCTCCTCAAGATTTCTTGACAATACAAAAGAAATACAAGGGAAAAGAGCACCTGGGCCACAGAGGTGCAGCCAAAATTACCTGTTTGTGCATATTTGTGTTCCCAGAGATGCCTTGTCATTAAAGGTTGTACCAACCATGCACATATTAAAATGGCTTCACCAAAGATTCATAGCAGAAGACTAACTAAAATTACCAGCAAGCATACATATGACTGAACCCTATGTAATCTATCCATTTGAATGTATAATATCTAACCCCCAAAAGGTGTAAAGATGGTTTACAAAGAGAGATTGTGTAGACGTTCTATCTCATGGAGGCGACTGATATTTCCTTAGTTTAGACAACACAATTGACAAGAGTTAGTCCATACACACCCCTCCAACACCAAATTATTCTTGTTTGGTTGCTTATATAATACCCTAAACTATCTTAAATGTGAAAACCAATGTGTTTAACTGTTTAAAACTAGTGCAAATACTTGATGCTAAAACCAGTATAATAATATTGAGATTTTATTCTCTTCTAGTAAAATGAACACAGAAAGTAATGATTGAGCTCAAAGACGAAAAAGTTGCCAGGCAAGTATCTAAGAGTAAACAGTAAATGTGTGCTTCCATGCGCAAAACAGAGAAAAAAAAGGCAGATGCCTCCAAAAACCAAGAGTTCAATTAAAATATCGATGCTACATTTGCCAAACAACTAAAAAGAGACATAGCACTTCTCAGCCTTTGTTTAAGAAAATATTTGCATGGAAATTTTCAGAAACCAAAAGAAAATGAAGTGGAATTTTAGAATCTAGATCTGAAATAGAGCAACAGAGTGATGATATGGACCCCTGATGTCAGAAACACTTGTGGGAGGAACGTAAAGGACGACATAAACTAGTGAGGCAACTTTTCTCCAGAATTTTGGCCAGTTATGGTTTTCATTCTAAAATAACTGAAAATCTTACCAAAGTGCAAAACTTCACCTGCTCATGAATTTACCACAATTACTTACCCTTTTAATAGGCCCATAAGCTTCAAACTCCCGTCTGATCTTGTTCTCAGACGTCTCGTAATTCTGCAACAAGTTGGCAAAGTCAATTAGCTTTGTGTTACGAAGACAACTTGCCACCTAATTTTCATTAATCAGGAATATGTCAACACTTTGTAGCTAAATTACTTACAAGTCTAGCAACGAAGAGTGTTTTGTACGGGTCTCCTGTGGCATTGGGGTCACTTTGTGGGTCATCTACATAGAACCAAATCAGAACACAATGTTACTGCATCCGTGATCCATCATTCTAAAAGTATTAGGGGGCAGCACGCCTTAGAACTTACACTTCTGAAGCTCTTCAGCAACCTTAGCTGCACCCTGCTCGAGCTTATTATTGCGAATCCTAGCCTTCTTCTCAGCCTGTATACAGTGCATATAATACTCAGATAGGAGACAGAATAACAAAGGGATAGAGTAATGTTACAATATGGGCCAAATACAGTAAGATATAATCCAATGCATTATTAACAAGGACAGAATTCGTGCAGTTCAAGAATGAGTTAGGTCCATCTGATCTAAGTAAGAAAGAACCGAAACAAGGCCTACACACAGTTGGATATGTAATAATTAATATCTCTCAAAACATTCAAAAATATAGTTATACCACTGGAACATACAGAAATCATGCTTGCTTTTGTAGCACAAGCAACTGGAATGCCCCTAAATATCATAGTGCTCAGTAAGTGATATGTGTGCTATTCCAGTAGCAGAGCCACAATTAGTTTACCTCAGTAGCCCGTACACAAAGTATGAATTAGAGAAAAAATTATACAGACATAATCGCAAGAACGTCATTCACATATATATAGAGCAGGACACTCAACAGATAGACAAAAACTCACCCTGGTCTCACACTTGGGCACCGGAGGAGCATACTGCGGATCCCCGGGCTCGGCAAATTGCGACACAAACTGTGCCATCCCTGCAACCACAGCACCCATCAATCAGTCAGTGAGCAAACCCTTGCAAACATCAACTAGTAGTAACAAAAAAAAACAGAGGAGGAGAAGGCAATCCCCAAATTCACCGACTCACCGGTATAGGCCGGCAACTTTCGCTTCTCAAGGGGGGCCTTGTACTCGAGCGGCGGCCGCGGCTCGAAGAGCTTGAGCAGGTTGGGCGTGAGCCCCGTCGGGTGGATCTGGCCCATCTGCGAGCGAAGCGAAAGCAAACCTCGGATTAGAGACGAATCAGGCGGCTAGGGTTAGGGTTTAGAGGGGGGAGAGGAGGGGATCGGGTGGCTCACGAGCTTGAGCTGCTGAACGTTGGGGCGCTGGCCCTGGCCCCTGGGGCGGGAGTCTGGGTTGCCCCGCATCTGCCCCCCGCCATGGCCATAGTCGCCCATCGTCGACGCCGGCGAAGGAGGCGGCGGCGGTGGCTCGAGAGAGAGAGAGGGGGAAGGGAGACGCGAGAGCGAGACAAGCTCGTGAGAGGGAAGTCCCTCTTGGGGTGGAGGGAGGCGGAGACGGACCACGGGGCTAGGTCAAGACCGAGAGCGGGCCCACCCGGCAGCGTTCGAGTTGAGTTGGTGCCTCCACGGCAGCGGGCCCGGTTTCGAAAACTCGGTGGCGTCAGCACGTAATACGCTAGTGTCACCGACACCAACGACTGAAAATGACGTGAAAAACACTATTTGCGCACTTATATACAGAATGAAAACAATGATTGTGTACTATATGTATATATATATATATAGTACGGATGTACTGTTTGGTGACACTAGCCTAAATGGTTATGCTAAACTTTTGTCACATTTTGACTATGTTTGATTTTAAATTTATACTATACAACGTAAATTTCATTTATATAGTTTATTAGCTATGCTCAAATCATATAAATGAGTAATTTATTGTTTGGTTAAATTTTAATTTAGAAGCAAACATGGTTTTGCCGTCACTAAATTTTGACCTAGCCAACGATGCCTTGAACCAAACAGACTCTGAGATCGAGTTCTATAGGGACGTCTAACAGTACGAAAATATATCTCTATTTACATCGAGTCAAGTTTTAATATAGACGATGCTAGACTTAGTCTGACGAAACGGCCAGAGTGGCGACTAGAGCATGGAGCCACTGGTATGCATCTTTATCATGGTCTCATAGGAACTTCGCACTCCGAGGGTTTCTGTTTGGAACGCAGATGTTTAACAAGAATTAGTTCAATTTTATAAAAAAGGCGCAGTACCAAAAATTTTTCCCACGTTCTAAACGAGCCTAAGTTGAAGAATCAGCTCAACGGCGGCCTTTTAGAACATGGATTCACTTAAATTTCACAAAAAAAAATATAAAACAAAAATATCTGCATTTCAAAGGGACCATATAAAATTGAAGGACGGCTCAGATTGTCTTCAAAAAAAAACATTTTTAAAGTATTTGGCGTACCATATTTTTATGTTTTAGGCAATATTATAAATTTAGGAATATCACAGAAGTTTAGGTTGTGAGGTATTTGGTCGTCTTTTGAAAAACTATGTTTTTAAAACTATGATTTTCTAGATATCATGATGTGGGCATCACTGATGAGACGAGGCCATAGAGTGGCGACCAGAGAATGGGGCCACCAGCCGGTGCATCTATACTAGGAACTTCACCGTTTGAAGTTGAAGGATCACCTCACTGGCTCGGATTGTCTTCAACAAGATACATTTTCAAATCACTTGGAGCACCGTATTTTTATAAAATTTTAGGCAATATTAAGAATTTAGGAATCATAGAATTTTAGGTCATGAGGTATTTGGTAGCCTTTTGAAAAACTATGTGTTTATAAACCATGATTTTTCTGGACATCATGATATTTCCTCACACAATTTTTTTGTGTGTGGTTTTGCCTACCTCCTTGCATGTTTTCACTAAAACACCATGGTTTGTATATTGTCAAACAAATTCTAAGAAATAGTATAGTTTAGTATAACTAACAAAACCATAGTATTATCACGACAATGGCAACGCATAGTATTTAAATTTTACAGTTTTGAGAAACTAAGATTCCAAATAGGCTCTAAATGGGTCCGCGGCCCATAAGGGATGAAAGGGTCATCTAAACTCTTCGGCTTTTTCCTTCCAAATGCTCGTCCATTTTAGAGGAGGATCATCACTCCTCTTCTTGCTCGGTGTGGAGGAGGCTGCCTCCGGCTATAGCTCCAGTGGCGATGGAGCAAGGGAAAGTGGATCCATGCCGGAGGGCATTGCCGGTGGGATTCATGCATGAAGACCGCACCAGCAAAATGGTGGAGAGAGAGGATGCTCGGGCGGTGGTGATCCAGTGTAGGCTCATATGGTGGTGGAGCAGCGGTCGAGGTAGTCGTGGAGCCGAGAGGGAGGTGGGAGATTTGGAGGAGAGGGGATGCAGTGGAATGGATGGATGGAGAGATAAATGACATCCATTTTTAATAAAGAAATATATAAGAATAAAATATCAAATTGTGGGGGTATGGAGAATGTGATATAAAATATGTTGTTGGAGAGGATTTTTTTTATTGAAAATGAAATCCATTTATGGGAGGCAAGGATATTCCTTTTAAGGGCGAATTTAGATGGCAGACGTGATAGTGAGGGTCTGGCCAAGCTGCTGCCGCTCTCTGCTTAGCCTAGCTCTAGCGTATGTGCGTATTAAAAATTAGATAATTAATATAGATCGGTGCAACTGCACATGCTGATAGGAGATGCATATGAGCATCGATGCAAAATATGGATGATATTGAGGTAGCTGGTAGGGATAACATAGCCTTATAAGTTACGATGCTCGGGAACTCTTTGTTTACTTGTTGTAGCCATGCCACGTGACCATCCACTCATCATCCACTAAGTCATGTATTTATATCTTCAATAATTTTTTTATTTCATACATGTCATATTTTTCTATGATATACCATAAAATATTGTTTAAATTTCTGCAGCAACACATGTGAAATTCATCTAGTATACACTAAAAGTGGGTCGTACATATAACCAAAGCATTGGAGTTCTAAAAGAGCAGAAGGCTATCAGCTTATGGAGCATCTACTCCATATTTGGGTGAAAATTTCTTTATTCACACCTAACATGCTTAAATCTTCACTGAGAGAAAAATAGGTATCTTTTAGATGTGTTTCATGCCGGATTGAATGTGTTTTACTAAATATTACACAGAGGAGATTGAATAGGCAATCCACAAAGAGGTTGGTCTCTTTCAACACTTAGTCCTTCCCTCACTGACCACAAAAGATTAATAATGTCTACTAAAATTGCTCAACTAGCGGATAATGCAGACTAAATTTTTTTATACCCACACAAATTGAGTATTTTGACCACCGACCCCTAGCCTTCAAGAATAAGTTCGATGACTCCTTAGACTGTAGCTACCTTCAGTTAAACCCCATCGACCCCTGCGTGTGGTGAGTCGGCCCATTCCTTGCGGTGTGGGTCGACCGGCAGCACATAGGGATGGGATGAAGCGTGCGGTGGTCGAGAAACTAGGTTGAGCAACAGTGCAGCCACAAAATCGTTCTCCAGCAGCGTGAATGGAGCCCTGCCAGGTTGAATCGAGTAGAAGTAGCATGAATAGAGCAGGTGGGTGGGGGACCAGATGAGTGACCGTCGGGGGATGAAGGTTACAAGAAGGAACAATGGAAGTTTAGATTCAAGCGGAACAGAGAGAATATAAGGACATGTTTAGTAGAGCTCTGCTCCCGGATTCTCTAGCTCCAAGACATCAATAAACGACATCAGTATTGGGGCAAAGTCATCTTTTTATCGCCTTAGTTGTCGTTAGTCTAAAAATAAATGCCAGTGGTACATGGGGCAAAACAAAAATTAACTAGTGGTAGTGAGAACAAAACGAAAATTTCAGTGGCAGTTACAGAAGGACCATAATTTTTTTGTCGAACAGTGCAGAGCACGTCTTTGCATTAAGATAGACAACAAACTATGATAATACAAAGAAAGAGAAACCAACAGACACACTAGGCCAATCCAAGACAACCAAAAGCTATTGCAAACCTATGGGAGAAGCCAAACGGAGGGGAGGAAGAGGATGACGCCATCAACAAAGAAGCGACACTCGAAGCGTCGCCGTCATCGATCCAACTGAGAAAGCTTTCGCTTGACGAAGGGCAAGGGCTAAACAAATAACACTCCCAATAGGAAAAACTATGTCAAAGACAAAGTCGTTATTAATACCAAAACAGAGCCGGTGGTGTAGCTTTTGCTCCAATCACACCCCAGCCACATAGCGCACACAGACTGCAGCACAAACTTTGCCTTAGCAGCGCTCCAAGCAAGAAGAAGACAACGCCATGGAGGAGCAAGGCATCTCCACGACGACCACGACAGCGGCAGGGATCCCGCTCTAGAGCAAGGCTATGACTCGAGGGACAATGAAACACACACAGACCAGCGGTCGAGCAAACGGGGAGCAAAGAGCATCGACCCGTGGCAGCAAAGCGGGGAGCAAAGGCTCAACCCAACACAACAATTTAACAAGGCGACAACATGAGTGAGGAGGCTAAAGAAAAGCAGCAGGCTGCAGGGTGCCAACGTTAGAGAAGCAGCCACCAGCACCGACGCCGCAACCCTGCAGGCGCAGACGATCGAGGTGGCCGGTAGCACCCAACACGATCACTGGGGCTGGTAGCGCCCAAGGCGCGATGGTTGAGCATGGCGAGGGCGACCCCAACCAGCCAGGGCAGAGTGTAGCTACCAGGCGTTGCGGGGTAGCCGTCAGGCACGTCGACCCTAATCGGTCGAGGCCGAGCAAGGCGCCGCGACGGCACAACAACTGACGTCGGGCGGTAGCGTGGGAGCGACGGCAGTTATAGCCACGGAGTTGCAGAGCCAGACCGGAGGAGCGGCGGTGGCAGCAACACGTAGCGCCAAGAGGCTCCAGATCCGGCAGCGTTAGAGCACCGCTAGCGGCCCCTGAGAGCAGGGGAGGTGGATCGAACCCTTGGGGCACCAAAACTGGCGATGGGCGACGATTAGTGGTGGGGCGGGGAAAGGAAAGGAGGGGGAAGGGATTTGTGGCGCCGCCGCCGGCCGGCTGCCGGCAGCGGCCGATCTAGGGTTCGCGGGGGTTGGTGAGGGGCGGCAGGGTCACCCCCGAGCTGCCCGAGAGCGACACCGGTGGAGGGGGCTTAGTATCACATCAGCAGACCAACAATACCAATGTAAACGTCCATCATTTTAGTGGCTTATAGGTATTATACTCTATTTCCAGTGACTTGTAACATGAAAGCTTCCTTTTTTTTTTCAAACAATCAATGAATTCTGGTAGCTCTGATTTTGATTGTTTTCTAGCCACTAATTAAGCTTGGAATCGGAATCTGCCTCGCAAAGATGCTGTGTGTCAAAACACCAGTATAATTGTGTTTAATGTGCATAATGCAAGGACACATCGATTAGCGTGGCGCTTTCAAGTCCAACTATGTGCTCCTGCAGCTGCATCCAACAATGCAATGTTCCAGCGATGTTGCTGCACATAGTTTGGAGCCCTGTTTGTGGTGAGCCGTGAGCGTGCCTGCGGTAATGACGTAGAACCGCGTGCTCTAATCCCTTTCTGTGGCTTTCTCCCGAACGTCTACGTAAGCACCTCGACGGTATATTCCTGTCCAACATCATATTCGAGCTCCTTACTTGGTAAGTACTCCGTACTTAAGTGCGTGCCTGATCACTCTCTTCTTGCAGTTAACCAACACAGCAGCTGGCTGAAGCCTTAACATAATGGCTGTTGCTGTTCTCCTGGTCACCCTTCTCACACTCTCGCTGTCGTTAAGCGCACCGGCACGCGGAGAGCTCGCCACCATTGAGCACCCGGTGGAGGCAGGCCGGCCGCTGCGCCTCCTCGTCGTCGGCGACTGGGGCCGGAAGGGGATGTACAACCAGTCCAGGGTTGCCCAACAGGTACACTGTCCGTCCGTGCAATCCGTTAGAATTTGACCAGCTCCTATAACCCTATTTAGGCCAAAAGGCGCCTGTAAGTATTTTGGGATCCATTCCATGCACAGATGGGGAAGGTTGCGGAGGCCATGAACAACATCGACTTCGTCGTGTCCACCGGAGACAACTTCTTAGACGACGGCCTGGCCAGTGTCGATGACAGGGCGTTCCATGAGTCGTTCGTGGATGTCTACACGGCCAAGAGCCTGCAGAAGCAATGGTACCTTGGTAAGCAAGCACACATGTGTCTGTCTCCTGGTATGTGATCAGTTAATAATAACCATCGATCTGTACAGCTACTCTGGAGTCTTGACTGCTGTTACCTGTATTAATACATTATTACAAGTGGAGAAGCATGAACAATCTAATGATGTGTTTTTATCTTTCATCAGTTCTAGGGAACCATGACTACAGGGGAGACGTGCTAGCACAAATTGACCCGGCTTTGCGCAGCATCGATAGCCGATTTTTCTGCATGAGATCTTTCGTTGTCAAAGCAGGTGGGGGGAAAAGGATCCAAAGCATCCGTGTGAACTGCAGTTCTGCTGCACATAGGTTCTGATGTGTACGCTAACAATCTGAGTTCTTCGTCAGGAGCTGTCGATTTCTTCTTCGTCGACACAACCCCATTTCAGCTCAAGTATTGGACTGATCCAGGAGAAGACCATTACGACTGGAGGGAAGTCGCACCGCGAGAGGCATACATCGAACATCTCCTCGAGGTGCATGCACGCAGCACACTACCGTCTTTTGATCTAATAATATGATCTTGTTGCCTAAAAACAACAATCTACCAAATGATCGTATATATACGTCTAGGATTTGGATGTTGCAATGAAGAGATCAAGAGCGACATGGAAGGTAGCCGTAGGGCACCATACCATGAGGAGTGTGAGCGCCCACGGAGACACCCTGGAGCTCCTCCAGCTCCTCCTCCCCGTGCTCAAGGACAACGGCGTCGACCTCTACATCAACGGCCATGATCACTGCCTGGAGCACATCAGCAGCAGGGACAGGTGAAAGTTGCGCTCGTGCTTTATAAATTAATTTAGTTTGTGTGGCATATGTGTGTACATACACAGATTCTTTCTGATCTATATATGAATTATTATACTGGCCGTGTGTGTGAAAATATATATTGTTTGCAGTCCAATCCAATACTTCACCAGTGGAGGCGGATCCAAGGCATGGAGAGGCATCTTTCAACCCAACGAGGACAAGCTCGAGTTCTTCTATGACGGTCAAGGCTTCATGTCGCTGGAGGTGGATGCTGGCCTGGCCCACGCCATCTTCTATGACATCGATGGCCAAGCATTGCACAATTGGAGCTTGAGCAAAAGCAACAGACAGCTTGTTGATCAGCCTTCTGCTCTTGTTTCTCAGGAATAACCATGAAGCTGTATGTATATATGTAATATATACCCTACCTACACGGCTTGCCTCGTTTTGGGCTTGTTTGGTTTCCAACTGGCATTGCGTGGCTCAGGCAGCCAGGCAGCCAGCCCATGCATCGGAGGCCCGGCCTGTTTGCTTGTGAACCATGCAAAGCGGACTAGCACAGGCACGGTCCCCAGGCGTTGGATTTTGTCAGCCTGGGTCCGGATCATTGCCTAGCTGCTGCCGCTGCCTGGTCCAGGTACTCATCCAAACAAGCCTCCAAGGATTTCAGTCACCAGAAGCTGAGATGCTTGCCTGGCCGGCATGCATGCTGCCTGGCAGGGTTTACCAAACATGCCCACCCTCTTGGAGGAAGGATGCCCTGGATTCCTCACAATATTGTTATTGTGATTTTTATTTATTTGTTTGCAAATCCCTTATTACAGCTCAACAACAGTTGTCACCCTTATGTGTTATAGAAAATCCAAGCTAAGAAAACTTTATGTCTATGGTTTATGATTAGTGTATCATAAAGAAGTAAGGCCTGGACAAATTCTGTTGGCGCAAGATGTTTTCCCACCTTAGCCTTTCACAACACAAGCCTACTTTTAGAAAGTGGTGACCCAATCTGACGTGGCCTTGACACATCAGAATTTGTCACCCTCACCCACTAATGAAGGAAGCAACTAAAATTCCAAATCGACAAAATGCCATGCCATGTCAAGCATACGTGGAGTCCTCCAACTTTTCAGTTTAGCAAAGGCCAAAAATACCAAATGTTCCTGCTGCTATAAATAGCTCGCTAATCAACCACCAGTTCACCACCCTTCACCTCACCAACAGCTAGATTTTATTATCTACAAGATAGCGATAATCTAACACCATGGCATCCGCCACCATAAAAATGCTTGCGCTGGTTGGGCTCCTTGCTCTTTCTGCAGTAGCTGCTACTGCTGCCACTTGCCTGCAAAGCATCCCACCAATGATGGGGACTGATGTGATGCATCCGTGCATGCAATCGTGCATGATGCAACAGCCATTCACCATGGTAAGCTCACCAACGCTAATGACAGGAGTGAATCCTATGCTGTTGTGCATGCAGTCTTGCAAGATGCAACAGGCACTCACCATGGGAGCCTCACTCTTGCCAACAATGATGGTGCCGCAACAACCATTAGCCATGCAACAGCAGCAGTGTTGCATGGGACCGATGATGATGCAGGGAGAGGTGTTACCACTGGCTCGGTGTGGCGCTATGTGCCAAGTGATGCAGATGCAACAGGTGCCAATGGTGATGCAAATGCCATCCATGCGCAACATGGCATCCATGTCAGTTCTGTCAGCCTGTGGCCAGCAGCCATTTACTAGTTGTGCTTGTGCCTTCTAGATAGGAGTCCGTCCACCGGTCGCTTTGTACTCGAAGAATAATGGTCACATTCCATCGTGTGTGACAAACCAGAAAAAAAATGTTGAATAATGATGTGTACTTCTATTATGTAATCTACACCTAGTTATGTCTCCTGATTCCTCAGTGCCTTCCCCTCCCGGTCCCCACAGGGAGCAGATACATATATTTCATGGACGAAACCGCATGGAGCACAGAACGAAGGTGCATATAGAGAATACTGTGACCTCCAAAGTTTTGATGACCAATCAAGAAACCATATATCCAACAATGGTTATGGTAGCATTTTGTATATCAATCAAACTAAAACCAATGATTAATTTTCTAGCTATGAGCCTACGTAAAGTTCCTATGGTCATTTCCACTATGCCTCTCCCTCCCTCCATCTCCCGTACATCTTATCTCTTCATGTATGGTTGTGTGTGTGGAATATATAATTGAACAAAGTTCGTTCTAATTTATTTTGGTTGCACATAAACTTGTTCTCATCCAAAAGTTGTCAAAAAAATAATATCGTCTATTCGTGCAGTATATCCTCGAAAAGGTATGGATTTTAGAGTTTGAACGCTTGCTTTTTGAAAAATAAATTGTTAACAAGAACAGCTCAATTTTTGTAGGATGTGAAAAAGATGTCCCCTTTGCCTAGGCTAAAGGTAAAGGACAATTCGATAACTTTACTAATCAAACTTATACCCAACAACAACTTTGTTTTCATGTAAACCTAACAATATCAATCAGGTCGACACACGCACTACAAATGAAACAATGCTGTAGTCTTTAGTTGCTAGTATCTTGACGGAAGGATGACAGCCAAGGTGACAACCACACCGAATATGAGGATGGCGAGCCCGGTGAAGTTGACAACAAACGCTTCGCTTGGGTAGTGGTTGGAGGGGAAGTCAAAGTTCGTCAGGCCGGTTACGGCACTGCAAATGGCCATGAGGAAGATGACGATGCCAAAGAAGATGTGCCACGGGGCGTAGTCCGCCCTCATCGTCATCATAGCTCCAGGGAAGACAAAGTACACGAATGCCGCCAGCCACTGCAAAATCAACATCAAGATATCCATGTCACGAAAGAGGGTTGTCCTGTTTTGATGCGCACTAGTGTTCACTTCCGTTGAGTCATCCGAATAATACACACAGGAATGCCGATTTTTAAGTGCCTAGAGCAGTGAATCTTGGAAACGCAAGTTTCTAATTGGACTCCACCTGTTCTATGGGCCGGGCCTAAATTTAGCCCTACGCCTGATCAGCCCTGACCCATGGCCTGAAAAAGGCCCACAGAAACTGTCATGGGTTTCCTTTCGTTTACAACTTACGCTTTGAGATTCGTTCAGCTAATAAAAATCAACGGTCCATCCGCCTTGCTCCCACGTTAGTAGCTGCACGACTTGGTCGGCTGTTCCAATCAGACATGTACACCAGCGCCGCTCTATTCATAGTTTTTTTATTTGTTTAACAAAATAAATCTGGTATAATTATTTTTATGTTTTTATTTTTCTATCGAAATATAGTATGTCAACGTTCTAGATATTGTACTTTAACATTTTGGATATATCGTTGTTCACGTAAAATTGTTGAATTAACTTATCTAAAATATTGAGGTAGGTTTCACATATTTTTGAATCAAGCTCTAAAAAATATTAAAGCATGCTTAGACGGAAAACTGAAATCTGATATATAAAACAGTTGAGGTAGCTGAATTTTCTTCGAGCGTTCCAGCTACACGAGGTGTGCCGTGGGTTGGTTCCTTAAAAAAATGCTAAATGGGCTGCTGGGCTTTTTAGACACTTGGCTTAATGAACGTTCAGCAGATACATAGGATAGGAATCCCCTTTCCTTTCGATGATATGAGGTGAGCTTAACTACCAAATTTTACTCGCGCCCTACGCCACTATTCAGCCAAAACTGAGCCAAGCTATTGCATTCAACCCAAACATTTAGAGCGCAGACCCTGATTATACAGGCGAATATATAGTTGCTTTTTTTCCTTACAGCTTTTTTGGTGAATTTGCTGCGCAACGAGTACCTTGTGGGGGGTGAACTCACCTGAAGAGCATAGAGCGCTATGGTGGCAATCCCGAGCCAAGAATGCAGGGAGTGGACATCAGGGAGGCCGGCATCACGGTGATACTTGAAGGCTGCGTAGAGGCCGATGGCGGCGAACGCAAGAGCCAAGAGATGGAGCAGCAGGTGCATCGCCTTCTTGGCCGCCCTGGGCCCCAGCACAAACCTGTACGCCATGACCGCTGCGATCGTGACAACACCATATATATACATGCATGCATTGAGTCACCTGCAGCGAGTAGGATGGATTCTTGGTTCAGTGCGTTTGTTTGTTTGTTTGTTTACCTTCTCCGGTGCAGATGACAAGGCCAATCACCATGAACAGAGGGTGTGCCTGAGATACGGATGCAAACATACATTACTCCACCTGTCGAAAATGCTCATGAGCCATCACAGAAGCAGAGAAAAAGGTTGGATTATTACCGTGTAGACGTAGAGAGGGTCGGATGTCCTCTCCCATGAGACGCCACCCCGGAAGTGCAGCACCCAGACGAGCATGAGGGTGAGCACGGCAGCCGCCATCAGCTGCGCGGTCACCACCATCGGCAGCGCGCTCATGCGGAAGCTGGCGCTGCTCTTCACCGGCATTATGTCTCGTCCTCCTCTGTGCCCGCTGCGCAACCGCTACCACCACCACAGCCGGCTGCTGCTGCGCGTTGCCGCCACCACCACCGCGAGACGGCATATATGGTGTGATGGTTGATACATGGATTGCTAGCTAAGAGGGCTTGTTCTGGTGACGGATCCAAGGCGTGCCCTTTATGTATATGTAAAAAACACGGTCGGGTGGAGGACACGGCCAAGGCCACGGTGGGCAAACCGGAGAAAAACCGCGGCTTGGAAGCTTGCGCTGTGTCTGCTTGTGGTTGGGTTTGACGAACCGATTGTAGTCGTCGTTCAGCTGTAAGGACGGCAGAGGAAGAATAGTTCATGACTACAGGCTCCTCATAGGACTGAATAGAACAGACCGAAAAGTATATTTATGATCAATCAGACCGAGTCAAAAAAAAAAAAAAACGCCGTCCAATCGATCTTCAGATACCATCAAAGCGCAGAGACGGACAACTAACAGCCCAAGGACAGGGTACCCCCAAAAACCTTTAACTACAAGCAGGACCATTAGTTGGCAGCACTCGTGCTTTGTTCCCATTTGGAACCCAGAGATGCTCTGCGCAACCAAAGCGGCAGATCATCCTCTGCCAAATTCCAGTGTCAATCCGGTCCTGCTTCGAAAGCACCTGGTGGTCCTCGCGACGCATGCATGATTTTCTTCAGATCCCCAGCACTGCCGGTCCAACTCCAAAGGCCCACTTCCAGAACAAACCAGCACCAGACCCCTCAGGTTGGATAACCATGTTTCCCCGGTACAAAAGCTGCTCAGTGGTAACTGGTAACCAGCCGTAGCATACAAATCATGTTCAATTTGAAGTCCCAAAATAATTCATATATCCACAGCAGAATGCACGTTCAACATGTAGCCCTCCACGTCTCCACCAGACAGTCATACCATGCAGGCAATCACGCATCACAATTGAGGTTACAAGTCACAAGAGCTGGCAAAACTGCATCCCTATCAGCAGTAGGCACCACGGCCCCACGCATACAAATAAAAGCACAACAAGAGCCAACCAAAGATTAGCCAAAGACAAAAAAAATCTGATACCAAAACTACAAGGAAAAAAACAAGCAGACTACCTCGAGTGAGAAGACATCCAGAAAACCACCAGCACCATAGTAGAGACGATCCACGGTGTGTTTCAGATTCCATGGTGCCTGTAAGCCTGAAATAGCAAAACCTCCGTTCAGTTCTCTTATAATGCATCCCAGAAAATATGTTGAATTAGAATAATTGCATCAGTAAATCCAAATATTTCTATCAACTTCGTCATGCTAATATCACAAAAAGTGCGCCAGTTGGAAACAAACGGATTGCAGAAAATTGACAGCTCAACTAATACATGACCGACAAACATCAACTGGGTAACATCATATCACTGCCAAGGGCCAAAACTAAATCACAGATCAACCATACAAGCAGGAGAAACACATCCCTAATAATGACATCAGGAAATCACTACCACAAACATGGAAACACCATCCGATGATATGCAAAGAGCAACTTCAAACCAATCATATGTGGAACAAGAAATACTGGAGACATTATGAGCTGAATCAAATAATGAACTTTTTCTTCTAGATCCTGACCATGTATACAGAGGAGCTTATGTCATATGGTACAGAAACCCTGCCTATGTCAGCATACTGATCCTACCAGACATCAAGCACGAAATGATCGCAGTAGCAATCAGGCAACAATGCTTGAAACCTACTCTGCTCTAGAGCCAGTGAGCTTTCTCCTGGCATGTTTCAAAATGGAAATGCCCATGCATGTACATATCTACGGAAAGAAGATGGACCCAGCTAAAGAAAACGATCAGAATTTCAGGAGATAATCACTCCAGCTGACAGCCTTGTTCTAAGAAAGATGTTCGTGCTTAACGCCAGAAAACTAAGGGCTACAGCAGCCATTCTTTATCTCAACCTGACATCCTGAGCCTTCAACCATCCAGAATAACAGTGTCTCGATCTGCCAGCTGGAGGCCTTATGTTATGATGATGATAGCAATTCTTTCTTGTGACCACCCCCCACCTCGCAAGGAATCTAATGCACAAGCAACTGATCTTCAGAATAGGCATCGAACACCTTGCTGCATCAGGAATTTGATGCAGAGCTGTTCATCATTGTTCCATGCTGTATCAAAGCTGTAGATAGCAGTGCAACCTCTTACACCTCTCTCCTACCATTAGATGAATTTGGTCTCCTAGGAACTCCAAACGGCTGATTATCCCTGGGGCGATCACCAGCTCGTCCAAAATCATCGAAATTCCTGTAACTACCATTTCTGGGAACAGAATTGGGACGCTCATCTTCATCAGCCCTCATGTTCATGCCAGCCCTGGGTTCTGGAAACATATCCAAATGTCTTGGTCTTGGTCCACCAGTCCTCATGTTCCGTATGTTGTTGTTGGATGAATTCCTGCCTGGAGTGTTAGAAGGACCCTTCATGGGTAGAAAGTCCTTGGGAATGCTATCCAGGTCCATGAAACATTTCCTAGCCTTAGCATCTGCTATCAATGCCGCCCAGTCCTCTGACTGCATTAGAGCATTGGCATTACCAACGACCTGGAAGGACAATAATAACTATCAGCATGGAATAAAACAATAAAAAAAATCACTGTTGCAACAGTAGAACTTGTTCTTATTGCATATTGTAGGAGGCAGAGACGTACCCACAGAGCTCTCCTAGCTCGGGTTAGAGCTACATTCATGCGGCGTATATCAGCAACAAAACCCACACCATGGTTTGAAGCACGGACACATGACATAATAATGATGTCACGCTCTTGGCCTTGAAAAGCATCAACAGTGTTTATATATATATCCTTCCCTTCCTCGGTATTCATAACCTCCTTAAATTCCCGCTGAAGGCATTTCAGCTGCAACTTATATGGTGTGATTATACCAACAGATACCTTTTTGCCACCATTAGCTTTCAGGAACTTCTGAAGATGCTCATACAAACGCAATGCAAATTGCGCCTCATGAATATTCTGATATGAAGATGACCCACCCCTATGAGACTCACGGCCATGTAACATGTCAAAAAAGATATAAGGTGCCATAAGTGCATCTTTGTAATAGGCTTCATCAGGTAATTTAACAACACTCTCACTATCTGTAAGTCGGCCTTGATAAAAGTATCTTGATGGAAATTCACGGATCTGGGGATGCATCCTGTATTGCACTGACAGCAAAATGGTAGGACAACCAGCCTGCTGAAACCTCTCAAAAAGACTCCTGCTGTAAAGCAAAGTTCCAGCAGCTTTGCTAATAACGGTAGCAGGGAGCTGCTGTGGATCACCAACCAGGACACATCTTGCTGCACCAAGTGCCAAAGGAGGGAGGACTCCTACTTCACTAGCCTGTGCAGCCTCATCGATAACTACCATATCAAAGCCATGAGTCAGGCGAGAAAATAACTTGCGCCCACTACTTGACACTGTTGTAAAAACAATCTCAGCTTCGTTGGCGAAACTAGCTTCCAGACTAGCCCTAGCATCTTCCATATTGAAGTTGCTGCCAACACGGAATCTGCTTTCTAATATCAGCAGCCGTGACATCTCCACCAGTACTTTATCCCTGCTTTCAACTGATGCAGCAAGTTTCTGAAGCAGAATATCACGGTTACGATCCCTTTGGGCAAGAACATCAGGATCTACTCCTACTGAACCCTGGGATCTACCAGCTGCTGCAACCATATTGAGTTCCCTTTGAAGAAAAGCAATCTCCTGCGATAGCTGCTGCTCACGAATTTTTAGCTGATGTAACCACCCGATTACTTCATCACGCCCCTTCATCAAAAGCTGATCTGTCCTCCTTTCAACTGAAACAGCTTGGGCCGCACGAGACTGTGAATCAACTCCAACTCGGGCAACATCAGGGCGATATACCTTCATCTCACCATCTATAAAACCACGGTCAAGAACACGAGCAAGCAGCTCATCTGTTGCTGCATTTGAAGGGGCACATACAAGCATCCGAGGCTTAGGGCAAAGCTTGGGAAGAGTGCGAAATAGGTTCTGATCCATGCTCTGCAAAAGCTCATCAATTGACCCGGCAGCAACAGCCTCCGAGCTCGTACTAGTGCTGCCGCTAACTTGCTTGTAACTCTCAGGAGCAAGTTTCTTGAGCAAAGCAGCATAGTAATGTTGATACTGGACAAGATGGATAACATTTAGCATCCCCCACACAGTATGGGTTTTCCCTGTGCCAGGAGGACCTTGTACCAATGTAAAAGGCCAGGGTTCTTGTTTCTTCACAACACCATTGCTTGTGCCAGCAGCTGTATGCGTTGCAGCCCAGTGAATTGCTGACAGCTGAGGCCCATTGAAACTACGATGTAGATGGTCAGCAAAATTTGGGGTGAAGCAATCCGGCATGGCAGGTGGTTGCTCTTCATACTTCGGGAAATGCTCTGGACTTGGCTGCAGTATTGCATTTTGCATCTGATGGGAAAACATTTGTCAAAAACAATTGATATACTCGTATACAAGAAAGCAAGATAAAGGTTAGTGTGTTATTTAATAACCTGCACATTCAGACGCCGGAATGCATGCAAAGCAACATATTCCCTTTGTGTTGTTGCAAGAGAACCCAGTCCAGTTAGATACCAGGCACTCCGAGGTTGTAGTTTCTTCATAACATTAGCCTCACTGCTTTGGATATGATACGAAGAAGAACAAGTAGTCAACAGATATGCACATGATGGAGAACAAGTTACAAATATTGTTTCGAAATAAAAACAACCAGGAAGCCAATTCAAAGTTTCAGTTTCACAGTTAGCAAGCAAACGCATACAGGATAACAGCATGCCAAGATCGGATACCTATATCTCTATTTTCATATCTATCTCCATGCCCATCCCCTCCAACAGAGTACCCAAACTCAATAACGTATGTGTACTGGAGAGAGAAAAGGTGAATACCCATACCCAAAAAATTTGGACAAGGGTACTCCACTGGAGTTAGTCAAGGGATTTACTGAAGTTAGGGATTTACTAGCTCAAATCATCCAACAGGCTGCTAGGATTAACTACCCAAAAGGGCAGTCCGGACTCATCAGTCATAAATGCAGTTTAGCTCAATTCATCTAATAGACTGCTATTGTTAAGCAAGGCGCAGCTGTGCCAGCCTCATTGGGGCCATGTGCTCAATTCAATTTATAGGGTCTATAATATCCTTTTGTAGTCATCAATGGATTCTCCACTAAGGAAGATGATTGTCATTTTAATTTTGATATAGTGCAAGCATTTAACATCTACTGCATCACACAAACTTTTAAATCCTACTCTAGTCGCCCCATTGAAATTGCTGATGAAACTTCAATGGTAGCAGCCATTCACAAATTATCTTGGAAGTGGACAGATGAGACTCATATTACCAAGCTCCTTATTCTGTCATCGATAGTTCGATGTGTGGCCATGGGATTAGTAAGCAGAGAAGCAAAACATATGCCATGACATTAAGAGCACAAGCATTCAAACGCTACTACCACAGAAACACCTTTACTTGTGCAGCAACGAAGATACATGAAGAAAGAAAACCACAACAGGCATTAAGAACAGCAGCAATCCAGCAATGGCCAAGAGGTAATGGCTTGCTTTAATACATAATACAGATATTAATCTTCTCATAACAAAACTACACAAGAAAATCTGAGCAGCCTATGTTGCCACCCACTTCGCATCTGCTGCTGAATGGTCCTGACTGCCATATCTAACCAGGTCATGCACTTACTGTGCTCTAACAGAACTAGAATTATGAAAACTGCAGTAAAGTGCAGGATAGAGGGTTCAACATCAACCATTCAAAATAATTGTAAGCGCCAGGAACATGAAAGAAAACATACAGGGCAAGCCTACATGCTAGAGAAGAGAACGTTACTTAGAGATTACATGGCTTGAAGTGATTGATTCTGCAGGATAATCTCCATGAAGGATGTGATTCTGTGTGGGAAGTGAATCAGGAGAAACTTTTTTTTTCAGCTCCAAGCATCTTGGAGCATTTCAAATAATCACTTTGCAGAATCTCTAAAATACCATTTGGCACAGCTCCCCATGTAATCAGCCCAGGAGCACCTCCACAAGCCCTGCCGAACAGGCCCTTATTCTACTCACCAACGATAAAACTACGGTTTCCAACAAGTAAAATATCTATGATGTTGTCTGGTTAACACATTGGTAGCATTAACGGTATGGGTAATAGATTACTGAGGATTCGCGGTGCAATCACTGGAGCCATGTTTTGTTTTGGTTGCACAGGCTGTAACAGCATTGATTTACAGATGCAGCTTCTGCTTCAGTTTGGTATCACATTACAGCAGGTTTGGAGGGGTAGCATGTTTTACTGGCTGAGACCTGATTACGTGGGACTCATCACTCATTTACAGTCCACAATGAACCAAACAATATCTAATGGGATCAAAAATAGTGCGGGAATCGGGTTGTGTTACATTTAGCGGAACCAAACGCTACCTATGTGTTCTCCGGTACATTAAATAGGTAAGTGCAAGATTTTTGAGGGATTGTGGCATTGAGGGTACACCTAGTCACCTTCCAAGTTTTGCCTAGCCTATATGACACAGCTAAAACCATGTGGCATCATGTGGTGCCAGGGGTCCACCTGGACCATAAACGATGGATAAGTCTAAACATGGCATATCCCTAAGCACACCTATATAAGTTTACCTATCATATGCTGGGCTACAATAGAATTACGATTTATGGCTGATTCAATGTACAACAACCCAGAACACAATCAAATTTAGAATATAGTCCACAAAACAACTCCGGCGACAAACATGCCAAATAACAGAATAAGAACCAATGAACTAGTCACAAGATCTTTCAAAATGGAAACAATATCTTAAACAAACACAGGTTCACATGCTTTAGGGATGTAGACACCATGGTAAATGTGGTTGCAAAAATGCAACGTACCTGTTAGAATCAAATGAATCTCCAACATAAAAATGGATAATAGCTCCTATGGGATCACGTGTATCAATAGGCATATGGCGCCTAACAGTACCAACAAGCCGTCCACATTCTGATTCAGCATCTTCATTTGAACCAACAGCCCTCCTACTAGATCGGCCTGATTGTGCAGCTAAAAATAACAAAGGAATAAATAAATAAGCAAAGTAATCGGAAAGGTTTCTACAAGAGAAAAGGATCCTGCATGCTTAACACAACAATTACAAATAAGAAAAGGAAGAATCGGTGGAGCTACCTGAGCCTGGCCGTGGGAATGACAGAATAGCGACATCACCTTCTTTGAAATTCCATTTATATTCATGCATCGGTAAAACAACAACATCATACCATCCTGTATGCATCAACCAAAGAACAGTCAAGTGATAGTACTGATTTGAGATTCAAATATGCTCTAAAAAGCACAAATAAACAATCCCACTTACCTCTTTCACGTCTATCCACAGTTTTCACTCGGACCGCTACATGTGCATCCCTTCCAACAGCCTCAAGACTCTCCTCATACGCACTATAAAGTTGAGCTCTGCATTCCTCAAAAAGCAAAGGCTCAAAAACTCTAATGTACTCCTCAGCAGATTCAAACCTTCCAGGAACACACTCCAGTTCTGCCTCCTCTGTTCAGATAAGAAATATTGTAAGTTTAATGTGAGATCAAGACAACACAGGCACACACATGCAACACACAATGGTGATTTTTCAACTTCTAGAATGGAAACAAGGGAACATCGAATGTGCAATCCAAAACATGCCAAAGAAATGCATGGAATTCTACTTTGAACAAATGTGAAGAGTCTCAGTACCAAACGCTAGTGGTGAAGAGTGATAAAATTGCTAACTTTTAATATCCTAAAATGGATGAACAGGGTGTGTAAAAAGCAAACACAAAGACCAAGGAGGACGCTAATGGGGGACACTAAAACCTAAAACAGGGGGCACACTAATTGTGAAAAGGCAGGGCCTAAGAAAATTCCCCAAATCTTGCAAGGAAGTAATAAAATGTACTCCCTCCATTCAATATTCAAAGGCGTATAAACAGCAAACAGACCAAGGAGGAACGCTGAGAACAACCGCAGAAACCACATTTCCATTAATACAGCGGTGTTTTCATTAATCTAGCAAAATTGCATGCACCGTGCCCATGTAATACTGCTCAGCTGGGAGGATAGCAGGACGAGTGTGCTAGTACGCCACATGAAGCAACAACTGTTTACATTAACTGTGCATGCTCGTGAGCAAGCACAGCGCGTCGGCCAAAGGTCTTACGCCTGACAATTTTGAATACTTTTCCCCTACTTATATGCCTAAGAAAGGTGAACAGAGGGAGTACTTTTCAGAGTATAGTTCTAAACTTTTGAGATGAAGCTATAAAAACTATATGCAACTAAAAGGAAGAGGGTAATGAAAAAGCAACCTGGATTGTGCCAGAACTTGTCGTTTGTCACCTCCCTTATAAGTCGCTCAACAGATGAGTCTTGATATTGTGTATTGTTTGCAAAGGTTTGCTTTTTGGAAATAACAGACCTTTTACTGGCTGGCTTCTGATCAGCAGTATTTTGTCCAGTTAGAACTGTTCTTTGGGAGGAGAATGGTCGGCCCTTTGGTTGTTTCAACTCCATGGATTGCTTTAACGAAGATTGTCTTTGGACAGGTTGTTGATACCCATCTGAGGAAGATTCTTCTGCATTCATTTTCTTCGAACGGGCCTGAGGACCCACCTCAGCATCACCATTAGATTCAGCATGTTGGTCACTAGGATCTGCAGAATTGCTTCGTTCCGAACCCATCATTTCAGATTGCCTCTGATCCCTGATTAGTTGCTGGTTTTGTTTTTCTGCAACTTTTTCACCAGCACCACGAGAAGCTTCCTTCACAATACGTGTAACAATTGGTGCCGGAAAGGATGACTGACGCCGGGGTGTTGATGCCTTCATCGTACCAGCTTGTTTTGCATCCTCCACATTGATGAAGACAGTTTGCCTAGCTCGTTTTTTACCTAGCATAGCCTCTTTGTGTTCGTTTAGCTTAGGTCTCTTTGCAGGGTTGTTTGCAAACTTCAATGCATAATTGGCTTCCACCCCTTTAACATCCTTTGACTTGTTGCAAGGATCTAAATCATCCCCAGGTTGATTTCCTTTACATTCCAAATTTTGGGAAATCTCTGACCCTGTGGAACCACGAAGCGTTGGATCTTTGGATGTTTCAGCATCACTACACTCGGTAGCAGCATCATCTTTAGGCACATCACCAGATTTAATAAGATGGGGCTCACCCTCTTGGGAGTCTTTCTTCACATGAGTACTTGCAGTACCAGTCGACTCATCTTTGTTGCTAACACTACTCCCAGCATTTTCAGAAATGCCATCTGCATCAGACCATTCTCCTTCTTCTCTTTCAATGGTTTGTGTCACCTGATTGCAAGCCTCAGCCTTCGGAGCAGCATTGTCATTGATATGATTCTCTACCATTGGAGACGATGCTATACTAGAATTCAGATTATCATCCTCCTTCATTAGGTCCTTCGTATTATTTGAATCTTTGCTCCTCACAAAAGGTTGAAAACCAGAACCAATGGATGCGTGCTTAAAGGCATTATTGTTCAATATCCTCTGTGACTGTGATCCTTCCCCTGCCTGAAATGAAGTTGGGGTGTATGTTGTCGGAACAGGAAGGGATTTCTGAGGTTGTGACACCACAACAGCAGCTTCTTGAGGTACGATGGGAGCAGCCTCTTCTTCAGCTTCTGCTGGGAGTTCGTTAAGGTCAAATAACATCTTTCCACGAGATCCCATGTCATGTGTAAATGCATATAGCTTGAATGTTCCAACTAGTTGAGCCAGTAACGATTTTCTGAAACAGGAGCACCCACTGGAGGGAAGTTACTATTTCCCTCCTGTCGGAACAAATATCTGCAACACAAACATGCACAAGATATTTTAGTAATACAGAAAGAATATGACTCTTCAAAGGTTGCTTGGATGCTTTGGTCCGCTAGTGAGATGGCCAGCCAACAAGAGATGAACTAGGAAGTGAACAGATACAGCAGAGTCATCATTGCTTGCTACTGCAGGGAAGAACAATGTCAATCAGGTGGTGCAACCTGAATATCATTCTCCGCTGGATTCTTTTCATGTTCTGAACGAGGCCATTTCGTCCTCCTGTTGTCCACTTCCTACCCATCTCAAGAATTTGAATTATAGTGATACAGGATCTCAGCATCCAGGCAGACCCTTTTAAGACAAAGTATATAAGTACATAGACATGCTAGGGATATAAAAAAAAAAGTGTGCATGTTGCATATGTAAATGGTAACATAGCTACGCAAGAGCGTAAACTAGTTTAGATGTCTCGTCATTTCTACAAAGGAAAACAATAGAGCTACATCATAGAAACAGAGAAATGTGATAAGCACGCATGTTATATTTGAGGCAAGTAACACACCTAATGTATGTTAAATATAAAAAAATAAGAGATACCAGATGAGCTTTAGCTTATATCTATTTTGCAGTTATAAGCTATCAAATATGAGAAACAGCATACAAATAGACTACAGGATGTGAATGGGCTGGTTTTCATTTTATATTAAAATTATTTTCCTAACAAACAGAAGCTACAGAAAGAAAGGCAAAAGGAATGGAAAACAACTCCACCAAATCCTACGGTATTAACACATGAGAAAAACATTAACTACGTGCCTAGCTCGACACTTGATGCACATGGTCCAAGTGACAGTATTGCATATGATTCAAGTCTATTTACTACCAATACACCACATATTCATCCACTAAACTTGACAAAACACACAGAAAGCTACTCCAGTCTCCAGTCCAAATCAAAAGCTAGCAAACTGAATAAACTGAACTCCAGCATCTATAAACTACAAGCAATCCCTTTATGCAAAACTTGACCAAATCACAAGAGCCATTCTAAGCTACAGATGAACTAACATAAGAGTTTCTCTGTATAATCCCCTTAAGATGACTCAACCAGAACACATCACATGGATGATCCAGAGCCACCAAGACTTAAAACGAACAAAAAACAGAACATGCTGTACCCTACATGTAAGAACGATAAATCACGCATCAACCCTACAAATTGCATGTTGTAGCCAGAATAAGTCCAACTCTTGCATATTTGAGCTACATCACAACTGGGAATGTAACTAACAAGACAGGACACCCAAGTAGCACAAGCACAACAATGAACCTTTGACCTTCTACTTGCCAGTTGATGCAGCCTAGCGTTTATTTTCTTCGCCAACCCAAACAAACACATCATCAATTCAAAGCTAATCTAGCATAGGACCTAGCTGGAAATCCATGCATGTGTGCAAATGGCAAGATGATTCCTCAGTCTGTGACAATCCGCACCTAGGTGAAGCAATGAAAAGTAATCGCAACAGAAACATTGAAGAGCCGGTAACCCTAGGTGAAGCATTTGACGAGCCTAGCAGCAATGTAACGGCAGCAGGAGAGTTAACTGAAATGCAGAGCAACAGCGCATGTGCCATCCCAAAGAGCACACATTTCACTCCAGAAAGGAGGCCTTAACTTGCACTCCCTTCTCCATAGCCCTACGACCCACTAACCCTCTCCCCCTGCTTTCCTCGATCTAATGGGACGCCGTATTTATAGCCCCACCGTATATCAATAAATCTCGCCAAATTGTTCCCATAAAGTAAGGATCACGCCGGAGCAGTTGCTAGATACGGCAACCGGGCCTGAGCCCCGATCCCCATTCCGCTTCCAGATTCGGCAGGATTGGAAGGGGAAAAAAAAACAAAGGTTTTACTCCTCGCATTAAAGCGCGAATTGGGCGCCTCCCAGGCAGTCCCGTCCATCCATCCATGGAAAATGGAATTTGGAATCAGTCCCGTCCTTCCTCTAACTAACCGACCGACCCCCGCGCGCCGCCACCCACCCTCGCCGGGCGGGCGTCGCGCTAGGGTTCCGTTCCGTTCCAATCCGTCCGTTCCGTGCGCAGCCCTAGGGTATGGCGGTCCCGATGGGGGGAGAGCAGGATCTCCGTACCAGGCGATCGTCGTCGTCCGCGGCGGCGGCGGCCAGGCCAGATCCAGCCGGGCGAGGGGCGGCGGCGGCTGTTGACTAGGGCTGGTTCGTTCCTCCCCTGCTCCGTTGCCTCTTCCTCTGTGAGGCTGCTTTGCTTGCGTTGGGGGTTCCTTTTTTTTTTCCCAATATTTTTTTCTTTTGCCCTTTTGCGGTTTGGTTTCGGCAGAAGAGAGAGAGAGGGGGGGGCTTCCTCTCCTCGCCGCTTTCGATCGCCTCGCCTCGTCTCCTCTCACGAGCGGACCGCCGCGGTCCTCTGCGTGACGAACGACTTGGAGAGACAGAGCGAGGGGGCGAGGGCCGAGGGAGGAAGGGGTGGGTGGTGTGAGGAGAGGAGGCCAGGGGTGGGGGCTCTATTTATAGCGCTGAGGCCCGCGGCTCCTGCCCCCGCGCTACGCGCACCGGGCGAATCCCACCCGCGGGGTTGCGGAAGCCACTGCCGTCCGGGCCCGGGCCCCGGTGGGAGCCAGCTGTCTGTCACGGGCGGCGGGGGGGGGCGGGTGCGCGCGTGGGCGCGGGGCGGTGCGCGCCGCGGGGTGGGCGACTGGGGTGTCTGCATCTCGGTGCGGTCGCACCAGGTTGGAATTCATTTCCAGTTCGCTTGTGTTTTTCCTTCTCCTCTCTCCTTTCACACTGACACGTCAACAGCTCGGCAGCTCCTCCAAATAAAGAAACATTTTCCCACCGAGAAATTGTTAATGCTAGTTTTTTAATGCGTCGAGGGAGGATAAAGAGCTGGCGGAGGAAAGGGCCGTAGGCCGTAGGTGAGTGACGGAGGACTCTTTCTGGGCCGTAGGCGCCCCCTCCTCGCCTGCCTGGTAATTATCATCTCTCCTGGGAACAAAAACAAATTAATTAATTAATGAGTTGGTTTTTTCTTGTGATGGCGTCGGCTGCGGAGAGACGAGGAAAAAGCGGGGAGATTGGGTGGTGTGACGTGGGTGTGTATCATATCAGTTGAGGACGGCGGATTAATTGGACGGGACGGGGCGATGGAAATGGAATGGAAGCACAGAATCTGGGCTCCAGCCCCTGCTTTTCTTTCTCGCTTAGCTTTCAGTCTCAGACACGGTCCTTTGGTGGTATCTCCAATAAATGGAGGCCTCATGGGGTGGATGGGGATGGACGCGCGTCCGGGCTCTATCGCGCGCCACGGCTATGGGCTACGGAGGGTACGCCCCTTCAATTTGCTGCCCTGATTTGTTGGCGGTGTGCTACGGGCCACTGCTTACTTCTCACAAACGTAACTTGGAACCATTTAATTTAATTGAATTCTCGGGCGAATTTGGGGTGTACGATGCTCCTATGTAGGAGTAGTGATTAAAAACTTTCCAAACAAAGATGTTTTCTCCTGTGCCCAAACAAAAATGCCAGAACTGGCGGTGTGCTACGGCACTGCTTACTTCTCACAAACGTAGCTGAGTGTGGATTTGGGGTGTGCAATGCTCCTATGTAGGAGTAGTTATTTAAAACCATGTTTGGATACACCCAACTAAAAATTAACTGCTACAAAAATACTATCTACAGAGTGTGTAAATAGTCCGGTTATTCGGTAGCTAATTTTTAGCCTACACTCTAGCTAAAAAAATTAGTTGTTACCAAAGATAACCTAGTTAATAGCAGCTAATTGTAGAAAATAGGCATATCTACTAGGAATCCAATCATGTTTTAGCTAAGCATTCCAAACATACTCCCTCCATCCAGAAAATCTTAGAACGCCTAAGCCTTGGAAAAGTATCCAAAAATCATAGGCGTATAAGGGATGGACTCCTCGTATGCACCATGCACATTCAATGTATCGGCTGGTAGCCATGCGTTCCTTCAGCTGAACCGTTGAGAGCATGCAGGCATGCAACGCTCCATCGGTTGGCATGAACCAATGCATGCATGCATAGGTCTCGTGCGATAGGCAGCTGCATGCAAGTAGTCTTGGGATTCATGGAAAACGAAGAGATTTGGGAGAGAATTAATGTTTTTTTTTTGGTCTTTGTGAAATGAGCTTAGGAGTCTAAGATTTCTGGATGGAGGGAGTATCAAGTTATTTTTTTAGCTAGCTATTTTTTAGTTAGAACTTAGTTTGGATGATCCAAACATGGCCTGAAAACTTTGCAAACAAAGATGTTTTCTAGTGGTGCCAAACAAAAATGCCAGACGAGAATTTAATTGATCGCGCAATGACGAGTTTTGAAAGAGGGTTTTTAGGTTTTTTTAATTAAAAACATCTTACTAAGCTATGGTTTCGAGAAAGTTTTTTAGTTTTTAAATAATTATGTACCTTTTTTTTTTGCTACACATATAACAAGAGTTCAAAGTAATTGTTGACTACCAAGTGTTCATCTCCACTTAGCAGACGCAGAAAATTTTTTCCACAAGGACTGCGGCCACATAATTTATACGTTGTCTGGATTTCACCACCCACTATGCATTAACGATCAAGGGAAATGGCGTTAAAAGTTAATCTACATGTTAAAAGCACGAAATAGTTCCTGCACATGGTCTTGTGTATAGGGAAGTTACCAAAAACACGATGAAAAGAGGTGGTCCACTAAAACCCAAGAGCACCATAACAAAAGAAGTAATACTGTGTAATAGGAACCTCAACTTCCTTTTCACTTCCAACTCGGATATATTATGAACGGGTGCCTATGGAGTTGAAGGGAAATAATATTAGCCTTCACGATGACACGGTCACCCACTTTGGTTTAGGTCGGTAAGTACAATAATCTACAGTCAATATGTAGATCCATTATAACTCTTACTTTTGCCATGCATTCTATCTCAATCATATTTGTGTGGAGTATAATATCCATTTTCTTCTTGCAGTTTAACATGAACTGATTCCTTCTTATATAAAATCAATTATGTATCGACTTGCAAAATACCACCTCTTTACCAAAAAGTCTAGGTGCACGGCTAAATTGCTGAAAATGTTTTTTTTTTTTTGCATATCAGCATTTGTATTGATTTCATCTTCATATTATTATGTACCACACTGAAAGAGGATCCAGTTTCACTGACAATCTCAGGACCACATGTCAGTTAGACAGAGAAAGAGGTGAAAGATCCTTAGCTGCACCCCTTTCATATAAAAGGCGATAATGCGTGCAGCATGGCTCCTTTGGTCACAAAGAAAAGCCAAAATGCCAGCGCAATACCTCACTTACCAACGTAAGGAGAAAAAAAGGTGTAGTAGCAAAGGAGTCATAATAAATGATAGGTGAAGTGCAGTAAAATATGAAGATGATAAGTCTATTTGCACTCGGCGACTGGAAACCGGATGCAGTCGCGTTTCCAGTCGCCGAGGCCTGCAGCGAGCGACTCGGTGCCTGACTGCAGCCGTCCCCGGAGCCCGGCGACCCCAAACCTAGAGCCGGTACCGTCCAACCCTAAAGCCCTCTCTCTCATCCATGGTGGCGGTCGTTGTCTCCCTCGCGCCATGGCCCAGAGGCGGCGGCGGATTGGAGCAGTGCCTAGCCGGTGAGGACGAGGCCTGGGTGAGGACGGGGACGGCGGAGAAGCGGCGCAGCGCCGGTGCGGACGCGATGCCCCGGAGACGAAGCTTGACGAGGCGGCGGTGGCGGATCCCAACAAAGGAGAGGAGGGGAGGGGGAAGGAGGTGGCGGGGAAGGTGGGGCCGGCGAGGTTGGGGAAGCGGGGCCGGCGCGGAGGAGGAGGCACGAACCAATCCGCGTGGATCCTGCGGCGGATCCAGAGGCCGGCGGCGGCGGAGGGCGGACCGGCGCCGGGGAGGCGGTGCCGGCAGCCCGCGACGGAGGGAGAGGAGGCAGTGCCGGCCGCCTGCCGCCTTGTCAGCCGCCGTAGTGAGGACGATGAATCGTCGCCAGGCGCGCTCCGCGACGGCGGCGGCGGCACTAGTTCTCGCCAGGGCAGACGCCGAACGGGCGAAGGGGGGAGGCGGGGAGAAGGTAGCGGCAGGCCGGCAGTGGGGAGCGGTCGGAGGAAGCGAGCAGTGGGGAGTGATCGGAGGAGGGGGAGAGGAGGCGGGCGGATTCAGTGGGCGACCGGTGGGTGGGGAAAGGAAAATAATAAATAATAAAATAAGTGGTGGTTGGAATAGAGTCGGAGAATAGAGTTGGTATGGATACAGAAAATTGGTAACTGTATTTAAAAAAGGTGATGACCAGGATGGAATATTCTTTTTAGAGTTGAGATTTCGAGTTGAACGAGTGCAGATAGTCCAATGCAACTGCATCAATTATGATGTCAAAGGCTGCCTCATGATTTTTCTCATGTCTTTCTGCTCACTTTTTTGTCGTCGTAGAATTGGTGCCATCAAACTTGTAAAACAACCGATATATTTAGAGTTCTCTGAGATTCAGAAGTTATGGCAAGCTATTACTACTACTTAGTACTCTCTCCGTCTCAATTCATAGGTCGTTTGATTTTTTTAGCATCAAGTTTAACTGACTCGTCTTATTCAAAATATTTGCGGAAAAATAGAAAATTTCAATTCATAATTAAAGTATATTATATGCTAAAGTAAATCACAATGAAAATAAATGATAATTACAAATTTTTTAAATAAGACGATCAGATCAAACTTGATGCTAAAAAAATCAAACGGCCTATAAATTGGGATGGAGGGAGTACGTACTACCTATGTTCAGCTTTATTGGACATTCGGACAAAAAAAACTACCTCCAGTTTTTCTTTGACATATAGTAACACAAATTTGCACTATTCAACGTCATATAAAAAGAAACAGAGGAAGTAGTAGCAAAACAATGGGAGCAGACGTCAAACAAAAAGGAACTAAGAGAATAAAATATACAAAAATGAACTAAGAGAATAAAATATAATAATAAAATGGTGGAAAAGAATGGGTCAAAGATGTCTTGGAGACCCACAAAAGACCAATAGCCACCGATAAGGAGCCGTTTGGTAGTGCTTCCCTCCGCTCTATCTGAGAATCGCTCCCCACTGCCAAACGATAAAATTGGTGCCTGCTTCCCACAAGAATTGCTCTCTCCGCTCCACTCGTTTTGCACTGCGCTCGTGGAGCGAAAAAAACCGTTCCTCCTTGATTCTCTCATATGCAGCTGTGTGTGGAGCATAGCGAAGCCGAAATAACTGCCAAATGGATGGAGAGCAGTAGGGAGCAGGCTAGAGCTTAAAGCAGCCGGAGCTAGGAGTGGAGCAGAGCGGAGCGGCTTGGAGCATTGCCAAAGGGGCCCAACGTAAGAGCAATGGATGAGAGAACCATTTGAGGGAGAAAAACTTCGTAGGTGTTAGAGCATGTCCAACAGCTTTCAATTTATATGTGCAAAATTTTGTTTTGGAAGCAAAAGTGAAAAAACATGTCCAACAGTTCTCCATATGCAATCGGAAAACAAACCTCCGCGGTACACATTTCCGCCGAGCTCCAGCCACTCCAATCACACATTTTTCCTTTCCTGCGCTCACAAAGCCACTTCGTGGTTCACGGCATCTGCTCGCGCTGTCGCCATTCCCGCGCAGCCATCCAGCACCAGCAGCACCCAGTTGCCACGTCCTCTCGGCACCCGTCGCCCTTGCCCTCATGCGTTGCTGGACACGCCCCCACAACCGCTACCCGTAGCTACACGATGCGTGCCGCCGGCCTCCGTCCTACGACCGCCATCTTCCTCGGGGCCCGCCTGTGGCAGAAACTGCCTAACTTAATCCTAGTTTAAACACAAAACACGAGTTTATCCCTAAATTGGATTAAGCCCGTTAGTCCGTCAAGTCCTAAAAAGGCCCTGACTACGCCAAAACAGGATCGATATACATCAAGTGACTCCTAAGAGTCTTGGATTATTCCAATACAAGAAGTTTTAATAAATGCTTTAATAAAACAAAATGAATAAAAACAAAGCTTTTTATAAGTTAAAAGACAAAAATGTAAAAACTTACAGAGGAAACTAAGATCCAATTAATGGAACCCTGATATATTACATGAAATCAACGTTGAGTCCATTGGTGTTGTTTCATTTTAGACGAATCTAAGAATATTAAAGGGAGCTTGAGCATTTGGTTTCTTTATTTCTTCAACTTTAGAAGATACGAGGAAGTCATCAGAGGAACACTTGGCTTCAATGCTTTCTCGCAGAAAAGGGATGAGCTAGAGACCTCATGCCTGAAAAAGAATTAAAACAACAACCCTGAGTACTAATTACTCAGAAAGACTTATCCGATCACTAGGTGTAAACCCGATTTTCTAATCAATGGCCGAATCTGATTACGTCAACTCACACTGCAGCAACCTACGAGTGGATCCTTAGCTTTTTAAGTTTTATCTCTATTTTAGCTATATCCTAGTTATGCTATATTATGCCTATTCTATTATCAATCAAGGCAAACACTTTGTAAGATTATTCTTCTTAACTACAATGTGGTGATGATTCAGCTCTTACACCTAGTAAGTCCAGCGATTCGAATCGATTTTATACTCTCGGGAATAGATACTCAAACACCAGTCATATGTGTGTACGATGACCTTATACGACATAGACAGGATCAGGATCTCAACCATGTTCATTCATTAATCTCTTCGTATTCATTACGTCTCAAAAGCATAACTGATCCCGTCTAATGTCTCCAATTCATATCTTAGGAAATTTTCTTGGATTTCTCTCAAAGTAACATTAAACGTGACCTATCATTAAGCTTGGCTAAGCATCTAATCTATTACGCATATGATTTAATATGCTTGAATTGAGAATTCAGTATGCACTAGGGTTTCAATCAATTCCTAACTCTTATGCACATTCATAACTCATTCATTAAGACTCAAAATAAAAAGGGGTAAATGCACCGGGACTTGCCTAGATTACTCCAAGGGTTGAGTCATGGAAAGTTAGTATTTGGATCAGCAATGCTCCTCCTAGTACTGTTGTTGCATTGTAGAGCTTGACTTTTGGACTTCTCGTTGAACTCTTTCATCGGCGATGTAATACTCCGTAATTTTCTAAACATTTAAGTGCATTTGCAATTTACCCTAAGTTTTCTCAAAAATTTGATTCAAATTTAAATTTGAGGCCTTTTTAAAAATTTGGAGTTTTTCAAGGGCAAAAATGTGAAAGGGTAGTTAAAATTAAGCCCTTCCACTTTTGTATTTGGACCCCTGTCAAAATATGTCAAAATCTAGGGTTAAAAATGAAAAGGGTAAAAGTAAAAAAAAAAGAAAAGGGGGCGAAGCCCCGCGGGCAAGTTGGCCAGCCCGCGGCCACGCGCCCGCTGGGCGAGGCCTAGCCGGGGGCGGCGGCCCGCGTGGCGGCCAGCCCGCTCGCCACCCGCGGCCCTGTCAGTCGGCGCTGACAAGTGGGACCGCGGGGGGGGGGGGAGGCGGGGTCTTCTTCCCCGCGCGAGCGGCCGCGCCAGCGCTCGCCAGAGCTCCGCGCCGCGCCGTTCCCCCGCCCGCGCCCCGCGCCGTCGCCACCGTCACCGCCACGCCACCGCACCGGTAAGCACACCCCACCCCGCTCCTTCCCTCTGCGCCACGCCGGGCGCCGGCCCGAGCTCGAGCTCGGAGCCCGCATGGCGCCGCGGCCACCGCGGCGTCGCCGCCGCGGTCCTCGCGCGCGGGAGCCCCTAGGGTTCCCGCCGGCACGCGCATTGGGTGCGCCGCGACAGCGCGCACCCCGCGCCGTAGAAAGTAGCCCGCCGCGGGCACCACCGCCGTTGCGAGGCTACCTCGCCGGCGCGTCGCGCCGGCGGGCGCCATGCCGCGGCGGGCGGCGACCCCACTATGTAGAGAAAGGGGGGGAGAAGGGGATAAGGGGAGGGAAGGAGAGAGGAGGTCGCGCCGCGCCCGAGGCCACCGCCGGCGAGGCCTCCTGGCCTCCGCCGCGCCGGATGGTCGCCGGCGCTGCCGGCGCGGCGACGCGCAGAGCGCGTCGCGCTCGCGCAGCCGCGCCGCGCGCCGGGCGGCCGGGCGAGCCGGGCGAGGCCGGCCGGCGGGGCCGCCAGCCCAGCTGGGCCGCTCGCCTGGCCGGCCGGCCTGCCAGGCCGCGCAGCGGCCGGGTCGCGGCTGGGCCGCGCCAGAGCGCAGGCAGGCCGCCGGCCCATTTTGGGCCGGGCCAGGCCGAAAGGGGAGCTCAGGCAAATTTTGGAGGGGGAAATTAGAACTTTTTGCTTTCTTCTTTTTTTGTGGGCTGGGCCGAATTTCAACAGTATTTCTGTTTTTCTTTTTCCTTTAATTTAATTTGTTTATCTATTTTACTTTAATGTAATATGTTTAATTTAATTAGAAAAATTGTTTATTAATTTATATAAATAAGGTGGTTATTCCAAAAAGAAAGTAAATTAGAGTTTATATATTTTAAAAATACAGAAAAATTCATAAAGTGCATTAAAACTAGAAAATTAATTCAAAAATCCATTTTAATTATTCAAAATTCTTAGAAAATTCATTTAAGCTTTAAAAATTATTTAAAAATATTAAAAATATCTGGTAATTCATTTAAAACTTAGGACAATCTTTTTCATTCGAAAAATATCCATATTTAACCCCAACCACCCTTTTTCTTTAGAAAATAGTACATTTTACTTTTTCAACAGGTTGATCATCCTCATATTTTAAAAACTCCTGCATGTCATCAACTTAGGCACGTTGGTCCCACCGCTCCCAGTTGAAGAATCTTCCACTGCAACAGAAAATCCAGAAGCAGGTGCGACCGAAGCATCCTTCACACCTGCTGGAGAAGACTCCGAGTCACCGACAGAGGCCGGTCCCGTGACTCAAGGCAAGCCCCGGTGCATTACCCAGTTTTCTTAAATTCTTAATTTAAATCAGAGTTATGCTTGTGCATTAAAGTCAGGAGTTGATTGAAACCCTAAAGCATGATGATCCATTATCTAGCATATAATCCTATGCTCAGTAGATGGCTTAGGTGGCAAAAGCCTAGGAAGGAAATCTTTTACAGCAAGTTTTTGGTTGAGAATAAGAAAATGGATAATAAATTGACAGGCATGCGACGGGATCAGTTTCGCTTTCATACTTTACATGTTATGATTAATTGCTATGGACCCTGATCCTGCCTGTGTCGCATAAGGCCGTCCGATGTGTGGCCTGGTTGGGCCGAACGCGCCTCATTCACTTACCGTCCTTAACGGGCTCCGGTAAGCCTTTTGTCCTATTGTACCTAAGCGCGGAACTAGACGAGACCAACTGGAAGGAGGAGGTTGGGCGGGGGTCAAAGGACTGACACCCGGGTTCGGTGAGGATGGTTCCGGCTAGATGGCACTGGATGTTGGGTTGTCGTATGTGGGGTCGGTGTACACACATATGACGAGTGTTTGGGTATCCCTCTCGAGAGGTGGAAAAACCGATTCGAATCGTCTGTGGCTTGCCGGTTGTAAGCTGCCTGATCGCGACCAACATCGTAGTAAGAGAATTGATCTTGTTAATAATAAATGTTTGACAACATGTTTGTCTTGATGAATCCTGGTGGGGTAGTAGAATAGAATATAACTTAGTATGATTAGGTAATAACTAAAAGGGTGAACTAAATTCTAAAGCTAAGGAATTACTATTAGGCCTGCCGCAGTGTGAGTCGACCTAACCACCCCGGCCTTGAGTTAGGAAGTGGGTTTCGACCCAGTGGTCGGGTAAGTCTTGCTGAGTAATTAGTACTCAGGCTTCTTGCCTATGCTTTTTCAGGTGCAGAATACACTTGGTTTGAATGGGACCCTTATCTCAATCCTCCTTTCTTCTAATCTAAGCTTGGCTACAACTGAAGAAGTTAGATGTGTGCGTGAGTTGAAGGAACATGAGAACAATGCTACTTTTGTTTAATGGCTGAGGAACTTATCAGCCGGAAATGTAATAAGTATCAAAACTTATGTGTAATATTTTAAATTATGTAGTAAATGTGATGTGTATGTTGTAACCTGCGGACTCCTTCGAGAGTCACCCCTAAAATCAAGCTCGATCCAGATGGGAAGGCCAAGTCAGGATAACTACATCCTGAAGGACTACCGAGGTTAGTCCGGATCTGGTGATTAAGCACTAAATCCGGATTAATCTAGGCGGTTCTGCCACAGGCGATCTATTCGACTTATCGTATCTAAATGCATGATAAGAATGATTCATAAATATGAGTATGATCAACCTGTATTAAAATGAATTATAGATGTTCCTAAAAAGAAAAGGTGGGGCACTGAAATAAAGATTCAAGCCTTTTTCTAAGTTTAAATAATTTTTCTAGGGTTTTTAAAATAATTCCTGCTATTTTTAAAAGCTTTAAAAGAAATTATTAGAATTAAATAACTATTTCTAATAATAAACAATTTTAGAAAATTTTTCTAGAATTTTAAAAGCTCAAAATGAATTATTAGAAAAGTATTTTCAAAATAATAAAGTAATTATTTAGTTATTTTTATTAGTTATTTAAAAATAAAACTTCAGGGATTTTAAAATTAATTACAAAATCCTATTTTGGAAATTTGAATTATAAAGATTGAAATAAGAAAAATATAAATTTAGAAAATCAGGATTGAAAGAAGCCCAAGGCCAACAAAAGTTTATTTTGGAAAAGTTCTATTTGACTCCTTCAATTATGAGCAGGGTTTACCCTTTCTTGACCCAGCCCAATTAGAATCGGCTTGGCCCAATCATGGCGGCCAAACGAGGTGGGACGGCACGGCGGACGTCGTTGTGTGGGGTCCACATGTCGGTGACAGGAGGAAGGGGTGACGGTGTTAGGAGGGAGAACGGCGGTCGGGCCGGTTGGTTTGGGGTGAACCGGGGCGGACCGGGACGGGGAGCTCGCCGGCGGTTCTCACCGCCGGTGGCGGTTTTGGCAACGCGTCCACCAGGGCGAGCACTATGATGAAACCACGAATCGGGTGACGGGGTTAGTGGCGTAGGTAGGCGGCCGGAAGTAGGGTTACCGCGAGGCGGCGTCGCGGTGCGTGTCGGCGGCGAGATATTCTCATGCAGCGGTGGGCTGATGGAGGGTAGAATGGTAGCAGGGAGATGCCCGCGAAGTAGACGGTGGCGGGGTTGAGGTTATGGCGGTTGGAATCGTGAAATGGCTTAGTGCGGAGGCGGGATTTAGCTGGCGCCAGGGGCGGAGTGCAAGCGGGGTCGAGCTACGGTCGAGCGAGCAGCTCTATCTCCGCCTCTCCCGCGTTTGGAAGAAGAAGAAAGGTTGGGGCGGTGAGGTTGATTGAACGGTAACGACGAAGAAGGGGGGGTATTTATACTAACTCGTCGGCGGCGGGATGAGGATGGAGACGGCGGCGGCGGTGAGCTTCTGCGGGCGCGAGCTTGAAGACGATGGGCGAAGGGGATTCCCGTGGGCTGGGCCGCCAGATCAAAGGTGCAAGGCACAGCCCATCGAGAAACAGGGGCAGGGTTGCGTGCGGTCTTGGGCTGCAGTTTGCCCCCCGACTCCCCTTTTTATTTTCTATTTCCTTTTTCTAATATTTTGCTACCTTTTACTTTTAACCCCTCAAGCAAATAATTTTATCTCAGGGTCCAAATGCAAAAGTGGAAGGGTAAAAATCCAAATTATCAACTTGCACATTTGCTCTTGAACAAAAATAAATTTTGAAGAATTCAAATTCAAACTTGAATTTAATTAGTTTAAATCCTAGACTTAAAATTCAACATGCATATAATGAATGCTTAAGTATGCTTAAAAATTTGGGGTATCACACCGCCGCACGTCTCCTCCCCCGCTCCCAGCCACCGATGTCCTCACCCTACCGCAGCGCTCGTGCCACTGGCTGCGCCTACACAACCACCGCCCTCGTCGTCACACGCTGCTGTCCATCGTCTGTAGCCGAGCAAAGTGTGTCGCCGGCCGCCACCCGCGCGACAGGCACGTCAAGCGCCACCGTCTTCCCCCGCTCTGGCTGAGCACCCCAGCACGTAGCTGCGGCCATCAGTGATTCGGCGCCTCCAGCTAACGCTCGTCATCTGCTCCATGCTAAGAGCCAATGGACTAGCTCCATTGCCTCTGGAATGATTAGTGATTGTCAACATAAGTCAAGACCCAGAAGGACTTGGGCACAAGCCCTCCGATGCATTGGAGGTAGATGGAGAAGAAAGTCATCCGAAGCATAGGACGCATGCTCGGCGTCGGTTGGCCATGAGAGTGTGGTACACGGAGGGGCGGCACGGCGATGACAAGTGTAAGACCTCCGAAGGACTACGAGGTGACCCCGATGGACAGGGGATGCCAGGTGCCACTGTGGTGCTCCAACCCGAGTGCATGGCACGAAGACGTGTGAGAGCGTTGGCGGATTCGCTTAAATCCGCCACCCTACCACCAAGTTATCAAGACTCGGCGAATGGGCTTAATTCTCATCGAGATAGAGTGGAGTGGGCTATTCTAGGCGCAAGAAGGAAATCCTAAAGTTTCTCGGTTTTTGACTTCAAAATCGGGGTCGATCGGCAGATTTCGACTACTGGTCACGTGGACGTCATCATGAAGATAGTGTGCAATCGAAGAAGATCAAAACTCCGTCACGGTCGTCTGTCCCCGAGAAAGTTGGGTCTTTTCTATTTCAGCCCCTCCGGGCATTTCTAGACTAGTGGTCTTAGTGTAAAACTGCGTCGGTAGGCCTAGACTATAAATAGAAGAGTAGACAACCATTTGGGTGTCTCTTCCCACTTGGTGAAACCCTAATTCAGAGAGAAATTGCATCGAAGTTGTAACTGCAAGGGAGGGCCCAAGATCCAAGAGAGATGAGTGCTTGAGGGTCTTGTAAATCTCACTTTAGTGTGGATGAAGGGTGGCTGGCTGTAGAACCTTTGTTCTTGTGATTTGCATCTTAATCTAGGTGTTTTCGCAGCCTTGTCTTGTGCTTGAGTGCAGCAATCCTTCCCTTCTTCTCTTTTGGTATTTTTGTTGATTTATCGGTGATTTTCGACCAAATCTTGCTCCATGAAGAAATCGGTGGTTCTTGTGGCTTTGGAGGCTTCGTGGGTGTGTAGGAACCTATTCCATCCTTTGTATTGGACCATATTTCCTCAAAAAGTCCTGGATTTTGTTTTCCCCTTTCTTGACCAATTTTTCCTCCATCCAAAATCGGAAGAGTGAAAGGCGGTGAATTTTTTATCTTTTTCATGAGATCTTTCGAGAATATGTTCACCATGGCCAATGAATTGTATTCCTGAAGTTTGGTTGGATTTGGAATTGAATTGGTTACTTTTGGTTCAAATCAAGTTCGAAATCATATTCAATTTTCTGATGTCTGCACAGCTTCTGGTGAATCGCGGACAGTCCACCTCCAGGCCCCGGACAGTTTACCCCTTTCGGGAATTCAAACCTTCTCCAGTTGAGAGCAAATTTTGTGGAGTCCTTCCTTTAAGTTAGGAAGCTCAAGTTAAAATTTCATGATTTTTTGGAGGTTGTTTGATTGGGTTTTGGCATTTCTTTTTTCGTATTGGTCAGGTTGCTTTCTGTCAGTTTTTTGTACTGCGGACCATCCACTTTCAGGTCGTGGACAGTCTGTCGTAGCTCCTGTTTTTGCTCTTACGAAGTGCCTTTGTTGTTCCCGTTGATCAGGCCACTTGGTCCCTCTACTGTATGCCCATACTCTTATCCTTTGCTCATGCAAATGGAGCACGCCTAGGTGTGTAGAGTGGCTGGTAGAACCTTGGTGTCCGATTCTTTAGGTTGCTCATTTTTGTGTTTTTCGTTCTTTCACAGTGTTTTCGCTTCGACCTTGCTTTTTCCACTGACTAACCATACTCCTTGCTTGTTATGTTCTAGTAAGTCGTGTTTCGGTACGGTGAGTGTCGGGTGGTGAACTCGCTAGGTTCGTTGCTCATCGTGACTTGCGATCTCTGTGATCGTTGAGTTGCGTGCTTTCTCACGCATGGTGCATATCCTTTAAGTGGACGGCACCTTGCGTTTGCTAGACACGTATCTGTTCAGTGGACGGTGTCTAGCTAGAGTTCTTGTGAGATTTTGGTGCACCAAGTTTTGGGGGTCCTGATTTTGAGATTTTCAAGTGCTCTTATTCACCCCCCTCTAGTCGCACGTCTCGGTTCTACACATGCTGTCCCTTGCCGGCAAAGTATTCTTGAACTGTTGATCAGCTTTTGCTCGATGCAACATTCAATATTTCTTTCTGCTGATGGCACTTGGGATCGGCCGTCGTTGGTGGCATGGAGACCGGTTCATGCAGGGCTACGGAGGCTAATGGACCAAGTCTAACGATTTTTTAGGCCAAATAAAGACAGTTGTTGAAGGATGGGCTTTTTTTGTGTAAAGTATTCTTATGTGAGAGCCAATAGATTGGCATCATTGCTCTCTTGGTGTTATGAGTGATTGTCAACGAGCTCAAGCCCTCCGATGGACAGTAGAACCTTCGATGGGCTGGAGGTAAAAGAAGGAGAAAGACCTCGATGGACTGTGGCACAAATCCTCCAATGGATTGGAGGCACAAGACTCGGCGTTGGTCGGCCATGGGATCTTGGTACACTGAGGGGTGATAAGACGACGACACGTAAGCCCTCCGATGGACCGTAGGCGGCTCCAATGGACTAGAGGTCGGTCGCAGCCTGGAGCTCCAACCCGAGTGCATGGCACAAAGGCGTTTTGAGGGAGCTTTGATGGCTTCAGCTCAAAACCGCCACCCAAGCTATCAAGACTTGACGAGTGGGTCAAAACTCGTCAAGATAGAAGATTGGGTCAAGGTCCGGTCTAGGAAGTCCGCAGAATAAAGATTTCCGGTTTATGACTTCAAAACCGGAGAAGCTTCCGGACTACTAGCTATGTGGCTAGAGATGGCAATGGGTACCCGAAACCCGGGTATCCGATGGGTTTTACCCGATATAAAAGCGGGTATATGATGACTTTTCTACCCGCGGGTACGTTAATGGGCACAATCTTGTACCCGTCGGGTATACGGGTGCGGGTACGGGTGCAGACTACCCATACCCGCGTACCCATGGGTAATTTATTCCTGCCTCATCTATACATTTATTCTACGTAATTAAGCAAACATAAGTGTATTTTAGACAAAAATATGATCAGCATGTTTCAATATTATTTATTATTGTCTTCAATTTATTTACTCATAACTAGTGATTTATTATTTTAATTGTGATATTATTTATTATATTTGTGCTATTTAAACATGTGCTCAGTGGGTATTTAATCGGATATGGGTTACCCGACGGGTATTTTTACCCACACGGGTACGGGTATGGGTAAAAGTTCATACCCGGGAGCGGGTATGTGTATTGTAGCGGGTACGATTTTTGTTCGCGAGTGCGGGTATAGAATAGTAATACCCGACAGGTTTTTACCCATTGCCATCCTTATACGTGGCATACATCCAAGCGAGGCGTGGAAAAGAAGATCAATACGTCATCGTAGTCGTCCGTTCGTATCGTTTACATTTCAACCTCTCCGGGCATTTGTAATATAGGGTTCTTAACGTAAACTGAATCAGTTTGGCTTGGGGTATAATTAGACTAGTGGGCTATCTTAGATAGGTCAGTTGGGCTGGTTACAAACCCTAGGCTTAGCACTTCCATGCAGCCAAGAGCTTAGAGAGAGAATCGGGGATTAGATCTAGGTTTTGGAGAGCTTAGTGCTAATCCTTCGCATCGAGAAGGAGGATGAAGGGAGGTAGGCGGTAGGAATCTTATGTAAACTGATTTCCCATCTTAATCCAAGCAAGATTCGTTCTCAAATCGAGTGCATGTGTGCAGCCCCTTTCCCTTCCCTCTTCTGGTTTGGATTTTGAATGAAACTCAAATGTTTTTGGTGATTTATGTTTGCTCGTGAGTTAATCCACTTCTTTTGGTGTTTTGGACTTACTATGATGTGGAGATTATGACTTCGTTCTTCTCATTCCTGCAGGATTGCCACGAGCAAGTCGTTCTTGAGTTTTCCCCTTTCTTGCCCAAAGATTGCCTTCTCATGAGATCTGAAATTCACGCTAATCCCCGTGATCATTTTGAGTTGATCTTTTGGAATAGCTATGGAATAGAGTCTAGATAGCCTGTGCAAAATATCGTAAAGTTTGGACAAGTTTTGGGTTTGGAAACCAAGTTTCCGAGGTTGTACCGGACAATCCGGCGCAACCATCGGACTCTCCAGTCTTACCAGACTGTCCGGTGCCATCAGATAGTCCGGCCGCTGGCACCGAATAGTCCGGTGTGCCCAGGGCTACTACCCCATTTTGTGAGATTGTTCTTCCAATGTGGTTTGCTTTGACCTGGCGCTGAGTCTTGTTGAATGCCCGTACTCTCTACTCGTAGTTGATTAGTGGGGTGCATTTTGGTGCATTGAGTGGCTGGCGAGGCTTTAGTGCTTGAGTTGTTGCTCAGCTTGACTTGCGATCTTGTGATCGTCGAGTCTCGCGCTTTCGCTCGCTTGGTGTGTTCCCTCTCAGTGGGCGACATCAAGTGCTTGCTAGACATGTATATCTGTTCAATGGACGGTGTCTAGCGTTTGTGTGCTCTGTCCGTCAGTTTGCCACGTGGGGGTTGTGAGTTTGAGTTTTTAAGTGCTTCTATTCGCCCTCTTCTAGTCGCAGTCTTCTGTCCTACATTAGGGAGATCGCAATCTAAAAGTTTTGGGCGCTCAAATATTAGGAGCTGTTGGAGATGCTTTTGGGGCCTCTGCTCTCACGTTGCATATGTCCATCTATGGCTAAGTCGTGTTAGAAAAATGCAACTTCATAAGCTAAAAAAATGCACCTTCAAATTGACATGTCATGTTATAAATTTTAGCCGACAAGAAAAATATAAAGCATCTGAATAAACACAAGGGACACATGGATTCGACGTGGTTGCAAGTGTGAAAATTGGAACTGTCCATGGCTTGTTTTGTTGCTCCGTAACACATGCCCACTACCTAAAGCGCATGTCCAGCGTGCCACGTGTCCGTTGGAAGGAAAAAACCGCCCTTCGCTTGTGTGTCACGATGTGTCTTGACTCAGCGGCGGAGTGAACCAAACACGCCCTGTGAATTGATAACGTAGCAAAGTATTAATAGAATATGATAACTTCTCTTTCTCCCTAATAAATTGGAAGGGGTGTTTTGATTTCTCTCCCCAGATTTATAAATGGATGTCGATGGATCTAAACACTGATAGAATATCGCACAAATTTATTCAAAATCTATAATCCGTTAGACCGATTCCAGCAGGAAGACTGAAGGACGGGACCAAATTCAAACTCTACTATGTATACAGTGTTGCTACAATGTAGAACGTCATTTGGTCTCTTTGCTGAATACAGCCTTACATTTTGGAACCAGAGAGCAACATAAAAATATTTTTTAGAAAACGGGAGAGGTGAACCCTGCCATTTAAAAACATATTGGAAAAAAGTTAAAGGAGCACTAGAGTTCCGTCAAGGAAAAAAAGAAAAAGACGAAGATCAAAGCAATTACACAAAAGCTTCTAGCCATTATTCAATGAAAGGGAAATTTTTTTTTGCTTGATGGATAACTAGAGCAAACTCTTTCCTAAAGGTGTATTTGCAGTGTTGGATTTTTGGTTGATGTCCTCTGAAGATAAAATCATTTCTTGCAACCCAAATACTCCAGCACATGAGGATGATGATTTACATGTAGAATTGAACTCCCAATTGCTTTTGAAGCTTTCTAGCACGAACAAGGATTCATCTTGTTTGCTGCAAAGTGAGGTTTAACAAAACCGAGCAACTCTGTGCAAAATCACACTTAACGAAAATACAATCATGTGTTTCTTCTAGGCCCTGAGTACAAAGGATAAGGTCATGGGTGGGAAGGTCCATATTTTTCCATCTAAGAACATTTCTAGTGCTCAATCTATCTTTTAAGAGCAGCCAAAAGAAAACTTTGTTTTTGTGATGACAAGAGGATTTCCAGAGCCACTTGAAAACTGGATGCATTTCAGCATGTCCAATTAAATACTTTTTATTTCTAGGCTGAAGCGTAAACATGAGGACCCCGAATGTATGCCTGCCATTCAGTTTCAAGTGTTAGTGTTATCCCCTCTAACTCAAATTCCAGAGATTGTAGCTGGGCAAAAACTTCCACCGATAAAGGAATGTGAAAGAGAAGGCTACAAATATGTCATTTGCTTAACTTTGTGGAGGGTTATGTGTCTATCTTTAGCAAAAGAGTGAAGTTCAGGACATGCCTGACAAGTGACTCTTGCGTCCCATAGATCCTCCCAAACTACATAGATTTTATCATCTTCAATGATAACCGTAGCAATACCTTTATAAGTGTTTATAAGTTTCAAGATGTTCCGCAACAAAAATTATCCTTTCTTTATATGACTCAACAACTTATCATCCCTATAATGTTTTTCCCAAACCAGCTGAACCCATGGGATGTATTCCTTATTAAAGAATTTATGCAAACTTTTCATCAACAAAGCATAGACATTCTTTGTCCTCAAGTTCATGCCCCCCAGACCACCTTCATCCTTAGGTTGCAAACCACTGGGACAAGAAGCTTGAGAAGTTTTAGCATTTAAATCAGATCCTCTCTTTAAACAATGTTTCCTAAACTTATACGCATGTTCTATCTCCATAGAGTGCATTCCAAATGTGCACAAGAAGCAGGTCAGGAATGAGGTAAAGACCGAAGTTAATTATAGGCGACAGGCGGCCTGCTTGGATGGACGTGATGACAAGTCTTTCTCCCACATCTAGTGACCAGTGGCATGAAGTATTCAATTTTTAGCTTAGGAATTCCTAAAGGAAGACCGGGATATGTGAAAGGTAAATTTCCTTTGGAGCAAGCAAAAGTGCTTGCAAGGATGTCAAATTTGACAGCATCCACATTTTACGTGTTGGTCAAAAATAATAGGCGAATCCATGCAGGAACTAGTTTATCTGAATCCCAATAAAAGTCATCTTGCCATGAAGGGTCTTTTTGTGCAATTTTGTAAGCTTCCAATTTGATTTGCCTTTGCTTCTCTTGATGCAGGAAGATAATATGAACAAGAAAAAAACCACAAGAGAAATACACATAGTCTTCGCAGCATCGTGCGCCTGAGCAGAGAGTTTCTATCTTTGTTTTATGTATATTTACATGTCATAGAATTGTAGAGTCCACCATGTAACAAACTTTTTCCTGACCATACTGTGAGGTATCTACTTGCAAGGTCATGCCAGGCTAAGTATCAATCTTTATTGACCCATAGAAGCCAATATCAACGTTATCTTAATCGCATGAAGTGAAGAATCACAAAATCACTAGTTCAAGGGGTGGTTTAGGATAGAAGATGGCTTGAGTTTCAAGCATGCCATGCAATGACTCATATGCTCAAATGGATTGTATTGGATGAGTGGGTTGGGCATGAGATCAACCATGTATGCTAAAGAAGCTTATAAATGCTCAGGGCATGCTTGGAATGGAGGAATATAGAACATATGAATCAGAGGAAACACAGGAATAGGAAAGTAATAGAGGTGTAAAACAGAGGATTGGGAAACATAGGAATTTGATAGGAATTGGTGTTTTAAATATAGGAATACCAATTGCATTGGAAGTTAGCAGTAAACTCACAAGGTGTGTTAACCGGTCATGTACATGTGCTGTTGGGATTTGGGAGAGAGAGAAACAAGCTGGCTACCGGTGATGCCACCTGGGCAAGCTCTTCAATTAGTGAATGGGGAAACCAATGGAACCATGCATGGGCACATGTAGTGTTGCCTTTCCTCTGGAACTTCTCTCTCCATTTCCTTTTGATCCAAATGCATGCATAAGTCAGCAGAATACATGTTTTCCATTCCTTTGAAATTCCTCCAATATTACTCCATTCTAAATAGGCCCTCAAAATGCATATAGAAGGCAAGAATGCAAGCCGAAGTGTAAGTGCCAAAGGTCAAGTAAAGAAAGAATAAAACAAGAAAATAGCATAGGATTAACCAGTTATCACCTGAGTTTGGTCATGGAGAGAAAGTTAGCGGCATGGCAGATCAGAAGTTGAACCCACCAGCTAAATGGATGAAACACAGATCGAAGAAAAGTTATTCTATGCCCAACATATTGTTTGTTCATTCACTAGACTAATTGTTAGAGTTATTAACTTGGAGGCATAACAGAGGAAGAGACGCAACTAGATTTGATAAAAAATGTGTGCATCAGAAAAATTGATGATGTGCTGGGTGAAGAAGATCACAAATCGAGTCAACATATTCTACATTGAACAAATCACTAGATTAATAGAGTCAGTTGTTGTCAAAGGAAGTTCAAGCATCTATCGGTGTAGTGAGGCAAAGTTCAAGGACTGGAGGACTGCAGGACGGTTGATCCTGGAGTGTGATTGCAAGACATTGATCAAGTACCTGAGGTAGGAGGAGGCACACGGGTCAAACATCTTCATCATCCAGGAAACGTTAGAAGCCTGTGGCACCCTAATTTTAAATTCCAGCATTTTATAGTAAATTTCAAGCAATTTATTTAATTTTCTAAGGCTTATGTGTTTAGCTTGCATTTATCATGATTTATTAATTTTGAACAAATGCATAAAAGCAAATATAAGTCCAACTTTCTTGTGCATACATGCTGGTGCATAATTTTATTGCTTGTTTGATTTAAGGATTCAAATTCAAATTTATTTGAATGGTAGAACTATTGCTCTCTTATTCAAAAGAATTCAAAAAAAAAAAAAGAAAAGAAGAGGAGGAGCAGCCCAGGCCAACCGGCCCAGCCTGCAGCCCACCTCGCTCCCCCGTTTCCCGCCCTGGGCCAAAAGCCGGCCCAACCGCGCCTCCTTCCCCCCTCTCGCGCTCCACTGCCAGGTGGGCCGCGTGATTCCGCTCTCTCTGACCGGCGGGTCCCTCCTATCAGCCCCATCCCCTTCCTCCCACCGTGAACCCCATGCCCCTTTCCCTGCTCTGTCGGCCACGTCGGCGTTCCGGGGTTGGAATCCGAGGCCGCGCTCTCGTTCCTTATTCGCCCCTCCATCAATCCCCCAAGTCTCGCGCCGATTTTCCCCTCCCTCGCCCCTTCCTTCACTGCGCCACTCTGAGCTTTCAAAGCCGTGATCGCCGCCCCACGTCCGCGGTGTTAGAGCTAGTGCAAGCCCTATAAAATCCGACCTTGAGCTTCGCCCCGAGCCCCTTTACCTCTCTGCCGCTCCAATTCCACCACCTCGCACCGTAGAGCTCACCATCCGCCGTCGTACGCCGCCCTTGGTATGGGGCGTCACCATCAAATTCGTCGACGGTGAGACCGCTTCCGCCTTCTAACCGCCATCTACTCTCTTGCAGGGACGTCGCGGAGACTGTTTCGTGGGTTTTGAACGCGAGCTCGTGCCTCCAACCCCTCTTTCCATGAGCACCGTGCAACCCCGTCCACCGTCTCTCATCGCCAGGCCGCTCTACTGCTTTCCTGTCTCCACCGAGCCCACGGTGAGCATCGCCGTTGCCTTCTCTCTCGCGAGCTAACCCTCTCCAGGCCCCGGCGCTTCCGGTGAGCCATCGCCGCGGGGGAGCGGACTCTGCCGTGGGGTTTGGTCGCTGGTGGCACCCCCCTACCCCCTTGGTTTTTTAGCCGTTCGATCTATGATGCACGTCCACTATTAGATCGTGAGATACCCCTTCACTATCGAATCACAGAGCGCCACATCACCCTTCTTAATCCGACTCAGCGCGGTCCCACGCGTCAGGCCAACGTGGCAAGCCACGTCACCAGCCATGTCACCACCACGTAGCGCAGACCCGGTCAACCGCGGTTGTTTTGCGCTTAAGCCCCTGAGTTCTCCTTGAATCAACCCGCAGTCCACCCCTTTGGAAAAATAATTAGATTTAGGTCCTGTTTTTGTCAGTCTAGCCCCTGGGCTTTCTGAGTTTCGAACCCACAGTCCATGCCTCAGAGTTTTTGCTCTGGAACCCTCGGCGGTTAGGTTTAATTATGTTTAGAACCCCAGTTTTTCAGAGTTAGCCCCTGGTTTAGTTTATATATCACAGTTTTGTCCCTAGTAGCTTGTTTTGGACATAACTTTCACGTTTAAACTCCGATTGGAGTGATTTTTGCGCTCACGTGATCGTAGCAGAACGTAGAATGTTTTTAACATAGTTTTATCTTCTGTTTTGATGAGATGATGTACTGTTGCTTATCTTTTGTTAATTGTTTGCATGTATGTGTGAATGGGAATGCTTGTATGTCACCGTGAACGTGTTTAGACCGTGAACCTGTTCATTGGAGACGAAGAGCAGCCGCCTGAAGGTTTTGAGCAGCAGCAGCAAGACCAGTTTGAGGAAGGCAAGTATAACATGGACAACCTAATAACCCTTTAATCACTTCATATGCATGTGTCTAACTTGTATGCCTATAAGGACTATACGTTAGCCTCTTTACTCGATGTTATATCCTTGGGAATGCATGTTGGATAAGTTTTGCTAGTTGTTGCGCAAACACATGTTCTTTTGTTAATAATCTCTATGCAATATTTTGTGAGCGTGACCCTCTGTGCTGAGGTGCTTGAGTGGTTCAAGGCTCTTTAAAATTGGCTTTTTAGCAACATGGTTTAGGGGGCATGAGCAATGTGCTTAGTGCTTTTGCTCATAGCCACTCTCCATAAGGACCGGTTCGCAAAGCGACAACCTGGGACAACCGTGCTACCATGAGATTGGTATGGGACGGTTTTGACTTATTAATTAAGTCGTTTTGGTCTGAAGTAACTTACCTGCGGGGCAAGAGGGGGAGTAAGCTTCTGTGGTTCCTGCACTGCCTTAAGTTGAGTGTGCCGAGTGCTTCTCCCTTTGTGAGGCGGACACCACTGTTGCAGCGCTTGATTCCTTGGGGTTGCTTTTTACCAACGTGACTTTTGTAACGGTCTCGTAGTGTGCTTGCTAGCCACCTCATCTAAGGCAATGAGGTGAACCACTAGCATAGCCCGCGACTTATGGGTAAAGATGTACAACCTCTCGAGAGTGTAAAACTGACATGTCAGCCGTGCTCACGGTTATGAGCGGCCCAGATCCTTTATGCTGATTAGCGGGTTTCGGTTTGGTTTGGAAGTTGGTGTGGTTGTTAATAATGTTGACTAATGATCTTATGCAATATCTTTTGGGCTAACGGTTATGAACTCTTTGGTAGTAATTAGTTGCTAAATAAAAATTTGACCAACTAAAAGCTCATGCATACGGGTCAGCCAACCTTAGAGCCTCATGGTTCATGTTATGCTTGTGGAGTATATTGTGTACTCACGCTTGTCGTTTTTTTTCTTATGTTGGGTGAATCAACCGCTGTTTTGTTGAGGAAGGCGTGGAGGATTATGTTCAGGGTCATGAAGAGTACTAGGCTTACCGGGCTTCCAGTTGACGTCCCTGTGGCGGCTCGTTGTGTTATCATTTACGCTTCCGCTATGTGACTCTGTTATAAAGACTTGTGGTCTCAATGTAATAATGTGATGGTACGCTTTGTAACGTTTTAGTTACCTTTATGCACGTTCTGTGATGTCACTCTTGTCATAATATATGTGAGACTTGTTTCTGGCACATATATGTTGGTCTGGTTCCATTGGTTGAGAACCGGGCCTGACAAAGCCAATCGGCTAGTGCAGAGGATTCAATTTGTGCATGTAAAGGGAGAGTAGAATGTTGTTGTGCATGAGCTTGCTTAGCTAGCTAAATGCTTAAACCATAGTGCCGTGTGGAAAGAGCGTGTGCAAACTTGTGTAGAGCAATTCATTGCTTAAGATTGTAATCAAACTATTGAGTAATGAATAAAGCTCTGTTTACACTAAAAAAACTTCAAGGAAATCAAATCTTAAGGATAACAATCACCGTAAATTCCTTTTCTTCAACAAATTGAACTTTGATCCAATTGTCTTATTCTCGTCAAAATTCTGATAAAATGTACTATCATTATAAAATGCTCTTACCAACCATTCTGCACTCAGAAGGCTCACTAGTGACGCAATAAGTTGTTAATCAATAACCAAACCCACCTAAAGGCCTAGATTCTTATAGATGCACTCAAAACAAAAATGCTACCTATCATATGCTTGTATTCTATGTTCTATTCGAGCAATATACATGCTCCCTATGATCCTCATTTGATGGCTTCGTATCGCATTTGGCCTTCAACCAATCCCTTCTCTTGCGTAAGTGTTGGCGGTTCTTAGCCTGACAAATTTTACTCCGCAAGCGAACGGAGACCGTTGTAGCTTTCGCTCAGGAGTATTCCAAGGTATCGTATTTATCCACAGGGAAGCATTGAGATAGAGATATTAACTTATCAAACACCTTGTTATTTTACTCTTTCATTCTAAACGGTAAAAGAAAGGATAACGACACACTCCACATAGATACAGAGCTCAACGAGGAGTTAGGAGGACAATGAGACAGATCTGGTTCCTCATGAGATCTTCCTTTACTAAGCATAAGGCAAAAGACGAAGCTAGCTCCAACTGTCACTCTACTAAGGTCATGACACGACTAAGGTTATGGTTTGATCTAGACATCTTTACTGCATCGGACATCGTGACTATCTAGAACCATTGGAGAGTCCAGAGTGCTAGGGTCTCAACTAAGAAAAAGATGGGTTCTAGTAAGCCCGACTATGCATCTACATACATGTTGGGGCACAACCTGGTTCCAGCCCGGATGATAGGGTGGAATACAGAGCCATCCTAATGCTGTCACCAAGAGGAGCTACCTAAAGCCTGTGCGTGAAATGTGTACGATACACACGAGGCAACCAGAGCTGCGTGGGGCTGGTAGCGAACCATGGTGAACTTCCAGAGTAAACTCTAGTGCTCACACCTCCACTTGTTGCGCAAGTGAAAGCATCACAACTGCTACGTCTTAACTAACAATGTGAACAAGGAACCCGTGGCAAAAAGTCTAGATTAACCATAACCTCATAGAACAACGCTAACTATAGTCCAACGACATCCTTACACTACGATCATTACCATAGGTAGGAATGTAAATTCTTGAACTTAAATAAAGAAATGTATTAAGTAAACTCAAAAGTCTTACAGGAAAGGAATGATACAAAGGATTCATATCGAACCCCTGGAGATGACTCCGGAACAGGCAGAGACCGACTCTTACTCCTAACAAAACATTGAACAAGAAGGGGTAGCGCCACCCAAAGTGGCACCTGTGATGCCCCCGGCATCTTAAAAGCCTTGACACGCGATTAGATTAATATTAATTAGGGATTTGGACTTAATCATGCTTAGAAAAGAACAACAACTAGGCCAGTAAACCACTAAGTCAAAAAATTTCAAGTTGAATATGCAAAACTTTGCGTTGCTTGGTTGAGTAGTTAAACATTTATACATTTTCATGCAAGACATCAAATACAAAAGTTTTAGTTCAAGATGTTTCCTTCAAATATGCTATTTTGACCATTTTCAAAATCAGATGTTAAGGGGCTCAAAAGTTCGAACCAAGCCCAGTTAACCTACACTCAGGAAATGTTGCTAAGTCTAGGGTCGACACTTTTTCCCAAATTTCATTCTGAAATTACTTTCAATTTCACTATACAACTTCAAAATCTTCCTTTCTATGAAATGCAATTAAACTTATCACCTTTCAAATGCATCTGACTTTAAAATGATTGGACTTTATTTGATACTTCAAAAGTTGGAAACCAGAAATACTCTGGATAGAGTAAACCTGCATCTTGACCAAACCTTTGAACACATTTGTGTTTGTATTTCAAATTCTATTGTGATTTAAGCTAAACTTTCTATACCAAACTTGTAGACAATTTGATGAGGAACAACTTTGGTATTTTTTGTGTTGACATGCATAAAGGCTTGCATGGTGCTTTAGCTCATTTTCTGCCTCCTAGTGAAATCTGTCAAACTAGGCCTAAGTCGAAAATTCAAATTTTGGGCAAACAAACGACATGATCATGCAAAACTTTGTATATGTAAGCTGTAGGAAATAAAATTGTGAACAACATTGGTATATAAAAGTTTTCATGAAAATGCACCCAAATAGGACTTTTCGAATTTCGAAGCTTCCTGACTCAGCTTGGTCAAACTAGGTCAGTTGATTCAATTCAGATTTAAACTCATATCCTTCATAGAACTTGGTGTAGACATCTATAATAAAGTTGTAGAATAATAAATTTTTAACATTTCTTCTATTTTGGGTTTTGCCAAATTCGACCTCTAGTTTAGTTAAAGACAAGCATTTCAAACGGTGGTTTCTGCAGTCAACAGGAGATCTTTATATTTTCGGATTTTTCCTTATTTCCTAGTCCATGACGTGCGGGCCCCACATGGCAGAGCCTCGGATCCCATCCCGCGGGCAGCAGGCGTTGTGGGCCCCACTTGGTCCCTGCGTCCGTCGATTTGTACACTCGGTTTATGGACCGACCCTTTTGTTCCTTCGCCCCGGACCCACTTGTCATTGTCACCGGGTCTACGGACCGTGTCCACACCGCGCCACCATCTCTTCTCTCCTTCCCCCTGCTCGCCCACGCGGCGCCCGCGCTCTGCTCGCCGTTGCTACGCAGTCGACACCCCTCGGCCGGCCTGTCTCTCTGCCTTAAGGAGCAGCGGAGGGTGCTCTCCCTCCTACGTTCTTCTACTCTCCCTCCGAGCCGTTCCGCTCCGCTCTCCCTCTCTGTTCTTCACTGCCGGCGCCATTGGCGCGCGCTTGGAGCTCAAGCTTCTCGCGTCCCTGGTTGTCCCCGCTCCCTTCAACCGCTGCGCCGGTACTCGCTCCTCCACTCTCAGCCGTTTCCCCAGGGTCTTGGCCGCCGGGACCGCTCCACCGGGCCGCACTCCAACACCGTACCTCGCCGCGTACAGACCTCCATCGCCGGCCATCTCCGAGCCTTCTCCGCCGAATTCGGTGCCAGGGTGAGGTTCCTCGACTCCTCCTCCCTCTTCTCAGACCGCCGGTGAGGCCCCGGAGCCCCTGCGGCACAGGGTTGGCCGCGCGCCGCCGCCTGCTTCCCTCTCTGTCGAGAGGTGGAAGAAGGCCGCTCATTTTGCGGTCTAGCCCCCAGATCCGATGTTTTTGCATTTTAGTCCCATGCCCTATACTGTGAGTCTTGCCGATCTCATGTTTTAACCCCTGGAGTCTATGGTTAATTGCGCATAGGTCCTTGGGTCCATTGATTTTCGTTTTATTTTTTAATATTTCGATAGTGAACTTTGAAAATTCGTAGGAAATTAAATAAAAATCCAAAAATGGCAAACTCAGTTGCATTGTAATCCTTGTAAATAGATCTACAGGATGGGTAAGATGTGGATGTGTGAAAAGACTGTTTTACCCTCGGTTTGTTGCATGCATTCTAAATCAACTTAAATGGTAAAAGTGGTCTAGATGACCTCCAAATGCTATGAAACTTGGACAGAAGCTATACTAGAGTATCTAGACCCTATGTGATTTTATATAGCCCTAGCATTGATTAGTATGATTACTGATTTACCCTTGTGCATGTATTTTAGGCCTTTTATTAATATGGAAATGGTTGCTACATAAAACTTGTCTAGAAAAATCCGTAGAAATTAAATTGTGCTCATTTGGTCCAGTGTAGCCTAGAAATAAAGTTTCATATGATTGGCTTGTTGTTTGCTATGTCATTTGAAAATGGCAAATGCTATAATGATTTAAATAATAAAATGGAGAAGTAGGGTTTTATAGGCTCCAAAAATCCCACCAAAATTCATAAAGTAGTGTTATTGTGCAAGTATGCTTATGTGGTTCATTCAAGTATCTTGGGTGCTGTTTCATGAGGAGATTATGTATAATCACTTTACTAGGTTTAAAGATAAAGAAAATGAAACCATGAAGTTAATGTGTGATCAGATGTGAACCTATAATGTCGTGTATATGCTACTTGGTATAGTTAGTTTGCTATATCACAATGTAACACACACTATCTACGTATATCTCGTAGGTATCTTATCAATCACTTTTCTGCCTGTCCATGAAGTGATTTGTTACGTGTGTGCTCTATCTCCATGAATCTTCTGCATCGCATTGTGCATGGCATTCATATAGTGACGCTTAATGCAGATACGTGATCGAGAAACAAGTGCGGGAGCTACTCTGAGCAACGGTGGTCCAGAAGATCAACTAAGCCCCAAACACGACCTGGAGAGCCCATCAGTCGTGTTTGGATGGAGGAGCAGTCCAAGTGATCAAGGGGTTGCCTGGGGCAAAGCCCCACAACCCGGCAAACTAACGTAATTTAGTTTGTTGATTTGGTGAGACCTAAGCAAAGGTAGGCAGGACCATGAATTTCCCAGCTAATATTATCTTGATTGATGATTACGCATCCGCATTAGGAGTTGATTGAAAACCCTTGCATTAGACTCCCTGGCCGCCCTGGCCCTAGCACCTATACCTAGAGCTCGTAGGACGAGTTGCCTAGAATTGCTAGGTGCGAGTAGACACGAGTGAAAGGAGTCACTCGTCGCGTAGGTGATTTCAAAGATTACAAAACTTTTACTATTGGGAAAGTAAATTTATGCTCATGATTTAAATGGAGACCGGGCGGAGAATAATCTTATTTTGTGGTGTGCGTTGTTGTATCATTTGGCTCCGCCCGTGTCGTTTAAGGCCCGTCCGCTGTTCGCCTATTAGTCGGCATAACATTGCTAGATTGCTTAACCGGGAAATGGGACCGGTGAAGTCTTATCTGGGTTTGTCCGGAGTTTCGAGGTGCCGCCCATCCACTTGCTGGAGGCCGATGGGCCCGGGGGCGCTTGTACTCGAGGGAGGGCAGACCCAGTGCTGCTGTGGTAATGCTCCTGAGGGGGCACAGCCCGGGAGTTAGGTGGGGGCGCTTTGAATCTTGGGACAAGATAGGTGGAGATGGGGACTATATGTGGGGACGTGATGGCTAGTAAGCATATACCCTGGTTTGATAGTTATTCCCGGGAATTAAAATCGATTCGAATCGCTGATGCCCACCAGGTGTGGTAATGCCAATACCTTTGACTGTTCAACGTAGTAACTACTTAAAAATATATCATATTTTTTACTCATGTTTTCAAAAACTACATGCTTGTACTATTGTGTTGCTTACATTTCTGCAAGTTTTTATTATGGAGTTATATGCAAAAGATGAATCTTGTTACTCTGTTGATATACCACTGTTTAAAAATCAATGGCTAAGGATCCACATGCTAGTAAGCAAGCTTTGCGTCAGCCGTAAGTCAATCCATTAAGTCCTACTGAGTAATTAGTACTCAGGGTTTGCCCCCACCTTTTGAGAACAGGTACCAACGACATCTGGACAACTGCTTGGAGGAGGGTAGTACCGGTGGGCTCGGTGCTGCTCGCCTTGATCATCATTGAATGAAGACTACTAAAGTATTCCGTTTTCGCTATGAGATGTTTTTGAAATCGCTTCCGCTATCTGATTCAAACTTGCCTTTCGTATGGCATTATGTTGAAATTTATATCTTTATTTCGAACTGGTTTGTAAAAATGAGTTCACTTATGCTATATTCAACTGCCTGTGATGACATAACTGTTGTGGCTCCATCGACGGCTGGATGTGTATGATGTCGGTTCCTCTGGGATTTGGTAATATCGGGAGCCGAATGACTCTCGACGGACGACCGGGTTTAGTTTGGTCTTATCACACTGCAAGCCAGATGTGTCAGGTGTGCTTAGCCCAGATTAAATCGGAATTTTCGCCACAGCACCTCCCCAAGGGAGAGAGTGGAGAGAGTGTACAATGGTGCGAATTGGGAGCGAGGGGGTTGCTCTCTATTTATAGGAGAAGGTAGGCCGGCAAAACGGTTGAGGCGATTGGCTGGGCGGGCAAGTGGCAGGCCAAGTGGCCATCCAGGAGGCCGGGCGGCCAGGTCCAAGGCCGGACGGCCCACCCACTAGGCCAGGCGGCCAGTCAATGTGGCCTCTCAGCCCTTTGATGCACCGACCTTTGCTTTGCATGGCTTGATCTTCCATCTTTGAGGCGGTGGCGGTTGTTTCAGTTAGAGCACATGCCGGAAGGCCTAAGTCCTTGGCTGGGTAGCCAAGGACTTAGTCTCTAGTTGCCTCTTGGATGTTCCTCACTAGTTGGAGAGTGTGTCACGTGGATCCATCTATCATGCACACCTTTGGTTCTTTGATCGACGGTTGATTTGAGTCCAAGTTGTGGTTGTTTGCATGCATGTGTTGTAGGAAAGACGAATGTCCAAGTGGGAGGCTGAGCAGCCAAAGTACTAGGCCAGTCAGCCAACCTCTCCTGCACTTAGTCATTTCTTGGTCCATATGTGGCCTTCTGACCTTTATCTTCACTTCGGCTTCATCCCTTAGGTGTATATGGGTCCTTGGTGAATTACTTGGTTGATTCCAATGAAGATTGAGGCATTTGGAGGGAGTGCTTGGCCGCCCGGCCTAAGTGATGGCCGCCCAACCACTGTCCTCACAATCGGAGTTGTTGAACTTGCAACGGCCATAACTTTTACATATGGACTCCAAATTGAGTGAACCAAAACTCCATTTCAATTATTTCGATGAGCTATTTGCAATGGTTTGGTTCTTGAGGGCATTTGATATACTTCATAATGATGTTATTTGTAATCCACCTCAAGCCTTTTTGTACCAAGTTTGTTTGTTGCTCCATTTGATGTTCTTTTGCATGTAATTTGAGTTTCTCCCCGTGAAATATCAAAAATCGCCAAAACTCGTGGAATTCGTTAGTTCAAGGTAAACAATGCATAGAACTTTGTCTATACCTTCTTTATTCACCTAGGAATTGGCGGTTGAAATCAGGAAATAATGATCGCCAACAGTAAGCACATTTGCCCTTGGCTCCCACCATCCTTGGCGGCATCCCTATCTCGTCTGATGATAACTAGCCCATTTTGCTATTCCCCTGCCACCGATACCGTCCGGCTTCAAGGCCTATCAATAGGTGTCTCTTCTAGGACAACGTCCCTGATTTTCGCATTGCACAATTGACCCCTACATTTCCAAGTATCTAAAATTTAGGAGATAAGGCTTAATAATTTTGTCTTGTGGGCTTGTGCAGCAAGCACAACACCCTAACAATGTTCGTATGCTGATGGACTTGGTCCATATATAGTACTTCCTCTTTTCGTCTTTTTATAAGGTCCATGCGTATATTAAGACTCGAATCTCGTAATGGTTAACCAACTATTATGTTCATTTGTTATACATATTTTTACTCCCTGTACCTCAAATTATGTTTTGAGGATTTCAGAGTTTGTCCTAAATTAAAATATTCCAAGTTTAACTATGTATTTTAGAAAAATTATTAATATTTACCACATAAATGAACTAAACTATAAAAACATATTTCATGTAATAAGTTTTTGTTTACCCTATACATTTTGTCACACTTAGAATAATTTGACTTATGACAAATTCAGAAATCCTTCTATTTTGAGACAGAGGGAGTATATAAAATCGATGTAATTGATTCTTGTTTGAAAGTATTTTTTTATCATACTTAAGATTTTGTTGCTACAAACATTATAAAATACAAGAAAGCTGGAGTAAAAGTTGAGTTTTAGAGATCATGCTGAGTTAAACCGTAGCTTGTAGTTTCAAAATTAGGGAGCAATGATAATGAAGCAAACAAAATAACATGTTAGCTGGATGAACAACTGATTCCATAGTTTAGTGAGACATCAGTGTTGCGTGAGCATTTGGATTTTCATGCATTGGATGACGACATGGATGGACGACGGTGACCAGCTGGATGCCTGGATGAGTATGATTGATAACAAGGGCTTTAATTATTTTCTTTCTTCCCGCCTTCGCTGTCGTTAGCTTGATGGACGACGTGGCAAGGCCCATTAGCCTGTTGTCGAGCTTTCTTTTTTGTCCTTGCGTTGGGCTTTGTTTCTCGACTTCAAAGCGCCTGCAACTGAAATTTTTTTACACGGCAAAAGGAATGGAAAGTGCATTGTCGAAAGAATGCAATCTTGAAATTTAAAATTTATTGACAAACTAATAAAATTTTAGAGTTAGACCACAAGATATGCATATTCAGTGCACCAAATAAAGGGTATCTATTGTATTTTGTTTTTTGGTTTTGGTTATAAAGTGTGCCATTAATCACACAAAGGAAAAGCAATAGGAGGGATACATATGGTATTTGCTCAGTTATTAATTTGTTTCTCTTGTGGATGGAAGGATTAGTAGCACTCCTACCAAATAGTAGAGTTCCTCACGGAATGGGCCCATCTTGATCCAATGTCGATAAAATGACTTGCGGCTAGGCGCCTAGGCCTGCTTGTATCCCAAATTACTATTGATGGATAGGCACAGTCGAAAAGAAAGTCTCAAGCGTCATGGAGAGAAGATAAGGATTAGATAGTATAATTCGCTCACACCGTCACACTCCCACGCTCACACATATACACGTCCAAACCAGGCTGGCCTGTGGCCCGGCAGATCAAGAACGGTGCTCCGCCACCGTGGTGTGCCTGTGTCCTGGAGTTGGTCGCAGTCGCACACGCCACACCTACGCCAGACACAGTATTCGTCCAGCCGCAGCAGACGAACGGACACCCCTATAGCTAACGCTGGGAGCGTCGTACAGTGGATGCCACCGATCGAGCAGGTAGCCTGAGCAGGTAGCCTGCCTCTGCAGCCTCCCGACCCTGGTGCTTCCGTGATCGTGCCTGCTGACCACGGCGCCCAGATGGATGCCAAGTGATGCAATCTTAAACAAATCGTTTCTGTATTGTGTACCCAAGTATCCAAACATTGGTATATACGTACCCAAGTATCTTATACAGATCGTGATTTTGTATTGTTCAGATCGATTACTGCAATTCCGTCAAGCATTGGCCGGGGTGACGAATGCCGGTATCCAAACGAATTAATATTTGATATACGTACGCTGGGGTGCAGCCAAGCCAAATTCTGGTACACGCATGTTCAGCGAACTTTTTGCAGCACAATCAGACACCAGATATCAGCACAAATCAGCCGCCTAATAAATAATGGATGTTCAAGCATGGAAATAAGTTGGACGCAAACTGATCACAGTGATGAGGCAATAAGTATGACAACAATTAGCATATCTAAAGTAACCCATCACGCTACATAAGCCACAGCGATTATGTGCATTATACAGATATATGAAAAGGTAGCAAAAGACTCATAAGAGAAAGTACAATGGCAACTAATAAACTCAAGGCCTACAGCCCTGGATCACACATATTAGCAGGACTCTCTGTCAAGTTAGACAGACTGCATATTAAGTTAGGCTCAGATCAGCCAAGAAACTCAGGAACTGGAGTTTAGCGCCAACACATGATTGCTCACTCCAAGAAGCCCTGGGGAGTTCAGCGCCAGCACGTGCTTGCTCAATGCTGCTGCAGTCAGCAGCTTGCAGTCTTGAGAGCTCTTCGTATTTATGTTCCAGCCACTTTCAGTATTTGAGAGCTCTTCATCTTTATGTTACAGCCACTTTTAGTCTTGAGAGCTTTTCGCCTTTATGTTCCAGACGCTTTCAGTCTAGAGAGCTCTTCATCTTTATGTTTATGTTCTTTCTCCTCCACATCTTCTGTGTTGCTCCTGAAGCTCAGCTATAGTTTGTTCCTTTTTGTCAAGCCACGCATCAATTTGGGATGAGGAAGTTGCCTTCTCCAGCAATTGTGCTTTCATCTCGTCTTTTCCTGCAGGGATAGGAAAAAAGTTTAGTCAAATTTATGTTTTCTAACAATATCAAGAATACTTCATAGGTTTGAGTTGTAGTAACCCAGCATCAGTCAACAAAATTCTACGAAAACAAATATAGTATGGCAGTATGCACCTGCAGTTCACAAATTTGTGTTCCACTGTCACCAGAGAACTAGACTATATGGAACCAGACTTTATTCAATCTAAGGCAAAGAAAATTCAACCAAACCATCTAATTGCCTATCTGAATAACTCTAGTTACACTATGGGACGCCTAAAATAATTTGGCTGAGGCACTATAGTTTTCAGTTTAGAGTAGTGTCCCAATCTCAACCAGTATAATTGACATGTCGAGTCCATCGATCTAAAAGAGTTCAACTCTTTATCTGTGTAATTAAGTAGAATGATACTATAAATCAAACAAGACATGCTGAGACCATCTACCTAGTGGAGTTCAGCCCTTTATCTGTAGCAGTCCAATTAATTAACGAAGATGCATTGCTATGAAAACCTAATACTTGTATCTGTGTAATTAAGAAGAACGAAATGAAAACAGGAGAAAATAAAAGAAGTGCACATGCCGAGAACAAAGGAGACAGAATCTACAATGTGCATAAACTACAAGTACAGAAATCAATTATGACAGATGTGTTTCGCGTTTCAAAGAAAAGGTGATCGCATATTTGTTATTTGTCAAAAAAGTGTAAATAAGCATTATTAAGAAATCAAATATATTGGGCTGCGATAGAGGTCCACATTTTGTTAAAACAGTTTCTTCTAAAAGTCCAAAATGATTTCAGGATTGTGCTGACAGGTTTCTATTGCAGCAATTTAGCATCAGTAAGAACAAAACAGAATACCACTACAGCCTATAATAGGACATTGATACATTTCTCATCATTTACTTACCAAGGTAAAGCAAAATGATTAAATGGAAACAGGCTCATTTACTTACCAAGGTAAAGCCAAATGGTTAAATGGAAACAGGTTCAATCCAATCTACCATAGGCAAAGAAATCATGCAAACCATCAAACTGCCATCTGCGACTGATAACTATAATGAACCTAAAGTCCAGGGCTTTTCTGTTTTGAACGCAAAAAAAAAAAAAAATCAAATTTTAGTTACAGAAAAACTAATGCACATGAAAAAGCTAATACTTTGTAGCTGGACTATCAAGCAATACAACATCCAAGATGTTGTGCAGTAACCAATGCTGAATCAAAGACCGGGAAATGGAAAGGCACGCACCTGAGCAATGAGGGCACAACCTGCACTACAAGTAAACAGAGATTTGAAGCATGGATTAGAAAACACAGTTCAGCCAGAAAAATAAGATGTTTTCTTAGGTTTAAATTGTAGTAATTTAGCATCACTCAACAATTTGTGAAAATAAGTAGTAGCCTGCACCTGAATTTCACAAATGTGTACTATTACACAATTACCATGGACAGAAATAAATGGAACCAATCTTGATTCAATCTATCAAAGGCAAATATAATTCCACCAGACTATCTAATTGCTAATCCGATCCGAATAACACTAGCTACTCTACATGACCAAAAATATTTTAGACTGATACATTATAGTTCACTTTTCCTTTTAGAGTAATATCCCAACAAATATAATTGATATGATGAGTCCATTTACCTAGCAGAGTTCAGCCTTTATCTGTCAGCAGTCCAATCAACTACAGGAGATTTATTACATACGAAAAACATAATACTCGTATCTGCGTAATTAAGAACAATGAAATCATAACACGAGCAAGGGAAGTGCACATACCTAGACCAAAGGAGACATGATCTGCAGTAAGTATAAACTTCAAAGTATGAGTTAGAACAGCAATGGCTAACAAATGGTGGCAATAATAACTGCTACTGTATTTCATACCATGCAATCAATTATGACAGGAATGTATTTCACAAAAAAGGGGATGATAATCATAACTGCTATTTTTTGTCAAAGAGAAAACTGTGCAAACTTAAGAAATATACCGTATATAGTTAGCTGTACTAGAGCCCACATTCTGTTAACAAAATTCTTCTAAATTTTGAAAATGATTTCAGCTTCATGCTGGCAGGTTGTGACGACATTAATTCAGCATCTTCTAATAAGAAAAAGTTCTTAAGATCAAAAACAGAATACTCCAATAGCACACCGATGCCCTTTACTGACTGAGATACTAAAATGAATGGAAACAGATAATCTAATCTACCATACTATCATAGGCAAGCAAAACAAGAAATACTAAACTAAATGGAAACTGATTCAATCTAATCTACCATAGTAGCATAGGCAAAGAAGTCAAGAACCACTAAACTCAAACAGAATGGAAACAGATTCACCACTAAACTCAAACAGAATGGAAACAGATTCAATCTAATCTAACATAGTAGCACAGGCAAAGAAATCAAGAAATACTAAACAGAATGGAACGGATTAAATCTAATCTACCATAGTACCATAGGCAAAGAAATCAAGAAATACTAAACTGAATGGAAATGGATTAAATCTAATCTACCATAGTACCATAGGCAACGAAACCAGTCAAGATATATAAGATCCAAGATCCTCCTGTGAAGCAACCAATGTTCAGTCAAAGACAGGGCAAGGTGATGGCAAGTACTAGTACCTTGAGCAAGGAGAGCAAACACCTGCAAGTAACAAATACTGAAAGCAGCACGGGTTAGAAGACACATACGGGACCGGCGAAACCTAGCACATATCCATCTCCGGAGGAGGAGGTGGGAGCAGCAGCTCCGACGCCGCCGCCTCGGCCTGCTGCTGCTGCTGCTTAGAGGGATCGAACTCCATGTAGTTGTGTATGAAGACGCCGATGATGAGCGCGTTCGCGGCGACGCACGCGCACACCACGACGGTGTAGATGAGGGACCAGAAGCGCACCCGCTCGGGGACCGCCGAGAGCGAGAGGAACTGCGCGGCGTAGAGCACGACGTAGATCCCCACGTAGGCGGCGGCGAGGATGTCGTCGCCCACGGAGCCCATGCCCCTGAACACGCGGTACATCGCGTAGGGGGCCAGCTTCATCGGCGCCGGCCACGACCGCTCCTCCTCCTTCACCTCCACCGCGGGTGGAGCCGAAGACGGGGACGGAGACGGAGCGGGACGAACGCTCGCCATCGCCGGAACGGGATCCAGAGCCGGAGCAGAGCTCGTCATCGCCGGAGCGGGAGCCTGATCCGGAGCCGGAGGAGCGCTCGCCATCACCGGAGCGGGAGCCGAGAGCGCGAGGAGAGCAGAGATAGCGGAGGAGGGCGAGGGGGAGGAGAGGTGAGCCGGATCGGCGCGGAACGGCGGCGGCGGCGGCTGCGAATCGAGATCGGGAAGTCGGGACGCGGAGATCGAGACTGCGGAGAGGGAGTGGTTTTGGGAAGGCGGCGGGGGAGTTTATTCCCGCGCAGCCAAGACGTCGGTTGCGCGGGTTGCGTAGCGGTTACGCGCCGAGAAGCTTTCTGTCTTCTGGATGGCGCGGGGCTCGAATCATGGTTTTATTTTTATTTTTTTTTGTAATTTCGGCGAAATTTCGTTTTTTTTTGTTTTCGCCAGGGAAAAGAAATTTCAGAAAATTTCGGGTTTTCACGTTTCAAATTTGGAAAATTCAAAAAATTGTAAAAATTCAGGAAATATAATAAAAAACTAGGTGTTTTTCTGAGTGACTAGGAGTAGAATACAGTGAAATCTAAAATCATTTGTTAGGTTAAAATTGAATTTTGGTTAAAAGACAAGTTTATTTGTAGTTTAATGAGTTTGAGATTATAGCTTTTTAGTGTCCATATTATCAAAGGTTGAAAGAATATACCTTTTGAATGTAACGAAGAGTCTTCTTTCTTTCTCTTGCATTTTCATCATGTCTACGTGATATACAAAGACATTGTTTATTAGATTGAACTTGGACTTTTATATGTACTATGCAATTTATGTACTGTAAATTTGTATTATGGTCTATGGATTGTAACTATGTATTTACGCTATTGTGATAAATTTAGTTTTTATGCATTTTATTTGTAATTTCACGTGACAATATGCATTTGTTGTGTGTAATATATTTAACATGCATCGTACATTGCAATATGCAAAAGATACAAACATTATTCTATCAAATTCTTTAAATTTTCATATCTTTGGAGCATTTTCTAGTCAAACACCAAAAGTTGATAGTTGCGTAAAATAGCTTATGAATATAATATTATACTGGATTTTTATAAAACTTGCATAGAACATAAAAGTGTCAAGTTTAGCTATGATCTTCTAATAAGAACTTGATACTAGTTTAGTAAAAACTTTCAACTAGTTTGGTATATATTTGCTCTTGATATCCAATGTCTACAAAATATATGCAACATGGATCTTAATTTGCCGATCTCGTCGTAAGGAACACAATGGTCCAAACAAATTCAAAAATGGACACGATATGTTAGATTGATAGGCAACCAAAGAAAATACATCGCTTTTTTGACGCTTTCCTGAAGTCCAAAAGCGACGCCACCCAACAAGCAGTGCTCTCTTGGAATCAAATTGGACATGTTTCGTACAAACAAATGGTCATACGCATACTTACTGTGTGATAAGTCTCACAATATTGTGGTCCATATTGTAATACTCCGTATTTTAAAACACATAAGTGTATTGCAATTTACCTTAATTATTCTTTCAAAAATTTGATTCAAATTTAAATTTGTAGCCTTTTTAAAAATTTGGAGTTTTCCAAGGGCAAAAATGTGAAAGGGTAGTTTAAATTAAGCCCTTTCACTTTTGTATTTGGACCCCTGCCGAAAAAGGTCAAAATCTAGGGTTAAAAATGAAAAGGGTAAAAGTAAAAAAAAAGAAAAGCGGGGGGAGCCTCGCGGGCCTGCTGGCCAGCCCGCGGCCACGCGCCCGCTGGGCGAAGCCCAGCCGAGGGCGGCGGCCCGCGTGGCGGCCCGCCCGCCCGCCCACCCCCCCCGCCCCCTGTCAGGCGGCGCTGACAGGTGGGACCGCGGGGGGGGGGTCTTCTTCCCTGCCGCGGCGCATGGGGAGCAGCACTCCCATGTCCCGCGCCCCGCGCCGTCGCTGCCGCCTCCGCCGCCGTCGCCGCCGTGACCCCGCGTCGGTAAGCACACCCTCGCTCCCTCCTCCCTCTCTTGCGCCAAATTGAGCGCCGGCCCGAGCTCGCCAGAGCTCGGAGCCCCGCATGGCGCCGCGGCCACCGCGGCGTCGCCGCCGCGTTCCCCGCGCGTGGGAACACTTAGGGTTCCCGTCGATGCGCGCATTGGGTGCGCCGCGACTGCGCGCACCGCGCGCGGTAAGCGGTCGGTCGCTGCGGCTACCACCGCCGCCGCGAAGCCACCTCGCAGGCGCGTTGCGCCGGCGGGCGCCATGACGCGGCGGGCGGCGACCTCACCGTGAAGGGAGAAGGGGGAAAGAAGGGGAAAAGGGGAGGGAAAGAGAGAGGAGCTCGCGCCGTGCCCGAGGCCACCGCCGGCGAGGCCTCTCGGCCTCCGCCGCGACGGATGGGCGCCGGCGCTGCCGCGCGGCGCGCCGCGCGCCGAGCGGCCTGGCGAGCCGGGCGAAGCCGGTCCGCTGGGCCGCCAGCACAGCTGGGCCGCCCCCTGGCAGGCCGGCCCGCGCGGCGGCGGGGCCGAGCCGGAAGGCTCCGGTTGGGCCACGCCTTAGGGGAAGCAGGCCGCCGGCCCACTCCGGGCTGGGCCAGGCCGAAAGGAAGCCCATGCGATTTTTGGAGGGGGAAATTAGAACTTTTTGCTTTGTTCTTTTTGTGGGCTGGGCCGAATTTCAACAGTAATTCTGTTTTTCTTTTTCCTTTAAATTTAATTTGTTTATCTATTTTACTTTAATGTTAATATGTTTATTTTAATTAGAAAAATTATTTATTAATTCATATAAATATTTTGGTAATTCTAAAAAGAAATTAAATTAGAGTTTATATATTTTAAAAAAAATTTAGCCTTTATTTAAAAAAATGCAGAAAAATTCATAAAGTGCATTAAAAATAGAAAATTAATTCAAAAATCCATTTTAATTATTCAAAAAATCCTAGAAAATTCATTTAAGCTTTTAAAATTATTTAAAATTATTTAAAAATACCTGGTAATTCATTTAAATCATAGGACAATCATCTACATCTGAAAAATATCCATGTTTAACCCCAACCACCCTTTTTCTTTAGAAAATTGTACATTTTATTTTTTTAACAGGTTGATCATCCTCATATTTTAAAACTCCTGCATGTCATCAACTTAGGCACGTTGGTCCCACCGCTTCCAGTTGAAGAGTCTTCCACTGCAACGGAAACTCCAGAAGCCGGTGCGACCGAGGCATCCTTCTTACCTGCAGGAGGAGACTCCGAGTCACCGACAGAGGCAGATCCTGTGACTCAAGGCAAGCCCCGGTGCATTACCCAGTTTTCTTTAAGTTCTTAATTTAAATCAGAGTTATGCTTGTGCATTAGAGTTAGGAATTGATTGAAACCCTAGAGCATGATTACTCATTATCCAGCATAAAAATCCTATGCTCAGTAGATGGCTTAGGTAGCATAGGCCTAGAACGGAATTCTTTTACAGCAAGTTATTGGTTAAGAATAAGAAGAATGTTAATAATTTGACAGGCATGCGGCGGGATCAGTTTCGCTTTCGTACCTTACATGTTATGATTATTTGCTATGGACCCTGATCCTGCCTGTGTCGCATAAGGCCGTCCGATGTGTGGCCTGGTTGGGCTGAACGCGCCTCATTCACTTACCGTCCTTAACGGGCTCGGGTAAGCCTTTCGTCCTGTTGTACCTAAGCGCAGAACTAGACGAGACCAACTGGAAGGAGGAGGTTGGGCGGGTGTCGAAGGACTGACACCCGGGTTCGGTGAGGATGGTTCCGGCTAGGTGGCACTGGATGTTGGGTTGTCGTATGTGGGGTCGGTGTACACACATATGACGGGTGTCTGAGTATCCCTCTCGAGAGGTGGAAAAATCGATTCGAATCGTCTGTGGCTTGCCGGTTGTAAGCTGCCTGATCGCGACCAACATCGTAGTAAGAGAATGGATCTTGTTAATGAAGAATGTTTGACAACTTGTGTGATGTGTAATATTTTAACTTTATGTAATAAATGTGATGTGTATGTTGTAACCTGTGGACTCCTTCGAGAGTCGCCCCAAAATTCAAGCTCGATCCGGATGGGAAGGCCAAGTCAGGATACCTACATCCTGAGGGACTACCGAGGTTAGTCCGGATCTGGTGATTAAGCACTAAATCCGGGTTAATCTGGGCGGATCTGCCACACATATGTAACTCATGTGTTGTAATCCTCTGTTTTATTACTATATTCCTATTCTTTTTAGTATTTCTTTGATTTTCTATTGAGAGGTCGAGTACACAATGAGAGCCAATGGACCGGCTCCATTGCCTCTGGAGTGATGAGTGATTGTCAACAGTAGCAAGACCCAGAAGGACTTGGGCACAGGACCTTCGATGGACAGGAGGCCCTCCGATGGACTGCAGGTAGAGGAAAGTCCTCCGAAGGACTGGAGGCACGCTCAGCGTCTGTCGGCCATGGGAGTTCGGTATACGGAGGAGCGGCACGGCGACGGTAGGAGTAAGTCCTCCGAAGGACTGCGAGGCTGCCTCGATGGACAGGGGATGCCGGGCGTCACCGCGGTGCTCCAACCCAAATGTGTGACGCGAAGGCGTACGAGGGAGGCTTTGGCAGTTTCGGCTCAAAACCGTCACCTAAGCTACCCAAGCCTTGGTGAGTTGGGCCCCGACTCGCCAAGATAGAGAAGATAGGCCAAATCCGGCCCATGCGGAGACTTCCTAAAGTTTCCCGGTTTCTGACTTCAAAACCGGGGGCGGATCGCGGATTGGACTACTAGCCACGTGGAGAGCATCCGAGGATTGCGTGGAACTTACGAAGATCAAGACTTCATCGTGGTCGTCTGTCCCAAAATATCATGTAATCTTTCGTTTGAGTCCTTAGGGTTTGTCTAGCTGTAGGAACCTAAGTGCAAAACTATCTAAATAGCACTCAGGTATAAATAGGTCCAAGGCAGGTCATTAGAGCAGCTCTTGGCTGCTAGGATTAGTCTTCACTTGGTGATTTTCGTCCTTAAGCTTTGAGCTCCATTGTTAGGGAGGTTAGAGTAGGATTTAGCCTCCTAATCTTGAGGGAAGGTGAGGGTGGTTGCTTGGGACGAATTTCTGCTTGTATGCTGAATCTTTAGATCCATATTGGGCACTTAATCGAAGCAAATTCATGCAGCAAGCTTGTGTTCTTCTCCTCCCCCTCTCTCTTTGGTTTTTGGGTTCAATCCTTGCTTTTTGGGTGTTTTTGTTGGGCAAGCTTGAATCCCTTTCTTTGCAGATGTTCTGGACTTGCTAGGATGTGGAGATCATGACTTAGTTCATCTCAATCCTGTTGGATTGCCACGAGCAAGCCTCTTTTGTGTTTTCCCCTTTCTTGCCCAAGGATGGCCATTTCACAAGATCTGAAATTCCCGCTGATTCCGCGGTTACCTTGAGTTAATATTTTGGGAATAACTTTGAAATAGGGTCCAGATAACCTGTGCAAACTTTCGCGAAGTTTGGACAAGGTTTGATCAAGTTTGGGTTTGAAAACGTCTTTTCTGTGACCCTACCGGACCATCTGGCAGAGGCCACCAGACAGTCCGGTTCCACTGGATAGTCCGGCAGTGTCCACTGGACAGTCCGGCGTGAGGCACTGTCCAGGCCGTGCCACCGGACAGTCCGGCGTCAGGCACCGGATAGTCCGGTCCCACCGGACAATCCGGTGTTGGCCACCGGACAGTCCGGTCCTGCCAGGGAGCTGCTGTGTTCTTCCCAGTTTGGTTTTTCCGCTGTGATTTTGGTTCGGATTTTTTCATTCCTCCTTTAAGATCATTCTCTTTGCTTACTGTGAGTCAGTGAGACGCACCTCGGTGCAGTGAGTGTCTTGTGGAGGGTATTGCAAAATTCGTTGCTCCGCTGTCATTCTTGTTCGGATCTTGAGCTTTCTTGCATTGGTGCGTATCCTCACAGTGGACGGCACCCTTGCGCTGCTAGGCACGTATCTGTTCAGTGGACGGTGCTTAGTTTCGGTTACCACTTGGGGATTTGTGATTTTGTGATTTCAAGTGCTCCTATTCACCCCCTCTCTAGTCGCACGTCTCGGTCCTACACACAAAGTACCTTGACCTCATACTTCATATGATGAATGATTGTCGTGATGATATGGTGCTTTTGCCGAGTTATGCCTTTACTTGTGTGCTTTACTTTGTAAGGCTAATAGTGGGTGTGTGGCATTGAGTTGCGTTGAGTGTGGTGTTTACCGCTTTCGTGCGTCTGGAATGCATCAGGGTGAGTCAGTGGACTAACTAACTTGCGGATATGTATGTGTAGGTATATGGACGGCATGGTCGTCGGTAACGATCGCTTGAGATTGGCGAGGACATGCTTCAATGAACCGTGCGATGGCACTTGGATGAGCAAAGGGCTTAGCCTCGAGTGTTATGCGGCAGTGAAGGACGGTCGATGCTAGGGGCACATCGTGCCAGGTGAGGCCATGAGTGTCCAATCTAGCAGTCCAAAGAGTGGAAAGGCAGGCATGGTGAGGTAATGGAAACATGGCTGTGGATGTGGGTGCTGGTAATGATGTGACATGTGCCAGAGCTAGAAGGCTTGTTGATTTGGTACCATAAAATCAACGAGGTGGATGGTTTGATGGTTTGGTCCTCAAAACCATCGGAGAACGATGAGGCTATGTGGGGTCTGATATTGGAGGAACCAAGGGGCTTGGACTTGGACGCAGTGGTCAGCATCGGGTGATTTTCCTAAAAACCTTCACCGGTGCTTTGTTTTCGCAGTTTTCCCAAAACTGCAGCTATAGCAGTTTGGGTCTATGGAACATCTTGCATGATTGCAAAGCTTGTGTGAAGATGAAGCAGAGTCGTCAAGGTGTCAAATCAGTTCGTTGGGATTTGGGGTCAAATGGATCGTTATGCCCCTATGGGTATTTTGGTGAGTACTTCATGAAAGGGCATTTTGGTCATGTGGCCAAGGCCTATATAAGAGTGGGCTATTGTGGTCAGCTACCTTTCTTACCCGCTTGGAGAGGTCCTACCATTTTGTTTTTGCGAGAGTTAGGCTAGGATTTGTGGGAGAATTGAGAAGAATCTTTTTGTTTGAGCTTTTTGCCATCCATAGCTTTGATTATGCTAGGATTGGCTTGTAACTTCAGATAATGAAATAATTCGAAGTTCAATTCTAGCATCCATGTCTTGTCCTTGTGCTTGAGTTCTCCCTATCTCTTTTGGATCATAGGTGAAATCCTTTGGCTTTTAGTATTTTTATTTTGTCAAGGGGTCGAACCCTTGTTCATATAGCTGCCTAGTGTTGCAAGGATGTGTGAATCATTCTCCAAGTGATGGATTGATTCAAAGAACCAATGAGCTCACTAGTACTTCCATTTTCTCAAAACCGGTTGAAACCTGACCTTTCTCTGTGGGATTTGATATTCCCGAGGAATCCTTGATCTTTTCATGTGGACTAGATTAAGTTGTTTATGGACTAGTGAAATTTCTTATAAAAATTCATGGAATTTGGACTTGATTTGACTAGGTTTTGATCGGATTTTGTGCGATGCACCAGCTATCCCGTTATCTGCAGATTGTCTGGTCTTAAAGCATGATGAGGCCGAGGGGTTCCCGATCTTTCGTAAGGTAGAGATAACTATGATTTGGCGGAGGCACGTCAGACATAATCTGACTTCAAATCAACATGATTCAATCACTGCAATCGCAGCAGCACGTCTCCTTTGGTTATCAACCGTGCACACAAGCTTGAACTCACCACGAAGGCTTATCTTTGCAAGCTAATCAAAGAACACAAGCAAGAACGCGGTAGATGCAAACTGAAATTGCGAATAGAAATGGTTAATCACACGAATTGGGGTCTCGCATATCAGGAGTATTCTCAAACAGCGAAACTATTATGCGACAGAATAATCTAAGCAAAACCCATCTTGCCTAATGGCGGATGCTGTGAATATAGAATAAATAGGCTAGGGGCAGCCAAGGGAGTGGACGAGCAATGCTAGGGAGTAAAAGCCCTTCAGGCACAAAAACAGATGTTGGACAGATTTTGGTCATCAACTTGCTTCACTGATACCCGTCGACTCAGAGCGTGTTTTGGCATGGGACCACCTGGGTTGGAAAACTTATCTTCTTAGCTTTCCATCGATATGTAGAACGTCCAAAACAGAGCCCGTATGTGCCCTGTGCATTCGTTTTCGTGAAGCCTATTCCAGCAATCCGAACCGGACTCGCGAATAAATTGGACTTTAACGTGGATTAGGCTTGTGGTTCGATCTTTTGTTTGGCCTTGGTTATACCCTTAGTGGGCATGTTCTCATCATTCACCCCTTCTTGGTTTTGAGTCGTCCACGACTCTAAGTCATCGATGCTCACAGAAGTAGTCGTTGGAGTTTTTAACATCATCCATCCATGTTTCCCTTTTTGAAATTGACCCTGATGTGGCCCAAATGGGGCCCAAACGAAGAAGACAAAGAGGAACTCGGCGTGATAGAATTATTCTTAAAACAGTCCTCTGTCTCATTATACCGTAGCACAAAAAAGGGAGATTTCATATTCGAACAAATATAGATCCAGTGAACCATATACTCTCTCTTACTATCATACTTGCCAATAGAGTGATATGTATTCGTAGAAAACCATGTCAAATTAGCACTAAAAGCAAGTTTCTCCTTCAAATTATTTAGATTACACAGAATATCCAATTCAATATAACCGAAAGTATTTAAAGAAGACGACAATTTCAGCTCATCATGCACACTAGCAATAGGGAGAAAATGTTTATTTTCAGCACAAATAATTAATTGGGGAAACAACAAAATCATGCTTATTCACAAGTTGTGGCATAAAATAATAGATGAATAAGCACATAACCTTTCTTTGTCACATGGAGCTGCAAGACAATAATCATATGAGAAAGGTACATCAGAAAAATGTTTCACTATAGATTGCCCTACAATAGCATGAACTGGGGACATATTTGGTGCATCAAAAATTTCCTAATATTGTGTGATCTTTGCACCCATGTCATTATCTGTATTTACATGCTTGGTGCAATATTCATCCTCCATTAGCGTTGTCTCTCTTATCAACATCCTGCCCTATGGTTAGTAGCAAATGAAACCTGCCACAATATGTGTGTCATGATGTTCAATTTCAGCAAAGGAACTATCATTTTTAATTTGATTCTTTTCAATCTCACAAGCGAGGTCAATTAAATCATGCAGAGAATTATATTCCATATCAATAAGATTGTCTTGAATTTTATTATTAAAACAAAAAATGTATTTCAGTGGTTTCATTAGATTCATCTAAATCACAACTGAACAATATAGTTTTGAATTTCTTATAATATGCCATGACAGTTCTATCTCATTGTTTTATGCTCTTCAATCTAATAAGGGACATTTCACGATATAAATGGTCAAACTTTATTTCCCAATTGATACCTGAACTTTTTGATATGGATGTTTGGAATGGAGTGCAACTCTCAAATAGTCTTCGTATTTCCCTTCCAAACAGTGCTATGCCCTGTCATTGTTAGCAGAAAACAAGAAAAAAATTTCCTACTAATTACTAATGTATATGCAGTGGAATCGCACACTCTCAAACATCTTACTAAGCACTTATGAGTGTTTCTGCCGATGCAAAGCAGTGTACGGTACAATCCATTGGCTGGTTCGTGATACCGTAAGGACATAAGTGATGCGATTGCAAAGATCAAACATATACAGATCAGAAGTATATATGTGAAGCTTTGGGAAAGACCTTAGTATAATAGCAAGGATTAGCACAATTCAAAATGGGCTTTTTGTCTCACGGACACTGTCAAAACTTGGTTTTGTCTACTACACAGCCTCATGCTCATTCTAGGCACTCACACATCGTAGAAAGCATGTCTTTGTCTGCTGCACACTGTCCCTAATAAAAAATCATATCCATGCCTGCACAAACTGGAGGCCCTGTAGTGGGAAGACTAAAATGCCCTTATATTTTGAAAGCGTAGTTGAGCACCGCATCAGAGGTATAGAGTTTAATTAAACAATACCTTAGTACGTGAATAATTATTATATTACAGATAATTTAATATGCCATACAGGTACCGGTAACTTAATATATCACAAGTTCACATCGATTTAGCATGTCAAAAAGCTTCTTCTAGCATACAACTTTCACATTAATACAGCATGAGATGTTCCAGCGCCATTCTACCATGCACCTCGGCTTCCTCCATTGCAATTTTCCTAGCTCGACTGTCAAAGATAGCAAGGATTAAGAAAAAAAAAGTCAGTTTCAATTTCATCAAGTTTGGTAGGTGATATTAATTGATAGTCCAGTGAAAATTGTTTACCTCCTAGTCAATGATCCAAGGCTGCAATTAAGGTCGAATGGGCTTGATGGTGTCTGTTGCAGCCTATGTTTGCAACTAAGGTCAAAAGGGCTTGATGGTCCTTGTTGCAGCCTAAGTGGTGTACTAGGGCTTGCTGCTACTTATTCTGTGATGACTTCCTTCTTCCTATTGGTTCTCTTCCTCTTGGGTGTACTTGGATTGGCTTCTACTTCTTCTGTTACCACTTCCTTCTTCTTCTTGGCCCTCTTTGTCTTAGGTTTTGGTGGTGCTAGGTGGTGAAGCATCTGAGTCATACACTGTCTCATTGCAAGTTTTTTTGGATGTGTCCCAAACTGACCGCATCTCTTGCATTGTCTTCTTTTCTTCCTGCCTCCTTCCTCAACTCCTTTCATTCTCCTTGTCCTTGGTCTACCTTGCTGCCCTTTTAAGCATTGGAGGCCATAGTTTGAAGCCCATGTCCACTTTAGGCCATTGTGTCTTATCCAGCATAGGTTCAACCCAACCTTCATATGCAGCTTTGAACTTAGACATAGAGTAGCAGCTCTCACGGTGAGTGGAGCAGAAATCACCAGATGGAGCGAGCAGAGGAACTGCGGAGATGCAGCAGGCCGTCGCGAGGAACAGAAGACGGATGGAAGAGTTTGAAGTCTGGACGAGGCTGCGGAGTCTGGATAAGGTTCTCGGCATTTTGGTGTTTTCACAGGAGCTCTTAATGCATCTGGGCAAAGGATATAGTTTTTTAATAGAGCGGTGTGCAAGGCACAAGTGCAGAGTTTTTAACAGTGTCCCACAAACTAAAACGAATTGGGAGGTGTGTGCAACACAAAAGCAAGGTTCAACGGTGTCCAGGATAGCAAAATTGAATAAGTGTCCAATGTACTTGCCAAAGTTGCTGGACTAAACGTATTCCTAGAACTAGTTCAAGCTAGCAAGAGATACACCAAAATACAAAGGACACAAAGGATGCAAGGACTTCTATTTTTTTTGTTTTCTCTTTTTTTGGGCAGCTCTTTTTCATGAATTTGCCTTTTTTATTTCTTTTTTCTCAAAAGTGCCGCAGGAGCAAGATTGTTGACGCGACATTTGAACGAATATTTTGTATCATTTTATGTGGTTTTTCACTGATTTCATGCGTCAACTATATTTTTTACTAACAATTATCACCGATTATTGTGGATTTTGCAACATTGTCTTGGAATTTTGCTATACTTCATTTTTGCAGGTTTTTGACCAATTTTTCAGCGAAATTCATCATAATCTACCTCGAGTAAGAAAAGACCTCTGAGATTGTCATTTTATGGAGATGGTGATCAAGGAAGGCTTGGTTAACTTATGCTTCTCCTCTGAGTTAATCAAGGCTTTCTAATCAGAAACTTCTTGAAGACATCATATGCTACGCTGAGAAGAGAGGCTACTAGAAGAAATCTACATGGAAGGTGTCAAGACACTTCATATCTATCCAAAACCAGAAGATTTCGACATATCTCGGAGAATATCGAAGATTCCAGAACCCCAATAGTCCAAGAACCCTCGCAATATGATTTCTTAGGCAGCAAGCAAAGTCTCCGCGAAGGATGAAGGAAACGGACGAAGGAATGGCTGAGGTCGGCTGACCTTGGGCCATTCTGGTCGGCTGACCCCACCCAACCGTAGGTCGGTTTCTGATTCTTTTTCTCCCACGTCTTCTCCAGGGTATTTAAAGCGACCATAGGCCCCGAGGTCGGGCATCCAATTCATTATCAAAGCGACAAGATGTAGAGAAGAGGGACATCCACCAGAGGAGAGTTGAGGGTCGAGTTCTAGGCTAGGGATTAGATGTTCTTCTAGTTCGTAGAGGTGATTAGAAGCCTTGCATGGCTCTCTAATTACCTAGCTCCTGAGGTCTAATCATGTCATTGTGGGAGGTATGGCCATGGTTGTATACTTCTTGGTCTAATTATGCATGTTCTTGCTCTAATTAGCTTTAGTTCTAGATGCATGTTAATTTGATCATGTTCTTAAAGGTTATGTTCTTCTAGCGATCTTGGTAATTGATCTTGCTTACTAGTGATATGGTTGAATAGCTAGTTCTTGTGATCATGGTGATGAGAAGTCTAGTTATGTTTATTATGTTATTAGACTATGCGTAAGTGTATGCCTGTTGAGAGCTTCTCGTCGATTACCTGGTTACTAGTGATAGTAAAGACCGAGAAAAGGTTAAACTCGATCTAGTGGGTTTGGTTAATGACCTTGGTTTAATTATGCTATGAGGAGCATGCTTGATCATGCTTATATCTGTCTAGAGCTGCTAGTTATCTCGAGTGCTCTAATCTCTTGGTTGTTTCTATCATGCTTGTTTTGGATCCAATTAGAGCTTGATTAGACTCTGGTTAGTTCCTCCTTTGCGGATGTTCTAATTATGTTCTAATTGCTTATCATTTAACTTTGACTAGTTTAGACATGGAAATAGAGGTAGATTAGACATAGACTATTGATAGATTAGATAGCTTCTAATACCTTTTAGTTTACCTTAAACTCTTGTTAATTAGTTTTCAATTAGTTAATTTTCTGGTTTGATAAAAGCCAAGATACTCATCCTGGGGAAAAGCTAACATAATACTGTCGCTTGCAGTATAAGGTTTGGCGTGCTTAAGTGCCGTCAACAAGCTTTTTTGGCGCCGTTGCCGGGGATCTAATTAGTCGAGTCTTAATTAACTTGAGTTTATGTATATATTTAATTTTTGTCTTTTCATAATTTAGCCTTTTATTTTCAATTTTGTACCTTTGATTTTATTTTATTTCTTGCATTTAATTTTATAATTTGATAGTTTTTGTTTAGAATAAGTTTGGTTTTTTATTAGTTTAATCTTTTATAAACTCTATTAGAATATAGTCTTTTCTATATATATTTCTTTGACTAATATTAGAGAAAAAATAGACCTCAATTCAATAAAGAAATATATATCTTTTCCAACCAAGCTCTTTAATGGTAGGTGCTAACGCTGTTAGTGGCCTATGATCCATTATTGAGTTTTTCTACCGCTATCGTGAAGATGTAACTATGGTGAAAAGGTATGTCTTCTGTGTCAATTAAGTTTTTAAGACTAATGTTTTTTGTAGCTTGTTTGTTCTAAGCCGAGATAATTAGCCGAGAAGGTTCCGGAAGCTAATGATTTCTTGAGTACAAGGAAGATGAAGATACCGAAGGTTTATCTCAAAACCAGTCCAAGCTCCAACCTAATCTCGAGATACTCTCAAAATTCAGGACAACAACACCTTGTGGACCCGATTCGAATACCTCAACACCTTCAAATGAAAAAATTCTAAATACCAAAGTTGTAGATCTTTTCGAGCTCTTCAAGATAGACTCCGAATTTGCATTATTTGGACTTCAGATGAGGAAGTTATGGTCGAAATACTAAAGGTGCAGAAGAAGGGAAGCTGAATTTCGAGAAAGATAAGAAGATTTCCTCACAAACACTTGATGGTGCATGCAATCATGGTATTATAAGGAAGAAGATGAAGCCACATTGGAGTCAATGATGAAATTTGAACTTCAATTCTTCAGGATTAAGGTAATTCTCATTTTAATTATAAGCATAATTAAATGTTTGCCTATGTTTGACTAGAGCAATGTTTCATAATGATCATTAAGATGCTGTTTGGTTGATTGTGATCGTATACCTGCTTATGTTTTGTTCTTTTTATGAAACCTTTGTTCCCTTAATCTATACCTTGATAATAGTTTAATATTTAGACTAGCTTCTTGTTTATACATGACCTATGATCTATGTCTTTGTAATGCTTAATTCCAGTATGGTTCCCTGGGCGGACTTTAAAAAGTTCTATCATGTTCTTTTAGTAGATGTTTTTACCTTAATTGGTTGATTGAATCTGCTCATGCTTAGAGATGGTTAAGGTTTGCTAGTTGATCGATTCTCAGGTTTAAGGTTCGATATAAATAAAATACTTTTTGAGAGCCAAGGTTTGTGCAAAAGTAGAGGGGACCGACCACTAGATCCCCCCTAGTGGTTTGATTCAGGTTTAATCTTTGTGCAAATTGCTTTTGAAGTTTTAAACATAAACATGTGCATGTTTCTCATGACTTATTATATGTGCATAATATAACCTTTGAAAATTTTGAAAGTTCAAAACATTTGGTCCCTCTAAAAAAGATAGCTTGTTGGAATTTTATCTAAGCCTAATTTTATTTTATTTCTTTCAAAATTATTTATCTAATTTAGCCAAAATCATTAGAAACACATCATCTTGTTTATCCCATGTTTGATTTTATAAATCAAGTTTATCTATGAATTATATATATGCTTTAGTGTTTTGCTAAGTGGTTTCAATTTGATTTATAGTTGTCTTTATTCATGAATCAAATATTTGTTTAAACCTCGATCAACCATGTGACTCTACATTTATCTTTAATCAATACCATGATGCTATGCTATTATATATATATGTGTGCACTATGAGCTAACCATGCAGAGAAATTCACACTTCATTTGAAACAATGAGATCAATGTGGTGAAAGAGTACAATACAAATTCGTGATGATTGAGATAAGGATTTGACAAGGATTTGAAGACATCATCAGAATTTACAAATGTTTGATTGGGTTTCAAATTGAAGAGTGAGTGGACTGAATGGAGGAGGAATTACCTATGAAGCTTCAAGATCAACAATGGTGGACTCAGACAATTTCCACCAAGACACAAGTCCAAAAGGTTGAAGATTGTCAATATCGGAGAGCTGAAAACAGAAGGCTGAAGATGTCATCAATATGGAGCTCGACCTCAAGAGACGAAGACAAAATATTTTTTTATATTTAGAAAGCCCATGAAGTCCTCTTTCCAACGCAATAAGAATCACTCAATTTGGAGATTTCTACAAGGAGCAATGTGCAAATCATTGAAGACTGTGCGAGCTGAATTGATGTCTGGACATAACGCAGTGCTTGAGTAAAAAGGGCATAACTCCTTCATATGGAATTATATTTTGACTCATAAGTACTCGTTGCAAAGATAATTTCAGAGGCTATCCAATGGATCTATTGTTTAAGGTATGTTCTGTTCAATACCAATGAGATACACCACGAAGAACGAGGTGGCAGCAATAATGGTGATGTCTACTTGAGGAAGATGATGGCAACAATGATGAAGAAAATTTGGGCAGTGCTTCCATGGGATTTTTATGATCAACTTCAGTTGCAAGAAGCTTCAAAGACATTGGCACATGAACACACAAACAGAGGATTGTGCGCATATGTGATGCTATGATCAAAACACGATGAAGTTGCACAATCAAGTTATCAAGCTGCATGCACGTTTTGGATTCTTACTTCAAGGACCATGGCTTCACTTCAACAAAGGTAAGTAAGAAATCTAGCTTTATGATTTTAATTTAAGCGTTTTTCGGGAGGCAACCCGTTCTTTTTAGTGTTAAAAATCTTAAGAGTCTTTTAATAGAGAAATGGGAAGCATGACACCACCCTTTGGATCATTAGCTTATGGCTAGTTAACTTAGTTTAAATTTTGTTTTAGATAATCACCATCACATTACTTTATATTTTATTTCTACCTTGCATTATTATTTGTTTCTCTACACTTGTTTTATTAGTTTTGAAAGTTTCATGAAACTTAATAATGGGTGCTTTATTTCTACGTTGATTCTCGGCCGAGTTTTCTTATTTGTAAATTAAGTGTAAACATGGTGTTTAGATTTAATTTGAGACCATCTTCATTAAGTTTAATCGAAAGTTTCTTGCTAATCATATCACTTGTGGATAAGCTTTCTACATTTGCTAGGTTAACATGATTAATTTTCTAAATTAATTAAAGTGCTTTGTTTTTTAGAATTTATGTATAAAATCTTTTTAGTTTGGTTTCTACCATTCATGCATAAACCACCATTTGTTTGTATTTAGATTAAAGTTGCAAGTTTGCATTATGATTGGTTTGGTTGTTTAATTAACTTCATAATGTGTGCTTTCATGTTCTTGATAACATTGGATACGATGTTTTCCTTTAGCAAATTTTATGTAAGCATGGTGCTTAGATTAAATTGTTGATCATCATGATGAAGTTAATTAACCTTGCTAGTTAATCGATCGATTAGTTTATAAGTTTGTAATGTGCTTTGGTTTTTTTAGCTGTTATAAGTTGATGACCTCGATAAAACATGGTGTTTTAATCTTGGTTAATTAAAATTTTTGATGACTATAGAGAGACTTAGCAATAATGTTGTAAGCATGGAGTTTAGAACTTGATTTAATCATTGTCTTTGTTTATATGCTTATCTCTTGCACACTCGCACTCACATACACCCATTAGTTTTGTTTTTCTTTTATTAAGATTAATTAAGCCACAAGTTAAAAGTCATTCGGAATATTTTTAGATTATGGTAAATTGCTTCTACCCTTGACCATTACCTCGAGAGTAGCATGTGCACTTGAATTATTTTGCAGAAAATTATTTAATGATAAAGAAATTGAAGGAATATCCGATAACATATTTCTAACACCTTCTCTTTTCATTTTGAGTTCTGCATTTATTATCTATATCTATCAATTTGTAACAACTTTTGTGTTTCCCTTATATTTAGTATGATAGTCTAGATTTATTATGTGATTAATGCTATAACCATGGTCTATATTTAATTAATTAATTGATGATAACATTGTTTTAAAGAAAATGATGAAAGTTGACGTTTTATCTTTATTGTGATTTAGTTTTGTTTAGTCAAATTTAGCAGGCTCTCATAAAACATGTTTAATTGAACTAGCCAGCAAATTTGTGATTGATTATGATTGTTCATAAAGACCCATATGATTTAATTTTTGCAAGGTTTAATCTTTATCATGATCATCTACTTCGTTTATTTTTACTGTTTATAAATGACATGATCAACTTTATGAGATTATCTTGCAATAGCCATTTCTACCGGAGCCATATATATTTTAAATCTTAGATTTATCATATTTGTTTTTAAATGGATTGGATCAAGATTTTGATCTAGGGTATGAGACTTAGAAGCTGGTCATTCATTCGCTTATCTTTTCTTTGCTAGCATTTTCTATCCATGCATTGTGTCTCTCTACATTGGAGAGAGTACAAACTTCGCTGGATATCCATTCTTAAACCAAGATTATCTTTTTATGTATCCTGCTTAACCACAACCTATTATTTTCTAGAGTATTTAAAGGATTAAATATTATTCTTTCTATTTGTTAGCTCTATCCTCTAAATTAATTGTTTTAGATATATACTCAAGGGCGAGGGTGAGTATTATTCAAGAGTGGGGATGGAGAGCTGCCATTTTATTATTAATATAAGGAATTTTTGTTTTGAAGATTTTTGAGGAGGCTAAAAAAAGAAAAAAAGGAAAAAAAGACCAAGTGGTCACCATATAAAAAAGAAAAAAATATATAAAAAATATATATGCCCCTCAATAATCTTCTAAGTATTTTTAAGGGTTTTAAATATAGTTTTCCTTTAGTAATAGTAAGGAATATCCTGTTTATATATACTTCAGAAAGTTTTCCAACCATGTGCAATCCGATAGCAAGGACTTCATTTGTGCCTTGACATCATCCATTGACACTTGCACATGTCCACTCTTCTAAATGTGTGTGTTCCATCCTTTCTCTCAACGTTATTTTTAATCCATAACCTTTTTGACAAGTCTCAGTAAAACCAGCAGATTTCTTTCTTATTTTGACAATATTTTGAAAACAAGTTTTGATTAGGATTCATACCAAGCTCCAGATAAGCTTCCATCTTTTATATATATATTTATTAAATACCATTTAGTTATTGAGAGATTGGAGAGTTAAGTGTGTTTCTTTGGCTTTGCAAGAATTTATCTCTAAAGGTTTGATTATCTTTTTTAAAAAAACATATTGGTAAAATAAGAAGATGTGTCATTGATAAATTTGAACTCTTGCTAATTCTTTTATTGTGGGATGAGCTTAGTTAAATATCTTTTCTTTCATAATTTGCTGGTTTACACTAAATTTTTGAGAGAACTTGTTAGTTTGATTGATTAAGATTAGAGTAAAAGAAAGTTAATGTAGGGCAACGCTGATGATGTTGTTGACGCGACATTTGAACGAATATTTTGCATCATTTTATGTGGTTTTTCACTGATTTCATGCGTCAACTATATCTTTTACTAACAATTATCACCGATTATTGTGGATTTTACAACATTGTCTTGGAATTTTGCTATACTTCGTTTTTACAGGTTTTTGACCAATTTTTCGCGAAATTCATCATAATCTACCTCAAGTAAGAAAAGACCTCTGAGATGTCATTTTATGGATATGGTGATCAAGGAAGGCTTCATTAACTTATGCTTCTCCTCTGAGTTAATCAAGGCTTTCTAATCAGAAACTTCTTGAAGACATCATATGCTACGCTGAGAAGAGAAGCTACTAGAAGAAATCTACATGGAAGGTGTCAAGACACTTCATATCTATCCAAAACCAGAAGATTTCGACATATCTCGGAGAATATCGAAGATTCCAGAACCCCAAGAGTCCAAGAACCCTCGCAATATGATTTCTTAGACGCCAAGCAAAGTCCCCGCGAAAGATGGAAGGAAACGGACGAAGGAAGGGCTGAGGTCGGCCGACCTTAGGCCTTCTGGTCGGCCGACCCCACCCAATCGTAGGTCTGATTCCGATTCCTTTTCTCCCACGTTTTCTCCAGGGTATTTAAAGCGACCATAGGCCCCGAGGTCGGGCATCCAATTCATTATCAAGGCGACAAGATGTAGAGAAGAGGGACATCCACCAGAGGAGAGCTGAGAGTTGAGTTCTAGGCTAAGGATTAGAGGTTCTTCCAGTTCCTAGAGGTGATTAGACGCCTTGCATGGCTCTCTAATTAACTAGCTTCTGAGGTCTAATCATGTCATTGTGGGAAGTATGGCCATGGTTGTATATTTTGATATGATTATTAATGAAGTATTGATCTTGCTCTAATTACCATGTTCTTGGTCTAATTATGCATGTTCTTGCGCTAATTAGCTTTAGTTCTAGATGCATGTTAATTTGATCATGTTCTTAAATGTTATGTTCTTCTAGCGATCTTGGTCTTTGATCTTGCTTACTAGTGATATGGTTGCGTAGCTAGTTCTTGTGATCATGGTGATTAGAAGCCTAGTTATGTTTATTACGGGTTATTAGACTATGCGTAAGTGTATGCCTGTTGAGAGTTTCTCGTCGATTACCTAATTACTAGTGACAGTAGAGCCCTGGGAATGGTTAAACTCGATCTAGGGGGTTTGGTTAATGACCTTGGTTTAATTATGCTATGAGGAGCTGGCTTGATCATGCTTATATCTGCCTAGAGCTGCTAGTTATCTCGAGTGCTCTAATATCTTGGTTGTTTCTATCATGCTTGTTTTGGATCTAATTAGAGCTTGATTAGATTTTGCTTAGTTCCAACTTTGCAGATGTTCTAATTATGTTCTAATTGCTTATCATTTAACTTTGACTAGTTTAGACATAGAATTAGAGGTAGATTACACATAAATTAGAGATAGATTAGATAGCTTCTAATACCTTTTAGTTTACCTTAAACTCTTGTTAATTAGTTTTGAATTAGTTAATTTCCTGGTATGACAAAACCCAAGATACTCATCCTGGGGAAATGCTAACACAATATTGTTGCTTGCAGTATAAGGTTTGGCGTGCTTAAGTGCCGTCAACAAAGATACAACTCCACGCTATCACAAAACTCTCGTTTGTATATTATAAATTTTCTACTCAAATTTCTACGTACTGTTTGATAAATTTAGAAGCCTCAAACGCCAAAACTCACAACAACAAAGTTGCAGGTCTACCTTTTATCTTTACTTTCAATATATGGAATGCCTCTTCTGGATAATGGAAGCAGGAGATATTGACCCCAAAATACAGACTGATCAGAAAACTCTAGGTCATGAACATATTTTCTCCCAGGTAGAATGAGGCCCAAATAACGGATTTTCATGAAAATCATAAATAACAAAGTTGTAGATAATTTTACAAGCTTTCCAGAAAATAGTAGAACACAAAATTCTGGGTTCGTATAAGGGAGTTATGATCAAAATATCGAACTAGACAGAACCTAATCCGAGGATGACGAGATGACGGGATAGAAAAGGACACAAAATCAAGATGTAAAACTTAAACCAATCTAAGAACTTGATCTAAACCAGCAACATGACCACAACTATGGACACAAATTCAATGATGCGGACTCCAAAAACAAAAATATGCAAGGCTAAATTTGGCTATGGGACAAGATGAACTACAAACCCTAACTTTTTATATGCCTTTTTGTGGACTATGGAACAAAGATGAAATCAATCTAAACTACGGTAAGGGGATGTGATACAATTGAAGGTAAACCTTGCTCTGAATACCACTTGATGGGAATGAGAGGTTCCCGATCTTCCGTTAGTTGGAGGTAACTATTGATTTGGTGGAGGTACAACACACACAATCCAGCTTCTAATCAATATGATTCGAACCCTGCAATCGCAGCAGCATGTCTCCTCTGGTTATTAGCCGTGCATACACGATTGACCTCGCCATGAAGGCTTATCCTTTGAAGCAAATCGAAGAACACAAGCAAGAATATGGTACATACAAACCGAAATTGTGAATAGAAAGGATTAATCTCGTGAATTGGGGTCTTATAAATCGGAGTATTTTCAAATTGTGGAACTGTTTAACAATAGAATAATCTAAGTTAAACCCATCTAACCTAATAGCGCATGCTGTGTATATAGAAGAAAGAGGCTAGGGGTGGCCAAGGGAGTGGACGGGCAACCCTAGGGTGTACAGGGCCTTCAGGCCCAAAAACAGATGTTGGACAAATTCTAGTCGTCAACTTGCTTTGATGATACCTGTCGATTCGGAGCATATTTGAAGTGCCCCGCATCCATAATGGGACTAAAATGTGCTTTATTATCATTCCCAGGGGTATGATAACCACATTCTTACATCAAAGTAGTATAGACCTGCCCTAATGGGACAGATCAAAATGGGGCACAGCCCAAACAAACAATAGCAGCGGAACTTAAACGTAGACCCAAGCTTCCCCACAACACCAGTTGGGGATGGGCCGTAACCATTACACGTTCACGAACACGATGACTTCGTCTTCTCTGTAAATCAACAACAAAGCAAGGGTGAGTACGAAACATACTCCGGAAGCCCACTTTCCTCCCTAAGGAATTGGGGTAAAGGATATCACTACATGCAAGGTGTATCTGGAGCCCAGGATAATTTGCCAGAAAACATTTTCATATGCAAGGTTCAGTAGTTCAAGTTCTAACTTAGAAAACATTTTTCCAATAAGGGGACTGCAAGTGGACTTGCAGGTTCGCGTGGCTCAAACCAGAACCAAACCAAGTTTCTACCACGCTACTAGGCCTCGCCCCCGTAGCAACCACAAAGTCACAAAACCCAACCACACCTAATTCTATAAAACAATAGTTGCGAAACGAAGCCGTAACCCGTCCATACCGAAGGACAACGGACTATCCGGATAGGTTTATACCTAGATCAGAGGTGCACACTTTACCCACAAGTTTGGACTACGTGACAGAGCCACCAAATCACGTAAATCCTCTTAAGGTTTTTCCCCACAAGGCTTCTCTAAACATCAATCATGAGAGCCCTGGGACCACTAATTGCCTCAGTGCCAGCAGACACACGATGCTCCCTCTTCCCAGTCTCCTATTGCTACCCAGCCACTAGCATCCGCTGGTTATTCCTTGTGGGTTCCCACCAGTGTTGCCCACACAACATCGAGTTGTTGCACGAAAGAGAGTTAGGCATGATGAGACGCCAACTCGGTCCTTTAGGCTAATTACATCAACGCTGATTACATTCTTCTTTCTTTCTTCTTCTTCTTCTTTAACCTTCTTCATTTCTTCTTTTTTCTTGGCAGCATTCTCGATCTCTCTCATCTTGTTGTACAGATTCATGGCTAGATTCATGGAATTATCCTTTGTTTTTGATCAAGACCTTCATCATCGGCGATGTTGAGCATCTCTTGAGTGAGTGGCTCGCCAATATCACCACCGGAAGTAGTTCCCTTGCCTTCCATGATCTTCTCAGGCAGTTAAGCACTAATCATGAGGATTAGACTCTGATACCGATTGAAAGTTACCTAGAGAGAGGTTAATATGTAATTTGAAACTTAAACGACAAAATCAACAAAATTAGTACAATCCCGGTTGAACCTGCCCTAGGTCGGTTCAACTTATACATGGTACGTAAAACTGAATTGATCTACAAATAGAGCCAACCAAACTTGGATCCATGAGTTGAAGAGTGTTCCTTGGTGTTCAACCTTGTAGATCTACAAGGGGCTTGGCTAAAAACCTTAACAAAGAGAAGCACTCGAAGGTGTCTCCACAAGCACATTAGAGTGCCAAGAACAAGAACAACACAAAAGCAAGTGGGGGACAAAGATTTAATCTGAGGTTCGGTCACTCCACAAAGGAGCCCTACTTCCCCGTTGAGGAGCCCACAAAGAGCCGGGTCTATTCCAGCCATTTCCTCCCCCTCCAATTCAAGGATCAAGGAAGAGGTCACTTACTATGTTGCTCTCACAAGCTGGGGTGATACAATCTTCTCAGAGCACCACCACACACAAGGTGAGGGGGTAGTGCTACAACAGGCGATGCCTATCTATCTAGGAGCCCAAAGCTCCAAGAGTAACAAATCCGCCGGCATGCTTGAAGTGCCACCAAATCTTAAACGGGCAATAGAGGAGGGAGATGAAGATCTTGAATGCTTTCTCTTGAATCCTCACAAAGTCACTCAAGGATTTGAATGGATTTGAGCTCAAATGAGAGAGGGGGGGTTGAAGAAGGAAGAGCCTTTTGCAAGTGTGTCTTAGGTCGTATAGAGTGCCAAGAGAGAGAGGGTGAAGGGGTATGAAGGGTGTATATAGCACCCCTCTCAAATAGTGGTTACAGGGCAAAATCAGTGAATATACGTTGAATCGGTGGGTAAGGTTCAACCTGGATGGGGTGAGAAATAAAACCTAAGAGCCCATTCCGGTTGAAGTTGTTGATATAGGTTCAACCGGGGGGGTCTGTTGGCGTTCCTTAGTCTATCAGATATAACTCCGCAAGCGCACGGAAAATGCGTTGTAGCCGTTCACCCAAGAGTATTCCGAGGTATCGAAATCCACGAGGAACGAGGAGTATGATAACACACAACACAACCTATCGAACTAGTGAAGCTAGCAATGTAGAGAATAAAGGCAGAGAAGCAGACTCTCTACAGATGTTAAACCACCTTACTATACTGAGCATGCAAAGAGATATACTTGTCATGTAGCACCACTGCCAGGCACCAGAGTGCTGAATACCCAGCCGAGAAAGGCGGGCACTACAGGATTCGGCTATATCGTCAGCGAGTCTATCCGAACATAAGGGGTTGGAATACTGAGAACACAAAAGCTGTCACCTAGTGTGTCTACCAACCAAAGCTGCGTGGGATAGCCGACCAACCAAGGTAAACTCTAAGTATGAACACCGTCATGCCACTCAGAGAGTCTACTACTCACTGGTAATGAGCCAGAAAAGCAGCACTACTATATAGCCAACACTATCAGCATGCACAAGGTTCCCGTAAACAGACAAGCATAAGATTAAGTATGAAAGTAAAGCAAGTATGAAATAACAAAGGCAGAGGACAAGGAATTTTACTCAATCTTGGAACCAAATATCCTTCCTCTGAAAATACAAGTCTGGGAGATAGAGAAATCCCTCTCCCTCGCTCTTCTCCTCACTACTCTCCTTGATACAAGAGGCACTCTCTCTACAAGCTAAGGGAATGCATCACTTCTCCACACTACACACTCCACACCTCACTACATTGATCCACACCCCGTAAGTGAGCCACTAAGGGCTATTTATAGTGCTAAAGTGAGTGAGGGATACTTGTAGCGTCGGTGTGGCGGCTACAAGGGAGTGGGCCAGGCCAAGCTACCTGGGGGGAGGCCGGGTGGCCCCACCTAGGCCGGGCGGCCTGGGTGTCCCTTGGATCCACCGCCTTTCTTGATCCTACGGCTCATCTTGATCCTCCAAGGCGGTTTGTAGGTCGGTTGGCGGTTATTTCGTGTGCTTTTGCCTCAACCATTGGATTTGCTTTGTGTTTCTTACTTAGCCGTTGGATGGATCTTCCCTAAATTGCTGACTTCACCAATCCGTGGGCTGGATCGGTGAGGTGGAGGCCTTCCGGGGTGTTTTGCATTGTTTTCCTAGATTCCAACGTGGAGTTGTGTTTGACACGTTGTCACTTGCGTGCAGGTCGAAGATGGTGGCATTTGGAGACAATCACAAGCCGGGCGGCTTGGACTTGGGCCGAGCGGCTTGGACTTTTGCCGGGCCACCTGGACTTGGGCCGGGCGGCCTAGGGTTTGTCACCCTTGGTCATCCCTCCATTGCTGCATCTTGGTTTCTTCATGTTTTATGTGTTTTTGCATCAAGATACGTGTTCCTGCAAGATCTTTGTACACAACTTGTGGAACCGGTTAATATGTATGAAATTTGCATAAAAATCACCCTTGAAACATGAAATGTTGATGGTCGAAATGGGTTATAACGACCGCTAACAGGGACAACCGGGGTCACCTAAAAATGCACCCGAGAGCTGATATCGGTAAAAAAGAGGTAGACCGGTCAGGGTTGACCACTAAAAACTGAGAGGACATTAGCATTTCGGTTAAAATGGAGAATGGGCCGGTTGAGCCTTAGGCTTAACGGGGTCAACTAGAAAAGCATTTATGAGATGATATGACATTGTGGATTGGATTACTTGAACTTTTGAGCCATGGTAGCACTAAAACCATACCTTTTCGGATCCCTCTTGATAGTAGGATTATCCTAACTCAATGATAAATGAAAATCTAAGCCTTGATGCTAGAATGAAGATTTGAACACACGAGTTCTTGTATGAATTGAATGAAGGTCCTCCTTAGCAATCCTTTACAATTTTCTTCTCTTTTTCACCATTAATGAGCATGCTTAGTCAACAATATATAGCATTTTTGTGCTCATTCTCAAATAATCTTAGTAGAGACTTTTAATTGCTCATCGTCAATCACTAAAACCCCTCAAAGTTTGATTGCACTTTCAACTATAATCTCCACCATTTTGAATTCTGCCATTGCTCTTCTACTTATTGCATACAGGCCATTACAATTTTCCATACCTTTGAAAATATGCCATTGGATACGTATATGAAGGCTTTGGACCCACTTGCAGTGTATTCATCTTCGTATTTATGAAAATGCCACTCCCTACCTCTCTCTCTTGCACCTTGGGCCCACTTGTCAGCATCTTCTTCCTCCTTCCTTCTCCCCAACCACTGCTTCTGGGTCCTTGCTTCGGCATCGAGCGGCATGGAGGAGGCTTGTGAGCAGGAGCCAAGGTAAAGGAGCACATCAAGGATAAGGCGGGCAATCACACTAAGAAACCATGGCAGCTGCAATGGCATCCCTGGCATTGGGCACCTCACTGCGCCTCTTCCTCTGCATGCTCCACGCAGGGCTCCGAACCAACGCCTACACGCTCTCTTGCCTCTTCCTTGATGCCACACGCTGCCTGGCCCCATGCCCGCCCGCTCCATTCACGTGCTCCTCGAGAAGCTCGACCTCGGGGACCACGACCACTCTGCCCACTCCCTCATCACCATGTACTTTTGCCTCGAGGACCTGCTTACCGCGCGTAGGGTGTTCAACGGAATTCCTCGCCAGGACGTGGTGTCCTAGAACGCCATATGAAGGTGTACGAGCGTACGGGGATGGCGATCGAGGTGGAGGGGATGTTCCGCTCAATGCTCGCCGTAGGGGGTAGTGCCGCCCAACAAGTGGAAGTGGTGGTCATGGTCACGACATGCAGGGAGGCCGACGACCTGGCGTTTGGGAGGTGGGTGGTGGATTGGTGAGGTATGCAGGGATGAAGGTGGACTCGCCGCAACAGTTGGGGAACAACGGAGGAAGAAGAAGATGCTTACAAGTAGGCCTAATGTTTAAGAGAGGGAGGAGGTGGTGTTTTCATAAATATGGAGATGCATACACTGCACGTGGGGCCAAAGCCTTCCGATACGTATCCAATGGCATATTTCAAAGGTATGGAAATTTGTAGTGGCATGTATGTAATAAGTAGAAGAGCTGTGGCAAATTTCAGAACGGTATGGCACGTATCCAATTAACCCATTAAGATTCGAAGATCGTATCATTTAACCAACTATTATGTTCATTTGATATACATATTTTTACTTCCTCTACCTCAAAATATGAGTATTTCAAAGTTCGCCCAAAATTAAACTATTCCAAGTTTAACTTGTATCGCAGAAAAAGTATTAATATTTACCACATAAATGAACTAAACTATAAAAGCATATTTCATGTAATAAGTTTTTGTTTACCCTATAAATTTTGTCACGCTTAGGATAATTAGACTTGTGACAAATTCAGAGATCCTTCTATTTTGAGACAAAGAGAGTATATAGAATCGATATAACTGATTCTTGTTTGAAAGTGTTTTTATCATGCTTATGATTTTGTTGCTACAAACATTATAATATACAAGAAAGCTGGAGTAAAAGTTGAGTTTTAGAGATCGTGCTGAGTTAAACGGTAGCGTGTAGCTTCAAAACTAAGAGAGCAATAATAATGAATTAAAATAATGTGGTCTAAACGGCAACGAATTAACAGTAGGGGCAAAATGATGGCTCTGCCCCCGGGCTACTGCACCCTCGCTCCACCACCGCCGCCCTACCATCGCTGCCCCTCGCTCCACCACTGTCGCCCTAGATGGCCTCCCCCACTGATCCCAGCGCTCGACGGCGCGTTCCCTGGTCGGTTTGACTGATGATAGGTGCACGCTATGGATTCATCATCCAACCTCGGTGACCTGTTGGATTTTTCCCATGGAGTGGACTTCGCGGATGATATTCAACGTCACTTTGGCTCGTAGGTACATCATCCTTCCTCCCCTCCCATTAGATCTTTCTTCCTGCTGGTTACTTTTTGGCGTCATAGCTTTCGCCTCATGGAAGATATAGTTACCCTTGCGTTGCAATCTTACTTGGGTGGTTTGTGCCTTGGTTTTGATGTGAAATATCTCAGTCACAATCACTTTAGTTTCTCGGTTTCAAACAAAAAAGTGGGTTTTGCTGCCTATGCCTTGAAGCGTTTCATCGACAAGTCTTTTGATGCCTACTTTCATTTGTGGAGCAATGGCACTGCTCACTGGGAGAGAGAAACTTCTCTTGGAAATGGAACAACAAAAGGAGTGGATTGAGGTGCTTTTTAAGAAATCTAAGAAGCAGCGCTCTTCCTCAGGGTCTAGGAAATCGGTTTGGTTTGCTGATAAGCTGATCCAAGATCCTGAGACCTCTTGTTGAGCTCAAATTCGGCTCCTTCATTTTTGATTTGACCGGCTTCTCGTCTAGCATTCTCAAGTCTGGTTCTTTTGTTCTTGATCACAACAAGCATTCCTCTCCTATCCAATTTTTAGAAGATTTTGGCTGCATCAATGCCAAACCTCCCAACCAGAGCATCGGGGGACAGCTTCATCGTGTTTCTCCCCCCAGTGCCCTGCATTGGCCCGCTGAGAGAGTTAATGATAAAGCTAAAGAGGGTTTAATTACCCAAAGTCAAAGGTCAGCTCATGGCTCGCTTCCTTGTCAATGCTATTGTGGGTTAGGTGACTTCAATGCGCCACTGCCCCTCTCACCTTTTCTGCAAGACCTGTTCAAATTTCGGTCACCGGGCCTCTTTTTTGTTCCTTTAGGCCCAAAGCTACCTTCATTTGGGCCCCTAAAGTTTTGCTTTGCACCACTTCCTGTGCAAGCTCAACTGGTCCTTTGCTTGATGGGCCATGCATCAGGGCCAACCCTACTCTGGATCCTTCGATCCCCGAGGTATTTAATTTTTTTGCCACGATTATCAATGGCGACTCTTCGTTTGACGCCATTGCGAACGTCTTTACAAATTTGCCACTGTAAAGAGAGGGTTGCCTACAAAAATACCCTTTTTGATGATGTGGCATGCCACCTCGCACGCCAGCAAGGCAGGGGCATGCCATCGTGGGCGCCTTCTTCCTCCCGCCTTCTTCGTGGCCTCTCTAGTGAGCCGGTGAGGGAGCAGGGGCCAGTGGCGCGCGCGGGTGTGCGGCGAACCGGTGTGGGTGCGGGTCAGCGGTGTGGCCGCGGCGAGCTGGAGGGCGGTGGCGCGGGGCATTTGGGGAGCAGCGCGGCTCGCAGGGGCACGGGCGGCACAGCGCGCAGGAGGAGAACGTCGCGTTGGCTCGGTGGAGGGCGGGCGGCGAAGCGCGCAGGAGGAGAGCGTCGTGGTGGCTCGGTGGAGGGCGATCGAGCAGGAGGGCGGCGGCGCAGGGAGAGAAGAGGCGCGCAGGAGGAGGGCGGCGCAGGAGAAGGCGCGCAGGAGGAGGACGGCATGGCCGGTGCGAGAGGAGGGCAGCGGGCACGTAGGAGGACGGCAGCACGGCCGAGGAGGGCGGCGGTGCGGGAGGAGGGAAGGCGCACAGGAGGAGGGCGGAGCGGGCGGAGGACGGCGTGACTGGTGCAGGTGCACGCGAGGAGAGGAAGAAGGACGGAGGTTGGTGATGACAGGTGGACCCCACACGTAAGTGGGACAACAAAAGGAGAGGGAGAGGAAACCCGAGGGCAAATTTGTCATTTCGTGTGGCTGGCGTGTGCCCATGCTTCGCTGGCAGGCCACGTGGCATGCCACATCAGCAGAAAAGGTATTTTTATAGGTGTTGTTCAATTTATAATGACAGTTTTATAGAGACGTTTGCAAAGACGTCAAATAGAAAGTTGCCGTCGTACCGGTGGAAAAAAAAATTGATTGCCCTCGATCCCCACTCCTCGATAGTGGGAAGTCGAGGCGTCGCCTGGGAAATCAACCCCCTCTTTCAATCCAAGCGGCGAAGCCCCAACTCCTTGGCACAGCAGCAACTCCCCCTCTCCCACCTCATCCCCCCTCGTAGCTCCCTCCCGACAAAGCATCGCCATGGTGAACTTCCGATCCAACTCCCTACGTCCCGGCTAGTGATCACGTCGAGGTTGGATGGAACCGGACGGCTCGCGCTCATGGCATTGTGAAGAGAGCCACCGCGCCTGCACGAGGACTGCCATCATCTCCATCGACCCTGCGCCGACTCCGGAAGATCACACGAATACTCTTCATGAGGTGGTCACCTTCTTCAGAATACTCAACTTGTTGTAGCTTGTTCTCCTGCCCACTCACCACTGGGGTTAGGGCTAGTGCAATTCGAGACTGTTCCTCAGCAACAAACCCTCCTGGATTTATCCCCCATCCCCTTTGGTGATGCTTGGATTAGAGTGAGTAAGCACAACGAATCGATCAATCTATGAGCTTGCAACTACTCTAGAATGTGCAGAATCATGTTTTTGGCCTTTCAGTTAGACTATCAAAGAGAGGATTTCATTAAAGCTGTTGTTTCCCCCTTTGGTAGACTTGTGCACTGGTTCCAAGGTGGAAACGAGAGTAGGGTTTTGACCCAATGCCTGATACTCACACCAGAGCGAGTCCCCCGCAGCGTGATTGTTTCTCAGGGTACCACAGTTGGCGGCAATGGTAGATCATGGACTGTCCCAGTTTTTGTGCTCCAAGTCCATTTCCCTGACAATTTCTCGGCTCATGAGGATCCTAGACCTGTTGACGGCAACCCCCACCCACTCACGGAGTGATTGTGCAGGGGGACCCCAATGTCCTGGCGAATTGGCAACATGATCTGGTTGGGGCTGAACAGAACCAACTCAATGATGCAGGCCTCAGTGCAGACCACATGGAGCAAGTGCATGAAGAATTACAGGGGCAGAACCACATAGATCATGCAGGGGGTTAACGGCTTGATCACTGATGACTGGGAGCCTTGGCCTGATAATGCTGATGAAGTGGCTTAAAATGACTGGCCAGAAGAGCTTGAAGCGATTCAAATGCAGGCACATCCCATGCAACCGCAGAACATCATTTCATTTGATCAATCAAGTTCTATGGCCCAATACCTACGAGCCCATGGTCCGGATGTCACTCTTTCTGTTGAAGATGTGCTTGCTGGTCTGCATGCTCTCTCTAGTAGTTCAGGCTCTTGCTCCTCTGTGGAAAACTATCCAGCTCTAGGTGAGTTTGACAGTTCTGGCTCCTCTCTTTGGATGGTCAGTTTCACCCAGTTTGGTGAGAAACTCTCAGCCTTGTTGGGCATGACTTGGAATCGTCATCCTTCCTGTGCCCTGCTAGAGAAGGGTTGAGATTAAACCTCATGTCAACAATCTTCAGATAGTGCCATATAAACTAGTCCCCCTTGCATTCTTGCTTCACTTGTGGGCCGACTCTGGTTTCCAAGCCTCCCCTTATGATGCAGGCTTGAGTTTGACAGTGGACATGGACATTGATGACTTGGCGACACTCAACAGCTCTCCTGCCTCTGATACAGTATCTTTGAAGTCTAGCAACAACACGGTTGCTTCTCTCAACAACAGTCTCTAGCAACCCCCTAACTCCCCTTGCAGCTAAGATGGTCAGAAGAAGCCCCCATTTTCAGAAGGACTCAAGCTATGCTCTCTGCAGGCTAGAGGACAACCTGAGGAAGAGAAAGAAAACCGACACTGCAACCAAGAAGAAGCTCTCCCTGGACGAGCCACCGCTGCAGTCGACCTTTAGTACTGATCCCATCCCCACTCAGACCCTGAGGGACTGGGGCTCTTCTTGTGGCATCACTCCTGAGGAGTTAGCTGATGATGCCCTGGGCATGGCTCCTGGTAGTAGTTCCCCATGATTAGTCACAAGCTCTATGCTTTTGTCAAGTCCAATTGCCCCAATGACTGGCCTCCCTTTATTTACGTTAGCTGGACTTGTTTACTTTTCATGAACCTCTTATCTGACCCTGCGTGGTCCGTTTGGCGACTTGTGCCTTGGTTAAACCCTTTTACCAATGGTTCGCCTGGTTGGTCGCTTGCCCTCGTTTGGTTTTGGTTTATCTTTGGTAGCGTGGTCTATCAAAGCCTTTTGCGGTTTTCCCTTGTTCCTGATGAATCATAAAGCCTGGATTATTTTGAATTGGAACATCAAAGTTCTTAATGCCAAAGATAAATGGGACAAAATCAGGGAGAAGATTGATGAAAGTAATTGCTCTATAATTTGTATTCAAGAAACTAAACGACCGATGATTGATTCCATATTCGTTACGAACTTTGCTCCTAAACGATTTGACAAATTTGATTACTCCCCTTCTGATGGTGCTTTGGGTGGAATTTTATTGTTGTGGAATAGTGCTCTTTTTGATGGAACCATTATTCAGAAAGGCTCTTATGCAATCCATGCTACTTTCACATCAGTTCACAACTTAACCATTTGGAACTTGGTCAATGTTTATGGTCCATGTAGAGAACCTGGCAGATCAGAATTCATCTATTGGTTAAAAGCGCTGGAAATTAATGATGACAGTTTATGGCTTCTTTTGGGGGATTATGACTTTTACAGATTGCCTGATGACAGAAATAAACTGGGGGGAAGTTACAACGATATGCTCATTTTCAATGATGCAATCAATTCACTCGGTCTTATTGAACTCCCCATACAAGGCAGAACATACTCTTGGAGCAACATGCAGGCAAATCCTCTCTTGGAACAGTTGGACTGGTTCTTCTCTTCGGTCAATTGGACAGTCTCCTTTCCAAACACCACAGTTATCGCTCTAGCAAAGAACCACATCAATCATCTTCCATGCAAATTGGTCATTGACATCAAGATTCCTAAAGCTAATCTATTCATGTTTGAAAACTTTTGGGTGGAATGTCCAGGCTTTCTTGCCACAGTCTCAGCTTGGTGGAACAAACATTTCTTTGGCCACAGATCGGCTGCCTCCTCTTTTAATGCAAAACTCAAGAATGTCAGATTTGAGCTTAAGAAATGGAGCAAGAGACTATCCAACCTTAAGACTCTTATCTCAAACTGCAATAAAGTCATCTTTTGTTTAGATGCTCTGGAGAATTACATGCCTCTCTTCTTCACTGAATGGAATCTCAGATCATTGGTCCAGCTCCAACAGCAGAAACTGCTCAAGGCTCAAAATATATATTGGAAGCAGAGGCATACATTGAACAGAATACTATTTGGTGATGAATGCACAAAGTATTTTCACTCAATGGCCACTATCAATCATAAAAAAACACCATCAGTCAAATCACTTCTCCAGATGGTCTTACAGTTAGTGATCATATCAGCAAGGAGGGTATTCTATTGTCTTCTTCTAAGGCTAGATTGGGTAACTGTTATAACCCAACCATGCTCTATGACTTAGAAGGACTCTTGGGCAGTCAAAATGACAGAATAAACAATCTTCTTTGTTTGGGTTCTCCCTTCACAGCCCATAACATTCTGCAAGTTATCAGGAACATGCCATCAGATAGGGCACCGGGTCCTGATGGTTTTAATGGGCTTTTCTTCAAGAAATGTTGGAACATAATCAAGAATGATTTCTTCGCTATGTGTGCTGAGTTCTTCAATCATAATGGCAGCATTGAAAGCATCAACAATGGCTTTATTACTCTCATCCCAAAAGTCAATAATCCAGAAATAGTCAATGACTTCAGATCTATTTCCCTGCTCAACACAAGTCTCAAGATCATCACTAAGTTGCTGGCTGATAGACTCCAAACTCTCATCCTTGATCTGGTTCATAAGAATCAATATGGGTTCATCAGAGGCATAACTGCATCATCTCTATGTTAGAACCGTTTGGATTTCCCCATAATTGGATCTCTTGGATTAAGGCTATTCTTTCCTCAGGCAGCTCGGCAGTTCTACTCAATGGAGTTCCTGGTAAGACTTTCAAATGCAAAAGACGTGTCAGGCAAAGAGACCCACTTTCTCCTCTGCTCTTTGTGCTGGCTGCTGAACTTCTACAGGTGGTCATCAATAAAGCTTGTGAGTTGGGGATATTACAAAGACCAATAACAACTTCTAGCACAGATTTCCTAGTCATTCAATATGCAGATGACGCCCTTCTAATCCTCCAAGCAGATGCTAGACTGCTCTTCATACATAAAGCCATTCTCAACTCTTTCTCTAAATCTAGCGGGCTCAAGATAAATTTTGCCAAGTCCTTCATGCTGCCACTAAATGTTTCGGATGAGAAGCTGCAAATTCTTGCTAGCACCTTCGGGTGCTCCATTGGCTCCTTCCCTTTCACTTACCTAGGTCTGCCCATGGGCACCACCAAGCCCAGATTCCAAGACTTCACTCCCCTGATTGGCAGAGTTGAAAAAAGATTAAATGCATGCTCCAGCTTCCTCTCTTAGGCAGATTACAAGTGATCAACTCAATTTTGACCTCGACAGTAACCTACACCATGTGTACTCTTAACTTGCCAGCAGGAGTAATTGAGCACATTGATAAATTGAGGAAGCAATGTCTATGGAGAGGCAATAATCCTTCCAAAAAAGGAAGTAACCTGGCTGCTTGGGAAATGGTTTTAAAACCCAAAAAGAAGGGTGGGCTTGGTTTGATCAACCTCAAAATCCCGAATGTTGCTTTGCTCCTCCAACAGCTTCACAAGTTCTACAACAGGGCTGATATTACTTGGGTGGGACTGATCTGGGATAAATACTATAGATCCAAGAGTGCCTCATGGTAGCAGAGAAACAGGATCATTCTGGTGGAAAGACATCCTTCGTCTGCACCCCACCTTCAGGAGTATTGCCTCGTGCTCTTTGGGTAATGGATCTTCAGCTTTGTTTTGGGAAGACCTTTGGACTGACCACATATTAGCCAGATCTTTCCAATCTCTTTTCGACCATGCTTTGGACAAGAATGCCTCAGTTGCAAGAGTCACAAACTCAATTAGCCTTGATACAGTCTTCAGACTACCCCTCTCGGAAGAAGCTATGGGAGAGTTGCACCTTATTCAAGCAATAATGAATCAAATTCCAATTGATAATGAATCCCCAGAGTCGTGGAGTTCTATCTGGGCTCACAAAATTATAGCTTTGCAAGGTATTACAAATTCACCTTCAAGAATATAAACACTGGTGCTTGTTTCTCATGGCTCTGGAAAACCAAATGCACACAGAGGTTGAAATTTTTTGGCTGGCTGCTCCTGGTTGACAGACTCAACACCAAAGAGATGCTAGAAAGAAGACACTTCAACATCCACTCAGATTGCCTTTGTGTCCTATGCAGCTCAAGAGAAATTGAGTGCATTGATCACCTCTTCTTATCCTGCCCTTTTTCAGTTGATTGTTGGAATAAATTGAACATCCAGTGGGATCTCCATATACCTATTGATGAGAGATTATACAGAGCCAAACAAAACTTCCAAGAACCCTGGTTTATAGAAACATTCATCTTTGCAACTTGGACCATCTGGAATCTCAGGAATGACATAATCTTTGACAGACGACCACACAGTTTCAGCCTTTGGTGTAGAAACTTCAGAAGCACTGCTCCCCTTCAGATTTGTAGGATGAAAAAATCGGTCAAACCTCGTTTAGCATTTGGCTGGACTCAATGTTCCCCCCTTAATTTTCTGTCTGCTGTACTTTGCCCTCTGTACTCTGAACTCTCTGCTCCTTGCTTGGTGCTAGTGCTAGTTTTAGTGCTGCTTAGGTAAGCCTCTTGTAACTCTTGTTTCCTCGATCAGTTTTAATAAAATTTTACACACTGTGGGGACCTCCCCCACAGTCTTTCGCTCAAAAAAAAAAAACGAATTAAACAAAATAACATGTTAGCTGGATCAACAACTGATTCCATATTTTAGTGAGACATGAGCGTTGTGTGAGCATTTGGATTTTCATGCATTGGATGAAGACATGGATGGACGACGGTGACCTGCTGGATGCCTGGATGAGTATGATTGAAGCAGTCTTTGATAACAAGGGCTTTAATTGTTTTCCTTTATTTAGGGGAATTTAATTATTTTCTTTCTTCCTGCCTGCGCTGTCGTTAGCTTGATGGACGACGTGGCAAGGCCCATTAGCCTGTTGTCGAGCTTTCTTTTTTGTCCTTGCGTTTTCTAAATTAATGGGCTTTGTTTCTGGGCTTCAAAACTTCTGCAACTGAAAAAAAATTTACACTGCAAAAGGAATGGAAAGTGCATTGTCGAAAGAATGCAATCTTGAAATTTAAAATTTATTGACAAAATAATAAAAATTTAAAGTTAGACCACAAGATATGCATATTCAGTGTACCAAATAAAGGGTATCTATTGTATTTTGTTTTTTTGATTATGAAGTATGCCATTAATCACACAAAGAATAAGTAAAAGGAGTAGGGATACATATGGACATATAGTATTTGCTCAGTTACTAATTTGTTTCTCTTGTGGATGGAGGGATTAGTAGCACTCCTACCAAATATTAGAGTTCCTCACGGGATGGGCCCATCCTGATGCAATGTCTGAAAAATGATTTGCGGCTAGGCCTGCTTATATCCCTACTTGGTATTGACAGATAGGCATAGTTGAAAAGGAAGTCTCGTGTCATCGGAAGAGAAGATAAGGATTAGATAGTATAATGCGCTGACACCGTCACACTCTCCACGCTCACACATATACATGTCCAAACCAGGCCGGCATGTGGCCCGGCAGATCAAGACTGCGGTGTGTCTGTGTCCCCGGAGTTGGTCGCAGTCGCACACGCCACACCTACGCCAGACACAGTGTTCGTCCAGCTGCAGCAGACGAACGGACACCTCTATAGCTAACGCTGGAAGGGTCGTACAGTGGATGCCACCGATCGAGCAGGTAGCCTGCCTCTGCAGCCTCCCTGGTGCTTCCGTGATGGCGCCTGCTGACCACGGCGACCAGGTGGATGCCAAGTGATGCAATCTTATACAGATCGATTCTGTATTGTGTACCCAAGTCAGGCCAATTCCGTCAAGCATTGGCCGGGGTGACGAATGCCAGTATCCAAACGAATTAATATTTTGATATACATACGCTGGGGTGCAGCCAAGCCAAATTCTGGTACACGCATGTTCAGCGAACTTTTTGCAGCACAATCAGACACCAAATATCAGCACAGAAATCAGCCGCCTGATAAATAATTGATGTCCAAGCATGGAAATAAGTTACACGCAAACTGATCACAGTGATTGAGGCAATAAGTACGACAACAATTAGCATATTTAAAGTAATCCATCACGCTACATAAGCCACAGCGATTATGTGCATTATACAGATATATGAAAAGGTAGCAAAAAATTCATAAGAGAAAGTACAATGGCAACTAATAGCCTTAAGGCCTACAGCCCTGGATCACACATATTTGTTGACATGACTCTTTGTCAAGTTAAGACAGACTGCATACTAAGTTAGGCTCAGATCAGCCAAGAACCTCTAGAACTGGAGTTCAGCGCCAACACATCATTGCTCACTCCAAGAAGCCCTGGGGAGTTCAGCGCCAGCACGTGCTTGCTCAATGCTGCTGCATTCAGAAGCTTGCAGTCTTGAGAGCTCTTCGTATTTTATGTTCCAGCCACTTTCAGTCTTTGAGAGCTCTTCATCTTTATGTTACAGCCACTTTTAGTTTTGAGAGCTCTTCGTCTTTATGTACCAGGCATCAATTTGGGATGAGGAAGTTGCCTTCTCCAGCAATTGTGCTTTCATCTGGTCTTTTCCTGCAGCGATAGGAAAAAAGTTTAGTCAAATTTATGGTTTCTAATAATATCAAGAATACTTCATAGGTTTGAGTTGTAGTAACTCTGCCTCAGTCAACAAAATTCTATGAAAACAAATAGTATGGCAGTATGCATCTGCAGTTCACAAATTTGTGTTCCACTGTCACCAGAGAACTAGACTATATGGAACCAAACTTTATTCAATCTAAGGCAAAGAAAATTCAACCAAACCATCTAATTGCCAATCTGAATAACTCTAGTTACTCTACGGGGCGCCTAAATAATTTGGCTTAGGCACTATAGTTTTCAGTTTAGAGTAGTGTACCAATCCCAACCAGTATAGTTGACATGTCGAGTCCATCGATCTAAAAGAGTTCAACCCTTTATCTGTGTAATTAAGTAGAATGATACTATAAATCAAACAAGACATGCTGAGACCATCGACCTAGTGGAGTTCAACCCTTTATCTGTAGCAGTCGAATTAATTAAAGAAGATGCATTGCTATGAAAACCTACTACTTGTATCTGTGTAATTAAGAACGAAATGAAAACAGGAGCAAATAAAAGAAGTGCACATGCCGAGAACAAAGGAGACAGAATCTGCAATATGCATAAACTACAACTACAGAAATCGATTATGACAGATTTGTTTTGTGTCACAAAAAAAGGTGATCGTCATAGCTGTTATTTGTCAAAAAAGTGTAAGTAAGCATTAAGAAATCAAATATATTGAGCTGTGATAGAGGTCCACATTTTGTTAAAACAGTTTCTTCGAAAAGTCCAAAATGATTGCTGCAATTCAGCATCAGTAAGAATAAAAACAGAATACCACTACAGCCTATAGTAGCACATTGATACATTTCTCATCATTTACTTACCAAGGTAAAGCCAAATGGTTAAATGTAAACAGGCTCAATCCAATCTACCCTAGGCAAAGAAATTCATGCAAACCATCAAACTGCCATCTGCGACAGATAACTATAATGAACCTAAAGTCCAGGTCTTTTCTGTTTTAAACGCAAAAGAACAAATATCAGTTGCAGAAAAACTAATGCACATGAAAAAGCTAATACTTTGTAGCTGGACTATCAAGCAATACAACATCCAAGATGTTGTGGATGTTGTGCAGTAACCAATGCTGAATCAAAGACTGGGAAAGGGCAAAGGCGCACACCTGACTGCAAGTAAACAGAGACTTGAAGCATGGATTAGAAAACACAGCTCAGCCAGAAAAACAAGATGATTTCACAAGTTTAAATTGTAGTCACTCAACAAATTTGTGGAAATAAGGAATAGCCTGCACCTGAATTTCACAAATGTGTACTATTACACAATTACCATGGACTAGAATAAATGGAACCAATCTTGATTCAATCAATCAAAGGCAAAGATAATTCCACCAGACTATCTAATTGCTAATCTGATCCGAATAACACTAGCTACTCTACATGACCAGAAATATTTTAGACTGATACATTATAGTTCACTTTTCATTTTAGAGTAATATCCCAACAAATATAATTGATATGATGAGTCCATTTACCTAGCAGAGTTAAGCCTTTATCCATTAGCAGTCCAATCGACTACAGGAGATTTATTACATACGAAAAACATAATACATGTATCTGCGTAATTAAGAAGAATGAAATCATAACACGAGCAAGGGAAGTGCACATACCTAGACCAAAGGAGACGTGATCTGCAATAAGTATAAACTTCAAAGTACCGAGTTAGAACAGCAATGGCTGACAAAAGGTGGCAATAATAACTGCTACTGTATTTCATACCATGCAATCAATTATGATAAGAATGCATTTCACAAAAAAGAAAAAGCGGAGATGATAATTCTAACTGCTATTTTTTTGTCAAAAGGAAAACTGTGCAAGCTTTAAGAAATATACCGTATATAGTTAGCTGTACTAGAGCCCACATTTTGTAAAAATATTCTTCTAAAATTTGAAAATGATTTCAGCTTCATAGCTGGCAGGTTGTGACGACAGTAATTCAGCATCTTCTAATAAAAAACACTTCTTAAGATCAAAAACAGAATACTCCAATAGCACACTGATGCCCTTTACTGACTGAGATACTAAAATGAATGGAAACAGATAATCTAATCTACCATAGTACCATAGGCAAACAAAACAAGAAATACTAAACTAAATGGAAACTGATTCAATCTAATCTACCATAGTAGCATAGGCAAAGAAGTCAATAACCACTAAACTCCAAACTGAATGGAAACAGATTCAATCTAATCTACCATAGTACAATAGGCAAAGAAATCAAGAAATACAAAACAGAATGGAACAGATTAAATCTAATCTACCATAGTACCATAGGCAAAGAAATCAAGAAATACTAAACTGAATGGAAATGGATTAAATCTAATCTACCATAGTACCATAGGCAAAGAAATAAGTCTGAAATATAAGATCCAAGATCCTTCTGTGAAGCAACCAATGTTCAATCAAAGATAGGGCAAGGTGATGGCAAGTAGTACCTTGAGCATGGAGAGCAAACACCTGCAAGTAACAAATACTGAAAGCAGCACGGGTTAGAAGACACACACGGGACGGGCGAAACCTAGCACATATCCATCTCCGGAGGAGGAGGTGGGAGCAGCAGCTCCGACGCCGCCGCCTCGGCCTGCTGCTGCTGCTGCTTAGAGGGATCGAACTCCATGTAGTTGTGTATGAAGACGCCGATGATGAGCGCGTTCGCGGCGACGCACGTGCACACCACGACGGTGTAGATGAGGGACCAGAAGCGCGCCCGGTCGGGGACCGCCGAGAGCGAGAGGAACTGCGCGACGTAGAGCACGACGTAGATCCCCACGTAGGCGGCAGCAAGGATGTCGTCGCCCGCGGAGCCCATGCCCCTGAACACGCGGTAGATCGCGTAGGGCGCCAGCTTCATCGGCGCCAGCCACGACCGCTCCTCCTCCACCTTCACCTCCACTGCGGGTGGAGCCGGAGACGGAGACGGAGCGGGACGAACGCTCGCCATCGCCGGAACGGGATCCAGAGCTGGAGCACAGCTCGCCATCGCCGGAACGGGATCCAGAGCCGGAGCAGAGCTCGCCATCGCCGGTGCGGGAGCCTGATCCAGAGCCGGAGGAGCGCTCGCCATCGCCGGAGCGGGAGCCGAGAGCGCGAGGAGAGCAGAGATCGCGGAGGAGGGCAAGGGGGAGGAGGGGTGAGCCGGATCGGCGCGGATCGGCGGCGGCTGCTGCTGCGAATCGAGATCGGGAACTCAGGATGCGAATGCGATGCAGAGATCGAGACTGCGGCTGCGGGGAGGGAGTGGTTTTGGGAAGGCGGCGGGGAGTGTTTATTCCCGCGCAGCGAAGAGTCGGTTGCGCGGGTTGCGTAGCGGTTACGCGCCAAGAAGCTTTCTGTGTTTTGGATGGCGCTGGGCTGGACAGGCTTAATTACTTGCAAATCAGAGTATATCAGGTTTAGATGGTTGGGCGTATACCACCCCTCACTTCAAAAACCGGATATATTACATCTGAACTTTGGAAAATGGATACAAATAACCCCCTAAACGGTTTTAGAGCGGTATTGCCACGCTGGACGCCACCGTGGCACTATGGCCCACCTATCAGGTGTGCCTGCCCCGTGGACGCGTGGCCTGGGCGCTTGCCACCGGGCCTGGGCACGGCGCGGTGTGGATTCGGGCGGATGCCGCCAACCACCGTCGCCGCAGGCGCAACCACCTGCAGCCGCAGCTGCCAAAGCCGCTGCGCGCGTCCTGGTCCGTCCCCTCCGTGCACGACGCTTCCTGCTGCTGCGCCTGTAACACCCCGAAATTTAGGACCAGAAATTTTCTTCTAATCTCTCTCTAATTCAAAATCAATTTTCAAAACCTTACTTGTTGTTTTGAGTGTGCTAATATGAGCTCAACAAAATTTTCAAATATTCCAAAGTATTTCTCCACATAATCACCTATTTAAGTCTCCCAAGATTCCCTCAAAAATTCTTCCACAAATTCCAAATTCAAATCCAAAAGCAATTTCCTTTCCTTGGGCCGCCACTGCAGACTCCCACTTGTCTCTCTGCCACCCGAGCCCCAGCTGTCAGCCCCCTCCTCCTTCCTTTGGCCGAACACGCACCGCACAAGCGCCGGCGCCCGCCGTGACACGGCGCGCTGCCTCGGCCCCAGACGTGCCCCGCTTCACCCTCGGTCCCGCACCTCCACGCCGCCGCCGCACCGCGCCACCCCCTGGTACCCCAATCGCCTCGCCCCGCATCTGCACTATGCCGCGCCAAGCACTGCCCTCCTCCAGCTATAAATAGTCTCATCATCGTTCGCCGCTCCACCATCCTCCCACGCTCACCGCCGCCACCGGCCCCTAGCTTGACCAAGCGCCGCTAGCCCCGAAGCACCACCGCCCTACTCCGGTGTGCCACCCTCCCCCCGCGGCGAGCTCCCCGCTGCCCATATTCGCCACCGCCTCATCTTCCCCGCTTGATTCGAACGAGCCATAGCTCCACCACATCCTCCCCTTACCCCGCTTGACACCTCACGGCCCACTCCCACCTTCCTCGAGCCGCCGACGCGTGTGTACTCTTCCGCCGCTGTGGGCGTCATGTACCCCAGGGTACTGCATGGACCCAGTTTGCCTACACCCTGGTAGGTGGACCGAGTGGTTTCCCTTGCGGAAGCAGGCCGCAGGGTGACTTGAAGAGCAAGGACGAGCCGGCCGATAGGATAGAAACAGATCCTCCGAGGATATCTCATCTCCTTGGATTCCGGGATTGTAATATGTTAAGTCTTGTGTAGCTGACTCAGGAACCCTAGCTCCCTGGCCTATATAAGGGGAGCTGGGGGACCCTAGGGCATTCATTCGAACTCTTGACGCTCTAGCGCTCATTACAATCCACGCACACCTCATACAGGACGTAGGGTTCAGCGATTTGGCTGCCCGAGCTTGTCTAAATCGCTGCATTCCTCGTTCTGTACACCATTCGTGATCCACTCGCCTACCCCCCTCGATCTCTAAAACCATCGTGTGGGATACCTCGTGGTGGGCTGAGGGTACCAAGCACCGTCAGCTGGCATGCCAGGTAGGGGTAGGTACGCGAGATCTGGAGTTTACGATGGCTCCACCAACTTTCTTCATCGACACCAAGTCCCAACCGGGGGAAATCTTCTCCTTCGGCGAGTTCACCTCCAGTCGTCGACAAGTTCGGCGACATGCGCATGGTCGGTGACTGTGTGCAAGCCCCGAGTGCCACGGCGCATGCTCGACGCGCCGACCGCAGCAGCCCCGACAACTCTACCTCCTAGCGGGGCGAAGCAGATCCGATCTACAAAGCCCCATACCCCCACGAACCACTCAGGTGCCCAGATCTAATATGCGCCCGGGTGCCCACCAGATCCCGTCTTCGGCAGGAATCGGTAGTCCCCATGTCTGATTTGGATCAGGGAGGTTGCTAGCACACGGTCGCCTCGAGGCGCTCGGCCAGGAGGGCCCGATCCTCTCCAGGCTCCCACATGGCTACTACCCCAACAAACCGCTCGACGCCCAGGGCCTAGGCCCACCTGAGTGGCCCACGTCTTGGTCCACGCACCCGTGCGGCGCTGTTACCTAAATCCTCATCCGGCCCATGACCTTCCGCCACTCCTTGTCCGGCCGCGGGAACCAGGAACCGCCCAGCCGAGTCCTAGATGGCAAGGCGACCGACCACGGGATGCGATCCCCATCCGGCCGGCCCCACGGCGGCAACCTCCTTTTCAGAGGTAGACTTCCCTCCCCTGCGAAGGGCGGAGGCGATATACCAACCTCGACACCCTTTCTCCTTCAGCTAGCGAAACGGCGCGGATGGATTCCAGCACCGGCTCCAAGAACTGTGAGCCCCCTTCCGGCTGAACACACCGATGACGCCGCCAGGGCGGAAGTGGGGCCCCGAGAGTTGGCGCCGAAAGGATCACGACGCTCGCGGGCTGCATGCTCGTGGACGACGATCTCTACCACGCGGCTGAGGTGCCGCTGACAGGTCTGCACCTGGGCCTCGTCGTCACCCTCTCCCTGACAAGGCGGACGACAAGATGGCGTGACCCTAACTCGCGAAACCTTCTCCTACCGTGCCTCCTCGCGAGCCTGAGCCCCCCTGCGAAGAAACCCGAAATGCTCGGGCGACGCGCAGGACGCGCAACTGAGCAACGGTGGAGGAGGCGCAAGGTAAGGGCTCAGGAGGAGCCTTGAAACTAGGAGATGCCGGCCCATGACCCCTCGAGGGAGGTCTTCATGGCTACCATCGAGGAACCACTGATCCCAGAGGACTCTAAGTCCTTCGATGGGGAGACTCTCGGCGCCTAGGCTGCACGACGGGCATGCAACGCTGACAAACTGCAGCAGAAAAGAAAGCAACGAGAGGAAGAAGTGCCCCGACTGCAGGCCCATCTCCGACCACGAGGACTCTGTCCCCAACGAGACGCCGGTGGGCAAGCAGAGGCGCATCTCCCGCAACTACGACAGGGAAAAGAGGTGTAGAGCAAAGGCGCGGAGAGGACTCCGAGTTCCGCAAGGCGATGCAGTACTGACAAGGATCGCCAGTATTGCCCGCAATGCTCAGGGGACGACTTCGATGACGCCTCGAGCAGCTGAGCCATGCATGACTCCAAGCACTACCTCGATGTGATCGGTCTGGCGGCTGCCAGACTCCTGGAGTCCACGCAAAAGGCCCAGCTGGAGCTCCTAGCGCAAGCGCGTGCTAGAAATGGCGTTTGAAGAAGACCCAACATACACTAGAGATGTAGCTGAGTCAGTCGGCAACTCCGGAATGAGTCACCGGCGACCTCCTGCTCCATTATCACCAAGAACCGCTGAACTCCAGGCGGTACCTCGAAGACCGGAGGAGAGATGCACGTGATCAGGAAATCAGGCGCCGACTAGAAGTTCGAGGAGGAGTACGCCCCCTCGTACTGTGGGACGACCATCCGGCCGCACTACCTCTCAGGCGAATAGGCGACGAGCCCGTCAAGGCGACGAGGCGGCTCGCTAACACCAAAATCTTCATCACGCTACAAGAAGGTAGTCCTCGCCAGTGCGCCCCCACCGACTATGACGGCATCCAGTGGCTTCTCCTCGCACATCATGTCACACCTCAGCTTTCAAAAGAGAAACCAGAGCAAATCCATATGTGTGCCAGGATCTAATCTTACACATACAGAGACAATAATCAGCGATATCACAGAACATGCTTTGTTACATACCGTTAAACAACTGTTGACGTCACTTAAGCACGGCAAACCTTATACTGCAAGCGACAGTATCGTGTGTAGCTTTTCCCCAGGATGAGTATCATGGGTTTTGTCAATCCAAGGAATGAACTAAAGGTAATCTAATTAACAAGAGTTTGAGATAAACTTAAAGGGGCGAAAGGTGTATAATTAACTCTAAACCAATCCTTAATCTAAACCAATCCTTAACCTATATTAGATATGTTAATATATAAGATAGACGATTAGAACATCATTAGAGAACTAATTAAAGGGTATTAACTAGCTTCTAATCAGGCTCTAAATGGATCCAAAGCATATGCGATAACGGGCATCACATCTAAGATAAAACAGCGAGATAACTAGTAGCTTAAGGCAAACAAGCATGTTCAAGCATATTCATCATAGCATAATTAAATCATGATCAACCAATATAATCCCCTAGATCGAGTTTAACCTTTCCCCGGGCTCTACTGTTACTAGTAACCAGGTAATCGATGAGAAACTCTCAACAGGCATACATAATTAGAGAACGCGCTTCTGATTACTTCACATAGTTTAATAACATAATTAAAGCAACTAGAACTTCTAATCACCATGATCACATGAACTAGAAACATAACTATATCATTAGTAAACTAGATTAGAGATCAAGAACGCTAGATAAATAACACCCTTAATGACATGGTCTAATCAACAAGCATCTAGATCTAAATCTAATTAGAACTAGAACAAGCATAATTAGAACAAGAACTTGATAATTAGACAAGAACAAAGCTTCATTAATTAACTGTATCAACATTACATCCATGATCATACCTTCCCTTGATGATACAATTAGGCCTCCAAAGCTTGGTAATTAGAGCACTGTGCAAGGCCTCTAATCACCTCCAGGAACTAGAAGAACTCTAATCCTAGACTAGAAACTCGACCCTCTGCTCTCTCTAGTTGTTGTCCTTTTTTCCGCCAACTTCACGCCTTGATAATGAATTGGATGCCTAGACTCGGGGCCTAGACTCACTATTTATACCCTGAGGATGACGTGGGTAAAAAGGCAAGTCGAACCGACGTTCGGAGAGGTGGGGTCGGCCAACCAGGAGAGTCAGGGTCAGCCGACCCAGACTCTTCATGCGTCTTCTCCTTTCCATCTTTCGCGGGGTAGTTACTTAATGCTTAAGTAATATTTGTGCGGGGCCTTCGGGACTCTTATGCTTCTGGAATCTTCGTAATGAGCCGAGCTTTGATGAATTCTTCTGGCCTTTGTCATATTCATCATCTTTAATGAATAAATATCTTTATTTTCTTGTAGCTCTTTGACACTTCATTGAATCTTCTGGTTAGGGAGCCTTGATCTACACAGAGGGGCTATGAGTACACCAAGTCTTCCTTGTTCTTCATCTTCAATCCATGTCATCCAGCGGTCTTTTCTTACTCGAAGTGGATCATGGTGAATTTCGCGAAAAATTGGTCTAAAACCTATAAAAATCACATGTAGCATATTTCCAAGACAATATTGCAAAATCCACAATTATCGGTGATAAATGTTAGTGAAAGATATAGTTGACGCATAAAATCAACGATAAATCATATAAAATGATGCATAAATTTCGTACATAAGCCGCGTCAACAACAACATATACATTAAGAGATCAAGTTTTTAACACAGAGTAGCGGAAGCGTAAGAGCCGTCCACAGGGAAACCAACTAGGGGTCGCACGTCCTAGAACTCCATGAATCTTCATTTGTCAACTACAACCTCCTGCCTCCGCCTAGAGCGTGCTAGTAAAGTGGAGCATCCCTATGATTTTGATCCAGTTACGGGGTTCATGGATCTTTGTTTGTACCGTCATGCGTCAGCAATTGAAGATTGGATGAAGCAATCAAGGTCCAATGCAGACCCAACTTTTGATGAAGACTCAGAATTCAGTGACACTCCAGTGCCCAGCCAGATGTTCACTGATATAGGACGTGCTCATGGTGACGACGAAGATGTGGAGCCATGGGCTGAAAAAATAGTTGGGGACACACATCTAGGAAAAAGGAAGACTAAGATTGCTCCAGAACAGAGAAAAGACAAGAGACCGCGAGCTGATGAGGAGGAGGAGCTTGGCAGTGAGGATACCACTCTTGAACCTAGTGGGGGTGACGATGGTGGTGATGGTGATAGTGATGGTGATGGAGATTTCAGTAGCAGTGACGACGGTGGTGACAACGACGGTGGTGGGACAGTTGGTGGAGGCAGCGGAGGTGATTCAGGTTCGCATCAAGGTCGTACTATTTTATTCACTGCGGAGGAGGATTTCACCCATGCCACACAAGATAAGGATCATGGAGCACCCTCATCATAATGACAGACACGATCCGCACGTGGACGTGGTCGACAGGTTGCCTTTGCTTATGATGAAGAGAGCTCTAGCTCTGCCTCCAGTGTTCAGTGGCCACCACCAGGAACATGCGAACCCATACAGTACTTCTTCTCCTGAAGGGGGCTTTCTGTGGCCACCACTAGGGAATCGCGATTACGGTTGTTCCGCAGGTCACTTGCAGCATTGCCATATTTGGATTATCACGGCTACCTACCACATGAAGCTCCACACTTGCAATATCGGGAGCCTACGTATGCGTACGGGTTTGCATACCCATCACCAGCTGAGCAGTATCCCTATGAGGGACCACCGGGAGAGATATATGAGGAATGAAGAATGCAGGTACTCAACATATCAATGCTATTTATTTGTATGATTTCCTTTCTCTACTTATTGCATCAATTTCATATAATTCTTCAAATGCAGAGACTATTTGCCATGAGGACTTCATATGAAGGAGGGTTTGTTGAGTGTTAGCAAACTTAGTGATTTAAACTTAGGAATGTCATGTAACATGGTCATTGTGTTGTATGCCTTTGCTATTCGGACTTAGTATGGACTATTCTATGTCTTGTATTATATTCCGTGTGTAATTTGCACTATCGCTTGGATTGTAATAATTCTAATGGACTTTGGAGTTTGGACTATGTAGGACTCATTTTTATGGACTTTGGACAAGAGTTTTGTGCATGTGTGGACTTTGGACATAGAGGTATGTGTATATATGGACTTTGGACATGTGTTATGTGTATGTTATGCTTTATAAACTGTCAATATACACATAATTAGGGGAAACTCTGCCAAAATTTCTAATTTTTCCATATATACATACATTTCCTAGAATTTTCTATTCGGTTTTTGAATTTTCTCGGTTAAAATGCATGAAATTCCGCCAGGACATTTCTGGAATTCCGATCGGTATTTTCTGGATTTCCGTTTTTTGAATTTGGTTCACCCTTCCGTTCAGAAAATTCGAATTTCGCCGGAAAACCGATCGAAATTCCGATTCTGGAACTGTCCGGGATTCGATTTTGAATCAGAATTGTAAACCTTGGCTCGGACTGGAGCCGGACGCAGGCAGGGCCGAGGTGCTGGCCTGCGGTGCACTGTACGAGAGACCGAGAGTAGTTGGGGCCCATGGGGCGCTGCGATTCCATACGGACGGAGCGTGAGGCCGGTGGCGGGGACGGCGGAGCGTGGAGGGCTGGGGTCGGCCATGGTGGGGCCCATGGGATGACGGGGCGTGGCTCCCCCGCATCGCGGCCGTGTGGACACACAGGAAGAAAAGAACGGTCAGCTCCGTTGGAGAGAGAAAGAGAAAACAGTTCGCCGGAGTTCATGGTACTCACTGGACCGAAAAGGAAAACTCCGATGTACGGAGAACCAAAGACGCCAACGAAAATCTGAGACCACCACCTTGAGGAGCTCTATGAGATGAACGTCGTGATACCCTCGGACTTCGCCGGGGATGGCTTCATCGCGGAGTAATTGCTCGCCGAAGGTTTGCCGGAGATGGGGGCAACCTTTGAACTTCTTTTCTCGATCTAAGGATTTAGGGATTTCGGGATTGAAAAACGGAGACCGGATCTGGAAAGAGAGCGATGAAAGGATTTCGATGAATATATATATGCACGAGTTTGGGTCGGATTAGGATTTGAACTAATTTTCGAAATATTTAATTTCGGGCTTTAAAATTATTTCAGACAATCCAAAATTAGTATTTGTGTCCCGAATAATACTCCGGTGGTTCCAAAAATTCTAGGAAAATTCCTAGAAATGTTTTGGCACCCAATGAACTCAAATGAAATATTTGGAGCTCATGAAAAGGATCAGAAGAGCCTCCAATAAATTGAGTTTGCTTAGCGAAAATGGGAAAAAGCCTACAGATAAATCCGGAAAATTCCCTAGAAACAACGTGGCGATGAACAAAGACATTTGGAAGGGTTTTCACACTGCAAAGCATGCCAGCCTAGCATGGAGTGATGAGATGGTTGGCAGGATTCATGGCGAGAGTAAGGAAAAGCATGACAAGCAGGGCCTGCACAATAAAGAAAAGAGCGGGGATGGACCACATGACAAAGACACAGGGCGAGAGTAGGGGAAGACTAGAAGAGGTGAGTCGATTCCAACTTCGATTGGCTAACTAGGCCTAAAGAGGGAGAGAAAGAGAGCTAGGGATAAAAACACAGGTGAAGAGAGGAGGGATTTTCGGCCTTTCTTTCGAAAACTTTTGAAAACTGTTTTATTTGCTAGGTTTAAACACGCTATAAATTTCAAATAAAATTTGAATTTTGAAACCTTAGGCAACCACTCAACATATAACCAATGCAACTGACATGAATGCAACAACATGCTGAACTATATTCGTTTTATTTTCTTTAAACTTTATTTTATAAAATGGTTTAAATGCACATTCTAAACAAGATGTCCTTAATAAATTGAGAAAAAAAAACATTTTAGTTATTTTTATTACTGAAAATGAAATTTAGGGTGTTACACATCAGATCTGTGCTGTGGCCTGCTACGTTCAAGTTGGCCAACATCGACAAGTATGATCCGAAGGGGAACCTTGAGGAGTGGGTTTGGATCTACGCTCTCAGTGTCAAGGCGGCGGGAGGCGACACCGACACGATGCTGGCCTACGTTCCCATCATGTTGGGGACACAAGCAGCTGAGGTGGCTGCAGAACCTACCCCCACGCTCCATCTATGACTGGGATAAGTTCTACGAGAAGTTCATCATCAACTTCCGCAGTGCACATACCTATGGCCTACCACAGAGCGCAGCTTGGCCAGGCTGCATTAGGGGAGGGGCGAGTCCCTCAAGGATTTTGTCCACCGCTTCTCTGAGCTGAGGAACCATGTGGCAGACATCGCCAACCACGCCGTTCATCAATCACTTCAAGAGTGGCCTCTGCGACTGAGAGGCTCCAGGACAAGCTAGCAAGGAAACCACCCACCAACGTGGTATCCTTGTTCGACGTCACCAACAAGTAGGCAAACGCCCAAAAGGAGACGGCGGACATCCTGAACCGCAACAAGGGCAACGACGACAGGCCCACGGCTGGGCGCGACGACGACGACGACCGGCGTGATAGGCGCCGAGGTGGCGACAGCTCAAGGCGGCCATGGGAGCGCAAACGCTACCACAACAACACGTTCTATGCCACCGACTACGACAACAAGCGTCCTCGAATCACAATCGTGGAGGTGCTGGATAAGCAGTGCCCGCCGCACCTCGAGCACCGCCACCTCAACCGCGACTGCAGGCAACTCAAGTACCTACTGAAGAAGGGTATCATGCCACGCCCGAAGAAGGGAGGCGAGGCTGCAACGACAAGAAGAAGCCTGTCCACCGCGATGACAATGAGGGCAACGGCTTCCCTCACATCGAGAACGAGGTAGCCATGCTCTTCGATGGCCACGGCTCAAGAGAAAGCAAGCTGGCAACAGAAGCTGACCGATCGGCAAGTGATGATGGCGCACGCGCTTGACCCCCACATAGTACCAGTGGTCCGAGCACCCGATCACCTTCACTCGGGCCGAACCACTAGGTGCCACTTCAACTGGCCCAGGGCGATACCCACTCGTCGTTAGCCCCATCAACAAGTCGAGCATCCTTCACAAGGCTCTGGTCGACGGAGGCAGCGGCCTCAACATCCTGTTCGAGAAAACCCTTGCCGACCTCGGACTCAGCATGGAGGACCTCGAGAACTCCGACACACCCTTCTACGGCATCATAGTGAGGGCGGGGCTCCAAACCACTCGCGGCACATCACTCTGCCCAGTCACCTTCGGCGATAAGGACAACTATCGCTCTGAATACATTCGGTTTCGAGGTGGCGAACATAGACCGCTCCTACAACACCATCCTAGGGCCGGACCAGCTACTCGCCAAATTCATGGCAGTCCAGGCACCACTCATACCTGGTGCTCATGATGCTGACGCCTAAGGGCGTCCTTTCCATCAGCGGCGACTTCAAGGTCTCCCACGAGTGCGATCAAGCCACGCTGGCGGCAGCTGAAGACCTCGAACGGGAGGCCAGCCATGAGGAGATCCGAAGTCCTCACTGGTGAACATTCAACCATCGGTGCCTAAGATGGAGCTCGGCCTGCAACAGCATCCAGCCAGCCGAGAAGACGAAGCGCATCGACTTGGGGCTGGCGGATCCCTCCAAGCAAGTCGTCATCCGTGCTAGGCCTCGAGCCAAAATAGGAAGACACTGCTCATCCTAGCTCCTGCGCACCAATTGGGACATGTTCAGCCTGGCAGCCTTCCGACATGCCCGGCGTCCCTAAGGTAGGTAGCCGAGCACAAACTGAAGCTCTTCCCAACGCAAAGCCGGTCAAGCAGAAGCTTCGTCATTTCTCCAACGATAAGAAAGAAGCAATTATGCTAAAGGTAGCACGACTCAAAGCCGCCGACTTAGAGAGGTGTTCCACCCCGAGTGGTTATCAAAGCATGTACTCGTCTTGAAAAAGAACAATAAAGAGTGGAGGATGTGCGTTGATTATACCGAGCTCAACAAACACTACCCAAAGGACCCCTCTTCGGCTTATCCTTGCATAGACCAGTTGGTGGACTCTACGGCCGGATGCAGCCTTGCTGTCCTTCCTCAACTACTACTCAGGCTACCACCAGATAGCCTTAGCACCTGATGATGAAGAGAAGACCTCCTTCATCACGCCGTACGGTGCGTACTGCTACAAGACGATGTCATTCCGCTTGAAGAATGCCGGGGCCACGTACTAGAGGATTATTCATGGCCTGCCTCAGCGAGCCAATGGGGTAGGAATGTAGAAGCTTACATTGATGACGTGGTTATCAAGTCCAAGGACCCAGGAAGATTTCATCAAGGACACCGAAGAGGATGTTCAGTAGCCTGCACAAGTACAGGTGGAAGCTAAACCCGAAAAAATGCATTTTCGGCATCCCTTCGGACAAGCTTCCTAGGATTCATTGTCAGCAACAGAGGCATTGAAGCGAACCCTAGAGAAGATAGCGGCCATTACCAATATGAAGCCGCCGACCTCCCAAAAGCAAGTGCAGAAGCTCACCGGGTGCATAGCGGCACTCAGCCGCTTCATATCACGACTCGGCGAGAGAGGACTGCCTTTCTTCAAGATACTCAAGAAGTTGGACTCTGTTCAAGTGGACGGATGACGCGCAATGGACCTTGGATGAGCTGAAAGCTATTCCTCACCACACCACTAGTCCTCACGGCCCCGGTCAGAGCCAAGGACGGGCGGCCCACTGAAGAACTATACCTATACCTGTCGTGCACTACTCACATCGTCAGCTCGGCACTCGTCGCCGAGCGAGACGATCAGGGGCACCTCTACAAAACTCAACACCCGGTGTACTTCATCAGTGAGGTGCTCAGTGAGTCAAAAGCAAGGTACCCGCAAGTACAAAAGCTGCTATACACCGTAGTGATCACCGTACGCAAGCTGAGGCATTACTTCGAGGAGCATCATGTGGTGGTCATCACATCATTCCCGATCGGAGACATCCTGCACAACAAAGAGGCCACAGGACGGATAGCGAAGTGGGCATGCGAGTTGGGTCTTTTTGACATTGATTTCAAGCCCAGAACCGTAATCAAGTTGCAAGCGCTAGTAGACTTCATCGCGGAGTAGGACAGGGCAGCAAAGTGCCAGCCAACCCCGAGTGGCCAGAACACCTGGATCATGTACTTCGATGTCTCCTTGATGCTGGAAGGTGTGGGGGCTAGAGTCCTGCTAATCTCCCTAAAAGGGGAACAACTCAAGTATGTACTGCAGCTGAAGTTCAAGCTATCCAACAATGCGGCAGAATACGAAGCCCTACTACACGGTTTGCGTATCGCCGAGTCACTAAGCATCGGCCGACTCCTATTCGGCTGACTCCCTGGTGGTGATCGAACCAGGTGAATAAAGACTGGAGCTGCTCGATAGAGAAGATTGAGCGCCTACTGCACAGAAGTCCAAAAGATGGAAAGCAAGTTTCTGGGGCTTCGAGTTTCACCACGTCTTCAGAGACAAGAACATCGCCGCCGACGCACTAGCAAGGCTGGGCTCCACGCGTGCAGAAGTACCACCAGGAATCTTCGCTCAGGTCCTGGAGAAGCCAACGGTGAAAGAGGGCGATGAGGAACTCGCCAAACCGGCTGCTCTGGCCGACCAGCCTAGTCCTCCTTATAGCAAACGACTGGCGATTGGAGATCATTGAATATATCAAGATCAAAAACCTACCAGAGCCCAGAGCCGATGGTGACAGAGTACATAGGAGAAGCAAATGCTACACCTTGATAGGGGAGCAGCTGTACAAGTGTGTAGCATCCTCCGGAGTGCTCATGAAATGCATCAGGCGAGAAGAAGGACTTGATCCTCCTGGAAGGAAACCCACTCAGGGTTCTATGGCAATCACACAAGATGGCAGAGACTGTTTAGCAAAGCGTTCAGGGCAGGTTTCTACTGGCTGACCGCAAAACAAGATGCCCAAACCATGGTTCGAATGTGTGAAGGGTGCCAGTTCTTCGCTCGCCTAGCACCATCAACCTGCCTTGGCCCTCAACAACAATATCGCTTTCCTGGCCCTTTGCATGCCTGGGGCTGGACATGATTGGCCCATTCAAAAAAGCTCTGGGAGGTTATGATCACGTCTTGGTGGCAGTCGACAAGTTCACCAAGTGGATAGAGTACAAGCTGATCAACCAGCTCACAACAAAGAAGGCAACCTAACTTCATTGAAGAGATCATCCACAGATTCGGAATTCCAATGGAAATCATAACAGATCTGGGAACCAACTTCACTGGAGGAGAATTCAAGGAGTACCATGACAAGTGCACGATCACGATCCGCTACACTTCAGTCAGCCACCCGAAGGCGAATGGGCAAGTTGAAAGGGCCAACGGCCTCATCCTCCAAGGCCTCAAGCCACAAATTTTCGACATGCTGAAGAAATACGAGGGCAAGTGACTTCAGTAGTTGCCGTACACAGTCTGGGGGCTGAGAACCTAGCCAATCAAGGCAATCGAAGGACACACCCCTTTCTTCATGGTCTACTGGGCCAGAAGCCATCATCCCGGTGGAACGTAATCCACGGAGCACCCATAGTAGAATTTGATAGCTTCACTGAAGCCGAAAAGCCGAGGCTACCGGACCTTGGATATGCTAGAGGAAGACCGCCTTGATGTAGTCCTACAAGCGGCAAAATACCAGCAGTCGCTAAAGTGGTACTACGACAAGAATGTGAAGATAAAGACGTTCAACGTCGGTGACCTGGTGCTGAAGCAAAAGAACACTACCGTGGGTCAGAGCAAGCTAAGCTCCCATGGGAAGGCCCATGCATCATATCAGAGGTACTCGGTCCCGCTACCTTCAAGCTAGAAGATGAAAACGGAGTCCAACTTGAAGAACACATGGAACTCCGACAGCTTGCGATGATTCTTTGCCTAGCCTAGAAGCGGTCTCTAGACCCAGAGGCCTAAAAGCTCACCACTAAGTCCTAAACACTCGGCAAGAGCAATATCTGAGCAACAACTGAATGTAATCCAGCCGAGTCCGAAGACTCGATGAGGCAAGCAAACGCCGACCTTGTAAAAGAGCCAGAAGAGCTCATGTACCGATGCTTCCGCAGCTGAAGCTGCGAGGAATAAAATAAGTCTACAACATCCGACTACTTCTCTTAAGAGTCTTAAGTACTCAAATGTCTAAAGATATTCTGCTACAACCCAAGTTGTAAAGTCAGGCGGGGCGCAATGACACCCGATGCCTAGGCCTTAGCGCGGCCTACATAAGAGTCCTAACCACTCGAGTCCTAAGACTCATTCTACAACTTAAGTTGTAATGAACTAACATTCCCACAACGCGCTATCTACGTCTATAAGAGTCATAAGCACCTGGGTCGCAAAACCCCAACTACAACCTAAGTTGTAATGATCACTAGATCATGTCTATTGAGAGCCAATGGACCGGCCTCATTGCTCTCCTGGTGTGATGAGTGATTTTCAACGTGCTCAAGCCCTCCAATGGACAGGAGACCCTCTGATGCACTAGAGGTTAGAAGAAGCTAGAAGGACCTCGATGGACTGAGGCAAAAGCCTTCCAATGGACCGGAGGCACAAGACTCGCCGTCGGTCGGTCCACGGGAGCTCGATACACGGAGGGGCGGTTTAGCAACTAGTGGTGTAAGCCCTATGATGGACTGCTGAGGCAACTCCGATGGACAGGAGAAGCCGGGTGCCACCATGGTGCTCCAGCCCGAGTGCATGGTGTGAAGGCGTGTCGAGAGGGCTTTGGCGGCTTCGGCTCAAAACCTGCCACCCAAGCTATCCATGCCTTGGTGACTTGGGCCATGACTCGCCAAGATAGAGAAGATGGGCCAAATCCCGCCCATGATGGAGACTTCCTAAAGTTTTTCAGGTTTCTGACTTCAAAACCGGGGGTCGATCGGCAGGATTTAGACTACTGGCCACGTGGACGTCATCCGGGAGATAGCTTGCAGACGAAGATGATAAAGACTTCATCGCGGTCATCCGTCCTCGAGAAAGTCGAGTCTTTTACAGTTTGGACCCCTACGGGAGTTTATGTAATATAGGGGTCTTAGTGTAAACTGCGTCGTTAGGCCTAGGCTATAAATACCTAAGTGGCTGGTGATTTAGGTGACTCTACCACCACAAGTAACCTTAGGCTTAACATTCCAATCAGCCAAGTGCTTAGAGAGTGAATCGGGTATTTAGACTAGGATTTGGAGTCCTCTAGGCTAGCACTTTGCATTAGTGGGAGGATGAAGGGTGGTAGGCTATGAGGAACCTCTTGTGTACTGAATTCCACATCTAATCTAAGCAAGATTCGTCCTCAATTCGTGCTCATATGTGCAGCCCCTTCCTTCCCCCATTTCTAGTTGGATTTTGGATGAAACTCAAAGGCTTTTGGTGATTTGCTTTGCCCGTGAGCTAATCCTGTTCTTTTTGCTCTTTTGGACTTGCAAGGACATGGGGAATATGTCCTATAACATCTCCATCCTATTGGATTCCCACGAGCAAGTCGTTGTTGAGTTTTTCCCTTTCTTGCCCAAAGATTGCCTTCTCACAAGATCTGAAATTCCCGCTATTCCCGTGGTCATTTTGAGTTGATCTTTTGGGAAAAGCTTTGGAATAGGGTCCAGATAGCCTGCATAAAATCTCAGTGAAGTTTGGACAAGATTTGGACAAGTTTTGGGTTTGGGAGCTGAAGAACCGCAGCCTTTATCGGACTATCCGACGTGCTCACCGGACAATCCTGGCATGGCCTACCAGGACAGTCCGGTGTTGGCCTGCTCAGTGGCAAAGCCACCGGACTATCCGGCAGTGGTCACCGGACTATCCGGTGCCACCGGACAGTCCGGTGTCTCCCACCGCACAGTCCTGACGTGCCCTATGTGCTTCCGTGTTTTTCGTGGTTTGGTTCTTCCGCTGTATTTTCGCTGTAGGACCGAGACGTGCGACTAGAAGGGGGTGAATAGGAGCACTTGAAAAACTCAAAATCACAACCCCAAACCCAGGTGCAAGAAGGCTCACAGAAACTGCGCTAGACACCGTCCACTGAACAAATACGTGTCTAGCAAGCGCAAGGTGCCGTCAACTGATCGGATACGCACCTGTGAAGAAAAGGCACGCAACTCAACGATCAAGAAGATCGCAAGTCACGGCGAGCAACGGACTAGCAAAATCCCCACTCGACACTCACCGCACCAAGATGTGACTTACGGGGATACCATAAGCAAAGAGTATGGTCAGGCAGTGGGAAACCAGAAGAATCAAATACAGCGGAAACACAGCGGAAGAATCAAATACCAGAAACACAGGGTAGCACACAGGCACGCCGGACAGTTCGGTGGGAGACACCGGACTGTTCGGTGACACCGGATAATCCAGTGCCTGCTGCCAGATAGTCCAGTAGCAAAGCCGCTGGGCAGCCTTTACTGGACTATTCGGTAGGCCGGCCGGACTGTCCGGTAGGACCGGATAGTCCGGTGAGGTGCTGGATAGTCCGATAGAGCTGCGGCTCTTGAGCTCCCAAACCCCAAACCTTGTCCAAATCTTGTCCAACCTTCATGAGATTTTGCACATGCTATTTGGACCCTATTCCAAAGCTTTTCCCAAAAGATCAACTCAAAATGACCATGGGAATAGTGGGAATTTTAGATCTCGTGAGAAGGCAATCTTTGGGCAAGAAGGGGGAAAACTCAAGAGCGACTTGCTCGCGGGAATCCAACTCGATGGAGATGTTCTAGGACATATTTCCCACATCCTTGCAAGTCCAAAAGAGCCAAAAGAACAGGATTAACTCGTAGGCAAAGCAAAACACCAAAAGCCTTTGAGTTATCTCCAAAATCCAAACTAGAGAGAAGAGGAAGAAGGGGCTGCACACATGAGCACAAATTTGGCGAGGAATCTTGCTGGATTAAGAGTGCAAATCTGATTACAAGGGGTTCCTCACAGCCTACCTCCCTTCACCCTGCCACTAATGCAAAGTACTAGCCTAGGGGGACTCCAAATCCTAGTCTAAGTACCCGGTTCTCTCGCTAAGCACTTGGCTTATTGGAATGCTAAGCAGCGTAGGTGTAAATGATGGTGGAAGAGTCACCTAAATGACCAGCCACTTAGGTATTTATAGCCTAGGCCTAACGACACAGTTTTATACTAAGACCCCTATATTACATAAACAACCATATGGGCCAAACTGAAAAGACTCGACTTTCTCGGGGACGGACGACCGCGATGGAGTCTTGATCTTCTTCAGTCTACAAGCTAACTTCCCGGATGACGTCCACGTGGCCAAGTAGTCCAAATCCTGCCGATCGACCCCCAGTTTTGAAGTCAGAACCCAGGCAAACTTTAGGAAGTCTCCGCCTAGGGCCGGATTTGGCCCATCTTCTCTATCTTGGTGAGTCATGGCCCAACTCACGAAATGCTTGGGTAGCTTGGGTGGCAGTTTTGAGCCGAAGCCAGCCAAAGCCCACTCAACTCGTCTTCGCACCACGCACTCGGGTTGGAGCACCACGGTGGCACCCGGCTTCTCTAGTCCATCAGAGTTGCCTTCGCAGTCCATCAGAGCGCTCACACCACCGCTGCCGATCCGCCCCTCTGTGTACCAAGCTCCCCGTGATCGACCGACGCCGAGTCTTTTGCCTTTATCCATCGAGGTCTTCTAGCCCAAGTCAATCTGGGTCTTCATCTTGTACCTCCAGTCCATCAGGAGGGCCTCCTAGTCCATCGGAGGACTTGAGCACGTTGACAATTCACTCATCACACCAGGAGAGCAATGAGGCCGGTCCACTGGCTCTCAATCTCCCCCTTGATGAGTGAATTGTCAACACCCTTAACCTGTAACCTAAAATAGAACAAAGACAAAAAGTGTAAAACCGAAAAGAAAGAAAAGAAGAAGTTGCTCAAGATGCTCAAAAGCCAAACACAAGCAGAGAAGGGCAAATTGAGGCAACAAAAAAAAAGGCCAAAGATCGACCCCCTAAGATAAGGGAAACCGCTCAACTGCAGTCGATCAAACTAAAGCATGACCCCTCAAGAAAGAGGCAAACCGACTCAATACAGTCATGCTAAGGCAAAGCATCGGCTCCTCCTAGAAAGAGGTAAAAGGCTCAACGCACCAATGCAAGAGCATGCAAAGCTCAAACTCCCTCTGAAATGCATCCTCACAAATGCACGATGAATGCAAAGCTCTTCCCTCAACTAACTCTCCAGAATTCTCCCTCCTTGGTCCAAGAATACTCATAAAACAACATTTCTCTCCCCAAGTCAACATCTCTCCCCCTTGTTGACAATGGACACATCAAGGGTTCATAGAATTCAACTCCCCCTGAATCAGACAACTCCCCCTCAAAGTATGCCATGAAATGTAGGAAGTGTACCATGAAGAGCTCAGCTAGGGATGAAAAGCTAGTAAATACAAGTTCTAGCATACAAAGCAAGTGAGGGGAAGGAAGCATGCAAACAAGCTCAATTGAATCTAGCTTATATAGATCAGGAGCATGTTTTTCTGGGTTGTTGAAAAGAAAGCATCACCAACATGAATAGCATCTAGCAAGATAGGCATGAACAGCAAGATGCTAGCAAGACATACAAGGTGTGCTACTCTCAACTTAAGCATATACAAGAGCCATAAGCAATTTAGAGACTGCAAATTTCAGATTTAACCACTTCAGAATCATAAGCAAGTTCTAAGCATGTGCCAGGGGTTATTTACTTGTCTTGCCACTTCTTACCAACCAATGCCAAGCCTAGGTCAGAAAACCTTCAGAAGCTTAAGACAAGGTTTTGGTCATACAGCGAAGTCCAAGTTCATTGCCAAGGTGCAAAGGCAAACAGTCTCGAACTAAGTCAGTGTGACAAGCAAATGCACCTGGATCTTTTTGATTCAGCTCAAAAGACACCACTTGTTAACATTTTCAATTCAGATATCAGATTTAAGCAAGGTGTCATAAATGCTTAGGAAACAACTGAACAAAGGCATACGACTAGCATATCCAAGCATGACTAAGATAGCATAGCATTCAACATTTCTACACATTGCTAGGTAGCCAAATCAAGTGGTGATCATGGTTTTTGATTTTCAGGAAATACAAAAGACATAGCTCACTAATGATATTAGACAGATTCAAGGAGCTTTGCCAACCATGATCAAGCAAGCCCTATACTAATCTAGCACAAGCAAAAACTAACTAGTCATACCAGAAGAGCTTTAGTGCTATTGAAGTGAAAATGCATATGATACATTGCAATTGCATGGTATGATACAAAATGTAAGAAAAAGCAAAGACAAGACAAAGAAAAGCAGAAAGAAGCAAATCAAAAACCTAATCTATAGCAAAGTTACCCCAACCTAAAAGGGGTAACAAACACCAAGCTCCCCACACAAGTGTGCAAAATCGCTAAGCTCTAAGGGCTTGGTGAAGATATCAGCCAACTGGTTCTTGGTGACTACATGGATCAAGTCTATATCTCCCTTCTCATAGTGATCTTTCAAGAAGTGAAACCTCACGTCTATATGTTTGGTTCTGTTGTGCAAGACAGGGGTTCATAGCTATAGAGATAGCAGAAGTGGAATCTACTAGCAGAGGGATTTTCTTGAAGCTCAGGTCAAAGTCACTCAAGGTGGACTTCATCCACAGTAGCTGAGAGCAGCAACTAGCAGCAGCAATGTATTCAGCTTCTGTAGTGGAAGTGGATACACTAGATTGCTTGCAGTGAGGACCAAGAGATAAGAGAAGAACCAAGGAACTGGCAGGTGCTGGAAGTAGATTTGTGCTCCAGCCGACAACCCACACAATCAGCCTCCGAATACCCTCGAAGAGTGAGAGTCGAAAGCTGAAGAGAACCAAATACCAAGCTCAGAAGTGTATTTCAGGTACCTGAAGATGCGCATCACCGCTTGATGGTGAGATGTCCTCAGCGAGGCTCGAAATCGCGCACAAAGGCAAACCGCGAACTGAATGTCTAGGCCTGGTCACCGTCAGCTACAGAAGCGAGCCGATCATCCCTCAGTACTTCCTCTGGTCCACCACTTCTCCTTCTTCATCTGCATCAAGCGTAGTCTGTGTTGATATGGGAGTAGCCATAGGCTTGCACCTTCCCATATCAAACTTGTTCAGGATGTCCTTTGTGTACTTGGCTTGATGGATGAAGGTTCCTTCAGGGCCTTGCCTGATCTGTAGCTCGAGGAAGAACTAGAGCTCACCCATGAGACTCATCCCAAACTCACTGCTCATCTGTTTAGCAAATCTAGACACCAAAGCGTGAGATGAATCACCAAAGATAATGTCCATCAACATATATCTAAACAAGTAGGGTGTCACCTCCACGACTCAACAGAAACAAGGTCTGGTCTACTGAACCCATCACAAACCCAGACTTGAGCAGGAAAGTCTTCAACCTAGCATACCAAGCTCTAGGAGCTTGCTTCAGACCATAAAGGGTTTTTCTCAACTTATACACTCGGTCTAGAAACTTGGCACTCTCAAAGCCAGGAGGTTGTTTCACATAAAACTCCTCCTCAATGTAACCGTTCAAGAAGGCTGACTTGACATCCATCTGCTGCAGTTTGAAGCCTTTAGATGCAGCAAAGGCAAGTACGATTCTAATGGCTTCTAAACGAGCTACTAGGACCAAAGGTTTCCTCATAGTCTTCCCCTTCCTTTTGATAGAAACCCTGGGCTACCAATCTCGCCTTATTCCTCACAACCATCCTATCCTCACCCTGTTTGTTCTTGAAGACCCACTTGGTTCCTATAGGGTGGCAATTTGGTGGATGTTCAACTAAATCCTAGACATGGTTTCTCTCAAAGTTCTCCAACTCCTCATGCATGGCAGTTCACCCAACTTAGATCAGATAATGCATGTGACACATCCCAGGGCTCAAATGAAGCAACAAATGCAGAGTGGGAGAAGAAGGCTAGAGAGTTAACCGAATGAGCGTGTAACGCACTGGTGAACATCTCCAATCATCCTGTGTGAACGGTGATCCCGCTGGACCTTCCGTGATGGAACAATCACGGAGGTCACCTCCCGTGCGTCCTCAGCAGGGCCACCATCTGCTTGAGCTTGTAGTCGGGGGAAGCGAGGAGGAAGCCGTAGGCAAGGGTCCTCCTTCATCTTCAAAGCTCGTAGTAGAGGGGGCAGGAGCTGCAGCTGGTGCAGTGGCTCCTGCATTACTAACATCTACTCCACCTACGGTCATCCTCAAAGATAGGGAGAACCTTCTTCATCATCACCTGAAAGTTCATATGCAGGGGTTGTGCAAGGCAATCAAAGGAAACCTCACAGGTCTCAGCTACTTGTCTGGTATCTAGGATCCACACTCTATATGCTGCTTGAGCTAGAGGCATACCCAAGAAAAATACCATCCAAGCAGCGAGATTCCAACTTATCTAAATGCCGCCCTTTGTTGAGCACAAAGCATCTGCAGCCAAACGCTCGTAGGTGCTTGACGCTAGGCTGCCTTCTAAACCGCAGCTCGTACGAGGTCTTCCGTAAGAAAGCTCGTAGGAAGATATGGTTGGCAATGTAACAAGCTGTATTCACTGCCTCAGCCCAAAAGCGCCTCGGAGTCCTATGCTCATCGAGCATCGTCCGTAGCCATCTCAACAAGTGTGTGGTTCTTGCGTTCCACAACACCGTTTCTGCGGTGGGGTATAAGGAAAAGAGAACTGGTGTTCAAGACCTAGGTCATGACAAAAGGTTTCGAACCTGAGAGTTTCTGAATTCTCTGCCATTGTCAGCTACGGATAGCCCTCATGGCCTTATGACTCTCAGTTTCTCAACCTCAAGACCAGATCCCGAACAAAACCGAAAGCCTCATCTTTGAACTCCATGAAGAACACCCACGAGAAGTGAGAAAAGTCATCCACTATAACAAGCACATACCACTTCCCACTACCGACTGTACTCGAGCAGGACCTACAGTGTCCATATGAAGCAGCTCACCCAGGTAAAGAGGTCATCACCTGACTGACAGGTGCATGAGAAGCGGCAACCATCTTACCATGACGACAAGAGGTGGCATACTAATTCCTTTTCTGCTTTCAAATTGGGCAATCCTCGGATTATACCCATCGAGCTCAACTTGACTAGCAGATCAAAACTCAAATGGCCTAGTCTCCTATGCCACTTCCAAATATTAGCAGAAGGATTAGCAACCAAACACCGAGGAGGGCCACAAATAGATGCAAGGTGAACCTAAAAAACCTCTCCATAAGGCAAAATCCGACAAACAAGGTTTCCCTTAGCATCAAGCACACAAGAAAACCCCCCCTTAAAATGAACTTCCAACCCTTCCTTGAGATGTTGCGAAACCAAAACCAAATTGAACCCCTAAATTCCTCACCAAAGCAACTTCTCTCAGGGAAAGCTTGCCAGAAAGAGCAACAGAACCAACACCCAACACTTTACCTTGAAGATTGTCCCCGAATGTGATGTACTCCTTGGTGCTCATGGGGTTGAGGCTGGAGAACCATCTGCGGTGCCCTGTCATGTGCCTAGAGCAGCCGGAGTCCATGATCCATTATATCCTCCAAGCCTCGATCCTAGCAAAATCAAGGAAAGCGAGAGTGAGCAAATTGTTCCGACACTTGGGTTAGTAAAACTACTGAACTAGTGCCGAAGCCATCTGCTCAAAAATGGGGTAAGCACAAGTCAAAGTAATCATAACGACGATCATGGGTAACCACGTCCTCCGAAAGCATGGTCTCTCAAACCCTCTATCTCTAAAGCCTTGGTCATGAGGTCCATAGCCGCGCTGAAAGCGACTTAGGAGCTTCGACCGGCAAAGCGTCTCTTCACCACCAGGATCACGGGCTAGAAAACCGCCTCCTCTCTAACCAGCAAAGCGGTCTCTCATCTCACGCGACGAGGGGGATCTTGCCTACCACCCTGGTAGAACTGATCCTGGTTACCCCCGAGCTCTCTCCTGCCTCTCAACCCACTTCCTCCTAAAGCAAAACTCCTCCAAGTGACCATTCCACTGTCAAAACTCATAGTGGTAGATAGTTCTCTTGGGCATAGGTTGGGGCTGTGTCTTGGGCTTCTGGTGCTGGTGGCTGTGTGGGCTACTGGGCTTTTTCATTTCTCCTAGGAGGTGTGAGGATCTCAGTGACAATCCTGTCCAGCTAAGCCTCAGAGGGCTTGGGTGTCCAGTACTGCTTCTTTGGGGCAGCCTTGGGAGGCTCATGGAAAACCCCATGAACAGTAGCATTAGGCTGGGGAGAGGTAGTCTTAAGCTTGATTAGGGCACTCTTCTCACCTGAGGTACTACACTCTCCTAACCCAAGTCCACCCTTGTCACCCTTAGCCTATTTGGTGCTCTCAATTATCATCTTCAGCTGGGGTTGCCTCGCATACACCCTAACTCAGCACCTATCTCAACCTACAGTTGTCCTCTTCAAGAATCAACTTCTCCTTTCTCAAATCCTCCAGAACTACAGTCTGGGCAGCACAAGTGTTACAATCTAGAGAGGGAAACGAGGTAGAAGACTTCTCTAATTTCTTAATGGTGGTGTCTCTATCCACCAACTGCATTCTCAAAGTGAGACAGTTCTCACAAGTGTCAGGAGGTGCTGAAAGCACGTCAAAGTCATCTCTCAACTGCTCTAGCTCACTCCTCAAAGTAGGACAGACCATGCACGCACCCAAAAGCGTAGGTCTAGCTCTAAGCTCCTCCTAGCTCCTTGAGCTACCCCTCACATCTTCACCTTCAGCTCAGCTATATCAACAGCTAGGTGGGGGCACATCTCGCACTCAAGCTCGTGACTCACTACAAGCTCATCCAGCTTAGACTGGAGCTTGCCCAACTCATTCTTCAACCTTATCCATCTCCTCTACCTGACGAGCATACATTTCTCTTCTGCACACAAAGGTCACTCATCATGGACTCGCAGGTAGGGAACTCAAACTCACTAGGCTAGGCTGGTACACTCTTCACCTATCAATCTCAGCCAAAGCATCATGCAAGCTTGGCTTTCTGCTTCTGCAGCTTCTTGGCTGCCTTCACCAACTAACTTATTTTAGGGCTTTCAACTCACAACTATTCACCTCCAACATCTCAAGAATCTCAGCTTGTTCAGGAGTTACCTCACCATCGGAAGGAAGAGTCATTGTTTCCCTTATCGTCCTTGTCCTCCAGCGCCATGGAGTAGAACTGATCTCCGATGCTTGCGCCTAGACTTGGTGGAGATGAAGCAGAGTCCTAGCTGGACTACCTTAATCCCTCCTCTTGTCCCGCTTGGTGACAATCTCCTCATCGCTTGAGCTTGACGAGGACGAGGAAGAGGAAGATGATCCGCTATAGATGCCACCACCCGATTCCGGTTGTCCTTCTGGTAGCTCTTGAAAGCCTTCCTGAAGTTCTTGATCTTGCCGAAGCGGTGCTTGGTGTGGTCACGCTTGCTGGAGTGGTACTTGTTGGAGTCGCGGGAGTAGCTCTTGCCCTTATTGTAGTAGTCGTTCTGTTTGTTCGGGCACTCGGTGATGAAGTGGTCGACCTCTCCGCACTCGAAGCACTTGGGCCTCTCGCTCCTCTTCTTACTCATCCGGTTGTCATAGGCACTCTAAAAGTGACTAGACACTAGACAAAGCTCATCATCCCCAAGTGATGCCAACTGCTCCTCTGTAACAGACATAAGAGCAGAAAACGAGAAGTTGTGAAGCTGGGGGTTAGCAGTGGCCTCACTAGAGGGAGAAGCCAAGGCCTGGCTCTTGGAGCCAGTACAAGTGAGAGGTTCTCTCAACTTGTAATCCACTTCTGTGGCCTTGAGCTTGCCTGTAAAGAGTCTCCACTCCAATCGTGTCATAGGCCTCAGACTCGATGATCGAGTTAACCTTGAGCTCCCATATTTTTCTGTCCAACAGCATATAGCAACTTGACAGCCTGCTAATGGTCGGCATATGGGATCCTCTCAGGGCTGGAGTTGACTGTGCAACTAGTTGATGATCGATTGAAAAGGACCAAACAAGTCATCGATGGGACTCACCAGGCTTCTGGACGAAATTCTCATAGTCGCGCCTTGTAAGTCTCAATGAGACGCCCCTTGATCGTAGCTGTGCCCTCATGGTGTGCACTGAGTAGGGACCAGATCTGATAGGCAGTGTCCAAGTGACTCACTTTCTCATAGTCAACCAGGACCAAGTCCTAAGAAAAGAAAGTTCCACAGCCTTGGCATTCGCCTCATGCTGAGCCACTATATCGGGGGTAGTACGCCTAGCCACTGGAAGCACCACAAAGTTCACACTCTGAGTAGCATCCCACATGTCCTAGGCCCTGTCTAAGCAAGAAAGCTTTCATCATACCCTTCCAGTGGGAGTAGCCATCGGAACCAAGGACCGGAATCTTCCAAGAGTAAGTCATAGTCGCTACTGGTCTCTCACCGGTAAAGGTATAAGGAGACCTAACTGGCTCTGATACCACTTATAGGACCGAGACGTGCGACTAGAGGGGGGGGGGTGAATAGGAGCACTTGAAAAACTCAAAATCAGCAACCCTAAACCCAGTGCAAGAAGGCTCACAGAAACTGCGGTAGACACCATCCACTGAACAGATACGTGTCTAGCAAGCGCAAGGTGCCGTCCACTGATCGGATACGCACCTACGAAGAAAAGCCACGCAACTCAACGATCAAGACGATCGCAAGTCATGGCGAGCAACGGACTAGCAAAATCCCCACCTTGACACTCACCGCACTGAGATGTGACATACGGGGATATCGTAAGCAAAGAGTATGGTCAGGCAGTGTGAAACCAAGCAGAGCCGAAGCAAAAACACAGCGGAAAAATCAAATACCACAAACACAGGGCAGCACACAGGCACGCCGGACTTGTTCGGTGGGAGACACCGGACTGTCCGGTGCACACCAGATAGTCTGGTGCCTGCTGTCGGATAGTCCGGTGGCAAAGCCGCCGGGCAGCCATTACCGAACTTATCCGGTAGGCCACGCCGGACTATCCAGTTAGGACCAGATAGTCCGATGAGGTGACGGATAGTCCAATAGAGCTGCGGCTCTTGAGCTTCCAAACCCCAAACCTTGTCCAACCTTCACGAGATTTTACACTAGGCTATCTGGACCCTATTCCAAAGCTTTTCCCAAAAGATGAACTCAAAATGACCATGGGAATAGCGGGAATCTCAGATCTCGTGAGAAGGCAATCTTTGGGCAAGAAGGGGGAAAACTCAAGAGCGACTTGTTCGCAGGGAATCCAACTGGATGGAGATGTTCTAGGACATATTTCCCACATCCTTGCAAGTCCAAAAGAGCCAAAAGAACAGGATTAAGTTTTAGGTAAAGCAAAACACGAAAAGGCCTTTGAGTTATCTCAAAAATCCAAACTAGAGAGAAGGGGAAGAAGGGGCTGCACACATGAGCACGAATTTGGCAGTGAATCTTGCTAGGATTAAGAGTGCAAATCTGATTACAAGGGGTTCCTCACAGCCTACCTCCCTTCATCCTCTCACTAATGCAAAGTACTAGCCTAGGGGGGACTCCAAATCCTAGTCTAAGTACCCGGTTCTCTCGCTAAGCACTTGGCTGATTGGAATGCTATGCCTAGGTGTAAATGATGGTGGAAGAGTCACCTAAATGACCAGCCACTTAGGTATTTATAGCCTAGGCCGTAACGATACAGTTTTACACTAAGACCCCATATATTACATAAACGCTCGTATGGGCCAACCTGAAAAGACTCGACTTTCTCGGGGACAGGACGACCGTGATGGAGTCTTGATCTTCTTCGTCTGCAAGCTAACTCCCAGATGACGTCCACGTGGCCAGTAGTCCAAATCCACTGATCGACCCCCAGTTTTGAAGTCAGAAACCGGCAAACTTTAGGAAGTCTCCGCCTGGGCTAGATTTGGCCCATCTTCTCTATCTTGGTGAGTCATGGCCCAACTCACCGAGACTTGGGTAGCTTGGGTGGCGGTTTTGAGCCGAAGTCGCCAAAGCCCACTCAACACATCTTCGCGCCAGGCACTCGGGTTGGAGCACCACGGTGGCACCCGGCACCTCCAATCCATCGAAGTTGCCTCGCAGTCCATCGGAGGGCTTAAACCACCACTGCCGAACCGCCCCTCCGTGTACCGAGCTCCCATGACTGACTGACACTGAGTCTTTTGCCTCTGTCCATCGAGGTCTTCTGCCCGAGTCCATCCGGATCTTCATCTTCTACCTCCTGTCCATCGGAGGACTTGAGCACATTGACAATCACTCATCACACCAGGAGAGCAATGAGGCCGGTCCATTGGCTCTCATTCGCTTCGGCTTTGCTTTTCCGACTGCCTGACCACACTCTTTGGTTGCTAAGTTCATTGCTCGCCGTGACTTGCGATCTTCATGGTCGTTGAGTTACGTGGCTCTTTTTCGCAGGTGCGTATCCGATCAGTGGACGGCACCTTGCGCTTGCTAGACACATATCTGTTCAGTGAACGGTGTCTAGCGTGGTTCCTGTGAGCATTTCGCACCAAGCTTGGGGGTCGTGATTTTGAGTTTTAAGTGCTCCTATTCACCCCCTCTAGTCGCACGTCTTGGTCCTACAAGTGGTATCAAGCCGGTTAGGTTTCTCCATACCTTTACCGGTGAGAGACTAGTAGCGACTATGGCTCACTCTGGGAAGATTCCTGTCTTTGGTTCCGATGGCTACTCCTACTGGAAGGGTAGGATGAAGGCTTTCTTACTTAGCCAGGGCCAAGACATATGGGATATTTCCCAGAGCGTGAACTTTGTGGTGCTTGCAGTTGCTCAGCATACTACCCATGTTAGTGTGGCTCAGCATGAGGCGAATGCCAAAGCTCTTAACTTTCTCTTCTCAGGACTTGGTCCGATTGATTATGAGAAAGTGAGTCACCTTGAGACTGCCCATTCAGATTTGGTCCTTGCTTAGTGCACACCATGAGGGCTACTGCTACGATCAAGGGTCATCTCGTTGAGACTTAGCAGACGCGAATATGAGAATTTCAGTCCAGAAGCCTGGTGAGTCCATCGATGACATTTTTGGTCGATTTCAATCGGTCATCAACAAGTTGCGAGTCAACTCTAGCCCTGAGAGGATCCCATACACTGACCATCAGCAGGCTATCAAATTGCTATATGCGTTGGATAGGAAAATATGGGAGATCAAGGCTAACTCGATCATCGAGTCTGAGGCCTATGACACGATTGGAGTGGAGGCTCTTTACTAGCAAGCTCAAGGCCACAGAATTGGATTACAAGTTGAGAGATTCTCTCACTTTTACTGGCTCCAAGAGCCTGGCCTTGTCTTCTTCCTCCAGTGAGGCCGCTACTAACTCCTAGCTTCACAACTTCTCATTTTCTGCTCTTACGTCTGTTACAGAGGAGCAGTTGGAGTCACTTGGGGATGATGAGCTTTGCTTGGTGTCTAGTCACTTTCAGCGCGCCTATGACAACCAGATGAGCAAGAAGAGGGGGCGAGATGCCCCTTGATGGACTGGAGGTAGGAGATGAAGACCCAAATGGACTCGGGTAGAAGACCTCGATGGACAGAGGCAAAAGACTCAGCGTCTGTCGGTCATGGGAGCTCGGTACAAGGAGGGGCAGTTCAGCAGCGGTGGTGTAAGCCCTCCGATGGACTGTGAGGCAACTCCAATGGACTAGAGAAGCTGGGTGCCACCGTGGTGCTCCAACCCGAGTGCGTGCTGCGAAGACATGTCGAGGGGGCTTTGGCGGCTTCAGCTCAAAACCGCCACCCAAGCTACCCAAGCCTTGGTGAGTTGGGTGACGACTCGCCAAGATAGAGAAGATGGGCCAAATTTGGCCCAGCTGGGGACTTCCTAAAGTTTGCCGGTTTTTGACTTCAAAACTGGGGGTCGATCGGCGGATTTGGACTACTGGCCACGTGGATGTCATCCGGGAGATTGCATGCAATAGAAGAAGATGAAGACTCCATCGCAGGTCGTCCGTCCCAGAGAAAGTCGAGTCTTTTTAGTTTGGCCCATACGGGCGTTTATGTAATATAGGGGTCTTAGTGTAAAACTGCGTCGTTAGGCCTAGGCTATAAATACCTAAGTGGCTAATCATTTAGGTGACTCTTCCACCACCATTTACACCTAGGCTTAGCATTCCAATCAGCCAAGTGCTTAGCGAGAGAACCAGGTACTTAGAGTAGGATTTGGAGTCCCCCTAAGCTAGTACTTTGCATTAGTGGGAGGATGAAGGGAGGTAAGCTGTGAGGAACACCTTGTTATCTGATTTGAACTTCTAATCGAGCAAGATTCCTCGTCAAATTCGTGCTCATGTGTGCAGCCCCTTCTTCTCCTTCTCTCTAGTTTGGATTTTGGAGAAAACTCAAAGGCTTTTGGTGATTTGCTTTGCCCCCGAGTTAATCCTATTCTTTTGGCTCTTTTGGACTTGCAAGGATGTAGGAAATATGTCCTAGAACATCTCCATCCTGTTGGATTTCCACGAGCAAGGTGACTCTTGAGTTTTCCCCTTTCTTGCCCAAAGATTGCCTTCTCACGAGATCTGAAATTCCCGCTATTCCCGTGGTCATTTTGAGTTGATCTTTTGGGAAAAGCTTTGGAATAGGGTCCAGATAGCCTGTGTAAAATCTCATGAAGTTTGGACAAGATTTGGAAAAGTTTTGGGTTTGGGAACTCAAGAGCCGCAGCTCTATCGGACTATCCGGTCCTACCGGACAGTCCGGCGTGGCCTACCGGATAGTCCGGTAAAGGCTGCCCGACGGCTCTGCCACCGGACTATCCGACAGTGGTCACCGGACTTCCGGTGCCACCGGACAGTCTGATGTCTCCCACCGGACAGTCCGGCTAGCCTAGGTGCTGCCCCGAATGTCTTGGCCATCCAACGGCTTGATCTTGCTTCCCCACTTCGGTTGGTGGTTGAGACGGTTGATGCACGTGTAAAATGAGAACCTTGCATGAGGTCGGGCGACCACGTGTCTTGCTTTGATTTGTTGCATGGCTCTTCTCCTGGATTAGTGATGTCATCAATCCGTGGTTTGGTGGTCCTTCGGCCCTTAGATACATTGGATGCTTGGTTCAACATGGTTGGATCCTCATTGTATTGTGTCTTCTTTGTGTGCAGGATCAGTTACTTGGCATTTGGGCTTCTGAGAGATGGTCAGGGAGACCGTGCCAGGTGGTAGGGGCGACCCAGCCATAGGGTCAGCCGACCTTGTCCTGGTCGGGCGACCCTAGCACAGGTCGGGACCCTAGCATAGGTCGGGCGACCCTACCACTAGTCGGCAGACCCAGCCCTTTCGCTATGGGTGCTCAACTTTGGTCCTTGACATATTTTCAACTGTTTTATGTGCATTTTTGGTACCTGCATCCAAATATTCATACAAAACTAGTGGAACTCATTAGTAGTAGGGCTTAGTCCATATTATTCACATGCTTTGCTTCATTTGGTACATAATTAACGGTAGGTATCAGTGAGATTACGACCATCAAGACCCCCAAGCTTAAACTTTTGCTTGTCCTCGAGCAAAGCTAAGATGTGGATCAGGAGTTGCTGCAATATCGAAGATGAAGAAAAATTCTTATACATGACTCAATACTCAAGCTTTTGTTCTAAGCAGTGAAATAATTGAAGTTCACCTTGTGTAGTACCTGTGGTGCATCTTTTTGCTTACCTCGCCTTGGGCGGTTGACAGACGGAATGACTTTAGTGCAAGAGTACTTCTGACTTGCCCTTTTTGGATGTCCTTCTCAGGTGTTTTCTAAATTTTCAAAACAAAAGTAGCTTCCCCAAGGTATTCTCGATCACTCAAAGGTGTTTCCTTACCAAGAGCCATGAGTTGGCCAACACTTTCCTAAGCCTTTGTGGAGCTTTAGGTCGGGTGAATGTGGCACACTTAGGATGTTTATTTTGCTAATCCAAATATTGGACCAAAGAGTGTACTCTATCACTTCTTATATTTGATTGCTGGAGTATGAGTAGCAGCACTTGGATGTCTCCTTCTCTTGATTTTTTCATCCCTTGTAGCCTTTTATGAATTTGGAGGGGATATGTAACCTTTATTTATTTTTGCCATGCTTGAACTTGCATGCCTTTCGTTTTGCTGTGCTTTTGCACGCATTTTTTTCTTTATTTTTGCCATGCTTTTGCATGCTTTTCCTTATGGCTCGATACCCTTACTCCTTTGGATTTGAAGGCTATGGGATTATGAGGAGTATTTGGAGACTTTTTGGTGGATGCAAAGTCCAGAATGGATCGCTTGCATTTAGGCTTTTGTACTCCAGCTATCAACATAAGGTGATATTTCCACTCAAAGAGACACAAAATTTGACAAAGCTCAAAACATCTCTAAGTAGCTCTTTGTAGCTGTTTCAATTACTTGAAATACTTTTGTCTCTAGTAGATGATTATGACTGAGGGGAGCTATGTTTTGTCATTTTAAACATAAAACCTAAGATGTTCACCCTATTAGGAGCATGAAAGAATTATCCCACATTTAAGTCATATCATAATCTCGCAACAACTTAGGATTGTTATCACAAATGGCATCCACAAGGTAGAACTTTGGGTTTGCTTCTTTTATTCACAACTCAAAACTAAGCTAAGCATAAGTCACATGCAAGAATTAAATCATTCACTTGATAGAGCAACTATTCATCATTTCCAAAATGAAGCTTAGCAAGTGAAATTATCATTAATGCATGGGAGTTTTTTTTAAAGATAAAGTAAAGCATAAATTCTAAAATGAAACAAACTAAATTAAACAACTTATTACTAGTGATCTCTCTCATGGCGAGATGCATGGATGCTGCGGTGAGCAAAGGGACAATTGTACATACCCAGGTGTCGATTTGGGTTTCCCCCCAAGCTTCAACGAAGCTACTAGGGATAATACTCGTAGTACTGAAAGAATCGCTGGGACTCGTCGAAGGTGTGCTGGGCTTTCGTTTCTATTTCCAGGAGGCAGTTGTGTTGCTCATTCTGAGTTGCTGGATAACCTGAGTGCGCTCATCATCCTGGTTGAGTTGTCGGGCCATCCCGGCTGTGCGTTGATCCTGAATGGTCAGGGACCCAAAGATGGCGCCTAAAGGGTCCTCGGGGAAACGTGCCGATGCTGATGGTCCTGCCTCGTACAATCCTGGCCCATATCCATAGTAGGTTCCTCCTCCACTAGGCTGCTGAGAGTGCGCAACACTAGGATCATATCCCTATGACGTGTGTGCAGATCCTTCTCGGGTTTGCCAAGAGTGGTCCTCTCCCTGGGTTTGCCAGGATGTGCCGGTATGAAACCATGTAAGTCCTGTCCCGACGGCTTGTGCCTCTTCTGCTTGCTTTTGCATGCGTTCCTATGCAGTTCTCCTCTATGCCCTAGTCATGACTCCTACAACGCTGTGTCGAGGCTCCTCTAATGCGATAGAGGGTCCTTCTAATGGCATACAAATAGTGTCTACAGAGTAGAGTTTGAAGTGTGGTGCAGGCAGGGGTACTTCAAAGTCGTACCCCTTGTAAATCATGCCATAGGTCTCCGTGCTAGGGTCCTTGCGCAAGAAGTGCCCACAGATAAAATGGCTCTCTGTAACTAGGTTCGGTGTGTCTGGGGGTAAGAATACCACCTGGGCATTTTCTAATACCCCTAACTCAGATGCAATCCTTGTCACAAAGGACGTGATCGTTATGGAGTTTTCATCCCAAGCTAGTTTCATCCAATGTTGGAGCATGCTCATAATTGGTGCATACTTCTGCTTGCGCCACATGGCATAGAGGATTTTTAGGTCCTCTATGGTCACACAGCGTGTGTCTCATGGGGGAGGACTATCATGGTAATCCAACGGGCCATGAAGCGCATGGTAGGGTGTTTGATGTGTGTGATGCTCTTTTCCCCCTTATAGTCAGGTCTAGCTAAATCTCTCCAGAACTCTTGTGAATCAAAACCTGCGGGTTCGGCTGCTAATGAGCAGCGTGGTGAGAACCCGAGAGCATTTCTGATCTGACGAAGTGTTAGTTCATGCTCAGTGTTAAAAAGTCTAAAGTGAACAGTCGTGTTGGACTTTAGTGTGACTACTCGGAGGGTCATTTGAAACTCTGTGGTGAGGAGCACTATGCCTCCCTCACAGATGTCTACAAACTCTTTCCAGCCTACTGTACTAAAAATTTCATCGAATTCATCGGGCATACCTGTGCTTGTCATGAGCATTTCATCAAAGCACTTGGTGAGGCCGATGGGCTTTGTGTGGAGTCGCCTCAGCAGCTCGGCTTCAATTTTATTTCGTATCTCGATGTGGGAGTCCAGCAGCAGTACCGGCCTAATATTTGATGATGTTGTTTCTTCCTCTAGCGGTCCGGCACTTGAGGAGCCCCTATCGGACACTGTCTGGGAGTGCTATCCCTGTGAGCCAGAGGACGGGAACCGGATGTGCTGTCCCGCCTTGCTGATCGCGCTCCTAGCCCTCTTGAGTGCGCGCTTCATCCTACACAAAATGGACACAAGAACAACTACAAAATGATAGAATAATATTAACGTTAGTTGTTAGTCGTTCTTGTGGGGCGTGACACCACCACAACCTATTCTTGTGCTTGCAAATGGAGAGAGGGATATTTAGGAGCTGAATTTTATTTGGCTAACATGATTTTATTTGGAACTTATTTTAACTAAGCACTAGGGCTTAATTAAACACTAAGCAAGAGAGTTTTGAGGGGGAGAAGTGTGTTGCTGCCTGGTGCATCGAGCAAGGAGGCTGAGGGTGCCTTTTATAGGCGAGAGGCAGAAGGGGAGCTGGTCGGCCAACCTTGGCCATGGTCGGCCGGCCATGATGGCCTGCTCGGTGCTGGTGCTCGCACTTGGTCTCGTGAGAAAGGGATTGAGAGAGGGTGCTCTGTCTTGCACATGCCAAAAGGAGACAGGAGGAGGGTCGGGCGGCCTCATGATGGGGTCAGCTAGCCACTTGAGCATGCTGGGTAGCACTTTGGGCAGGAGAGCTGGCGGTCGGGCAGCCTCAAGATCATAGGTTGCTGCCTGCTGCACCTTTGTTGGTGAGAAAGGAAAGTGAAAGTGAAAGAAGAGGGGTGCAGGGAGGCTGGTCGGCCGACCATAAACTTTTTTTTCGTTCTGTGTTAGAGGATAAAAGAAAAGAAAAGAAAGACAAGAAAAAGGAGAAAAGGAAAGAGGAAAGGAAACAAAAGAATGGAAAACAGAGGGGGAGGCATGGTTGGCCGGCCATAATGGGCGGTCGGCTGACCACCTTATACATACTCACCTTTTTTTTGAAAAGAGGGGGAAGAAAGAGTGAAAGTAAAAGAGAAGGAGAAATAGAAAGAAAAAGGAAAAGAAATAAATAAAGAAAAAAAAAGAGAAAGGGAAAAGGGGGAAGGGCCGGTCGGCCGGCCATGATGGTGGTCGGCCAGCCTCCCCTCCTATTTGTTTTTTGTTTTCTTTGAAAAAGGGAAGAAATAAAAAAGAAAGTGAAAGAAAAAGGGAAAGAAGAAGAGAAAAGAAACGAAAAGAGAAAAGGAAAGGGAGAAAGAAGAGAAGGAGGAGGGCTGAGGTGGTCGGGCGACCACTAGAGGTGGTCGGTCAGACCTGATACCCGGTCGGCCGGCCTTGATGATGGTTGGCCGGCCTCCTCTTTTTTTTCTTAAAAAAATTTGCATAGTTGAAATGAATACATGAGAATTTAAATAAATGTAGGGCAGAAAAATAAATATGCAGTGGAGTGTTGGAAATTCAAAATTAGCGGAAAGAAATAAACATGCCGTCGAAAGATAATGCTAATTTACCTTTTGGCGAGGGCGAACCACTTACCATCCTTTGGGATGTCGCATGGACGAACGTTTTGGATGGCCAGCAGTACTTTTGCGAGCCATTTTGGATTTGATGTTGCCAACACTTTGGCACGCTTGTCTTCAACATGCCCCAGAACATTTATCTTGGTTGCGTCATGGGTATGTTGATCTTTACTGTGCCCTTGAGTGATTGGTGTTGTTGATTCATGGGCGCCGACCTTCTGCACAGGAGCTTTGCCTCTTGCTTCCTGGGTTTTGGGGCTAGCCTTGGTTGCTTTTGCGTTCTTCCGTCCCTGTTGTTCTTGTTGTCGGATGGCAGCCTCGTTGGCTAACTCCGTTGCATGAATGCTACGAGACTGTCCATCTCTTTTCCAGAGGCGTCAATGACTGGTGGCTTCAGCACATATTTCTGGCACTTAAATATCTTCACTTGGCTGCATTGCTCCACCTTTGGCTTGAAAGAGAATGTCTCCCTCATTCCATTAATGCTGAGGTGGACTACTCTAGCTCCAACATCAATATTTGCCTTTACAGTGCTTAGGAAAGGTCACCCAAGGGTGAGCAGCGTCTTTGTGTGATTTCCATATCCAACACCACGAGGTCCACTGGGATGAGGAAATTCCGGATTTTCACTGGAACATCCTCGACGATCCCCGCGGGGTGACGTATGGATTGGTCTGCTAACTGTAGGCACATGGTGGTGGGAGTGAGTGCGGCGTGGTTGAGTTTGTTGAAGATGACTTTTGGCATAACACTGATGCTTGCTCCGAGGTCACATAAGGCTTGATCGAAGATCTGGTTCCCGATTGAGCATGGAATGGTAGGACTTCCAGGGTCCTTTTTCTTCTGTGGAGGCTGATTGAGTGTAGCAGCACTACACTCTTCTGTCATATGGACAATTTCCACTGATGGCAAGGGCTTTTTCTTGTTGTGTATGTGTTTTAAGTACTTGGCATACGTTGGTACCTGCATAGCATCTAGCAAGGGTATGTTGATGTTGACGTCAGTTAAGCATGGCAAACATTATACTGCAAGCGACAGTATCGTATGTAGCTTTTTCCCAGGATGAGTATCATGGGTTTTGTCAATCCGGGAAGCCGACTAATTAAGAGCTAATTAACAAGAGTTTAATGGAAACTAGGGATAAAAGGGTATTCTAATCTAACTCTAAACCAGTCCTTAATCTAAACCAATCATTAGCCTAAACTAGATAAAGTCATATATATAAAATAGACAATTAGAATAGAATTTGAGAACTAATTAAAGGGTATTAATTAGATTCTAATCAAGTTCTAATTGGATCCAAAACATACATGATATGGGGCGCCACAACAAGATTAGAGCAGCGAGATAACTAGTAGCTCAAGGTAGACAAGCTTGTTCAAGCATATTCATCATAGCATAATTAAATCAAGATTAACTAATCTAATCCCCTAGATCGAGTTTAACCTTTCCCTAGGCTCTACTGCCACTAGTAACCAGGTAATCGACGAGAAACTCTCAATTGGCATACATAATTAGAGAACGCGCTTCTAATTACGTGACATAGTCTAATAGCATAATTAGAGCAACTAGAACCTCTAATCACCATGATTACAATAACTAGAAACACAACCATATCATTAGTAAACTAGATTAGAGATCAAGAACGCTAGATGAATAACACCCTTAAAGACATGATCTAATTAACAAGCATCTAGACCTAAAGTTAATTAGAGCTAGAACAAGCATAACTAGAACAAGAACATGATAATTAGACAAGAACAATGCTTCATTAATAAATTGTATCAAGTATACAGCTATGATCATACTTTCCCTTGATGATACAATTAGACCTCTGGAGCTAGGTAATTAGAGCACCGTGCAAGGCCTCTAATCACCTCCAGGAACTGGAAGAACTCTAATCCTAGACTAGAAACTCGACCCTCTACTCTCCTCTAGTTGTGGTCCCTCTTGTCATCGTCTTCACGCCTTGATAATGAATTGGATGCTCGACTTTGGGGCCTATGCCATCTATTTATACCCTGGAGAAGTCATGGGAAAAAGGAAATCTCCAACCGACCTATAGAGACCTGGGGTCGGCCGACTTGGGGGGTCAGGGTCGACTGACCCGGACTCCTCCTCTACTCGGTTCTTTCCATCTTTTGCAGGGACATTGCTTGATGCTTAAGAAATCCTTGTATGAGGGTTCTCGGACTCTTGAGGTTCTGGAATCTTCGGTATTCTCCGAAAGTTGACGAAGTCTTCTAGTTTTGGATATAATTGAAGTATTTTTCCCGTATATTCTTCCATAAACTCGTAGGACTTGATGTCTTCAAGAAGTTTCTGATTAGAAAGCCTTGATTAACACAGAGGAAGGCATGAATCAACCAAGCCTTTCTTGATCATCATCTTCATAGAATGCCATCTTTAGAGGTGTTCTCTTACTCGACGTAGATTGTGGTGAATTTCGTGAAAAATTGGTCAAAAATCTGTAAAAATCACATATAGCATATTTCCAAGACAATATTGCAAAATCCACAATAATTGGTGATAATTGTTAGTAAAAGATATAGTTGACACATAAAATCAGTGAAAAACCACATAAAATGATACAAAATATTAGTTCAAATATCGCGTCATTTGTTGATATATAACTTCTTAATGACTTCAACAAACTTACTATATTGTTTGTCAGCAGTAACCTTCTTGTTTCGCTGAGGGAAAGGTAGCACCGTGGTGTCATATAATTCGTGTGGAGGTGCTTTCGGTGATGCCTTATCCCTTGCTACTTCAGGTCTGGTCTCATGATCATCCTTCTCCTCTATGTCGGTGGTCTTCTCCTATTCTTCACCTGCATCGTGAGTGCATGGTGCACCACTAGGATGTGGATGGTCCTGAGTGGACTTACCACCCCTAGTGGTGACTGCATTGATATGCTCTTTGGGGGGAGGTTCCGGTTGTCCTGGAAGCATACACGCATTAGCATTAGGTAAAGAGGCAGCTAATTGAGCTATTTGTGTTTCTAGCATCTTATTAAAGCTCAATTGATTTTTCATAGCACTATTAAGAGTCTCCATTTGGAGAGAAATAGACTCAAAGAGCCTATCATTAGCATGAGATTTCTTACTAATGCTATCATTCACAACTTTTTGATCAAACGAGCTAAGCTTATTAAACTGCTGTGAATTGCCTGAGGAGTTACCTTGTCCGGAGAATGGAATGTACGGTCATGAATTCTAGCCTGGTTGAGGACGATTCCTATTATTGAAGTTGCTAGAATTTCCAATGAAGTTTGCATCTTTCTGTCGAGTTTCGGGGCAGCTGTTCCCCGAATGCCCCGTATTCCCGCAGACTTCGCAAGTCATGTGAGCGTCGAGGGCCTGGATTGAAGCTATCTTAGGATTGTCGTTTAGCTTCTTTAAAAGCTAGTCCATCTTGGCGGCTAGCCTGTCAGTGCTGTCGACGTGATGGACTCCATGAGATCGGGTACTGGACCTCTCTTCTTTCCATCCCTGGTTAGTGGCTATCTTCTCGATGAGATTTTTAGCAGCTCTTACACTCTGGGATAGGAAGGATCCTCCGGCGGCTGCATCCAAGTGCTCTTGAGCAGCACAGTTCAACCCGTGAAAGAAACTTTGGATGATTAGCCATTCTTCCATTCCATGGTGGGGGCAGGCCGCAATATACTCTTGTAATCTTTCCCACGCCTCCACCACTGTTTCATCTGTGAGCTGTTGAAAGCTCGAGATCTTGTTCCTCAATGCATTTGTCTTCCCCAGAGGGAAATACTTTGCGAGGAATGTGTTGGAGCACGCATCCCATGTCAGTAATGTGGCACAGTTGAGGTAGAACTATTGCTTTGCCTTTCTGACAAGCGAAAATGGGAAGTGGCGTAACTTGACAGCGTCAGGGGATGCACCTTTCATTGTGAATGTACTGCAGATTTCCAGGAACTCCTGCAGGTGGTTATTGGCATCCTCCTTGCTAGTCCGTAGAATGGGATAGCTTGAACCATATCGATCAGTCTAGGCTTGAGTTCAAAGTTCTCCCCAGCCTGAACAGCTGGACCTCTAGGGACATTGTTGCTGGACAGGATGGAGAATTCGCGGATGGTCTTCTCGGCCATGATGTTGGTGAATGGAGTTTGACTTGTAGACAGGGTGGAATCAAGCTCCCTTAGTATAGGAATCTGCCCGTGGACAGTCTTTGTACGGACTCTCCTAAGCAGAGACTCTGGATTGTCGTCGAAGTTTACCGGCAAGTCGAAACTGGTCATACACCTCTCTATTGCACCCACAACAAAGACAACAGAGAAAAGTGATCCTGCTAAAGACTGTAGGACCAAGACGTGCGACTAGAGGAGGGAGGGGTCAATAGGAGCACTTGAAAACTCAAAATCACGACCCCCAAGCTTGTTGCAGTCGGCTCATAGAAACTGCGCTAGACACCGTCCACTGAATAGATACGTGTCTAGCAAGCGCAAGGTGCCATCTCTGATTAGATACACACCTGCGAGGAAAAGCCACGCAACTCAATGACCAAGAAGATTGCAAGTCACGGCGAGCAACAGACTCAGCAAAATGCCCACTCGACACTCACCACACCGAGATGCGACTTACTGGGATATAGTAAGCAAAGACTATGGTCAGGCAGTGGGAGACAGCAAAGCCGAAGCAGAAACACAGTGGAAGAACCAAACCAAGAAAATAGGGCAGCACAATGGGCATGCCGAACTGTCCGGTGGGAGACACTGGATTGTCCGGTGACACCGGATAGTCCGGAGTCAGCTGCCGGATAGTCCGGTGGCAATGCCACCGAGCAGCCAGCACTGGATAGTCCGTTAGGCTGCGCTGGACTATCCGGTAGAACCGGATAGTCTGGTGGGTCGCTGGATTGTCCGGTAGGGCTGCGGCTCTTGAGTTCCCAAACCCAAAACTTGTCCAAACTTCATGAGATTCTACACAGGCTATCTGGACCCTATTCCAAAGCTTTTCCCAAAATATCAACTCGAAATGACCACGGGAATAGCGGGAATTTCATATCTCGTGAGAAGGCAATCTTTGGGCAAGAGAGGGAAAAACTCAAGAGCGACTTGCTCACGGGAATCCAACTGGATAGAGATGTTCTAGGACATATTTCCCACATCCATGCAAGTCCAAAAGAGCCAAAAGAACATGATTAACTCGTGGGCAAACCAAATCACCAAAAGCCTTTGAGTTTCATCCAAAAACTAATCTAGAAAGAGGGGAAGGAAGGGGCTGCACACATGAGCACAAAAATGAGGACGAATCTTGCTGGATTAGATGTGCAAATCAGTTTACAAGAGGTTCCTTACAGCCTACCACCCTTCATCCTCCCTCTAATGCAAAGTACTAGCCTAGGGGACTCCAAATCCTAGTCTAAGTACCCGATTCTCTCTCTAAGCACACGGCTGATTGGAATGCTAAGCCTAGGTGTAATAGTGGTGGAGTAGTCACCTAAATGACCAGCCACTTAGGTATTTATAGCCTAGGCCTAACGACGCAGTTTACACTAAGAACCCTATATTACATAAACGCCCGTAGAGGCCAAATTGGAAAAGACTCGACATTCTCGGGGACGGACGACCGCGGTGGAGTCTTGATCTTCTTCGTCTACAAGCTATCTCACGGATGACGTCCACGTGGCCAGTAGTCCAAAACCGCTGATCGACCCCCGGTTTTGAAGTCAGGAACCGGCAAACTTTAGGAAGTCTCCGCCTGGGCTGAATTTGGCCCATCTTCTCTATCTTGGCGAGTCGTGGCCCAACTCACCAAGGCTTGGGTAGCTTGGGTGGCGGTTTTGAGTTGAAGCCGCCAAAGCCAAGCCAACACATCTTCGCACCATGCACTCGGGTTGGAGCACCACGGTGGCACCCAGTTTCTCCGGTCCATCGGAGTTGCCTCGCAGTCCATCAGAGGGCTTACACCACCGTTGCCGAACTTCCCCTCCATGTACCGAGCTCCCCTGACCGACAGACACTGAGTCTTTTTCCTCTGTCCATCGAGGTCTTTTGGCTGAGTCCATCCGGGTCTTCATCTCCTACCTCCAGTCCATCGGAGGGCCACCTGTCCACCGGAGGACTTGAGCACGTTGACAATCACTCATCACACAAGGAGAGCAATGAGATCGGTTCAATGGCTCTCAGCATCTAGTAAGGTAGGTATGAACAACAAGATGCTAGCAAGACATACAAGGTGTGCTACTCTCAACCAAAGCATATACAACAGCCATAAGCAATTTAGACACTTGCAAATTTCAGATTTAACCACTTGTGAATCATAAGCAAGTTCTAAGTATGTGCCAGGGGTTATTTACTTGTCTTGTCACTTCTTACCAACCAATGCCAAGCCTAGGTTTAGAGAACCATCAGAAGCTTAAGACAAGGTTTTGGTCATACACAGCTAAGTCCAAGTTTTTGCCAAAGTGCAAAGGCAAGCTTTCTCGAACTAAGTTAGTGTAACAAGCAAACCCACTTGGATCTTTTCAATTCATCTCAAAAGACACCACATGTAAACAGTTTCAGTTTAGATTTCAGATTTAAGCAAGGTGTCATAAATGCTTAGGCAACAACTGAGCAAAGGCATATGGCTAGCATATCCAAGCATGACAAGATAGCATAGCATTCAACATTCCTACACATGCTAGGTAGCCAAGTCAAGTGGTGATCATGGTTTTTGATTTTCAGGAAGTACAAAAGACTCAGCTCACAAATGATATTAGACAGATTCAAGGAGCTTAGCCAACCATGATCATGCAAGCGCTGTACAATCTAGCACAAGCAAATACTAACTCGTCATACGAGAAGAGCTCTAGTGCTAGTGAAGTGAAAATGCATATGATACAATGCAATGCATGGTATGATACAAAATGCAATAAAAGCAAGGAAAAGCAAAGAAAAGACAAAGAAATGCGAACCAAAAACCTAACCTACAGCAAAGTTAACCCAACCTAAAAGGGGTAACAAACACCAAGCTCCCCACACAAGTGTGCAAAAGCGCCTAGCTCTAAGGGCTTGGTGAAGATATCAGCCAACTGATTCTCAGTGACTACATGGATCAAGTCTATGTCTCCCTTCTCATAGTGATCTCTTAGAAAGTGAAGCCTCACGTCTATGTGTTTGGTTTTGGAGTGCAGGACGGGGTTTTTAGCTACACAGATAGCAGAGGTAGAATCAACTAGGAGAGGGATTTTCTTGTAGCTCAGGCCAAAGTCACTCAATGTGGACTTCATCCACAGTAGCTGGGAGCAGGAACTAGCAGCAGCAATGTATTTGGCTTCTGTAGTGGAAGTGGATACGCTAGATTGCTTGCGTGAGGACCAATAGACAAGAGAAGAACAAAGAAACTGGCAGGTGCCAGAAGTAGACTTGTGCTCCAGCCGACAACCCGCAAAATCAGCATCCGAATACCCTCGAAGAGTGAGAGTCGAAGCTGAAGAATTCCAAAGACCAAGCTCAGGAGTGCATTTCAGGTACCTGAAGATGCGCATCACGGCTTGATGGTGAGATGTCCTCGGGGAGGCCTGAAATCGCGCACAAAGGAAAACCACGAACTGAATGTCCGGCTTGGTCGCCGTCAGGTACAGAAGTGATCCAATCATCCCTCAGTACTCCCTCTGGTCCACCACCTCCCCTTCTTCATCTGCATCAAGCGCCATCTGTGTCGACATGGGAGTATCCATAGGCTTGCAGTTTCCCATATCAAACTTCTTCAGGATGTCCTTCGTGTACTTGGCTTGATGGATGAAGGTTCCTTCAGGGCCTTGCTTGATCTGTAGCCCGAGTAAGAACTGAAGCTCGCCCATGAGACTCATCTCAAATTCCCTGCTCATCTGTTCAGCAAATCTAGACACCAAAGTGTGAGATGAACCACCAAAGATAATGTCATCAACATATATCTGAACAAGTAGGGTGTCACCGCCACGACTCAACAGAAACAAGGTCTTGTCTACTGAACCCATCACAAACTCAGACTTGAGTAGGAAAGTCTTCAATCTAGCATACCAAGCTCTATGAGCTTGCTTCAGACCATAAAGGGCTTTTCTCAACTGATACACCCGGTCTGGAAACTTGGCACTCTCAAAGCTAGGAGGTTGTCTCACATAAACCTCTTCCTCTATGTAACCGTTCAAGAAGGACGACTTGACATCCATCTGCTGGAGTTTGAAGCCTTTAGAGGTAGCAAAGGCAAGCAGGATTCTAATGGCTTCTAAACGAGCTACAGGGGCAAAGGTTTCCTCATAGTCTATCCCCTTCTTCTGATAGAAAACTTGGGCTACCAATCTCGCCTTATTCCTCACAATCATCCCATCCTCACCCTATTTGTTCTTGAAGATCCACTTGGTTCCTATAGGGTGGCAATTTGGTGGAGGTTCAACTAAATCCCAGACATGGTTTCTCTCAAAGTTCTCCAACTCCTCATGCATGGCGTTCACCCAACTCGGATCAGATAATGCATGTGACACATCCCGGGGCTCAAAAGAAGCAACAAATGCAGAGTGGGAGAAGAAGGCTAGAGAGTTAACCGAAGAGCGTGTAACACGCTGGTGAAGATCTATAATCATCCTATGTGGAGGGTGATCCCGCTGGACCTGCCATGATGGAACAATCACGGAGGTCACCTCCCCTGCGTCCTCAGTAGGGCCACCATCTGCTTGAGCTTGTAGTCAGGGGAGCAAGGAGGAAGCCATAGGCAAGGGTCTTCCTTCATCTTTAGAGCTCGTAGCAGAGGGGGTAGGAGCTGCAGCCGGTGCAGTGGCTCCTGCATCACCAACATCTACTCCATCTTCCTCATCCTCAAAGATGGGAACATCTTCTTCATCATCACCTGAAAGCTCAAATGCAAAGGTTGCACAAGGCATATATTCATCAAAAGAAACCTCACAGGTCTCAACTACTTGTCTGGTATCTAGGACCCACACTCTATATGCTCTCGAGCTAGAGGCGTATGCAAGAAAAATACCATCCAAGTAGCGAGTTTCAAACTTATCTAAATGCCCCCCTTTCTTGAGCACAAAGCATCTACAGCCAAACGCTCACAGGTGCTTGACACTAGGCTGCCTACCAAACCGCGACCTCCAAAGCGTGGTCTCTCAAACCCTCTACCTCCAAAGCCTCGGTCACGAGGTCCATAGCCACGCTGAAAATGACTAGGAGCTCGACCGGCAAAGCATCTCTCACCACTAGGAACACGGGCTTGAAAGCTGCCTCCTCTCCTACCAGCAAAGCGGTCTCTCATCTCACCGCGACGAGGGGGATCTTGCCTACCACCCAGGTAGAACTGATCCTGGTTCCCCCGAGCTCTCTCCTGCCTCTCAACCCGCTTTCTCCTGAAGCAAAACTCCTCCAAGTGACCATTCCGCTGGCAAAACTCACAGTGGTAGACAGGTCTCTTGGGCATAGGTTGGGGTTATGTCTTGGGCTTCTGGTGTGGTGGCTGTGTGGCCCGCTGGGCTCTCTCCTTGCTCCTAGGAGGTGTAGGTATCTCAGTGACAATCCTATCAAGCTGAGCCTCAAAGGGCTTGGGTGTCAAGTACTACTTCTTTAGGGCAGCCTTGGGAGGCTCATGGTAAACCCTATCAACAGTAGCATCAGGCTGGGGAGAGGCAGTCTTAAGATTGATTGGGGCACTCTTCTCACCCGAGGTACTGCACCCTTCTAACCCAAGTCCACTCTTGTCACCCGCAGCCCTTTTGGTGCTCTCGATTATCATCTCTAGTTGGGGTTGCCTCGCATATACCCTACTCAGCACCTTTCTCAACATACAGTTGTCCTCTTCAAGGACCAACTTCTTCTCTCTTAGGTCCTCTAGAACTACAGTCTGGGCAGCGCAAGTGTTACAATCTAGAGAGGGAAATGAGGTAGCGGACTTCTCCAACTTCCTAATGGTGGTATCCCTCTCCACCAACAGTAACCTCAAAGTAAGATAGTTCTCACACGTGTTAGGGGGTGCTGAAAGCACATCAAAGTCAGCTCTCATTTGCTCTAGCTCACTCCTCAAAGTAGGACAGACCATGCACGCACCCAAAAGTGTGGGTCTAGCCCTAAGCTCTTCTAGCTCCTTGAGCTACCCCTCACACTTCACCTTCAGCTCAGCTATGTCAACAGCTAGGTGGGGGCACATCTCGCACTCAAGCTCGTCACTCACAATGGGCTCATCCAGCTTAGATTGGAGCTTGCCCAACTCACCCTTCAGCCTATCCATCTCCTCTACCTGATGAGCGTACTTGCTCTTCTGCTCACAAAGGTCACTCATCATGGACTCGCAGGTAGGGCACTCAGACTCACTAGGCTGGGCTGGCATACTCTTCAGCCTCTCAATCTCAGCCAAAGCATCAGCAAGCTTGGCTTTCTGCTTCTGCAGCTTCTTGGCTGCCTTCTCCAACAACTTATCCTAGGCTTTCAACTCATGACTATTTGCCTCCAGCATCTCAAGTATCTCAGCTTGATTAGGAGTTACCTCACCATCGGAGCAAGTGTCACTGTTGCCCTTGTCGTCCTTGTCCTCCAGTGCTATGGAGGAGAACGATCTCTGGTGCTTGCGCTTGGACTTTGTGGAGACGAAGCAGAGTCCAGCTGGACCGCCTTGATCCCTCCTTTTGTCCCGCTTGGTGACGATCTCCTTATCGCTTGAGCTTGACGAGGACGAAGAGGTGGAGGACAATCCGCTGCAAATGCCTCCAAGCTCGGTGAAGAAGGCCTTGTCCCACTTCCCGTTGTCCTTCTGGTAGCTCTTGAAAGCCTTCTTAAATTTCTTGATCTTGCCAGAGCGGTGCTTGGCATGGTCGCGCTTGCCGAAGTTGCGCTTGCTGGAGTGGTACTTGTTGGAGTCGCGGGAGTAGCTCTTGCCCTTCTCATAGTAGTCATTCTGCTTGTTCGGGCACTCGGCGATGAAGTGGCTGACCTCTCCGCACTCGAAGCACTTGGGTCTCTCGCCCTTCTTCTTGCTTATCCGGTTGTCATAGGCGCGCTGAAAGTGACTAGACACCAGACAAAGCTCATCATCCACATGTGATGCCAACTGCTGCTCTATAATGGACATAAGAGCAGAAAATGAGAAGTTGTGAAGCTAGGGGTTAGCAGCGGCCTCACTAGAGGGAGAAGCAAGGGCTAGGCTCTTGGAGCTAGTACAAGTGAGAGAGTCTCTCAGCTTGTAATCCACTTCTGTGGCCTTGAGCTTGCGGTAAAGAGTCTCCACTCCAATCGTGTCATAGGCCTCAGACTTGATGATCGAGTTAACTTTGATCTATCATATTTTCCTCTCCAATGCATACAGCAATTTGACGGCCTGCTGATGGTCGGTATATGGGATCCTCTCAGGGTTGGAGTTGACGCACAACTTGTTGATGATCGATTGAAACTGACCAAACAAGTTGTCGATGGACTCACCAGGCTTCTAGACGAAATTCTCATATTCTCGCCTGTAAGTCTCAACGAGACGCCCCTTGATCGTAAATGTGCCCTCATGGTGTGCACTGAGCAGGGACCAGATCTGACGGGCAGTGTCCAAGTGACTCACTTTCTCATAGTCAACCGGACCAAGTCCTGAGAAGAGAAAGTTCACAGCCTTGGCATTCGCCTCAAGTTGTTCCACTATATCGGGGGTAGTACGCCTAGCAACCGGAAGCACCACAAAGTTCACACTCTGAGTAGCATCCCATATGTCTTGGCCCTAGCTAAGCAAGAAAGCTTTCATCCTACCCTTCCAGTAGGAGTAGCCATTGGAACCAAAGACCGAAATCTTCCCAGAGTAAGTCATAGTCGCTACTGGTCTCTCACTGGTAAAGGTATAAGGAGACCTAACCGGCTCTGATACCACTTGTAGGACCGAGACGGGCCACTAGAGGGGGTGAATTGGAGCACTTGAAAAACTCAAAATCACAACCCCAAACCCGGTGCAAGAAGGCTCACAGAAACTGCGCTAGACACCGTCCACTGAACAGATACGTGTCTAGCAAGCGCAAGGTGTCGTCCACTGATCGGATACGCAACTACGAAGAAAAGCCACGCAACTCAATGATCAAGAAGATCACAAGTCACGGCGAGCAAGGGACTAGCAAAATGCCCACACGACACTCACCGCACCGAGATGCGACTTACGGGGATAGCGTAAGCAAAGAGTATGGTCAGGCAGTGGGAAACTAGCATAGCCGAAGCAAAAACACAGTGAAAGAATCAAATACCAGAAACACAGGGCAGCACACAGGCATGCCGGACTGTCCGATGGGAGACACCGGACTATCTGGTGCTGCCGGATAGTTCGGTGGCAAAGCCACCGGGCAGCCTTTACCGGACTGTCCGGTAGGATCGGAGAGTCTGGTGAGGTACCGGATAGCCCGATAGAGCTGCGGCTCTTGAGCTCCCAAACCCCAAACCTTGTCCAAATCTTGTCCAACCTTCACGAGATTTTACACACGCTATCTAGACCCTATTCGAAAGCTTTTCCCAAAAGATCAATTCAAAATAACCACGGGAGTAGCCATCGAAACCAAGGACCGAAATCTTCCCAGAGTAAGTCATAGTCGCTACTGGTCTCTCACCGATAAAGGTATGAAGAGACCTAACTGGCTCTGATACCACTTGTAGGACTGAGACGTGCGACTAGAGGGGGGTGAATAGGAGCACTTGAAAACTCAAAATCATGACCCCCAAGCTTGGTGCAGTCGTGTCACAGAAACTGCGCTAGACACCGTCCACTGAACAGATACGTGTCTAGCAAGCGCAAGGTGTCGTCCACTGATCGGATACGCAACTGCGAAGAAAAGGCACGCAACTCAATGATCAAGAAGATCACAAGTCACGGCGAGCAGGGGACTAGCAAAATCCCCACACGACACTCACCGCACCGAGATGCGACTTACGGGGATAGAGTAAGCAAAGAGTATGGTCAAGCAGTGGGAAACTAGCACAGCCGAAGCAAAAACACAGTGAAAGAATCAAATACCAGAAACACAGGGCAGCACAAAGGCATGCCGGACTGTCCGATGGGAGACACCGGACTATCTGGTGCTGCCGGATAGTTCGGTGGCAAAGCCACCGGGCAGCCTTTACCGGACTGTCCGGTAGGATCGGAGAGTCTGGTGAGGTACCGGATAGCCCGATAGAGCTGCGGCTCTTGAGCTCCCAAACCCCAAACCTTGTCCAAATCTTGTCCAACCTTCACGAGATTTCACACACGCTGTCTAGACCCTATTCGAAAGCTTTTCCCAAAAGATCAATTCAGAATAACCACGGGAGTAGCCATCGAAACCAAGGACCGAAATCTTCCCAGAGTAAGTCATAGTCACTACTGGTCTCTCACCGATAAAGGTATGAAGAGACCTAACTGGCTCTGATACCACTTGTAGGACTGAGACGTGCGACTAGAGGGGGGTGAATAGGAGCACTTGAAAACTCAAAATCATGACCCCCAAGCTTGGTGCAGTCGTCTCACAGAAACTGCGCTAGACACTGTCCACTGAACAGATACGTGTTTAGAAAGCGCACGGTGCCATCCACTGATCGGATACGCACCTGCGAGGAAAAGCCACGCAACTCAACGACCAAGAAGATCGCAAGTCATGGCGAGCAACGGACTCAGCAAAATCCCCACTCGACACTCACCACACCGAGATGCGACTTACGGGGATAGAGTATGCAAAGAGTATGGTCAAGCAGTGGGAAACTAGCACAGCCGAAGCAAAAACACAGTGAAAGAATCAAATACCAGAAACACAGGGCAGCACAAAGGCACGCCGGACTGTCCGATGGGAGACACCGGACTATCTGGTGCTGCCGGATAGTTCGGTGGCAAAGCCACTGGGCAGCCTTTACCGGACTGTCCGATAAGATCGGAGAGTCTGGTGAGGTACCGGATAGCCCGATAGAGCTGCGGCTCTTGAGCTCCCAAACCCCAAACCTTGTCCAAATCTTGTCCAACCTTCACGAGATTTTACACACGCTGTCTAGACCCTATTCCAAAGCTTTTCCCAAAAGATCAATTCAGAATAACCACGGGAGTAGCCATCGAAACCAAGGACCGAAATCTTCCCAGAGTAAGTCATAGTCACTACTGGTCTCTCACCGATAAAGGTATGAAGAGACCTAACTGGCTCTGATACCACTTGTAGGACTGAGACGTGCGACTAGAGGGGGGTGAATAGGAGCACTTGAAAACTCAAAATCATGACCCCCAAGCTTGGTGCAGTCGTCTCACAGAAACTGCGCTAGACACAGATACGTGTCTAGAAAGCGCAAGGTGCCATCCACTGATCGGATACGCACCTGCGAGGAAAAGCCACGCAACTCAACGACCAAGAAGATCGCAAGTCACGGCGAGCAACGGACTCAGCAAAATTCCCACTCGACACTCACCGCACCGAGATTCGACTTACTGGGATATAGTAAGCAAAGAGTATGGTCAGGCAGTGGGAGACAGCAAAGCCAAAGCAGAAACACAGCGGAAGAACAAAACCAAGAAAACAGGGCAGCACAATGGGCACGCCGGACTGTCCGCTGGGAGACACCGGATAGTCCGAAGTCAGCTGCCGGATAGTCCGGTGGCAAAGCTGCTAGGCAGCCAGCACTGGATAGTCCGTTAGGCCGCGCCAGACTGTCCAAATCCAAATGTTGTCCAAACTTGACAAGATTTTACACAGGCAATCTGGACCCTATTCCAAAGCTTTTCTGAAAAGATCAACTCGAAATGACCACGGGAATAGCCGGAATTTCAGATCTCGTGGGAAGGCAATCTTTGGGCAAGAGAGGGGAAAACTGAAGAGCGACTTGCTCGCGGGAATCCAACTGGATGGAGATGTTCTAGGACATATTTTCCACATGCTTGCAAGTCCAAAAGAGCCAAAAGAACAGGATTAACTCGCGGGCAAAGCAAATCACCAAAAGCGGGGAAGGAAGGGGCTGCACACATGAGCATGAAAATGAGGACGAATCTTGCTGGATTAGATGTGCAAATCAGTTTACAAGAGGTTCCTCACAGCCTACCACCCTTCATCCTGCCTCTAATGCAAAGTACTAGCCTAGGGCACTCGAAATCCTAGTCTAAGTACCCGATTCTCTCTCTAAGCACACGGCTGATTGGAATGCTAAGCCTAGGTGTAATAGTGGTGGAAGAGTCACCTAAATAACCAGCCACTTAGGTATTTATAGCTTAGGCGTAACGACGCAGTTTACACTAAGACCCCTATATTACATAAATGCTCGTAGGGGCCAAACTAGAAAAGACTCGACTTCCTCGGGGACGGACGACCGCGATGGAGTCTTGATCTTCTTCATCTGCAAGCTATCTCCCGGATGACGTACACGTGGCCAGTAGTCCAAAACCGCCGATCGACCCCCGGTTTTGAAGTCAGAAACCGGCAAACTTTAGGAAGTCTCCGCATCAGAAATCGGCAAACTTTAGAAAGTCTCCGCCTGGGCCAGATTTGGCCCATCTTCTCTATCTTGGCGAGTCGTGGCCCAACTCACCGAGGCTTGGGTAGCTTGGGTGGCAGTTTTGAGCCGAAGTCGCCAAAGCCCACTCAGCACGTCTTCGCGCCACACACTAGGGTTGGAAAACCACGGTGGCACCCAGCTTCTCTAGTCCATCGGAGTTGCCTCGCAGTCCATCAGAGGGCTTACACCACTGCTGTGGAACCGCCCCTCCATGTACTGAGCTCCTGTGACCGACAGACGCTGAGTCTTTTGCCTCTGTCCATCAAGGTCTTCTGCCCGAGTCCATCCGGGTCTTCATCTCCTACCTCCAATCCATCGGAGGGCCTCGTGTCCACCGAAGGACTTGAGCACGTTGACAATCACTCATCACACCAGGAGAGCAATGAGACCGGTCCATTGGTTCTCAAAGACTAGTGGTAAATTTATAAAGTATATGGGGTTCGAATTGTGATTATCAATTATATCTCTGCCTATTGCTTCCCCGGCAACAGTGCCAGAAAAGCTTGTTGGCGTCTCTTAGCCTTAACAGGTTTTACTGCTCAAGCACATGGAGACCGCTGTGGCCTTTCACTCAGAGAATTCCGAGTATCGTAAATTTCCATAGGGAAGCGGCAGGCGAGAGAGTATAATTGGATAAACTCAAACCAAAAATTCTGTAACTTAAATAAATGTACCAACTAGTATTTAGACATGGGTAAGTCTATTAACGGTAGGTGTATGGTGGGAAAGTAAATAAACTACCTAAGATACACATAGAAAGGTATAATTGGCTGGGAGGACAACGAGTGAGATAAAGTTCCCAAACTCTATTCTATTCAGCTGCAAAGACTGTGTCGTGGTTAACTAGGAAACTCAAGTAACAAGTCAGGGTCTTGCGATGAGTGAAATTCCGGGGCCCTCGAGGGGTCAGGGGGTAGATAGTTGACCACTGAAAAAGAACCCGGCTATCACCTACGGGCCTCTCGAACGACGGGCTTGGACTACACAGGCACACCCCACGCTGTCACTGAGTGAGGCTACCAAGCAAAGCTCTGTGGAGAGGATGGCACACTATAAACATACTCTAGCAAAGCTAGAGTAACAATAAGTCGTCCTTTATCAGAGGAGAGGACCTAACCAGAGTCTGTAATATAGGTTGGATTATAGCACAGGCAAGAATAACAGGACTTGAATAACTAAGGTAACCACAGCCTAAGCCAAGCAAGTATGCAAAGAAAGGTACTCCACACTTGCAAGAGATAGAAATAAAGTAAATCATAAATATATTATACTGAAGATAAGAGTACAAAGATACAAGAACTTTACCGCAGACTCAGAGATATCTCCGAGAACTCCGAGGCAAAGCTCGACTCACTCTAACTCCCAGGACTATCCTACTACTAACGTATGGAAAGGAAACTTTCTAAGGTAGAATGAGGATCTCAACTTTCCCCACACCTCTACAAATGAGCTCTCAGGGCATTTTATAGTCCAGCAACTGAGGGGGGTATTTATAGGTGGCCAAGGTCAGTTTAGGGGGTAAGTCGGTGGTCGGCCGACCATGTAGGGGGTCAGCCGACCTAGCCCATGGTCGGGCGACCACCCGATCCATCGACTTGGCCATCCAACAGCTTGATCTTGCTTTCCCACATCGGTTGGTGGTTGAGACGGTTGATGCACGTGTAAAATGAGAACCTTGCATGGTCGGCCGACATTGCATGATGTCGGGCGACCACGTGTCTTGCAAGGATTTGTTGCATGGCTATTCTCTTGGATTATTGATGTCATCAATCTGTGGTTTGGTGGTCCTTCAGCCCTTGGATACATTGGATGCTTGGTGCAATGGTTGGATCTTCATTATTGTGTTTCTTTGTGTGCAGGATCAATGACTTGGCATTTGGGCTCCGAGAGATGGTCGGGTGACCATGCTAGGTGGCCTTGCGACCCAGCCACAGGGTCAGCCGACCCTGGTACAGGTCGGGCGACCCTGCCACTGGTCGGCCGACCCAGGCCCTTTCGCCATGGGTGCTCAACTTTGGTCCTTGACACATTTTCAACTATTTTATGTGCATTTTTGGTACTTGCATCCAAATATTCATATAAAACTAGTGGAACTCATTAGTAGTAGGGGTTAGTCCATATTATTCACATGCTTTGCTTCGTTTGGTGCATAATTGATGGTAGGTATCTTGAGATTACGACCATAAACATCTGCTTCATCTCCACAAAGTCCAAGCGCAAGCACCGAAGATCATTTTGCTCCATGGCGCTGGAGGACAAGGACGACAAGGGCGACATCGACTCTTCCTCCGATGGTGAGATAGCTGAGCTCAAGGTAAAGTGTGAGGGGCAGCTCAAGGAGTTGGAGGAGCTTAGGGCTAGACCCACGCTTTTGGGTGTGTGCATGGTCTGTCCTACTTTGAGGAGTGAGCTAGAGCAGTTAAGAGCTGACTTCGAGGTGCTTTCAGCACCTCGTGATACTTGTGAGAACTATCTCACTTTGAGGATGTTGCTAGTAGAGAAGGTTGCCATGATTAAGAAGCTGGATAAATCCACTCCCTTGATTCCCTCTTTAGACTATGACACTTGTGCTGCCCAGACTCTAGTTCTGGAGGATTTGAGAGAGGAGAAGTTGGTCCTTGAAGAGGACAACTGCAGGTTGAGAGAAGTGCTGAGTTGGGTGCATGCGAGGCAACCCCAACTAAAGTTGATAATTGAGAGCACTAAGAGAGCCGAGGGTGACAAAAGTGGGCTTGGTCTTGGAGAGTATAGTACCTCGGGTGAGAAGAGTAACCCGATCAAGCTTAAGACTGCCTCTCCCCAGCCTATTGTTGATGGGGTTTTCCACGAGCCTCCCAAGGCTGCCCCAAAGAAGCAGTATTGGACACCCAAGCCTTCTGAGGCTAAGCTGGACAGGATAGTGACTGAGATCCTTAAGCCTCCTGTCACCAAGGAGAGAGCCCAACAGCCTACACCACCCAAGTTCACACAGACACCACACCAGAAACCCAAGACACAGCCCCAGCCTATACTCAAGAGACCTGTCTACCACTGTTTTGTCAGCGGAATGGTCACTTGGAGGAGTTTTGCTTCAGGAGGAAGCGGGTTGAGAGGCTGTAGAGAGCTTAGGGGAACCAGGATCAGTTCTACCAGGGTGGTAGGCAAGATCCTCCATGCTGCAGTGAGATGAGAGACCGCTTTACTAGTGACAGAGGAGGCGGCTTTCAAGCCCATGCTCCTGGTGGTGAGAGACGCTTTGCTGGCCGAGCTGCTAGTCGTTTTCAGCATGGCTATGGACCTTGTGACCGAGGCTTTCGAAGTAGAGGGTTTAAGAGACCACGCTTTGGAGGACGTGGTTACCCAGATCGTAGTGATGATTACTTTGACTATGCTTGTAGGACCGAGATGTGCGACTAGAGGGGGGTGAATAGGAGCACTTGAAAATTCAAAATCACAACTTCCAAGCTTGGTGCAGTCGTCTCACAGAAACAGTGCTAGACACCGTCCACTGAAAAGATACGTGTCTAGCAAGCGCAAGGTGCCGTCCACTGATCATATACACACTTGTGAGGAAAAGCCACGCAACTCAACGACCACGAAGATCGCAAGTCAGTACAAGCAACGGACTTGGCAAAATCCCCACTCGACACTCACCGCACCAAGATGCGACTCACTAGGATACAACATGCAAAGAGTATGGTCAGGCAGTGGGAAACAGCAAAGCTGAAGCAAAATCGCAGCGGAAGAACCAAAGCACAGAAAAAACAGGGCAGCACCTGGGCTAGCCGGACTGTCCGGTGGGAGACACCGGACTGTCTGGTGGCACCGGATAGTTCGGTGACCACTGCCGAATAGTCCGGTGGCAGAGCCACCGAGCAGCCTTTACCGGACTGTCCGGTGGGAGACACCGGACTGTCTGGTGGCACCGGATAGTTCGGTGACCACTGCCGAATAGTCCGGTGGCAGAGCCACCGAGCAGCCTTTACCGGACTGTCCGGTAGGGCGCCGGATAGTCTGATAGAGCTATAGCTCTTGAGCTCCCAAACCCAAAACTTGTCCAAATCTTGTCCAAACTTCACGATATTTTACACACGCTATCTGGATGGTATTCCAAACCTTTTCCCAAAAGGTCAACTAAAAAGGACCACATGAATAGCGGGAATTTCAAATCTCATGAGAAGGCAATCTTTGGGCAAGAAAGAGGAAAACTTAAGAGCGACTTGCTCATGGGAATCCAACAAGATGGAGATGTTCTAGGACATATTTCCCACATCCTTGCAAGTCCAAAAGAGCCAAAAGAACAGGATTAACTCGAGGGCAAAGCAAATCACCAAAAGCCTTTGAGTTTTCTCCAAAATCCAAACTAGAGAGAAGGGGAAGAAGGGGCTGCACACATGAGCACGAATTTGATGAGGAATCTTGCTAGATTAGAAGTGCAAATCAGATTACAAGGTGTTCCTCATAGCCTACCTCCCTTCATCCTCGCACTAATGCAAAGTACTAGCATAGGGAGACTCCAAATCCTAGTCTAAGTACCTGGTTCTCTCGATAAGCACTTGGCTGATTGGAATGCTAAGCCTAGGTGTAAATGGTGGTGGAAGAGTCACCTAAATGACCAGCCACTTAGGTATTTATAGCCTAGGCTAACGATGCAGTATTACACTAAGACCCCTATATTAAATAAACGCCCGTTGGGGCCAAACTGAAAAGACTCAACTTTCTCGGGGATGGACGACCGCGATGGAGTCTTGATCTTCTTCTATTGCACGCAATCTCTGTTGTCGGTTCTTAGCCTACCGAATTTTACTCCGCAAGCGCACGGAAACCGCTGTAGCCTTTCACCCGGGAGTATTCCAAGGTATCGTATTTATCCACTGAGAGCCAATGGACTAGCCTCATTGCTCTCCTAGTGTGATGAGTGATTGTCAACATGCTCAAGTCCTCCGATGGACAGGAGGCCCTCTGATGGACTGGAGGTAGTAGATGATGAAGACCTCGATGGACTGAGGCACATGCTCGGTGTCTGTCGGTCATGGGAGCTCGGTACATGGAGGGGCGGCTTGGCAACGGTGGTGTAAGCCCTCTGATGGACCGCGAGGCAACTCCAATGGACTAGAGAAGCCTGGTACCACCGCGGTGCTCCAACCCGAGTGCGTGGCGCGAAGGCGTGTCGAGGGGGCTTTGGTGGCTTTGGCTCAAAACCGCCACCCAAGCTACCCAAGCCTTGATGAGTTGGGCCATGACTCGCCAAGATAGAGAAGATGCGCCAAGCCCGGCCCAGGTGGAGACTTCCTAAAGTTTGCCAGTTTCTGACTTCAAAACCGGGGGTCGATCAGTGGGTTTGGACTACTGGCCACGTGGACATCATCCGGAAGATTGCGTGCAATGGAAGAAGATCAAGACTCCATCGCGGTCGTTCATTCCCGAGAAAGTCGAGTCTTTTCAGTTTGGCCCCTACGGGCGCTTATGTAATATAAGGGTCTTAATGTAAAACTGCGTCGTTAGGTCTAGGCTATAAATACCTAAGTGGCTGGTCATTTAGGTGACTCTTCCACCATCTTAGAATCCTAGGCTTAGTTTCCAACCAGCCATATGCTTAGAGAGATAATCGGGTGATTAGTCTAGGTTTAGAGTCCCCTAGGCTAGCGCTTTTGCAAAAGTGGGAAGGATGAAGGGTGGTAGGTTGAGTTGAACCTTGTAGCTACTGATTTCCTTGCATAATCAAGTTAAGATTCATCTGAAATTTGAGCTCATGTGTGCAGCCCCTTCCTCCCTCTCTCTCTAGTTGGTTTTTGGATTGAACTCAAAGGCATTTGGTGATTTGCTTTGGCTATGAGCTAATCCTGTTCTTTTGCCTCTTTGTGACTTGCAAGGATGTGGGGAATATGACCTAAGATCATCATCTTTCTGCAGGAAACCCACGTGCAAGTCGTTCTTGAGTTTTCCCTCTTCTTGCCCAAAGATTGCCTTCTCACGAGATCTGAAATTCCTGCTATTCCCTTGGTCATTTTGAGTTGATCTTTTGGGAAATGCTTTGGAATAGGGTCCAGATTGTCTGTGTAAAATCTCGTGTGAATTGGACAAGATTTGGACAAGTTTTGGGTTTGGAAGCTCAAGAACCGCAGGCTTTACTGGACTATCTGGCGTCCTCACCGGACAATCTGGTATCACCGGACAGTTGGGCGCGGCGCACCGGACAGTCCGGTGTGGATTGCGTGACGACCTTGCCACCGGACTATGCGGCGTTGGCCACTGGACTTTCGGTGCCACCGGACTGTCTGGTGTCTCCCACTAGATAGTCCGTCGTGCCTCTGTGCTGCCTGTGTTTTTCTTGGATTGCTTCTTCTGCTGTGTTGTGCTTCGACTTTGCTTTGCCCACTGCCTGACTAGACTGTTTACTCGCTGTGTTCTAGTTTGACGCATTCCGGTGCGGTGAGTGTCGAGTGGGGAACCTGCAGAGTTTGTTGCTCGCCGTGACTTGCGATCTCATGATCGTTGAGTTATGTGGCTCTTCTTCGCAGGTGCATATCCAAGTAGTGGACGGCACCTTGCGCTTGCTAGACACGTATCTGTTCAGTGGATGGTGTCTAGTGTGGTTCGAGTCTGTAGGTTGCACCATTCACGGGGGTTGTGATTTTGAGTTTTCAAGTGCTCCTATTCACCCCCCTGTAGTCGCACGTCTCGGTCCTACAATTGTTGTCAGAGACGGTTAGGTTTCCTCATACCTTAACCGGTGACGAAGCCGTAACGACTATGACATACTCTGGGAATATTCCGGTCCTTTGTTCCGATGGCTACTCCTACTGGAAGGGTAGGATGAAAGCATTCTTGCTTAGCCAGGGCCAGGACATATGGGATGCTACTCAAAGCGCGAACTTTGTAGTGCTTCCAGTGGCCCAGCGCACTACCCCTGACTTAGTGGCTCGGCATGAGGCGAACGCCAAAGCTGTGAACTTTCTCTTCTCAGGACTTGGTTCAGGTTGACTATGAGAAAGTGAGTCACTTGGATACTGCCCGACAGATCTAGGTCCCTACTCAGTGCACACCATGAGGGCACAGCTACGATCAAGGGGCGTCTCGTTGAGACTTACAGGCACGAATATGAGAATTTCAGTCCAGAAGCCCGGTGAGTCCATCGATGACTTGTTTGGTCGCTTTCAATCGATCATCAACAAGTTGAGAGTCAATTCCAGCCCTGAGAGGATCCCATATACCGACCATCAGCAGGCCGTCAAGTTGCTGTATGCGTTGGACAGGAAGATATGGGAGATCAAGGTTAACTCGATCATCGAGTCAGAGGCCTATGACACGATTGGAGTGGAGGATCTCTACAGCAAGCTCAAGGCCACAGAGGTGGATTACAAGTTGAGAGACTCTCTCACATGTACTGGTTCCAAGAGCTTGGCCTTGGCTTCTCCCTCCAGTGAGGCCGTTGCTAACCCCCTGCTTCACAACTTCTCATTTTCTGCTCTTATGTCTGTTACAGAGGAGCAGTTGGCGTCTCTTGGGGATGATGAGCTTTGCCTGGTGTCTAGCCGCTTTCAGCGCGCCTATGACAACTGGATGAGCAAGAAGAGTGGCGAGAGGCCCAAGTGCTTTGAGTGCGGAGAGGTCGGCCACTTTATCGCCGAGTTCCCGAACAAGCAGAACGACTACTACAAGAAGGGCAAGAGCTACTACCCGCGACTCCAACAAGTATCCACTCCAGCAAGCGCGACTACGGCAAGCGTGACCACTCCAAGCACCGCTCCGGCAAGATCAAGAACTTCCAGAAGGCTTTCAAGAGCTACCAAAAGGACAACCGGAAATAGGACAAGGCTTTCTTCGCCGAGCTTGGAGGGATTTGCAGTGGATCGTCTTCTTCCACTTCGTCCTCGTCAAGCTCAAGCGATGAGGAGATCATCACCAAGTGGGAAAAGAGGCGAGATCAAGGTGGCCTAGTTGGACTCTGCTTTGTCTCCACCAAGTCCGAGAGCAAGCACCGGAGGTCGTACTGCTCCATGGCGCTGGAGGACAAGGACGATAAGGGCGACAATGACTCTTCCTCCGATGGTGAGATAACTCCTGAGCAAGCTAAGATTCTTGAGATGTTGGAGGCAAACAGTCGTGAGTTGAAAGCCCAGGATAGAACAGTTGGAGAAGGCAGCCAAGAAGCTGCAGAAGCAGAAAGCCAAGCTTGCTGATGCTTTGGCTGAGATTGAGAGGCTGAAGAGTGTGCCAGCCCAGCCTTAGTGAGGTTGAGTGCCCTACCTGCGAGTCCATGATGAGTGACTTGTGTGAGCAGAAGAGCAAGTGTGCTCAGTCAGGTAGAGGAGATAGATAGGCTAAAGAGCGAGTTGGGCAAGCTCCAGTCCAAACTGGATGAGCCCATTGAGAGCGATGAGCCTGAGTGTGGGATGTTCCCCCACCTAGCTGTTGACATAGCTGAGCTAAAGGTGAAGTGTGAGGGGCAGCTCAAGGAGTTGGAGGAGCTTAGGGCTAGACCCACGCTTTTGGGTGCGTGTATGGTCTGTCCTACCTTGAGGGGTGAGTTAGAGCAGTTGAGAGCTGACCTTGAGGTGCTTTCAGCACCATCTGACATGTGTGAGAAATATCTCACTTTGAGGATGCAGTTGGTGGATAGAGAGACCACCATTAGGGTTTTGGAGAAGTCTTCTACCTCAGTTTCCCTCTCTAGATTGTAACACTTGTGCTGCCCAGACTGTAGTTCTGGAGGACTTAAGAGAGGAGAAGTTGATCCTTGAAGAGGACAATTGTAGCTTGAGAGAGGTGCTGAGTTGGGTGTATGCGAGGCAAACCCAGCTAAAGATGATAATTGAGAGCACCAAGAGAGCTGAGGGTGACAAGAGTGGACTTGGGTTAGGAGAGTGTAGTACTTCGGGTGAGAAGAGTGCCCCAATCAAGCTTAAGACTGCCTCTCCCTAGCCTGATGCTACTGTTGATGGGGTTTTCCATGAGCCTCCCAAGGCTGCCCCAAAGAAGCAGTACTGGACACCCAACCCTCTGAGGCTAAGCTGGATAGGATTGTCATTGAGATCCTCACACCTCTTAGGAGCAAGGAGAGAGACCAGCAGCCCACACAGCCACCACCTAAGCCCAAGACACAGCCCTAACCTATGCCCAAGAGACCTGTCTACCACTGTGAGTTTTGCCAGCGGAATTGTCACTTAGAGGAGTTTCGCTTCAGGAGGAAGCGGGTTGAGAGGCAGGAGAGAGCTTGGGGGAACTAGGATCAGTTCTGCCAGGGTGGTAGGCAAGATCCTCCTCATTGCAGTGAGATGAGAGACCGCTTTGCTGATAGGAGAGGAGATGGCTTTCAAGCCCGTGCTCCTGGTGGTGAGAGACGTTTTGCCGGTCGAGCTCCTAGTCGTTTTCAGCGCGGCTATGGACCTCGTGACCAAGGCTTTGGAGGTAGAGGGTTTGAGAGACCACGCTTTGGAGGTCGTGGTTACTTGCTCGTCATGATGATTTCTTTGATCGTGCTTACCCCACTTTTGAGTAGATGGCTCGGCACTGGTTCAGCAGTTTTACTAACCCAGTGCCAGACCATTTGCTCACTCTCGCTTTCCTTGATTTTGCAGGATCGAGGCCTAGAGGACATATGGATCATGGACTCCGGCTGCTCTAGGCACATGACAGGGCACCGCAGATGGTTCTCTAGCCTCAACCCCGTGAGCTCAAAGGAATACATCATATTCGGGGACAATGGTCAAGGTAAAGTGTTGGGTGTTGGTTCTGTTGCTCTTTCTGATAAGCTTTCCCTGAGAGAAGTTGCTTTGGTTAGCAGTTTGGGGTTCAATTTGGTTTCTGGCTCGCAACTTCTCAAGGAAGGGTTGGAAGTTCATTTTAAGGATGGTGCTTCTTGTGTTCTTGATGCTAGGAAAAACCTTGTTTGTCAGATTTTGCCTTATGGAGATGTGTTTAAGGTTGACCTTGCATCTATTTCTGGCCCTCCTCGGTGTTTGGTTGCTAGTCCTACTGCTGATATTTGGAAGTGGCATAGGAGGCTAGGCCATTTGAACTTTGATCTGCTAGCCAGGTTGAGCTCAATGGGTCTAATCTGAGGATTGCCCAATTTGAAAGCAGAAAAGGATTTAGTATGCCACCCCTGTCTTCATGGCAAGATGGTTGCCGCTTCTCATGCACCTATCAATCAGGTGATGACCACTTACCCAGGTGAGCTGCTGCATATGGATACTGTAGGTCCAGCTCGGGTACAGTCGGTCAGTGGGAAGTGGTATGTGCTTGTTATAGTGGATGACTTTTCTCGCTTTTCGTGGGTGTTCTTCATGGACTTCAAAGATGAGGCTTTTGGTTTTGTTCGAGATCTGGTCTTGAGGTTGAGAAACGAGAGTCATAAGGCCATGAGGGCAATCCGCAGTGACAATGGCAGAGAATTCCGGAACTCTCGCTTTGAAACCTTCTGTCGTGAGCTAGGTCTTGAGCACCAATTTTCTTCTACTTATACCCCACCGCAGAATGGTGTTGTGGAACGAAAGAACCGCACACTTGTTGAGGTGGCTCGGACGAGGCTCGATGAGCATAGAACTCCGCAGCGCTTTTGGGTTGAGGTAGTGAATACAGCCTGTTACATTGCCAACCGCATCTTCCTATGAGCTTTCTTAGGGAAGACCTCATACGAGTTATGGTTTGGTAGGCAGCCCAGCATCAAGTACCTGCGAGCTTTTGGCTGCAGCTGCTTTGTGCTCAAGAAAGGGGGTCATTTAGATAAATTTGAAACTCGCTGCTTGGATGGTATTTTCCTTGGGTACGCCTCTAGCTCCAGAGCATATAGAGTGTGGATCCTAGATACCAGACAAGTAGTTGAGACCTGTGAGGTTTCCTTTGATGAATCTATGCCATGCACAACCCCTGCATTTGAGTTTTCAGGTGATGATGAAGAAGGTGCTCCCATCTTTGAAGATGAGGAAGCTGGAGTAGATGATGGTGATGCAGGAGTCACTGCGCCGGCTGCAGCTCCTGCCCCCTCTGCCACAAGCTTTGAAGATGAAGGAGGACCTTTGCCTATGGCTTACTCCTCGCTCCCCCGACTGCAAGCTCGAGCAGAGGCTGGCCCCGCTGAGGATGCAGGGGAGGTGACCTCCAAGATTGTTCCATCTCGGCAGGTCCAGCGGGATCACCCTGCAGACAGGATGATTGGAGGTCTACATCAACATGTCACACGCTCGTCGGTTAGCTCTCTAGCCTTCTTCTCCCACTCTGCATTCGTTGCTTCTTTGGAACCCTAGGATGTGCCACATGCATTATCTGATCCTAGTTAGGTGAACGCCGTGCATGAGGAATTGGAGAACTTTGAGAGAAACCATGTCTGGGATTCAGTTGAACCACCACCAAATTGCCACCCTATAGGAACCAAGTGGGTTTTCAAGAACAAACAGGGTGAGGATGGGTTGGTTGTGAGAAACAAAGCTAGATTGGTTGCCCAGGGTTTTTGTCAGAAGGAGGGGATAGATTATGAAGAGGCCTTTGCTCCTGTAGATCGTTTAGAGGCCATTAGAATCCTGCTTGCCTTTGCTGCCTCTAAAGGCTTCAAATTGCAGCAGATGGATGTCATGTCAGCCTTCCTGAATGGTTACATAGAGGAAGAGGTATATGTGAGACAACCTCCTAGCTTTGAGAGTGCCAAGTTTCCAGACTGGGTGTATAAACTGAGAAAATCCCTTTATGGTCTGAAGCAAGCTCCTAGAGCTTGGTATGCTAGGTTGAAGTCATTCCTGCTCAAGTCTGGTTTTGTGATCGGTTCAGTAGACAAGACCTTGTTTCTATTGAGTCATGGCGATGACACCCTGCTAGTTCAGATATATGTTGATGGCATTATCTTTGGTGGTTCATCTCACACTTTGGTGTCAAGATTTGCTAAACAGATGAGCAGGGAATTTGAGATGAGTCTCATGGGCGAGCTTCAGTTCTTACTCGGGCTACAGATCAAGCAAGGGCCTGAAGCAACCTTCATCCATCAAGCCAAGTACACGAAGGACATCCTGAAGAAGTTTGATATGGGAAACTGCAAGCCTATGGCTACTCCCATGTCAACACAGACGGCGCTTGATGCAGTTGAAGAGGGAGAAGTGGTGGACCATAGGGAGTACCGAGGGATGATCGGCTCACTTCTGTACCTGACGGCGACCAGACTGGACATTCAGTTCGCGGTCTGTCTGTGTGCACGCTTTCAGGCCTCGCCGAGGCAATCACACCGTCAAGCGGTGATGCGCATCTTCAGGTACCTGAAATACACTCCTGAGCTTGGTCTTTGGTTCTCTTCAGCTTCGACTCTTACTCTTCGAGGGTATTCGGATGCTGACTTTGTGGGTTGTCTGCTGGAGCGCAAGTCTACTTTCGGCACCTGCCAGTTCCTTGGTTCTTCTCTTGTGTCTTGGTCCTCACGCCAGTAATCTAGCATATCCACTTCCACTACAGAAGCCAAATACATTGCTGTTGCTAGTTGCTGCTCCCAGCTCCTTTGGATGCGATCCACTCTGAGTGACTTTGGCTTGACCTACAAGAAAATCCCTCTCCTAGTAGATTCTACCTCTGCTATTTTTGTAGCTAAGAACCCCGTCTTGCACTCCAGAACCAAACATATAGATGTGAGGTTTCACTTTCTGAGAGATCACTATGAGAAAGGAGATATAGACTTGGTCCATGTAGCTACCGAGAACCAGCTAGCCGATATCTTCACCAAACCTCTAGAGCTAGCCGCTTCTGCACACTTGCGTGGGGAGCTTGGTGTTTGTTACCGCTTTTAGGTTGGGGTAACTTTGTTGTAGTTTAGGTTTTGCTTTGCTTCCTTCTTTGCTCTTCTTTGTTCCTCCTTGCATTTTGTATCACAACATGCATTGCATTGTAACATATGCATTTTTACATACACTAGGACTAGAGCTCTATTGGTATGACTTGTTAGTACTTTCTTGTGCTAGATTGTACAGTGCTTGCTTGATCATGGTTGGCTGAGCTCCTTGAATCCATCTAATATCATTTGTGAGCTAGTCTTTTGTATTTTCTGAAAATCAAATACCATGATCACCACTTGACTTGGCTACCTACCATGTGTAGGAATGTTGAATGCTATGCTATCTTGTCATGCCTGATATGCTAGTCGTATGCCTTGGTTACGTTGTTGCCTAAGCATTTATGACACCTTGCTTAAATCTGAAATCTGAATCAAAATGTTACAAGTGGTGTTTCCTTGAGCTGAACTGGGAAGATCCAGGTGGGTTTGCTTGTCACACTGACTTAGTTCGAGACATCTTGCCTTTGCACTTTGGCAAGAACTTGGACTTAGCTGTGTATGACCAAAACCTTGTCTTAACCTTCTGATGGTTCTTTGAACCTAGGCTTGGCATTGGTTGGTAAGAAGTGGCAAGACAAGTAAATAACCCCTGGCACATGCTTATAACTTGCTTATGTATCACAAATGTTAAATCTGAAATCTGCAAGTCTCTGAATTGCTTATGGCTGTTGTATATGGTTTGGTTGAGAGTAGCACACCTTGTATGTCTTGCTAGCATCTTGCTGTTCATGCCTACCCTGCTGGATGCTATTCATGCTGGTGATGCTTTCTTTTCAACAACCCTGAAAAACATGCTCTTGATCTGTATAAGATAGATTCAATAGAGCTTGTTTGCATGCTTCCTTGCCCTCACTTGCTTTGTATGCTAGAACTTGTATTTACTAGCTTTTCATCCCTGCTGAGTTCTTTCTGGTACACTCCCTGCATTTCATGGCATATTTTGAGGGGGAGTTGTCTAATTCAGGGGGAGTTGAGTTCTATGAACCCTTGATGTGTCCATTGTCAACAAGGGGGAGAGAAATGTTGACTTGGAGAGAAATGTTGGACCAAGGGGGAGAACTCTAGAGAGTTAGTTGAGGGAGAGCTTTGCACTCATATTGCATTTGTGAGGATGCATTTCAGGGGGAGCTTGAGCTTTGCATGCTCTTGCATCGGTGCGTTGAGCCTTTTGCCTCTTTCTGGAGGAGCCGATGCTTTGCCTAAGCATGACTGTGTTGAGCCAGTTTGCCTCTTTCTTGAGGGGTCATGCTTTAGTTTGATCGACTGCGTTGAGGGGTTTCCCTTGTCTTAGGGGGTCGATCTTTGGCTTTGTTTTTTGTTGTCTCAGTTTGCGCTTCTCTGCTTGTGTTTGGCTTTTGGGCATCTTGAGCAACTTCTTCTTCTTTTCTTTGTTTTTGGTTTTATGCTTTTCTTCTTGTCTTTGTTCTATTTCAGGTTATAGGTTAAGGGTGTTGACAATGCACTCATCAAAGGGGAGATTGAGAGCCAATGGACTGGCCTCATTGCTCTCCTTGTGTGATGAGTGATTGTCAACGTGCTCAAGTCCTCCGATGGACAGGAGGCCCTCCAATGGAGTGGAGGTAGTAGATGATGAAGACCTCGATGGACTGAGGCACATGCTCGGCGTCTGTCGGTCACGGGAGCTCGGTACATGGAGGGGCGGCTTGGCAACGGTGGTGTAAGCCCTCCGATGGACCGTGAGGCAACTCCGATGGACAGGAGAAGCCAGGTGCCACCGCGGTGCTCCAACCCGAGTGCGTGGCACGAAGGCGTGTAGAGGGGGCGTTGGCGGCTTCGGCTCAAAACCGCCACCCAAGCTACCCAAGCCTTGGTGAGTTAGGCCATGACTCACCAAGATAGAGAAGATGGGCCAAGCCTAGCCCAGGCGGGGACTTCCTAAAGTTTGCCGGTTTCTGACTTCAAAACCGGGGGTCGATCGGCGGATTTGGACTACTGGCCATGTGGACGTCATCTGGGAGATTGCGTACTATAGAAGAAGATCAAGACTCCATCGGGGTCGTCAGTCCCCGAGGAAGTCGAGTCTTTTCAGTTTGGCCCCTACGGGCGCTTATGTAATATAAGGGTCTTAGTGTAAAACTGCGTCGTTAGGCCTAGGCTATAAATACCTAAGTGGCTAGTCATTTAGGTGACTCTTCCACCATCTTTTAGCCCTAGGCTTAGTTTCCAACTAGCCAACTGCTTAGCGAGAGAACCGGGTACTTAGACTAGGATTTGGAGTCCCCCTAGGCTAGTTTGTAATATGATTTGCACTCTTAATCCAGCAAGATTCCTCGCCAAATTCATGTTCATGTGTGCAGCACCTTCTTCCCCCTTCTTCTAGTTTGTTTTTTGGGTTGAACTCAAAGGCTTTTGGGTGTTTTGCTTTGCCTACGAGTTAATCCTGTTCTTTTGCCTCTTTTGGACTTGCAAGGACGTGGGAAACATGTCTTAGAACATCTCCATCCAGTTGGAATCCCACGAGCAAGTTGATGTTGAGTTTTCCCCTTCTTGCCCAAAGATTGCCCTCTCACGAGATCTGAAATTCCTGCTATTCCCGTGGTCATTTTGAGTTGATCTTTTGGGAAAAGCTTTGGAATAGGGTCCAGATAGCCTGTGTGAAATCTCGTGTAATTTGGACAAGATTTGGACAAGTTTTGGTTTTGAAAGCTCAAGAACCGCAGGCTTTATCGGACTATCCGGCGTTCCCACTAGACAATCCGATATCACCGGACAGTCTGGCGTGGCTCACCGGATAGTCCGGTGTGGACTGCTCGGCGGCCTTGCCACAGGACTATCCGGCATTGGCCACCGGACTTTCCGGTGCCACCGGACTGTCCGGTGCCTCCCAGCGGACAGTCCGGCATGTCTCTGTGCTGCTTGTGTTTTTCTTGGATTGCATCTTCCGCTATGTTTTGCTTCAACTTTGATTTGCCCACTGCCTGACTAGACTCTTTGGTCACTGTGTTCCAGTGAGACGCATTCCGGTGCGGTGAGTGTCGAGTGGGGAATTTGCAGAGTTCGTCGCTCGCCGTGACTTGCGATCTCGTGATTGTTGAGTTACGTGGCTCTCCTTCGCAGGTGCGTATCCGAGCAGTGGACGGCACCTTGCGCTTGCTAGACACGTATCTGTTCAGTGGACAGTGTCTAGCGCGGTTCGAGTCCGAAGATTGCACCATTCGCGGGGGTTGTGATTTTGAGTTTTCAAGTGCTCCTATTCACCCCCCCTCTAGTCGCAAGTCTCGGTCCTACATCGCCGACCTTGAAGTGCCCACCATCCTCGCCGGCAATAGATCGGATCTGCCTGTGGTTGGGTTGCTGCTGGTTGTAGCACCGACTCGCGCCACATGACTCGCCTAGAGGCTGTTCACACCAGAATTTAGCCAATGTACTAGTTGGGCTGGATCAGCTAAATGGGCTAGAAGAGCCGACCTGTGAGAAGGCGAGTTGGCTAATCGGCTGCTGAGACGTCACTCGAGGAAGAGGCGGCGCCAAGGCCTATGGGCCATGTATATTTTTTTAGAGAATCTTGAGTCCTAGTAGATTTTGTTTAGTTAAAATATGAATTATTCGTTATAGAAAGAGTCGAATGTGTAGTCCAAGTCTCCGGACTATAAATATGTACCCATGTTCTACGTAATAAACCGATGACATTACGCTCTAAGCAGCTACGCCAATCTCTCTCGGTGCATTGCCACCCCTACAAACTAGGGTTTTTCATGGTAATCGTCATGCTGCTCTAATGATTTACTTCGTTAGGGAATTAGGGTGTGAGCCATATGGTGAACCGTGTACTAAAGCATTTTTGATGGCACGGTTCACTGGTTATCCTGATGGATCTCGTGTCGAGCTTGTCTCGGCGCGAGATCTATTATCTATCTCGATGAAGCCCACGACAAGCTATGCTTGTCATGGGATTCATCATTTATCTTGCACGTCTACCGATCTACTGTTCAATCTGTGCTTCAAGCTATGGATCGGCTCTCATGTCGCTCATTCTACGCTACCTAATCATTTGTTAAATCCCATAACGTGCCGCCCTAGCTTTACATTGTAATTCTGTATCTTCTTAGTTAGATGGACTTCTTTGGAGGTCCTGGTTAGAAGCCGATTTAGCTTTTCAGATCTGTTACATCATGCATTTAGTTAGGTTTTTATATCCTTTTACTTTTGGATGTGGTTGACACACCCTGTTTGCCGATCCTAGCGATCAGATAGGAACTTAATGTTTAGATCTGTTGTGTACGCTTTACAGGGAGAACAGGAGCCAACAGCCGCGACCACATCACCTCCCTGGCTGCAAGGTCAAGCCAGGTGGCATGCCCGGACCCTCTTACAACCACTGATCGACTGTTCCCGTCAGAGCCGATCGAAGCCGCATAGTAGGGAGACGAGTGCAGCAGCAGGGCAATCCCCGTCTTTCGTGTCTTTGTGTCCAGATCTTACTGCCTGCCAGTATCTGGGTGCAACACACTTTTGGCACACCCGGTGGGACCCACTGTCATCTACTTCGTCAAGACATGACGGGAGAAACATCCAAAAAGATTTCGCCCCACCATGATCCTACCACATGGCCGAAAGATAAAGCTGCTCTGCCTACGCTTGAGCAGCTGATAGCTGAACACTAGGAGTTTGAAGGAACATTCTTAGGAGGTTCTTGACCATTTCACTTGGACATGAAACAACCGTATCAAGTCTGCTGGACATCCAGATATGTAGCTCTATGGTGTAGATCTGTCAACTCCATCAGAGGAGCGTGTTAGAGCCCTAAGGAAGGAGATGAATGCAATGGTTGGCATGTCTATGCTGAGGCAATTTGAAGCTTTGTTAAACTGTATGGACAACATAATTGCATGCATATTCAAGGAGATTATGGCCGGTGAATATCAAGAAACTATTCCTCAGATCGGTATCACTTTGGAGAGACTCAATTCTATTCTCGGCCACTATACATACCTCCAATCAAGGCACTGGTGAGCACTAAAGCCGAGTTTGTCATATATGCTCCAAACAATCAAGGAGATCAGCCTACTTCCTATGATGAGCCACCAGTGTTCATACCAGAAGGTTTCATATGCCAACTGATGTATATGGCCATTGAAGGAAGGAGAGAAACCTCCTCGCAAGCCTCTGTCTAGCAAGTAGCAACATCCTACAAACCCTACAGGTGGTAGCAAGGACAAGGGCGAGGACGATGAACTTGCTAATTGGCAAGCACGGTTAGGGACAGGGCCTATTTTTAACAACCAGGCCGTTTTTTCGCTAAGGCTATCTAGATGAATACATAAAAAATCGCTTTGGTCTACCACCGGTGAGGGGCACTGTTTCTTATTCGAAGCCATATCTAGAGATGTACGACCAGTTGCCTCCACCACTGAAGTTCAAGGTGCCGGAATTCTCCAAGTTCAGCAGCAACGATAACACCAGCACCACGGAACATATTAGCCAGTATTTAGCTCAGTTGGGTATTGCAGCATTGGTTGAATATATGAGAATTGGACTCTTCATTGTCTTTGATAGGAGCAGCGTTTGGATGGTACACATCATTAGCTCGGTGATAGACTACGACCAATTTACATCAGCAGAAAGTTAGATCCAGAGTTCAAAGCACAACTGGTAAATCTTGTGAAGGAGTTTCCCGATTGCTTTACATAGGAATATCATGAAATGCCTGGCCTAGATCATTCTATCGTTGAACATAAGTTGCCCATTAAGCCGGGTTTTCGCCCATATGCTCCGGCGCCAAGGAGATTCAATCCAAAATTTTTACCCGAAATCAAGGATGAAATTCAATGAATGATAGAGGCTGGTTTCATTTTGCCATGTCGATATACTACGTGGATTTCCAATATTGTACCAGATCGTAAAAAGAGTGGGGAATTACGGGTTTGCATTGATTTTTGGGATCTCAATCGAGCAACTCAAAAAGATGAATATCCAATGCCGATAGCCGATATTCTCGTAGATGCTGCTGCGGGACACAAGATGATGAGTTTCTTAGATGGCAATGCTGGATATAATCAGATTTTCATGGCCGAGGAGGACATCCACAAAACTGCCTTCTGATCTCCAGGTAACATTGGATTGTTCGAATGGGTTGTTATGACTTTCGGCTTTAAAAATGCTGGGGCAACTTACCAGCGTGCTATGAACTATATTTTCCATGATCTCATTGGCCGGTTGGTGGAGATTTATATTGATGACGTAGTCGTTAAATCGGTTCTGCAAGAGTCACACTTAGCCGATCTGCGTCAAGTATTAGAACATACTAGATTTCATGGCTTGAAAATGAATCCCAAGAAAGGTGCATTTGGAGTTATCGTCGGTTAGTTCTTAGGATTCATGGTTCACGAGCGAGGAATAGAAATTGGTGATAAGAGAAAAGATACTATTGCTACTATGGTGCAACCAATGGCCAAGACCGAGTTGCAAAGTTTGATGAGTAAGATAAATTATATCAGAAGGTTCATATCTAATCTGTCTAGACGCATTGAAACCTTCATGCCTTTGGTCAAGATAAAGAAAGACGATGATTTTGTTTGGGTACCAGAGCAACAAAAAGTGTTCAATGATCTCAAAAGGTATTTAATGATACCACCAGTATTTATACCACCTCAGCTAGATAAGCCGTTTATCGTCTATCTATCAGCCGGTGAAACAACTATCGGCTCTGTGTTGATTCAAGAATTTGAGGGCAAAGAATGGGTAGTTTCATATCTCAGCAGGCGATTGATGGATATAGAAATCGTGTATACTGAGATGGAATGCCTTTGTCTTTGTTTATTTACTTGCACCAAGTTGCGTCATTATCTTCTTAATTCCGAGATGCGGATAATTTACAAAGCCGATATTATCAAGCATATGTTATTGGCTCCTATCCTTAAAGGAAGACTCAGCAAGTGGATGTATGCTTTTTCAGAATTTGACATCCGATATCAGCCAGCAAAAGCTATCAAAGGTCAAGCCTTGGCAGATCTCGTTGTAGAACGCATCGCGCCGCCCACACATTATGTTAACATCAAGCCTTGAGACTTGTTCTTTGACGGCACTGCATGTGAGATAGGTTGTGGTGTTGGGTTGTATATTGTGTCACCTCAAGGGATGACTTATGAATTTTCAATTCGGTTACCAGAGAAGTATACAAACAACCAGACCGAATACAAGGCCATGTGCAAGGGTTTGGAGTTCATATTTGAAGCAGGGGCCGAAGTTGTTTAGGTCTTTGGAGATTCAAAGTGATGGAGATGTGCCCGCGCGGCAATTTCTAGGACTAACTCCGGGTCGTATCAGCTCTTACATGAGCCGATGCTGAGTTCAAATGGGACTCGACCCATCGGGTCTGACTCAGATGCTCGCATATGGTATGCGCAGTTGGACCTCTATCGGGACTCGGATACTTGATCCTCAAGCAATTAGAATCCTGATGGGCCTTTACAAGGTAAAGCCCATTAGTGGAGACTATATATATATATATATGCAAGAGAGGGAATGGCTCGAGGTACGGGTGTGCGTAAGATCCATCGTAGAAAAGGTTTCTGCGAAACCCTAGTTGTGCCCTATTCCAACCTCTCAAGATCCGTCGCCAAGTTCGTGGTGCTAGCACGCCAAAACTCGGCGTCACGTTCCCGGACATGTGGATACCGTAGAGGCATTGCTACGACTGCTATGCTGATCATCTGACTTATCTCGAAGGCAGCCAACTGGCTTTGATCGAGACCGACTAAAGGCATCGGCATCGGCTCTTCTCCGCACATCAACTCGATGCACTTGTCTCGGCACCCGACTGTCTTGACTCGACACTCGGCTGACTCGTCTTCTGCTGCACTGCGCGTCTAGTGGTAACGATATATGATCTCTTGCCTGTACGTGTTCCTGTGTGTTGCGCGGTAGTAGAAAAACGTTTTCATGCTATGGTAGCCTACCCCGTAACTCTACCAACATCCAACACCATGCCCAAGACTCAATCTGATTTGATAGCCTCGTCAAGCAAACTAATCCCAAACATGCGGATGTCCAACATCCACCCTATTTGATTAAGATTGTTGAAGGCACCCTGCTTTGGCAGACCCACCTAACAATGATCGAAATCCTTATAGGTGTAGCAATTGGAAGGGCATCAAGAATTCTTGAGTTTTTCTAAGGGAATCTATTTTAACACATCCAATGGAAGAAAGAATAGGCATGTGATAACAAAACTATGGACCATAGATCCAATCTATGAAAATTCACCGGGTTGATCCAATCAAGCCGAGTGAAAGTTTCATCCTTGTACATCGCATCGGCTCATCCAATGAAAAAGTGCAATTAGCCTGTAATAGATCCAATCTGTTACCATCAATCCATCCAATGAATCGACGCATAGAGCCTATAACAGATCCAATCTGTTACCATGGACCCGTAGTAGATCCAATCTACTACATCGATCTAGACCATAAAGCTACGTACGGACGGCTCTGATTTACATTTACATACATATATAATGCATTTAAATATGCCTAATAGAATTAAACATACATATATGTAGTAGATTAAAAAAAGAAAATTGGACGCTGCTCATTCAGTACCGGCTTATACCTATCGGGACTAAAGTGGCGTAGCCACGTGTGGCACCTAATCACCTTTAGTCCCGGTTGGTAGCACAATCCGGTACTAAAGGGGTGCGCAGCCACGTGCCTTACTGACATGGGGGAGCTCTACACGTGAATGTTAGTCCCGGTTGCGTGGCCCGGGACTAAAGATTGAGGGATTTAGTCCTGCTTCTGTAGTCCCGATAGGGAATCCAGGAATGAAGGTGATGTCTGTTCTCCAGCAGTGTAAAAGTGGTGTGAGGAATTTCTATATTTGACCAAATCCTAGATCTGAACTCTAAAGATATGGGAAAGGTTTTTTTGATTATCCATAAGGATGTGGATAATTGGAATTCAATTACATACGGATACATAGTACGATATTGAATGGAAAAATCCGATAGATTTGGATTGTTTACTAATTTGATGCGGATTATCGTATAATATGATTATCTGACGATGAGGACCGAAAGGGCGACCTAGAGGGGGGGTGAATAGGTTGACACTCGAAACCTAACGACAAAGCCCCTCTCTTCTCAACTGAGCAAGATCACATAGCGATAAGAACGCCACTAACCCTAGGACTCAACGAGGTACACACACAATGGAAGAAAGACACACAGTGCACTAGGTACTGCCTACTGATCAGGTACGTACCTTTTGATGTCTCTTAGCGTAACAGATTTTACTCTGCAAGTGCACAGAGATTCGCTGTAGCTTTTTCACCCAAAGTATTCCAGGTATCGTAAAAATCCATAGGGAAGCAAGGACGAACAGGTGGAGTGATATGTTAGAACTTCAAACGATATTATAACTTAGATAAACACCAGCTATTCTTATAACGGGGGTAAGAGATAACAAGATAGTGTATGGTGGGAAGAGTAAACAGGAACCAAAGCAATAAACAACTAGGTAGTTGCCTGGGAGGACAACGAGTGAGATTAAGATATCCAAACTTATATTCCTTAACTAATGCATAGGAGTATTCGCGGTTGAACTAAGTTAACCAAACACGATCTAGGGTCTTGCTTCGAGCGAAATTCCAGACTACACCGAGGAGGCTAGGGGGTTGATAGAAGGCCAACCAAACGATAACTGGCTAACACCTACGGGCTTACCGAACGATAGGGTCAGATTACAGAGGCACCCTAATGCTATCACCAAGAGGGGCTACCAACCAGATCTGTGTGGGTAAGATGGCACGCTAGACTAGTGTTCAAGTGAAAGTCCGTTCTTGATCAGAGGGGTAGGACTGACTTAACCTTAGATCAGAGCCTAAGGCAAGCCTATAGCACCGGCAAGTCTAGCAAGATTCAGATAACTTAAGGACAACACAAACCTAAGCCTTAGTCTAGTGTGCAATAAGGTACACCACACTAGGCAAGTGTAAGAAATAAAGTAAAGTATAACTCAAAAGATAGAGCAACAATGTATATTATACTGGAGTAGTAAGAGTACAAAGATAGAAAGATACAAGAGCTTTACCAGACTCGAAGCTAACTCCGGAATCCCTGAGGCAAAGATTCAGACTCAACTCTAACTCCCAAGACTATCGTAGTGCTACTAAACTAGACAATGGTGTGTTCCACTCAACTTCCTCCCTTCACAAGTGAGGTCTAGGCGGTATTTATAGCTACTAAGGTCGGTGTGGCAGTTTGAGATGCGGTTGCAGGCTTGGTGACGCCAGGTGGGGCTGGGCGGCTCCACCCTAGGCCTGGCGGCACGGGTAGCCGTCGGATCCACTGCCTCTTGTCATCCAATGGTCCACAATGCCACCCTAGGTCGGTTGCATGGCGGATATGGCGGTTACAAGTATGCTTTTCCTTCAGCCGTTGATCTTAACTTGTGTTTCTTCCTTAGCCGCAGGATTGAAGTCCCTCGGATTGCTGACTTCAACAATCCAAGTGCTGGATCGATGAGGTGGCAAGCCTTCCTATACTTTGCATGCTGCTTTCGCGGCTTACACCTTGAGTTGTGTTGGCATGTCAAGTGCATGCAAGTCAAAGATGAGCACATATGGGCACTTTGTTAGGCCAGGCGGCTTGGGTTGGTGTCGGGCGGCCCGACCCATGTGTCGGGCGGCCTGGGCGACACCCTGACTTAGCCATATTTCACCTGTTTTCAGTTGATCTTACACCTGCAATCAAATATCAAACACAACTCGTGGAACTATGTTAATAACAAGGGTTAGTCTTCACTTTGATGTATTTTCCTTCATATTTGTTGACGGTCGTAATCTCACAACATCAACCGTCAATTATCCACCAAATGAAGCAAAACAAGTGAATAAAAATGGACTAACCATGCTACTAATGAGTTCCACAAGATGTACATGAATATTTGGATGCAGGTACCACAATGCACACAAAATGGGTGCAAATACAGCAAGGATCTGTTGACGCAGCTTATGTACGAAATTTATGCATCATTTTATATGATTTATCATTGATTTTATGCATCAACTATATCTTTCACTAACATTTATCACCGATAATTGTGGATTTTGCAATATTGTCTTGGAAATATGCTACATGTGATTTTTACAGGTTTTAGACCAATTTTTCGCGAAATTCACCATGATCGACTTCAAGTAAGAAAAGGCCGCTGGATGACATGGATTGAAGATGAAAAACAAGGAAGACTTGGTGTACTCATAGCCCCTCTGTGTAGATCAAGGCTCCCTAACCAGAAGATTCAATGAAGTGTCAAAGAGATACAAGAAAATAAAGATATTTATTCATTAAAGATGATGAATATGACAACGGCCAGAAGAATTCATCGAAGCTCGGCCCATTACGAAGATTCCAGAAGCATAAGAGTCCCGAAGGCCCCGCACAAATATTACTTAAGCATTAAGTAACTACCCCGCAAAAGATGGAAATGAGAAGACGCAGGAAGAGTCCGGGTCGGCCGACCCTGACCCTCCTGGTCGGCCGACCCCACCTCTCCGAACGTCGGTTCGACTTCCCTTTTTACCCACGTCATCCTCAAGGTATAAATAGCGAGTCTAGGCCCCGAGTCGAGGCAGCCAATTCATTATCAAGGCGTGAAGTCGGCGGAAAGAGGGTCAACAATTAGAGAGAGCAGAGGGTCGAGTTTCTAGTGTAGGATTAGAGTTCTTGTAGTTCCTAGAGGTGATTAGAGGCCTTGCAAGGTGCTCTAATTACCAAGCTTTGGAGGCCTAATTGTATCATCAAGGGAAGGTATGATCATGGATGTAATGTTGATACAGTTAATCAATGAAGCTTTGTTCTTGTCTAATTATCAAGTTCTTGTTCTAATTATGCTTGTTCTAGTTCTAATTAGATTTAGATCTAGATGCTTGTTGATTTGACCATGTCATTAAGGGTGTTATTTATCTAGCGTTCTTGATCTCTAATCTAGTTTACTAATGATATAGTTATGTTTCTAGTTCTTGTGATCATGGTGATTAGAAGTTCTAGTTGCTTTAATTATGTTATTAGACTATGTGAAGTAATTAGAAGCGCGTTATCTAATTATGTATGCATGTTGAGAGTTTCCCGTCGATTACCTGGTTACTCGTGACAGTAGAGCCCGGGGAAAGGTTAAACTCGTTCTAGGGGATTAGATTGGTTGATCATGATTTAATTATGCTATGATGAATATGCTTGAACATGCTTGTTTGCCTTAAGCTACTAGTTATCTCGCTGTTTTATCTTAGATGTGATGCCCGTTATCACATATGCTTTGGATCCGTTTAGAGCCTGATTAGAAGCTAGTTAATACCCTTTAATTAGTTCTCTAATGATGTTCTAATCGTCTATCTTATATATTAACATATCTGGTATAGGTTAAGGATTGGTTTAGGTTAAGGATTGGTATAGAGTTAACTATACACCTTTCGCCCCTTTTAGTTTATCTCAAACTCTTGTTAATTAGATTACCTTTAGTTCGTTCCTTGGATTGACAAAACCCACGATATTCATCCTGAGGAAAAGCTACACACGATACTGTCGCTTGCAGTATAAGGTTTGCCGTGCTTAAGTGACGTCAACAAGCTTTTCTGGCGCCGTTGCCGGGGAACTAATTAAGCGAATCATAATTAACTTGAGTTTGTATATATTTAACTTTGTCTCTTTCTGCTAGTTTATTTAGTTAATTTGTATAGTTTTAATCTTATGTAAATGTAATTAGCAATCAACTCTAATTATCAATTTTTGTGTTTTTAGCTTTTATCCTTTAATTTTAGTTTTTATTTTCGATTTAGCCTTTATCTTTTATGTTTTAGTTTTTATTTTGTTCTTGCGCCATATATGTTTTTCTTTTTATACCTTTTAAATTTCGAATTTATTTTCTTATCTTTTGTATAATAATTTAGATATGGCCGAATTATTGTTTTTCTAGTTTATATATTTTTCTAGAATATATATTTTCTTCGTATATATTCTCTGCCACTAACATTAGCAGGAATGGATGGACCTATGTCCAACAAACCGACTAATTATGTGGATGATCCAGAGAAGCTACTAAAGAAGACCCGAAACTCTGCCAAATTTCCGCGGAAGCAAGGCGAAACTCTGCCGAAAATGGGTGACGAGAACCAAGAGAGGAAGCTACTGGACCTGTGTGTGTCGACGTCAGTAGATTTGAAGATCAGAGATCTCACTCCACCTCAGAGAGCATTTGAGATCAGAAGCTCAGTGATCAGCATGGTGCAGAATCAACCATTCAGTGGGAAGGAAGATCCGAATCAACACTTGAAGACGTTCTTGCAGATCTGCAACACCTTCAACATCGATGGAGTCACCAAAGATCAGATCAGAGCAAGACTATTCCCATTCTCACTGATTGGGAAGGCTCACCAGTGGCTGTCCACACTTCCAGAAGCTACGGTCAACAACTGGCAGCAGTTACTACAAGCTTTCATCGCCAAGTACTTTTCACCTGGAAAGACTCAAGCCCTGCGCAACAAGATTTCAACATTTGTGCAGTACCCCACGGAGACATTCGATGAAGCTTACGAGAGATTCAATGACTATGTGTCAGCCTGGCCTCATCACAACTTTCAAAAATGGGACTTGATCCAGAAGTTCTACGGTGGACTCAACACAGTGTGTAGAGCCCAGATTGACGCATCGTCCGGAGGATCAATTCTCAGTCTCACTCCTAGAGAGACCGAAGCTTTGTTCAAGAAGATCGCTGAGAATGGAACTTGGGGCATAGGAGCAGATAGGGTGGCACAACAGCCTGCCCTCACTCCATCCACTGGAGTGGTGAAGAGTGTGCTTGAAGTGGACAAGATGGAGATCCTAGGTGGAAAGATCGACTCACTCATGAGAAGGTTCGAGAACATAGAGAGTGGCAGAGCAGTGGAAGTGAAGTCTACAGAAGCCATGATGACTTGTGAAGAGTGTGGAGAGTTTGGCCATTCAAGGGAAGGTTGCCTGGAGGAAGCTAAGGCACTGGACTATGCAAGAAAGGAAGGTTGGATTCCTCCATCCAACTACAGACAGAATCGACCACAGTTCACTGCTGGATCAGCTGTTCAGAATGCCATTCCTCCACGGATTCAACTCAAGGACTTTATGGAAGAGCAAGCCAAGATCAACAAGGATACACACTCTAAGTTCAAGGCTATGGACAAGGTGCTGGAGAACATAGATGGCAAGATCACCACTGTGGGAAGTTCAAACCAACAGCTAGTGGGGATGACGAAGATTTTGGAGAATCAACTCTCTCAACTTGCAGAGCATCTCCCAAACAAGAATGAAGGAAAGTTGCTAGGACAACCATAGTCGAAGGAATCACTCAAAGCAGTCACTACCAGATCTGGAAGGGAGACAAGAGATCCGGAAATGACTACAAGACTTGCCAGTAAAGTGGAAGCAGAAGCTCAGAGTGAAGACGAACCTGCAGTGACAGTGGAAGACATGAGGATACTACCAGAAAAGAGCAGAGTTCGAGTGAACAAGTCAGATGAGCATTTCAACAAGTTTCTTGAAGTGATCAAGCAGCTGTATATCCATATGCCATTATTGGATGCACTCCAAGTTCCCACTTATGCCAAGTACTTCAAAGATATACTAGCTAACAAAAAGGAAATGCCATCTGAATGTGTGAAGTTGACGACTGAGTGTAGTGCAGCTATCATGGATACTCCTTTGTAGAAGAAGCCAGATCCGGGATGTCCCACTATCCCATGCTCTATTGGTGCACTCAACATTGACAAGGCTCTTTGTGATTTAGGAGCAAGTGTAAGTGTCATGCCTAAGTCAGTGTTTGACAAGCTGAAGCTACCACAGCCAGAGCCAACATCCATGTGTCTAGAGCTAGCAGATCGCTCAGTCAGATATCCAGAAGGAGTCGCTGAGAACGTGCCAGTCAAGATTGGAGCAAATCTTGTACCAGTTGACTTCGTTATTCTGGAAATGGGATGAAGCTCAAGGTCACCATTGATACTTGGAAGACCTTTTCTCATAACAGCTCAAGCCAACATCAACGTGGGAGAAGGGATGATCAAGTTCAACATCAATGGAGAGTCAAGCTCGTTCAAATTCCGTCCAAGATTCGAGATGTGTCAAGCAATAGAAGAGGACGAAGCTTGAAGAAGAAGACTCATCTGCAGTGTCTACACCGGACATTGGATGGCGCCCAGAAGAAGTTAGGCTGAAGGACTTATCTCAAGCGCTTATGGGAGGCAACCCAGGTATTTTAGAAAGTTTTTTAGTTTAGTTTATTAGTTTTTCTTAGAAACAGTTTTTAGTTTAAAGCTTTTAGTTTTAAAGTGAACCATGGTCATAATTAATAAAGAGTTTAGATTAGTTAAAATTTGATTTTGGATTTTTATAAAAAGGTGGCTACTCTCACTTACGTAGCTGTCTAAATTTTGAAAATTACGAAGCCTTTGCCGGTTTTTGAATTCGATTCGATTTTGAAGCGATTTATTAAAAAAAGAGAGAGACCTTTTTCTTAGATTTTAATTTTTATTATTATAAGATTTCAAAATCTTCTCTCTAATTTATCAAAAAACTAGGCGTATACCTAAGCCACGCTAAAGAAATGAGATGGGTATATTCAATTCAATTCATGAATTGAATTACTTATCTTTATTCTGAAATTAACTCGGTAAAATTACCGAACATTTGTTTTTATGCAAAACAAAACATAGGTTTTAGAATAGCAACTTAAATTGTTTTATATCCCAAAATTAAAATCTATGTTGAGTGTTATAAACATTGTGTGCTTTTAACCTACTATAGTAGGCATACTTATGAATATATTTATATTGCATAAATGGAAATTAAGGACGTAGAATTAGTGAAGATAATCAACTTCTTAATAATAAATATTTAAATTAGGCAACATAGGATCCTCTTTTAGTATAATATAACTAGCAAACTTGATATGGATAGTAATTAAGAGGTTTTGATAGAAAAGATTTAAAAGGCTATCACCAAAGGAGACAAACTTTAAAGCCTTGATTGGTTTTCTGTCAAAAGCTGCATGCATATCGACAACCTTGCTGTATAAGACAGCCATTATTGCTAGGAATCCTATGGGTAGCTTACAGGAGAAGTTTGGATGCGAGCAGGTCCAGAAGGAGCCTCGCTCGGCCGACCAGACTCCCCTAGGTCGACCGACCCCAGCCAGCCCTTCACCAGATAGACCTCCCCTTTGAGCCACCTCATTGCCTATAAATTAGAAGTTGATGTCGCTGCTTTTCAACACCAGAGCCACTACCACTAGTTCAGAAACCCCCAGGAGAAGAAGTAGATTTTTAGTTTTGAGAGAAATATTTGAGAGGTAGATGAAGAAATTCCTCAAGAAAGCCTTCAAGAGTACCCCATCTAGAGGAAGCCCTCTTCGAGAGGAGGAGAGTTCATCAAGGCCCACATCAAGGAGATACTCTGTCTCTGAGATGGGAACTTCCGATCCTGATCGCAGTCTTCATCGCGATCAAGGCCTATGTGGGTGTTCTTCCCGCTTCTCCGTCAACACCGATGAAGTTCTAGAGCCAACAAGAAGGAGGACCGGTTCTTCTACCCGAGCTCAAGAACAAGCCCCTCAAGCGATGGACATTGAAGAGGATCAATGGAAGTACTCGCAGGAAGGATTCTCGCTCCGTACCGCTATTGAAGAGCAGAGGTATAACAGTTGCCAGCATCGCATCACCTCCAATTATGATTTAGACTTCGATTTCCTAGGCAGTCTAGATTTTGCTCCTAGCATAGAGAAAGCTTTTCAGAATTTGGGCTGGAGCAATTTCATTCATATTTCTGCTACCTACCAGAGGGACATAGCTTTAGAAATCATGACCACTATGGATATAGTCAGTTCCTCTGATTATAATCATGCCTTGAGATTTAGATTGAAGGAAGATTGGGTAGAAATGTCCTTTGGTATGATTGGTTCTTTGTTGGGATTTTGGGAGAACTCACCTGAAACTATTGAAGTTAACCAAGACATTCTAGAGAGTTTTTGGTTACAAATTGCTGAAAATTCTTCCAAGGAAAGAATGAGAATAATTAATCCCATAATCAGAATCATCCATAGATTCATGACTGTCAGAGTCATAAAGAGGCTAGATGACACTAAGGTGCAGAGTGCTGAAATGAAATGGCTTTACATCACACTTTGTCAGCCTATGGGGATTAATCCAATACATTCCATGATTAACCATTGGATTGTTCAGAGGAATAGAAACACTGGATTACTTGGATTTGGACACTATCTTACTATCCTCGCTTCTGCGCTAAAACCCGATTTAGTGTTTGATCCAAGTTACACAAAGTTACCAGCTAGTATTGATGAAAATTCATTAAGGAAAGGAAAATATACTTATGGAAACAAGAATACTAGTTTCTTTGTTAGCAAAACCAATTTCAGAATTCCTAGTCCTAGACTTGCCTTATTTGCACAAGGAAGGATTGATTGGTTGGAAAAATTTATGACTGAGGAAGGAGAATCAAGCCAGCAACCGCCATCATCTGGATGGGACGCCTGGGAGACACCATCTGCACAACCTACTCAGCATTTTATGGCTGAAGAGTTTAGAGCAGGATCATCATCTCAAGTGCATGTGCTTAATCCAAGGCCAGTTAGCTCGTTTGATCCTACTTCTACCCCGGTGTTCATTCCTTCAACACATTTTCCCCCGCCTCCAGCTTTAGTTCCAAGGAGTGCAAGACGTCATACTCTTGAATTTATTGCAACTCAGAGCATGCCTCAACAAGCATTTTATGGCATAGAAAATATGACTTCAGAGAATTATCAGATACTTGATCAAATTAAAGCAAATACCGATCAGTTTGAGCGGAACACTCAAACCATAGATGAGCAATTGCACCATTTGAGGCTATATAACCAGAAACGTCAACAGTGAAGATCATTGGTTTGCCTTAGTTTTTATTTATTTCTTAAATTTTCGTTATGAATTTTATTCTATTTTTGTTATTTTTCTTTTATCAATTTATGTATAATTATAAGTTATTTATGTGTGATTTAGTTTTATCATGATTATGTATTTCCCTATGATGAGACGAAATAAAATAAAATGTTTATTTTCTTGTAATCATATGTCATTAATTAAGCTGAATTTATGCTCTCATTAATGCAATTTAATTGAATTATGATTGGAATTTATATAGTAGATATGATATTTCATAAAGACCCACATGTTATTCAAAGTTTAGATTTCAATTCTTTGTCATAATGGATCTCCTTTAAATTTTGTTTTGAGCTATCAACATTAAGACTAAGTTTCTTATGATTATTTTATATAGGCCCTACCTATTTCGAGCTTTATTGTCAAACCGTAGTTTTTATCAAATTTAATTCTCGATTGAATTGGATTAAGATTCAAATCTAGGGAATGAGATTTCAAAGCTGGTCATTCATTTTTACTTATCTTTTCATTTGCTAGCCTTTTTATCCATGCATTGTAACTCTCTACATCAGAAAGATTACAAACTTCGCTGGATATCCCTCCTGAAACCAAAATTATCATTTCATATATGTTCATTGACCACAACCTATTGTTTTCTGGAGTTTTGGAAATAAATATTGTAGTTATATCCCACTTATATTGGTGTTTTAAATACTCAAGGATGAGTATTATCTAGGAGTGGGGATGGGGGTCTTGTTTAAAAAAAAGGGAAAAGGAGAGAAACGACCATGTGGTCGCTAGAAAAAAAAAGAAAGAAAAAAAAACAAGAAAAAAAAGACCAAGTGGTCAAAAGTAGAATTAGGTAAATATACCGCCCCTCTTTGTTTTCTTAAAGATCTCTGTATAACTTAGTTTGTTCTTGTCTAAAAAAAACTCCAGAAAATCTTCCAACCATATGCAATCCGATAACAAGGACTTCATTTGTGCCTTGAGATCTTTAATTTTTTTGCATATGTCCACTTTTCTATATATACTCTCTTCTAATCTTTTCATTATTATGAATTTCATGACCTTTTTGAGAAATCTCAATAATACCAGCAGATTCTTTTCTTAGTTTGATAATATATCAAGATTAAATTTTGATTAGGATTCATACCAAGCTCCAGATAAGCCTATACTTATAGATTCTTATAGTTTATTCTACATATATATATATATATATATATATATATATATATATATATATATATATATATACATTGAGAGCCCGGAAAGATGAGAGTAGTTCTTGGGCTTATATATTTTAATCTTTGATACTTAATCCTTTTTGAAAATTTATTGAAAAATAAGGAGATTTGTTATTGATGAGTTTTTGATTTCTTTCTACATATGATTGTGGAGTACGCTTACATGAATATCTATTTACTTGTATACATTGTTGGTCTAAACATAGAAAAATTTGAGAGTTTTAAACTTGGTTTGATTATTTGATTTATGATTATAAATGAACTTTAATTGTAAAACTTGACTTACTCGAGGACGAGCAAGGTTTAAGAGTGGGGATGCTGTTGACGCGGCTTATGTACGAAATTTATACATCATTTTATATGATTTATCATTGATTTTATGCGTCAAATATATCTTTCACTAACATTTATCACCGATAATTGTGGATTTTGCAATATTGTCTTGGAAATATGCTACATGTGATTTTTACAGGTTTTAGACCAATTTTTCGCGAAATTCACCATGATCCACTTCGAGTAAGAAAAGGCCGCTGGATGACATGGATTGAAGATGAAAAACAAGGAAGACTTGGTGTACTCATAGCCCCTCTGTGTAGATCAAGGCTCCCTAACCAGAAGATTCAATGAAGTGTCAAAAAGCTACAAGAAAATAAAGATATTTATTCATTAAAGATGATGAATATGACAACGGCCAGAAGAATTCATCGAAGCTCGGCCCATTACGAAGATTCCAGAAGCATAAGAGTCCCGAAGGCCCCGCACAAATATTACTTAAGCATTAAGTAACTACCCCGCGAAAGATGAAAAGGAGAAGACGCACGAAGAGTCCGGGTCGGCCGACCCTGACCCTCCTGGTCGGCCGACCCCACCTCTCCGAACGTCGGTTCAACTTCCCTTTTTACCCACGTCATCCTCAGGGTATAAATAGCGAGTCTATGCCCCGAGTCGAGGCATCCAATTCATTATCAAGGCGTGAAGTCGGCGAAAAGAGGGTCAACAACTAGAGAGAGCAGAGGGTCGAGTTTCTAGTGTAGGATTAGAGTTCTTCTAGTTCCTAGAGGTGATTAGAGGCCTTGCACGGTGCTCTAATTACCAAGCTTTGGAGGCCTAATTGTATCATCAAGGGAAGGTATGATCATGGATGTAATGTTGATACAGTTAATCAATGAAGCTTTGTTCTTGTCTAATTATCAAGTTCTTGTTCTAATTATGCTTGTTCTAGTTCTAATTAGATTTAGATCTAGATGCTTGTTGATTTGACCATGTCAATAAGGGTGTTATTTATCTAGCGTTCTTGATCTCTAATCTAGTTTACTAATGATATAGTTATGTTTCTAGTTCTTGTGATCATGGTGATTAGAAGTTCTAGTTGCTTTAATTATGTTATTAGACTATGTGAAGTAATTAGAAGCGCGTTATCTAATTATGTATGCATGTTGAGAGTTTCCCGTCGATTACCTAGTTACTAGTGACAGTAGAGCCCGGGGAAAGGTTAAACTCGATCTAGGGGATTAGATTGGTTGATCATGATTTAATTATGCTATGATGAATATGCTTGAACATGCTTGTTTGCCTTAAGCTACTAGTTATCTCGCTGTTTTATCTTAGATGTGATGCCCGTTATCGCATATGCTTTGGATCCGTTTAGAGCCTGATTAGAAGCTAGTTAATACCCTTTAATTAGTTCTCTAATGATGTTCTAATCGTCTATCTTATATATTAACATATCTAGTATAGGTTAAGGATTGGTTTAGAGTTAGCTATACACCTTTCGCCCCTTTTAGTTTATCTCAAACTCTTGTTAATTAGATTACCTTTAGTTCGTTCCTTGGATTGACAAAATCCACGATACTCATCCTGGGGAAAAGCTACACACGATACTGTCATTTGCAGTATAAGGTTTGCCGTGCTTAAGTGACGTCAACAGGATCAAAGATGGGCAACAATGGTGCACAGGGCATGGCCGCCTGGCCATAGGGTTTGGCCACCCGGCTGTGGCGGAACCGCCGATTTAATCCGAACTAATCACACCTGCCACCCATGGCTCGCAGTGTGATTAGGCCGAACTAAACCCGGTCGTCCGTCGAGAGTCAAAATGACTCCCGATATTACCTTTTCCCAGAGGAACCGACATCACACACATCCAGCCCTCGATGGAGCCACAACAGTTACATCATCACAGGCAGTTTATAGTAGAAAATAATCTAAGTGCTTACAAACCAAATATAGGTAGTCAAATACCTATTCATATACAAAGCGGAAGCGTTGTTCAAAATAAATCTCACAGCGGAAACATATTACTTTAAGAAGAAGTCTTCAGGCAATAAAGAATGAGGCGAGAAGCACCGAGCCCACCGGTACTGCTCTCCTCCAAGCTAGTGTCCAAAAGACATCATTACCTGCTCAAAAAGTGGGGGCAAACCCTGAGTACTAATTACTCAGTAGGACTTAATGGAAGAGCTTACGGCTGACGCAAAGCTGGCAACTAACAGTTGATCCTTAGCCATTCTTTTTATAGTAATTAAAAGTTAATATGTAATTATCAGCATCATCAAAATATTCATCATCATAATATAACTGGCAGGAATGTAAACATACAGATACGAACATGTGGTATTGAAAACAAAACATATATAGTCATAAATACAATTCGATTGTTACTACGTTGCCCGTGTGTGACCTTGGCATTCTCACACCTGGTGAGCATCAGCGATTCGAATCGATTTTTAATTCCCGGGAATAACTATCATGCCAGGGGTATATGCTTACTAGCCATCGCGTTCCCACATATAGCCCCAATCTTCACTCGTCCCATCCCAAGTTCGATTCAATCCCGCCATTCCCCTGGGTTTTGCCCTCTCAGGAGCGATACCACGGCCGCACCGGGTCAGCCCTCCTTCGAGTACAAGCTCCCCCAGGCCTAACTCCCTCCAACAAGAATGGTAGGAACCTGTCTCTGTTCTTCGGATGGCACGAGTAAGACTTTCACCGGTCCATTATCCCGGATAAGCACTCTAGCAATATTATGCCGATCAGCAGGCGAACAGCGAATCGGGCCTTAAACGACTCGGGCGGAGTCCACCAAATCATCCACATCATTTTTCATCATAATATACCCAAATCTCCGCCCGGCCTCAATTTAGTTCCATCACAATCATGTTTAAAGTTTCCATATATCTTGAAAGCCTTTCCTTTGAAAACACCCATACGACGAGTGACTCCAATTCACTCGTGTCTACTCGCACCTAGCATTTCTAAGCATACTCGTCCTACGTACTCTATTGTAGGTGCTAGGGCCAGGGCGGCCAAGAAGTCTAATGCAATTGTTTTCAAACAACTCCTAATGCGGATGTCTAAACATCATTCAATATCATATTTGCTGGGAATTTATGGTCCTGCCTACCTTCCTCACTAGGGTTAGTAGCTGCTTCCTGAGCGAAGTCGGGCTCCTGTTGCTGGTCTTCCGGCTCCTAATGTAGCTCCTTCTCGTGCTCTTCTACGATCGGTTGGCCCGGCGAATATCCTTTGCTCACGGGATCTATATGCATGACATGGTGCAATCGGAGCAGGTATTAGTGCAATGCTTGGCTTCATGGTGTGAGTGCAATGCAAGGAATCATGATTTAGGGACTAAAGTGATGCATTTTCGTGATGAAACTGGTTTAGTATTAAGAAATCGTACAAGCCATCACCTACGGTAACTTAGCTTATCGCATATAACAACGTGGGGTGTGTGACGAGGTAACATCGTTTTATGCGAGGCAACCGAAGTTTACTTAAATAAGCATTTTGCCTACCATTTTTAAAAAATAGGGTCAATCTTACATGCACAGTACCCTATTTCAACCATGAGCTATTTATACCACAGGGAGCATAATAAAAGGTGTAAAACCCTTTTTTTAGAGCAAAATTTTTAATATGGTTACCTTTTCCTTATTTCTTTTTATGCTAAAATCACATGTAGGGGTAAAATAGTAATTAAAAATGAGCACTTGAGCTACCAAAAATCACAATGAGTCTATATACCCTAATAACACTGTTGATCAAGTTTGGCAATTTTTGGAGACCATTTAGTCCATATTTCCTAATTATATTGATTTATCAAGCACACATAATATCAGGGGCAAAAAGGTCTTTTCCTGCTCAACCAACATACCCATTCTGTAGATTTACCTAAAAGGAGTACAATGCAACAAGTTTTGTATTTTTCTGATTTTTATTTGATTTATTATGGATTTTCAAAGTTTCAGCCGAATTAATAATTATTTAGAGGAAAAACCACAGATCTAGGGTTCTTTTCGTTATTACTGTAAACTACAGGGGCTAGTTTGCGAAATATTCCAAGACTCATACCACTGTTCGCTGGACTTGAACATAAAAACCAGAAGCTGAGGGGCTGGATCTAAAAATTGCCAGCCCCTTCTTCTACCTCTGGACAGGGAGGGGGCACGGCGCGGCCTCGCGTTCCGGCGGCGTCGCCGGTGCGTGGAGGCAGGGACTTGGAGCCGCGTCGGTCCCGGAACGTGTTCCCGGCGACGGGGTCTCTTTCCCGCAAGGCGGCGTCGCACGGAGAGGCCGAAGCGCGCGAGGAACGCCGGTGAACTGATGGTGTGGCGGCGCACGGCGCTCGGGCTCGCGTTGCATGAAATCCGGTCGGGGAAGCAGGGAGCGGCGGAGCGGGAGGGCGCGTGAGAGGCGCGGCGAAGTGGGGAGTCCGGCGGCGGAGTCAAGGAGGCGAGGGGAAACGCCAGGGTGGCCGGTCACGGTGAGCTTGAGCTCGGGCCGGTGGTAATGGCGGCGGCGCGTAGGGGTGGGTGCTAGAGACGACGGCGGTGGGCGAAGGCTTAGGGAAAACGTGGCTCGGGGCAGGGCGACGCTGAGGCGCTCGTCGGGGAGGTGGGAGGAGGGCAGAGTGCGAGCTTGAGGTCGCCGACCATGGCGGCCGCGGCTCTGGAGCGAGCGAGAGCTCGGGCGAGAGAACGGCGGAGAGGACGCAGGATGACTGCGGGCGCGCATGCGGAATAGAAGAGCCTCGCCTTGCTCCTTCCAGACGGCAGGCCGAGGCACGGGCAGGGCGGCGCGTGGCCGGGGCGCGGCGCGCTGGCGCCCAGGGCGTGGCGCGCTGGCGCCCTTCGCCCGCCGCGTGGGCGCAGGGGAGGGGAGGAGGAAGAAAGGGGCGCGCCGTGGACTCGGTCCATGGACCCGAGGTCGATGACAGGTGGGGCCGTGGGAAGGAACTAAACTTGACTTGTATGGACCGGGTGCACGGGTGGGATGGTCTGGTGGGGCCCACAACTGAAGCCGTCCACGCCCGGTGTCCAAAGCCTGACGGGTGGGTCCCACGCGTCATACACACAACAGGGAAATAAAACTCGAAAATGGAAAAAGGCTATTTGACCAGGATGACATAGTTCTGAATTTCACATTTTTGAATATCTTAGAGGCCGAATTAGACCAAACTTAAAATAGAGAAGTTATTGTAAACTTGATAATCTACAACTTTGTCAAAATGAGTAATACCAGATTCCAAGTTTAACTATGATTTAAATTGAGTTTAATCTGCTGACCCCAGTTTGACCAACAAAATCTTCCAACTTAAAAATTCTACAAGTCATATTTTTATGCATTTTCATGGTAAATGTTATATACCAATGTTGTTCAGTTGCTCAGGAACTACAACTTTTATATACAAAGTTTTTCAAAATGTTGACTTTTGTTTCACAAAAATTTGAAATCTCTATTTAAATCACATTTGGACAGATTTCTCAGTTTTACCGAAAATGACCTAAAACTCTATTCAAACCTTTATGCATGTCATGACACAAAATACCAAAGTTGTTCATTAGGAAATTGTCTACATGTTTGGTATGTATAGTTGTATCAAATTCACCACAGTATTAAGGTTACCGGGCAAATGAAAATGCAGTTTGCAGAAAAATCGGTTTTTACTCGCTTCAAAAGACTTAACCCACTCATGCCCCTAATATGAAATGTTCACATAATGATGCAATTTAGCTAATGATACTAATGTAATACGCTTGAGATGCCTGGGGCATCACACCGGCCACCCCTCAGGCCATGCAGGGCCACCTCAGCATGTGCCACGTCCCCAAGAGTGCCCAAGTTGCCACATCATCTATCCTACGTACAAACAAACACAAAGTGGTGAAGATCCAACCATACATGAGAGCAACCAATATATCTAAGGGACAAGATGTGTTAGCACAAGGATTGATGATGTCAAGGATCCGAGGGGAACAACATGCATCCAATTGGTGACAAACACGTGGCCGCCCGGCCACTCCTCGGCGCATTTTTCACATGCAACAACTGTTTCAACCGCCAACTGACCTAGGGGAGCAATATCAAGCATTGGATCATCAAAGTTGGTGTACCAAGTGGTCGCCCGGCCATGTAGGGTGGCCGCCCGGCCACCGACCTACCCCCTTTACCGACCTAATGCACCTACAAATACCCCCCTCACTTTCTAGGCTATAAATAGACCCCGAGAGCTCATTTGTAACGTGTGGAGTTGAGTAGAGTTGAGTTCTACCTTAGAGTACCACGTTCTGTCCTTAGTAGTTAGGATAGTCCTAGGAGTTAGAGTTGAGTCGAGCTTTTCCTCGGAGTCTCCGGAGTTATCTTCGAGTCTGCGGTAAAGCCTTGGCCGAGAGTACTCCAGTGCAAAGACTATCCACAGGCAGCGACTTGTACCAAGGGATCTAGAACCAAGCACATCTACCAGTACTCTAGTTAACACCACCATGGCCGAGAAGACCATTCGCGAGTTCTCCGTCCCCTCGAGTAACAATGTTCCTACCGGACCTGAAGTTCAAGTGGGAGAGAACTTTGAACTCAAGCCAGGGGTGATCCATATGGTTCAAGCTATCCCATTCTGCGGACTGGCTACGGAAGATGCCAACAATGACTTGCAGCAGTTTCTGGAGATCTGCAGCACGTTCAACATGAAAGGAGCATCACCGAATGCCGTCAAACTTTGACTCTTCCCGTTCTCTCTTGTTGGGAAGGCTAAACAGTGGTTCTACCTCAACTGAGTGACACTCACATCGTGGAACGCATGTTCCGATGCATTTCTTGCGAAGTACTTCCCGCTGGGGAAGACTAACGCACTGAGGAACAAGATCTCGAGCTTCCAACAGCTCGCAAATGAAACCATGGCGGAGGCCTGGGAACGCCTGCAAGAGTACATTGCAGCCTGCCCCCACCATGGAATGCAAGAGTGGCTGATTATTCAGAGTTTCTTTCATGGGCTTCACCGCTCGGCACAAGAACACCTGGATGCAGCTGCTGGAGGATCCTTCTTGTCCTTGAGCATTACAGCGGCCAAAGGGCTAATTGAAAAAAATGGCCACTAATCAAGGATGGAGAGAAGAGAGGTCTAGTACCCGATCCCGTGGTGTCTATCAGATCGAGAGCACTGACATGCTGACCGCCAAGATGGACTTGCTTTCGAAGAAGCTGAATGACACTCCTGAAGCCACTCTGGTTCAGGCCCTCGATGCTCACATGACTTGTGAAGTCTGTGGGAATACGGGGCACTCGGGGAACAGCTACCCCGAGACGCGACTAGAAGACACGAACTTCATCGGTAACAGTAGCAACAGCTTCAACGGGAATCATCCTCAGCAAGGATGGGCCACACGACCACATCTCCCTTTCTCCGGACAAGGTAACTCTTCTGGAAGTTCACAATAGTTTCCTAAAAACAATTTTAACTTTGATCAGAAAGCTGTGAATGATAGCATTAGTAAAAAGTTCCATGCTAATGATAGGATGTTTGAGTCTATTTCATTGCAAATGGAAACTTTGAATAGTGCTATGAAAAACCAACTTAGCTTCAATAAAATGTTAGAAACTCAAATAGCGCAGTTGGCTGCTTCTTTACCTAACCCAAATGTGGGTAAGCTGCCTGGGCAACCTGAAGCTCCTCCCAAGGAGCACATAAATGCAGTAATCACTAGGGGTGGGAAGTCCACACAGGACCCCACGTCTCCTAGTCGTGCAGGTAAAGAGCAGGAGAAGACAACCGAGTCTGAAGACAAGGTCGTAGAGGAAGATACACGTGGCAAGGAGGAGAAGCTAGCATCGAAGCATCTGCCCCATGAGTTCTACAACACCACGGTGCTGGCATTTCCTCCACGAAATAAGAAGGTTGCCACTGACGAACAATATTGTAAGTTCGTTGAGGTCATTAAGAAGCTTTATGTCAACGTACCTCTGCTAGATGCCATGCAGGTACCCACATATGCTAAGTACTTAAAGGATATCCTCAACAATAAGAAACCCCTACCGTAAACGGAAGTAGTACATTTGACAGAAGAGTGTAGCACGGCTATACTCAAGAAAAAGGACCACGGAAGCCCTACCATCTCATGCTCATTTAGAACCCAGCACTTCGACCAAGCATTGTGTGATCTTAGAGCCAATGTCAGTGTAATGCCAAAGGTCATCTTTGACAAGCTGAATCATGCTGCACTTGCCTCCACAGCTATGTGTCTGCAGCTCATGGATCAGTTCGTTCGCTACCCAGAAGGCATCGCAGAGAATGTTCCAGTGAAAATTCAGAATTTCCTCATTTCGGTGGATTTTGTGGTACTGGACATGGAGGTTGACTCAAAAAACACCGCTCATCCTTGGGCGGCCGTTTCTGAGCACCGCAGATGTGACCATCGATGTTGGGGCAGGCAAGGTTCACCTCAACATAAACGGCAAGAAGGAGACATTCGCCTTCAAACCAAAAGTTGAGCAGCGCCACAAGGTGCACACTTTCAAGTGCCAGGCACAAAAGGACGCACCCGAGGTCAAGACAGGGACCAAAGAGCGACACTCAAAGGTTGACAGTCTTGTTTCATTTATGCTGAGCAAATTGAAAAGCGAGTCCAATATCCAATAGAAAGAGTATGAAGCTGCTGTGGAAAGCAGAAGATCGAGACACCAAGAGAAGAAACACGGCAAGCCAAGTCCCGCACCAGGAGGCAAAGCTCTTGTGAGCAATGCCTGCGCTGAGAGCCAATTGCATACAAAGCAGCACAGAGGAGGCGAACCGCCTATGAACAAGGCCTGCACTGAGAGCCAATTGCAAATGCCTAGGCAGTGCAGAGAAGGCAAAATGCCTGAAAACAAGGTCGGCGCTGAGAGCCAATTGCATACCAACTCACGCACAGTCAGCACCGAGAACAAATTGCATATGCCAGGACGGTGCAGGGTTAATGAAGCACAAAGAAAAGAGAACCTTAGCTTTGAGGCTTACATAACCCCGAAAGGTAAACAATGGTCTGCCCTCGCCAACAGGAAAGTTGGCATTATCATTCGACGGCATATTTATTTTCCACCAAAGTTTCATTTTTGTATACCATTACATGTCTAAATTATGCCTTGCACCATGTTAGTTTTCGTGCTTTATTTCTATCCCATGGCTGAAATTCAAAAAAAAATCCTGGTAGGCCGACTGGCCATCATGGCCGGCCGACCACGCCTGTGGCCGCCCGACCAACCCCCTACTTCCTCTTTTGCCTTTGCTTTGTGCAGGACAGTAGCACCGGCCGACCGGCCTAATCAAGTGGCCGGCCGACCAACATGAGTGGCTACCTGACTGAAAGGATCCGATGCCCAAGAGGGGAGTGAATTGGGCTAATTTGAACTCTAATTGAAAATCCTTAACCTAGCGAAAACTATCAATTAGCCCACTTCACCCTCTAAGCGGAAGCTAACACTAATCAACAAGAGAGAGAGAGCACCTACTCATGCTAGTGATGGAAACAAGCTTACTCATGCAAGTGGAGAAAGATAGCCTACACATACTAGTAAGCACAAGCATGATCAAAGCAATGGAACAACTAGCCAAGGGAAGAGCCAAACATGGTAACTACAAGATGCAAACCAAAACAAGAGGCAAGAAACCGAGAGCAACAAGTAGGAGGAAGAGGAGAAGACACAACCGGATATTTCTCGTGGTATCGGAGGTTTGGCACCCTCCCCTAGTCCACGTTGTGGCACACCCTAGACTGTTTTGCCGCCTCCCATGCTTGTGGGCACTCACTAAGAGTCTCCGTTCACCATCCCGTCAAGGTGGAGCTCAAACCTTGTACGACTTTGTTCTTCGGGTTTCCACAACTCCTTGACAAGCTCCGGGAACGCACCCCGGTCACCAAGTCCGCCTAGGTGCTTCCAAAACACCAAGAGTAACAAGTCTTCTAGCCTTCACTTGATCTTGCTCCTCACCAAGATGGATGCACACAAGCCTAGCCTTGATCTTGCTCTCAAAGGTGAAGTATCAGTGATTTGATGCTAAGTGTTGAAGCACAAGGGCTCTCTGAGGGTATGAGATGTCTGGGTTGTCAAAGAGCACGAAATGATCCCAAGTGACCGATATATATAGCCCCCCAAGCTGATAGAGCCGTTGGAGAAAGGGAGGGTAGACGTAGTGGAGACCGGATGGTCCGGTCTGTGCTTTTTGCGTAGACCGGACTATACAGTCCGTGTACTTTATCAACGGTCGTACTGGTGTTTGACGTCACTGTACTATAGTGCGGTCTATAGTACGCTCCTTAGGGACCGTACCATCCGGTCCATTGTAACTGCTGATCAGTGCAAAGTCAGTAGGCTCGGGTTTCTTAGTACGGTTTGTGTACGGTCTTCACATACCGTTCTATTTAATTCCCAGTCCGAGGCTTCGGTACCCTCGGGTTTCTTAGTACGGTCCCTTGACGGTCTTCGAGACCGTACCATCCGTTTTGTGCATTTGCATTTCCACTTGCCAAATCCAAACTGAGGTTTCTTGGTACGCCAATTGGTACGTAATCACTGGATCGGACCATCCTATGGGTCTGATTTGCATAGCTTCCAAACCGTCGATTAAACTCCCTGGAAGAAACATGGTCCGCTCTTCTGAGACCGTACCATCCAGTCTATGTAAATTTTCCTGACTTTGCATTTCTTGAGCTGTTTTGATATGATCTTTGATTTCCTTGAGCCTTGTACTGTTGTATCTTGCACCTTTGAGGATAAATGAGATATATGGCTTGTGTGTGCATCGAATACTTGGCAAATCACTTGATCAAGCTACTAACCGTTGACCCCCCTTTATAGTGCAGATAGTAGAAAACTAGAAAACCCTACCTAAGCAAGGATCCCACAACTCCTTTGATCCTTGACTCTAGAAGAGTCCTTAGACTTCGAGATACGGATGAAAACCATGTCCGCCTTCATGAAATGCATTCTTGCGAATAGGGGTCCTCATAATAACTCAATGAGTGAACAATAACTAATGTATTTAAACCTGCACTCATGAGCTTGTTAGATCATAATTAAACTTGTCATTCAATCACCAAAACTCACCTAAGGGCCTAGATGCTTACAATCTCCCCCTTTTTGGTGATTGATGACAAGTACATGTTGGCAAGAGTAGAGATGGTGAATGTGAAAATGATAAGCATCATCTACTCTAGCCTTAGATGCGAAAGATATGAAATAAGCACAAATAAAACAAACGGAGCTCGAAGGCTCACCCATAGTGAAATAGAGATGATAAGAAAGCGTGCATACACAAGAACCAAATGTCATGTCCATCCACAAGATCCAAAAGAAAGTGCAATATATCATACAGACCAAAAGATGTCTCTCTCAAAAGCTCACTAAGCAAAAGATAAATTCTACCTCCTCACTCACTCAACTTCCATCTCACTCACTCAACCTCTATCTCCCCCTTTGTCATCAATGACCAAAGAGGGGACCTAATAACTCGGAGGAGCGGGAGGTTGAGATGGCTCTGTGCGGAAGCGAGACGGGTCATCGTCGTCGTCGGAGCTGAACACCTCGCGAGCAGCCTCGTCAACAGGGTCGAGGGGTGTACCAGTGGTCGCCTCTGCTGTATCTAGCTCAGGAGTCTCGGGCACTGTGTCGGGCTATGTAGGAGCGGCCTCGGAGCTCTCTGGCTGTGTCAGTACTGCCTTTGCCTTAGAAACCGTCGTCTCGGGGAGTGTAGAGTGAGCAACTGTAGAGTCTACCCCCGAGTAGCAGCCTGACTAATCTCCTCGAAAACCGGCTGCCCAATCTACTCAAGAATCTCTCTCCTGGAGAGTGTGCCTGTCGCTGTCAGCTCTGTAGTAACAGTAGTAGCCTGGACCGGTGACTCAAAGGTAAGGGCTGTCCCTGGTAAGTGTGGGAGCACCGATCTCAAGTCTGAGTGTAGCAGGTCTGAAAGAGGGAAAGTCCCTGGAGTGACTGCTCGTGGCAGTGTAGCAGCTGGAGTAAGTAGAGGTGGTGCAGGTAGTGTAGCTGGAGGGGTGAGGTGAGCTGGGGCAGGGACCATTTGATAAGGCACTAGGCGAGGAGGTCTGAGGTGTCCACGTATCTCCTCCCTCAAATCACCAATCTCCTGCCTATACTCCTGCCTCTGCTCTCTGAGTGACGTCCGAATCTCCTCAATAATCAAGGTCTGCCGAGCCTCCTGCCTCTCTGCTCTTTCACGACACTTGCGTTGAAACTCAAGCTGAGCCTGCTGTAAGGCTAGGAGCTGTTGGGTTTGCTGCTGCTGTACTCAGGCCTGCTCTACCTGCTGCTGAACCAGTGTCTGAAGTAAGCTCTGGAGTGCATCTAGCTGAGTCACAGCAGCCTGTGAGACCTGTGGAGCTGGGGGTGGAGTAGGTGAGCGTGGAGCTCCTGACCCTACGGCCTCGTAATCGTGTCTGGCAGGTGAGAAGTACTGTATCTCCTCCTCCTCCTCCTCCTCCTCAAAGTCGGAGTCGTCGCTCGTGGACAGGAAGAAGGTCTCCACAGCCTCCTCAATGCGGTCAAGCTCCTCGTCCTCTGCCTCCTGCTCAGCTCTCTCCTTGGCAATGAAGCGCTCTCGGATGGCTCTAGCGGCTCGGCCTCCACGTCGACTGTCGTCCCTCGTCGCTGGCCTGTAGAGAGGGAACCTGGTGCGAGTGTCACGGTACAGGTCACGAGTCGGGGCGTCTGCCTCACCAAGCTGACTCATGAGGTAGGAGATCCAGTGAGCAAATGTCATCTGTTTCCTGGTGTTGACGGCACTTAAGCACGCCAAACCTTATACTGCAAGCGCACAGTATCGTGGTAGCTTTTTCCCAGGATGAGTATTCTGGGTTTTGTCAATCCAAGGATAATTACGTTTAAACTACTATTAATCTAATATTAACATAATTAACAGCTAAATCTAATAGATCTAAACAAGCTTAAAAGGTATTAGAACTACTCTAATTACACTCTAATCTATTCTCTAATTAAGGTCTAAACAAGCATAAACTAACGGATCTAGAACTAGGCAAAAACACGAGAAAGATAGGTTTAACGGCAAAAGGATCCACCAGAAATATGAAGCAAACAACTTATGAACTAAGAACCACCCTGATATAGATCTAATCAACAAGCATAGATTAAGCATGAACATGAATGTCAAGGACTTACTCGAACCTTTCCCCGGGCATTACTATCACTAGTAACTAGGTAATTGATGAACTAGTAAACCCCAACCATCTCTAAGCATGATTAGATTCAATCAACTAATTAAAGTAAAAAGATCTACTAAAAGAACATGAAAGATCTTGAGTCCTAGCCAGGAGGATCATGTTGGCATTAAGCATTGCAAAGCTATGGATCATAGATCATGCATAAACGAGAAACTAAGTCTAAAAGATAAACGTTATTGATCAAACATTAAGGTTTTATCAAAGGATCATAAGAAGTATGAGGGAATACTTGAGATACATCATAAACTTTGAAGCAAAGTTGTCGAGATGAACTCGACGAAGAACTTGTCGAAAGATGAACTCGATCTGCCCTCGGGAGAGCTCTGGTCGGCCGAGCCCGACCCCTAGGGGTCAGGCGACCACCAGGCCTTCTGCTTCCTCTTGCTTCCTCCTTTTGCCGAGATGTTCTTCTCACCGAGTTACTCGATCGTAGCCCCTGAGCTCTGCCCTAGACTCTCAACTTACAATGAATTGTGGAGAATAATGGTTGCCTCTCCCCTTGGAGGGTCATGTATTTATACTCCGGAGAGAATCCTATACATGGAATCTATTAGGTCGGTTCTAAGAGTCCTAAAACACCTAAAACAGCTATTTCCAAGTATATACAAGCTTCTAGAAGAGTCCCGGTCGTCCATATACTCCTCGGCTTGGCGACGAAGTTTCCATCCTTGTCCTTCCCAAAATTGGACTCTCCATATTCTGCAACTGATAGGATTTCGACCATAACTCCCTCATCCGAAGTCCAAATAAGGCAAACTCAGACTCTAAATTGTAGAACTCGCAGAGATCTACAACTTTGGCATTCAAACTTTCTTCATTTGACATCGTTTAGGTCCCCGAATTGGGTCCACAATCTGCAACTGTCATGAATTCCGCGAATATTTCAGGGTTTAGTCCTTCAAGCAATCTTCATCTTCAAGAAACTTCTAATTGTTGGGCTTTCTCCTTCAATTGGGCTTCCATTAGCTCTTATTCCAAGACCCACTCATATTAGCATAATTCCTGTCTTCGAGAAATCTTCAAAATTATATCAATTATTTCCTATTTTCCTGCAAAAATCAATATTGCACAAAAACAAAGCGCATTCTCAAAAACAGGGTTATTTGTTAGCAAAATAAAACTAAATCATAAGATTAACTCTCAAAAAGATATAAAACCATATAAAAATAGAGCATAATTTTCGTCTAAATCTTGCATCAACACCTGGTCGGCATCCTGTCAACTATCACGTCCTCCATCTCAGCTATGATCAAATCAACTATATCAAAGTCGTGCTCTTGACTGACATAGGTAAGGACTGCCTGCTGTAAAGCTGTGAGACCCTCCTTGTATCCCGCCTTGGGGATCAAGGTCCTCCTGAGGCACTGCAGTAGCAAGTAGTACTCTGGTCGCAATCTGTCGGGTGTCCTCGGAGTGTCAGCAGTCAACGTCCCCCGAAATAGGTGGCGGACCTGGTCCGCATCAGGAGCTCTCCCTGGGTGTCCTCTGTAGGGTGGTGTCGTGGCCTCGTAGACTACACTGTGTACTGAGAGGCCTCTGCGCTCAAACCCAACAAGCTCTGCAATCCTGTCGGGTGCCAACCTGTACTGGATCCCATCAAACATGAACTGAATAAAGCTCCTCTGGTACCCGATGTACAGGGTGGCGTAGAACACACGCACCTAGTCCTCGATGTACACGGGTCTCCTGGTCACAAGCTCATCAAGCCCCTCGTATCATGAGAACCACGGTCTGAAGTCCATGCCGCTAACTGTCTGTAGCCTGTCGAAGTCAAGAGCTGCATGGGGCACGATCTTGTGCCCGCCTCTCAGGGCACTCTCGTACAAGCTGGCCTGAGTCAAGGTCCAGAATCTCCGGTCTATCCTGGGATCCCAGGGCTGAGGATAGAACTCGTATGCCATCATGTCATACCGGATGGCCTTGATCTGCTTGGTGGTCTTCTCCCTCATATCAATCAGCTGGAGGCCACGCTCTCCTATGGCACGGCGTGGTCTGGTGTGAGGGGTGTCCTGCAGCTCTCCCCCTTCCTCTGAGTCAACCTCTCTGCCAAGCTCTCCGGCAGAGGGTGCAGTACCCCTTGGTGCTAGACGGCGACCACCTCGGTCCCGTGGAGTACTTCCACCTCGAGTGAGAGGGTGAGAAGCGCTCTGAGGTGTCGCTGTCTGCGGGGCTGCCTACTGTCTTGGCTGAGTGGATTTGTGAGGACCACCAATCTGCAAACCTCCAGCTGCTCCCCCTGCCTCGGCTCTCTCAGCTGCATTTGCCACAGCCTGAGCTCTCTTGCCCTCCTTCTCGGCCCTAGTCTTCTTCTTCTTCCTCGGCTCCTTTGGATCGAGCTCCTTGCCCTTCCTCTTCTCGTGCATCATCTGTTCAAAACCACAAAGATAGGCAAGAAGAGTAGATAAGTATTTGAGAGAATGTAGACCAAGATGAGACCCTAAAGCAAAGCAAAAGAATTGCGATAGCCTAGCATGCCATGTCAATTGTCAAATCTTAGAAATTTTAGCTAAAATTGCGTGACCATCTCACAATTAGAGCCAAATTTCTTCGTCCATGCTTAACTGACATGAAAACTTTCAATCCTCAAGCGTAAAGCATGCTAGGGCTACCAAACTCCCCCTAAGTCCATGCAACATGTTCATATTTTTTCAAATTTGAACCAAATTTGCTCCAAATTCAACCAAATTCATAAAGTTTGCATGAATTTCATCCAACTTTCCTCTGAATGTCCAATATCAACTCTAATTTCATGAATTTCAACTCCAATTCTCGAATTAGGTCCTAGGGTTTCACAAATTTTGGGGAAAAACAACCGTAGCCGTAGCCATGGAGGGAGAAGAGGTCCTCACCGCCGGAGATGGAGGTGCCGGTCTTGGTGTTGCGGCGGCGCGAGCGCGGTTGGCTCGGGTGCGCGATAGGCGGCGGCGCAGTCTTGGTAGAGCGGTGGCGCGAGCGCGGTTGGCACGGGAGCGAGACAGGCGGCAGCGCGGGCGGAGCCGGCAGCACGGGAGTGCGGGTGGCGCGGAAGGTGGCGGCGGAGATGCGGGAGACGGCGAGCAGTGGCACGGGAGGACCGACGCGATGAGGGATAGTGGCAGCGGCGACGGGGATAGAGGCACGGGCGAGAGCGGCGCGGAGCGAGGTATGGCAACGGTGGTTCGAAAATTTGAACTGAGCCCCGATTGGTCGAGACGGTGAATTTGGCCCCACTCGTTAGCAAACCCTAGCGACCGGATGGTCCGCTCCTGGGACCGTTCCAATGACCGTACCAGTTATCCTCTGTCGTTTGAACAAATCCTCTTTACTGGATCGTATGGTCCGCTCCAAAGAATTTTGGCCAAACCGTACTGAGTTTCAAGTTGTCCGGTCTTCAGTTTGTCTTAGCCCTCTCAAGTCCTCAGATAACATAGGATGGTCTCGAAGACCATATGATGACCATTCCATATAACCTGAGACCCCCAAACCTTCGGACTTGGCCACACATAGGACGGTCCTGTAAGACTGTACTTTAAACCGTCCCAAGTTTCTCCCGGTTCTCTTTTTCTGCTGGATTTTTCATCTTCTACAGACAGTATGGTCCACTTTGGAGAAAACAATCTGACCGTACTAAGTAACCTCTTGTTCAGTCTTCCATAATTATGAGCTTATCCAAATGAGCAGACTGGAAGGTACGGTTTTAGGCAAACGTCCTTTAAACCGTCCAAAGAAACCTGAAACTTGCTATTTTTCTCAGCCATCTCCATTTGCATGGACCGTATGGTCCGAACCCTCTATCCATGTGACGAGCGGACAGTACGGTCTTCACAGATTTTGAGTTTCAGCTGAATTGCTCTCCCGCTTGGCCTTCCACATATAAGTTTCAAATAAACACATGTGTTGGGCTAGCAGGAGCGAAACCCTTACTCCTCAAAATAGTTTGCACCAACTTGTGCATATAGTTTTAATTTTCGCAAATGGCAAATAGAGATCCAATAAGAACCAATGGAAATGTATGAGCCTTTTTCGAAGGTTCTAGAGATTGATTGCTCTATTCCTCCGGACCATGACTCAATAAACGTTAAGCGCTTAAATCACATTGATTTGCCCACTCTTATGAGTTGAAAGATTGCATTGAGGGCAAAGTTTCTTTCTCATTTAGTGGCTCCTTTGTGACACTACCGCATGCAATGCCAAGCAAGCTACCATGCAAGACAGGAAATAAATATGCGTGCACATCTATATGACAACAAACATGCATTGCAAGAATTTGAATCTAACTTGTCAAGTTTGAACCTCTTGCGAGCTTCCTCAGGGTGAGCCCAACTACAAGCCTTGAGCGAGACCAAGAACCACCGGCTCAAGCTAGACCCTGCTCACCCCTATCTTGAAAGAGTCTGACAAGCACTTACTCATGGCAAAATGCATGCAATGCAAGATTATATGGCATGGCAACTTACATGATGTTGGATGAGTCCAACACGTTTAGCTCACTTCTCAACCTAATAAAGGTCTCCTCTTCTAAAGGTTTTGTGAAGATATCCGCCAATTGCTCCTCGGATCTCACTCCAGTTAGGATGATTTCACCCTTGGCCTCATGATCAAGCAAGAAGTGATGGCGACTGTCAATGTGCTTAGTGCGTGAGTGGAGAACTGTATTTTTACCAATTTTAACCGCACTCTCATTGTCACAAAGGAGAGGCACAGGGCCACAAACAATACCAAAGTCCAAAAAGGATTGTTTCATATAAAGGATTTGAGCACAACAAGCACCGGTTGCTATATATTCCACCTCCGCGGTGGACAAAGACACACAATTTTGCTTCTTATTTGACCAAGAGACTAGGGACCACCCAAGCAAATGGCACCCCCCGGAGGTACTCTTGTGCTTGACATGGCATTCGACAAAGTCTGAATCCGAGTAGCCTAAGAGTTCTAACTTAGCGCCCTCGGGGTACCATAGGCCTATACTTGGGGTGTGCTTGAGATACTGAAGTATCCTCTTCATAGCCTCACGGTGGGATTCCTTAGGGGCCGCTTGGAAGCGAGCACACAAGCACACACTAAACATGATATCCGGCATAGATGCGGTGAGATAGAGAAGCGAACCGATCATGGAACGGTAGATGGATTGATCAACGGGCTTCCCATCCACGTCGGCGTCGAGCTTCTTATTGATGGACATTGGAGTCTTGATTGGCCGGCCTTCATCCATCTTGAACTTCTTGAGTAGATCTTTGCAATACTTCTCTTGATGGATGAATACTCCTCCCTTCACTTGCTTGATTTGAAACCCTAGGAAGAAGTTGAACTCGCCGATCATGGACATCTCGAACTCCCTAGACATCATCTCACCAAACTCATGGCTTAACTTCTCGTTAGTAGAACCAAAGATAATATCATCAACATAAATTTGACAAATGAAAAGATCCCCGTTGACATCTTTGGTGAACAATGTCATGTTGACTTTGCCGATCTTGAATCCTTGCATGATGAGGAAGTCCCTTAACCTTTCGTACCATGCCCTTGGAGCTTGTTTGAGTCCATACAAGGCCTTGTGCAACCTATACACATGGTTAGGCTTCCTCGGATCTTCAAATCCGAGTGGTTGTTCAACATAGACAAGTTCATTAATATAGCCATTGAGAAAGGCGCTCTTCACATCCATTTGATATAATTTAATCTTATGATATGAAGAGTAAGCAAGGAGGATACGGATAGCTTCTAGTCTTGCAACCGGGGCAAATGTTTCGCCGAAATCCAAACCTTCACCTTGTGCAAATCCCTTTGCCACAAGCCTTGCCTTGTTGCGCACCACCACACCATTCTCATCTTGTTCGTTGCGGAAGACCCACTTGGTGCCAATGATGTTCTTGTCCTTTGGCCGCTCTTCAAGCACCCACACTTGATTGCGAGTGAAGTTGTTCAACTCCTTTTGCATGGCAATGATCCAATCGGGGCCCTCAAGAGCTTCCTTCCCCTAGAAGGACTCCCAATGACTTTGTCAAGGGGATGATCCTTGGAGATGCATCCATGTCTCACTAGTGGCCTTTTTGGTGCAATGGGTGGTGATGGCTCATTGTTTGATGCTTGTGCTTGCGGTATTTGTTCATCTTGATTGTCCGGCACTTCACCTTCATCACCTTGTTCTTGATCACCAATTTGAGGCGCCATGGAGGTACTTGGTGTTGATGGAGAGTGACCTCCCCCTTCATCATTGTCTTCATACACCTCCTCCGGCTTCACATCCCCTATTGTCATGTTCTTCATTGCATCTCGTAGGGGTTCATCATCTACATGATCATTAGAGAAAACCTCTCTTTGGGAGCCATTAGTCTCATCAAACTCTACGTCACACATTTCTTCAATCATTCCGGTGGTTTGATTGAATACACGATATGCCTTCAAGTTTGATGCATAGCCAACCAAGAAACCAACATCACAACGCTTTTCGAATTTACCGAGCCTTTTTTTGTAGATAAAGCACTTGCATCCAAAGACTCGAAAGTAGGAGATGTTGGGTTTCCTCCCAATGAGGAGCTCATATGGGGTCTTACCAAGTAGCCGGTGGAGGTAGACACGGTTTGATGCATGGCACGCCGTGTTGATAGCTTCCGCCCAAAAGTCTTCCGCCATACCGTAGTCGTCCAACATGGCTCTTGCAAGTGTGATCAACATCTTGTTCTTCCTCTCAACATCTCCGTTTTGTTGAGGTGTGTAGGTGGCGGAGAACTCGTGCTTGATGCCTTCGTCATCACACCACTCATCCACCATGTACTTCTTGAACTCGGAGCCGTTGTCACTCCGGACCTTCACGATGTTAAGGCCAAACTCATGTTGGGCCCTCTTGGAAAAAGTGTTGAACTTGTCCGGAGTCACCCCCTTATCACCTAGAAACAATGTCCAAGTATACCGCGTGAAATCATTAACAATGACTAGGCAATAGAGATTACCGCCAATGCTCTCGTAAGTTGTGGGACCAAAAAGATCCATGTGAAGAAGTTGGAGCGGCTTGGAGGTTAAAACGCAAGTCTTCATTGGATGGTGACTAGCAACTTGCTTGCCGGCTTGACATGCGCTACACAACATGTCCTTCTCAAACGTCACGTCCTTCACGTCGGTCGCCATCCCTTTCTTGACAACCTTCTTGAGTTGGCTCATCCCAATGTGTGCAATGCGACGATGCCAAAGCCAACCCAAGGAAGACTTGGTGAAAAGGCATGTTGTTGATGAAGTCTCCATGTCGGTGAAGTCCACAAGGTAGAGGTGGCCATGCCGGAACCCTTTGAAGATCATGGACTTGTCTTTTTCACTTCTTATTACAACACCATTCTTGTCAAAGACACACGTTAGTCCAAGATCGCACGATTGTGCGATTGAGAGAAGATTAAAACTCAAAGACTTGACAAAGAGAACATTAGAGATAGACAAATAATTAGAGATAGCAATTTTACCCAACCCAATGACTTTGCCCTTAGAATTGTCACCAAAAGTGACTTGCTCTTTGTCGCCGGGGTCTTCTAGTGAGGTGAACAATAACATCATTGCCGGTCATATGTTGTGTGCAACCACTATCAAGTACCCAATGCTTTCCACCGGCTTTGTAGTTCACCTACACATAGAAAAGTCATTTTTGAGTTTTAGGCACCCACGCAAGCTTTGGTCCTTACACGTGAGTGACTAAGACTTTGGGGACCCAAAGTTGCTAGGGGAGCTTTCCCTTCTTGCTCTTGATATCCTTGCCAATGAACTTTGCCTTCACCTTGCCATTAACCTTGCTCAACAAATAGATGTCATTCTCATACATGGATTTAAAATTAGAAGGCAATTTGGGAGGAGGACGATTTGGAATGGGGCACTCCCTAGTATGATGACCGGTGGTCATGCAATGGTTGCAATATGAGCCCACATCCTTGATGAAGCTTTGCTTAACTTCCGAAGGGAGATTATTTTGCACCTTGGGTGGCTCCGAAAAGCACCCTAGTCCTCTTCCTCCAAAGTCACGAAGATTGTAGAATACCACCTCTTGATGCTTGAGTTCTCCTCTCGTGAGCTTTGCCAAACCACTCTTTAGGCTTTCAATTTGTGCTTCTAAAGCCTTCACCTTTGTTCCTTCACACTTAGGCAAGTCATTAGTAGCAAGGTGACCGGGAGCAAGATCCTCACAAGAGGTAGACACATTGACCTTGACCACATGAGAGGTGGTAGAGTGCTCAAGACTTGGGTCAATAATGTCATAGGCAATTTCAAGCTCTTGATACTTGTGAGTCAACTCTCTATACTCTTCCGCAAGCCTCTTGTACTTCTCCTCATTTAACTTGCCAATCTCAAGATTCTTAGAATGAGTCTTAACAAGCTCATTGTATTTGGCAAGCAAAGAGTTATGAGAAGTCTCGAGATCAATGTGCAACTTCTTTAGAGATGAGTTGCCCTCCTCATTTTGCTTGACATATGCTTTGGTCTTAACTTGCTCTTTAAGCAAGGCATTATGTTTTTCAAGCAAATCATGGTTGGTCTCCTCTAGCTTAGCAAGAGTGCTCTTAAGATGCTTTACATTGCCTTTTTCCCACTTGATCATCGAAACATACTCATTGATCAAAGAAGCAAGATCATCGAGAGAAAGCTCATCATCACTATCATCTATTTCTATTTGCCGTACCTTGAAACCCTTGGCCATGAGGCACATGGGTGGTGGAGGAAGTGATGGTCCCTTGTTGGAGATGGCGAGGCCGACAAAGTCGTCATCGTCACTTGACCCATAACTTGTCTCTTCGTCGGTCACCCACTCATTTGTTTCACACATGAAACTTCTTTGTGGACCCTTCTTCTTCTTTGGGAAGATCTTGGTCTTGCTTTCGCTTTTCTTCTTGTTGAATGATTTGCGCTTGGGCTTCTTTTCATCTTCATCATCGGATTCATCTTTCTTGCTCTTACCCTTGCGCTTGTCCAGCTTGGGACATTCATAGGAGATGTGGCCATTTTCGCCACAATTGTAGCATTTCTTCTTGTCATCTCTTCTTGGTCAGAATGCCTTTCTTTTGGAGTCGAAGTTGAACCCCTTCTTGTTGATCTTGGCGTGAAGGCTGTTGAACTTCTTCATCATGAGAGCAAGCTCGGCATCTTCCTCCTCATCACTTGAGTCATCATCTTGCTCTACTTGTTCTTCTTCGCTTGATGAGCTTGGAGGTGTGAGGACCACCTTTTTGGGAGCAGGGGCTCTCTTGGTCTTTGCCTTGAGTGCCACAGTCTTGCTTGGGGAAGAGTCTTCAGTGATGCCAAGGACCCCATTCTCATGAGCATGAATTTGGCTCACCACCTCGCTCACCTCTAGTGTGTCAAGGTTCTCCTTTTGGAGCATGGTGTTGATGATGTTGTACTTGGGCTTGGTGAGGATGCGTAGAATCTTGCGATTGATGGTTCCCTTATCAAGTTTGCAAACATCAAGAGCATTAATGTCCTCAATGATGACATTCAAGCGAGAGTACATAGAATTGCAATTTTCATGAGGAAGCATCTTGAAGTCATCATATTTAGCCTTAAGCACATGATATTTTTGCTCTCTAACTTTAGTGGTGCCCTCATGAATCTCAACAAGCTCAGCCCAAATATCACATGCATCAAGTTTGCTTGAGACCCTAGCAAACACCTCTTGGCTAATGCTTTCAAAGATAGCATTTCAGGCCCTAGCATTCCATTTGATTTGATCATTAGTGTGCGGCGTGACAAACCCATGCTCGGTAGCTTCCCATACTTCGGGGGCAATGGACTCAAGGTATGCTCGCATGTGAGCTTTCCAATAGCTAAAGTTCTTGCCCTCAAATAGGGGACCGAGCCACCCATCTTAGACATCTTGCTCTAAGCGGTGAAGCTTAGTGATCCAATGAGCAACGAGGCTCTGATACCAATTGAAAGGATCCGATGCCCAAGAGGGGGGGTGAATTGGGCTAATTTGAACTCTAATAAAAAATCCTTAACCTAGCGAAAACTATCAATTAGCCCACTTCACCCTCTAAGCAGAAGCTAACACTAATCAACAAGAGAGGGAGAACACCTACTCATGCTAGTGATGGAAACAAGCTTACTCATGCTAGTGGAGAAAGATAGCCTACACATACTAGTAAGCACAAGCATGATCAAAGCAATGGAACAACTAGCCAAGGGAAGAGCCAAACATGGTAACTACAAGATGCAAACCAAAACAAGAGGCAAGAAACTAAGAGCAACAAGTAGGAGGAAGAGGAGAAGATACAACCAGATTTTTCCCGTGGTATCGGAGGTTTGGCACCCTCCCCTAGTCCATGTTGTGGCACACCCTAGAGTGTTTTGCTGCCTCCCATGCTTGTGGGTGCTCACTAAGAGTCTCCGTTCACCATCCCGGCAAGGTGGAGCTCAAACCTTGTACACCTTTGTTCTTCGGGCTTCCACAACTCCTTGGCAAGCTCCGAGAATGCACCCCGGTCACCAAGTCCGCCTAGGTGCTGCCAAAACACCAAGAGTAACAAGTCTTCTGGCCTTCACTTGATCTTGCTCCTCACCAAGACGGATGCACACAAGCCTAGCCTTGATCTTGCTCTCAAAGGTGAAGTATGAGTGATTTGATGCTAAGTGTTGAAGCACAAGGGCTGTCTGAGTGTATGAGATGTCTAGGTTGTCAAAGAGCACGAAATGATCCCAAGTGACCGGTATATATAGGCCCCCAAGTGATAGAGCCGTTGGAGAAAGGGTGGGCAGACGCAGTGGAGACCGGATGGTCCGGTCTGTGCTTTTTGCGTAGACCGGACTATATGGTCCGTGTACTTTATCAATGGTCACTGGTGCTTGACGTCACTATACTATAGTCCGGTCTATAGTACGCTCCTTAGGGACCATACCATCCGGTCCAATGTAACTGCTGATCAGTGCAAAGTCAGTAGCCTCGGGTTTCTTAATACGGTTTGTGTACGGTCTTCATATACCGTTCTATTTAACTCCCAGTCCGAGGCTTCGGTACCCTTGGGTTTCTTAGTATGGTCCCTTGACGGTCTTCGAGACCGTACCATCTGTTCTGTGCATTTGCATTTCCACTTGCCAAATCCAAACTGAGGTTTCTTGGTATGCCAATTGGTACGTAATCACTGGACCGGACCATCCTATGGGTCTGATTTGCATGGCTTCCAAACCGTCGATTAAACTCCCTGGAAGAAACATGGTCTGCTCTTCTGAGACCGTACCATCCGGTCTATGTAAATTTTCCTGACTTTGCATTTCTTGAGCTGTTTTGATATGATCTTTGATTTCCTTGAGCCTTGTACTCTTGCATCTTGCACCTTTGAGGATAAATGAGATATATGGCTTGTGTGTGCATCGAATACTTGGCAAATCACTTGATAAAGCTACTAACCGTTGACCCTCCTTTATAGTGCGGACACTAGAAAACTAGAAAACCCTACCTAAGCAAGGATCCCACAACTCCTTTGATCCTTGACCCTAGAAGAGTCCTTAGCCTTTGAGATACGGATGAAAACCATGTCCGCCTTCATGAAATGCATTCTTGCGAATAGGGGGTCCTCATAATAACTCAATGAGTGAACAATAACTAATGTATTTAAACCTGCACTCATGAGCTTGTTAGATCATAATTAAACTTGTCATTCAATTACCGAAACTCACCTAAGGGCCTAGATGCTTACACCGACCCCCCTTCGCGCTCCACACTAACGTTCCCTTTTACCTTATGCTGCCCCTACTCTCCCTGCTCAGACACGAAAATGACCACCAAACATCATCATATGGCCACCCACTCACTCATTTTTTGCTGCCCTCTTTTGCTCTCTGCACCCACCTCCCAAAAATTCTGCACCACTCATGTCCCCTCTACACTCTACGAGCTTGCAGGGCTGGTTGGCACTTTTGGCATGGCCGCCCAGCCATAAGTGCTGGCCGCCGGGCCACCCCAGTGGTCTCGTTCGCCTATAAATACTGCCCCTTGCCTCCTAGCTCAGTGCACCAAGCAGCAACGCAGTTGCACTCTCTTCTTCCTCTCTTAATCTCTCACTTAATAGTTTAATTAAGCTCTTGCTTAGTTAAAACTTGTGCTCGAATAAAATTTGTTTTAGCCAAATAAATTCTGGCCGCTCTCTCTCTGATTTCTGCAGAACGAGAACGTTTTGTGGAGGCTCTGCCCCATAAGGACCAGTTTATTTTTGGACGAATAAGCCGCTAACGCTCATATTATTTTGTCGTCTATCCTTCAGGTATTGTGTTTTGGTGCTGTCTTGCAGGATGAATCACATGCTCAAGAAGGCGAAGAAGGCCGTTAGCAAGGCGGGGCAGCACATCCGCTGGTCGTCCTCCGAAGGTTTCGGCCCTACAAGCAGACATGCTACTTCCGATAGGATGTTCATCAGCACAAAGGAGCTGAAGGAAATACAAACATCCTCCACCAACCGGCCGGTGCTGCTCCTCGACTCACAGCTCATACCGCGCAGTCAGGATGAGGCCAAGGCATTAAGACTTTTGCACCAAAAGTCTTACGCCTTGACTAAATCCTTCAACGAGGACCTCCTTGTCGACACAAGCATGCGAGCCCAGTTCGATGAGGTGTTCCAAGCTGTCGGATGGGGGAGCTTTGCAAAAATTCTAGAAGGAGGAATCTTCCTCCTCACAAAGGAATTCCTCATGACACTCCGCACCAACACCCGAAGGGAAGGTACGTTTGTCTAGTTCTGACTCTTCAATACTGACTATCAGCTTACACTGCGCTAATTTAGCAATTTGCTGGACTTCTCACCACAATGCTCTGTGGTGGAAGAACCCACAGGCTTTAGCTCAGTAGAGTTTTGGAGAGAGTTGGCTGGGGCTGACGCTCTAGGGAAAAAGAGCATCACTAAGATCAAACATCCCACCATGCGGTTCTTAGCTCGTTGGCTCACCGTGATCGTTTTCCCGCGGGATGATACCCGCTGTGTCACAGTAGATGATATTAGGTGTCTCTATGCTATGTGGAAGAAACAGAAGTTTGCCCCTATGCGTACTATGATCAATCACTGGCAAGGACTAGTTCACACTGGCACTACCATTTCGATCACATCATTCGTGATGAGAATCGCCAATGGTTTGGGAGTGTTAGCAAATGCTTCCGTGTCGCACATGCCTAATGACATTTCTCGCATAGTCAAAGATTCACATTTCTTTCACGCACACTTCCTGAAGAAAGACACCGACGGGAAATATATCATGACGTACAAGGGTTACGATTTTGAGCTGCCGCTTCCAGTGCCACAGTTCAATTTATATTCTATGAGATCACTAACCATGCAGCAAGTGCCCGAACCAGTACCTGAACCTGCAAGGAATAGTGTGTCCGGAGTAATGACTTGGGCCCAACGACGTCAAGCCGAGGATATGAAGATGCACAGGCACCAGGTGCCAAATCGGCATGGGCTCACCCAGCCGCAGGACCCTCCTGGGCTCACCCAGGCGCTGGACCCTCTCACTAGGGAGGCGCACCCGCTTGGGAGAACCAGGGAGAGTCTTGGCACAGTTAGTGGGACTCCATCGCACCGTCAGCACATACGACGCCATCATACCATGGCGGAGGTGAGCAATTTTATGGTCAAGGTGTAGGTCCGTCCAGCTCTGCCCGCTACACTGGCGATGGGCTCACGGGGAACTTCAACACCCTCTTTTTGAGAGGTTGGATCTCCAAGAGCACCGCACTCTAGGGATGATGGACCACCTCCACCAGATTCAGGACCAACAAGGAGAAACCCACAATCTGGTCCTAGAGACAAGGGCAACCGTAGAACGCATGCAAGAGCAGAACCTCATGTACTACAACTGGCGCAGTTTCTACCCCGACTAAGCTTCATTCAAGCTTGGGAAGGAAAGAAACCCGACAAATGGAAGGTACGTATGCCGGTCCACTCCCTTGTGCATTTTCGTATGTGTCCCTGAAGTCATCTTTGTCCCACTAGACGTCCGTTCCACCCTACCATGAGAGTAATGCCGTTGTATCTTTAAATCCTAGTTTGCTTAGTTTAAGTTAGTTTAATTTAATTCGCAAAAAAAAGTGTCAAATAACTCCCATGCTTAAATGATAAATTCACTTGCTAGCTTCATTTTGAAAATGATGAATAGTTGCTCTATCAAGTGAATGGTTTAATTCTTGCATAACAACTTATGCTTAGCTTAGTCCCATGTTGGTGAATAAAAAGAGTGAACCAAGAGTTTTACCTTCTGGGTGCCATTTGTGATAACAAGCCTAAGTTGTTGATAGATATGATATGGCTTAAATGTTGGATGACTCTTTCATGTTCTTAGTAAGATGACTATCTCAGGTTTTTATTTTTGAAAATGACAAAATAAAGCTCCCCTTGGTCTAAAATTCCTACTAGAGCCAAATATGCTTCAAATGTTCCAAACCTTCTACAAAGAGTTGCTTAGAAATGTTTTGAGCTTTGTCAAATTTTGAGTCTCTTTGAGTAGAAATATCATCTTCTGTTGATATCTGGAGTGCAATAATGCAAGTGATCCATTCCGGACTTTGCATCCACCAAAGTCTCCGGATACTTCTCATGTTCCTTAAGCCTTCAAAATTCAAGGAGCAAAGGGTATGGAGCCAAAAAAATGCATGCAAAATCATGGCAAAAAGAAAGAAAAATGCATGCAAATGCACGGCAAGATGAAAAGCATGCAAGTTCAAGCATGGCAAAAGTAAATAAAGGCCCCATATTCCCTCCAAATCCATAAAAGGCTACAAAGGATGAATCAAGAGAAGGAGACATTCTGTGCCACCATTCTTACTACAGTGGTCAAACAGAAGAAATGATAAAGTATACTCTTTGGTCCAATCTTCGACTTAGCAAAATAAACATTCTAAGTGTGTCACATTCTCTCCCACCTAAAGCTCCACAAAGGCCTTAGTGTAGGAAAGTTTTGGCCGAGATCATGGCCCTTGGTAAGGAAACACTTCTGAGCGATCGAGAGTATCCTTGGGGAAGCTTCTTTTGTTTTGAAAATCTTGAAAACTCTTGAGAAAAACCATCCAAAAAGGATAAGTCTAAGTCACTCCTTCAATAAAGCCGTTCTATCTCTCAACCGCCCAAGGCAAGGTAAACAAAAAGATGCACCACAGGTATGACATGAGGTAAACTTTAATTATTTCACTACTTGGGGCAAAAGTCTAAGTAATGAGTTGCATATAAGAATTGTCCTTCATCTTCGATATTGCAGCAACTCCTGATCCACTTTCAGTCTTAGCTTTGCTCGAGGACGAGCAAAAGTTTAAGCTTGGGGGGTGTTGACAGTCGTAATCTCACAACATCAACCGTCAATAATCCACCAAATGAAGCAAAACAAGTGAATAAAAATGGACTAACCTTGCTACTAATCAGTTCCACAAGATGTACATGAATATTTGGATGCAGGTACCACAATGGACACAAAATGGGTGCACGTACAGCAAGGATCAAAGATGGGCAACAATGGTGCACAGGGCATGGCCGCTGGGCCATAGGGTTTGGCCGCCCGGCCACCTCTCAGGCCATGCAGGGCCACCTCAGCATGTGCCACATCCCCAAGAGTGCCCAAGTTGCCACATCATCGATCCTACGTACAAACAAACACAAAGTGGTGAAGATCCAACCATACATGAGAGCATCCAGTATATCCAAGGGTCAAAATGTGTTAGCACAAGGATTGATGATGTCAAGGATCCGAGGGGAACAAAATGCATCCAATTGGTGACAAACACATGACCGCCCGACCACCCCTCGGAGCATTTTTCACGTGCAACAACTGTTTCAACCGCCAACCAACCTAGGGGAGCAATATCAAGCGTTGGATCGTCAAACTCGGTGTATCAAGTGGCCGCCCGGCCATGTAGGGTGGCCGCCCGGCCATCGACTTTGGCCGCCCGGCCACCGACCTAGCCCCTTTACCGACGTAGTGCACCTACAAATACCCCCCTCACTTTCTAGGCTATAAATAGACCCTGAGAGCTCATTTGTAAGGTGTGGAGTTGAGTAGAGTTGAGTTCTATCTTAGAGTGCCACATTTTGTCCTTAGTAGTTAGGATAGTCCTGGGAGTTAGAGTTGAGTCGAGCTTTGCCTCGGAGTCTCGGAGTTATCTTCGAGTCTGCGGTAAAGCCTTGTATCTTCGGATTCAGATTATCTTCAATATAATTTTAGTTATATTTTATTCTAAGTTCTGTCTCCTGCGAGTGTGGTGTACCTTTCTTTGTACACTTGCTAGGCTTAGGTTGTGTTTTATTCAGTTATTCAATTCTTGTTATTCTTGCCGGTGCTATAACTCAACCCTAGACTTAGACGCTAGGCTCTGGCTAGATCCTCTCCTCTGATCAAGGACGATCTATCGTTGTTCAAGCTTCACTTGAACACGTTTATAGCGTGCCATCCTCTCGACGCAGCTTTGCCTCGTAGCCCCACTCGGTGATAGCGTGTGGTGTGCCTATGTAGTCCAGGCCCGTTGTTCGGGAGGCCCGTAGGTGTTAGCTAGACTCTGCTTCGGGACTAACTATCTTCCCCTGGTACCCTTGAGACTCTAGAATTTCGCTCAACGCAAGACCCTGACTTGTTTATTTGAATATCTTGTTTTGACACGGATAACCTTAGCAGCCGATTAGAATAGTGTTTGGTGACTTTATCACACTCGTTGTCCTCCCAGGCAACTATACGTTCCTACAGAAAGCTTTGATAGACCTACCTCTCCACCAATACACCTGTCACGTTTACCCCTGTCTACTGCTAGTTGGTACAATTTATCCAAGTTTACAGTTATTTCAACTTGAGTATATTCAATTACGCTCTCTTGCCTGCCACTTCCTTGTGAAAATTTACGATACTCGGAATACTCTGAGTGAAAGGCTACAGCGGTCTCCGTGTGCTTGCGGAGTAAAACCTGTTAAGGCTAAGAGACGCCAACAATATTCATGGTTAGTTGATGGTCGTAGGTAGTGCAATAACGACCATCAACACCCCCCAAGCTTAGACCTTTGCTCGTCCTCGAGTAAAGCCAAGATGGGTTGTGGATCAGGAGTTGCTGCAATACCAATGTCCAAGAATAGACTCTATACACAACCGACACCATGCTTTCATCTCAAACCATAGTGTATGCAATGATTACCTTTTCGCATACCTGTGGTGCATCTTTTTGACTTGCCATGTCTTGGGTGGTTGAGAGAAAGAACGACTCAGTTGCAGGCTCTAGCTGAGAACATTTCTTTTTGGACTTCTCTCTCAGGTGTTTTTGAAGATTTTCCAAAATAAAAAAAAGTTTCCCTAGAGGTACTCTCGATCGCTCAAAAGTGTATCCTCACCATTAAGGCCCAGAGCACGGCCAAGAACTTCCTATTCTAAGGCTTATGTGGAGCTTCGGGTATGGAAGAACTTAGCTTACTTAGGTTGTTTATTTTGCAAAGCCAAAGATTGGACCAAAGAAATGTACTACATCAACTAGCTTGTTTATCGTTGGAGCTTATTTGGTGGCTGGATGAATGGACCTCCTTGTTTCCTTTCCTTCTCCTTCTTTTTGATAGATAGGTATGAGTATGGAGCCTTTTTGTATTTTTCTTTCTTTTTGCCATGCTTGACTAGCATGCTTTTCTTTTTCATACTTTTGCCATGCTTTGACTAGCATGCCTTTATTTTTCATTTTGATGGCTCCATACCCTTCCTCATTTTTAACTTGGAAGGAGTAAGGTCAAAGGTATTGATGTGGAGATATATGGATGCATACCCAGTGTAGGTAGATGCATATGTGGTGGTGGTATTTTGCTCGTACAATTCACAAGATTGTGATGGTTCCATTCAATGAGACTCACAATTTGACAAAGCTCAAAACAACACTAAGTAGCTTAAACAAGCGGCTTAGATATTTTCAGTGTATTTGGCTCTAGTAGGAGTTTCAAACCAACGGGGAAACTTTATTTTTAGTTTTTCAAAAGAAATAAACCTGAGATGTTCATCTTACTAAGAAAATGTAGAGCTGGCCTAGTACTTAGTCATATCATTTCTCACAACAACTTAGACAAGGTTTATGCATATGGCATCCACTAAGTAAAAGATCAGGTTCTCATGTTACACACAAGCATGAAACTAACGTAAGTATGGTATTAGCATAGACATATAAACAAGACATGATAGAGCAACTATTCATCATTTCCATAATGAAGGTAATATATAAAAGGTGGGATTTGATTTTATTGACACATTTTTTTAGATAGAAATAAAATAAAGTAAAATAAATAATATTACTACTACTTACCTTGCTGCTGGACAGGTGTTCTGGTAGGACCGCTACTGCTGGTAGGATTGCTGTGGTGAGATGGGTACTGCTGCTGCACAGGAGAAGACAAGGATGAGAAATGGGGGCCTTACTCTGAGGTCTGGGCACGAGGAAGCATGCTCTTGCCGGACTACCGCCCCCTCCCCCCCCCCCGCAAGCTTCCATGAAGCTAGGAGTGTTGGTATAGGTAGTTGTAGAAATCCTAGGTGCTGATAAACCTGGATTCTACCATCTCGGTCAAGTTCTGGAGCCTTTCGCTCTGGTCTTGAAGCCATTCACCCATTGTGTTGGTGTTTCGGTATATGTCATTGACCTGCTAGTACAGCCTTTGGTCGTACCGACCTATGTTCATTCCTTCCATGGCGGCGTTGAGGCCGTCCATGTTGTCGGTGTTGAACTGGGCTGATGCAGAGGGACATGCGTTCCTGTCAAGGCCATGTGGCGTACCTGCCCCATAGTACTCAGGAGCATATGGTGGTTGGTGATATGAACCACCTCCATCCATGCTGCTGTTGTACCATGGCTTCGGTTAGGCATAACGTTGGAGTCGTGATAACTCTGAGTCTGTGCCTAACGGGGTTGCTGTATGGGGTGCCCACGAGTGGTCTTCTTCTTCTTCCTCTTCTTCTTCTTCTTTGGCTTCTGCTTCCTGTTGTGCTCTTCGGCTATGTTCTACTTGTTGTCGCTGGGCCCTAGTCATGACACTGCTAATGCTTTGGCGTGGTGCCTCTACGTCGAGCTGCATGGTTAGTTTTCTAACTTTGTACATATCGAACTGCGGCGCGGGAAGCGGCAGCTCGAGATTATGCCCAAACATGTCATGACTAAGTTCTGGCCATCCCTCTTCATAAAATATGCCTGGATAAAATGCTGCTCCTTAATGATGTGTGATGAGTCATTAGGAATGTATTCAGTCTGGGTGTTCTGCAAGAGGCCCAGGTTGGATGCAATCCTAGTGACAAAAGAAGTGATGTTTATGGGAGTGTTGGTCCTTGGCATTTTCGCCCAATGACGGATTATGTCTAGGACCAGTGCATAGGGTTTCTTCTTTTTCATAGCGTATAGGCACTTGAGGTCCTCGTTGGGTGCACAACGAACATCACTATGTGGAAACACCACGAGTGAGACCCAGCGAGCTAGAAGTCTCAGAGTAGGGTTGTGGATTTTGGTAGTGCTATGCTTTCCCTTAACATATTCTCCGCAAATATTAGTCCAAAAAGTTTTCGTATTGTAGCCCGTAGGTTCCGCTCCTACTGAACAGTTGGAGGCGAAACCTAGGAGGTCACCGAACCTCCTCGGATAAACAGTGAATTTAGTATTGAATAGATGGAAAGATATGCTTGTACCTGTTGAGCGTCTGTCCAAGCGGAGGGTCATCAGGAATTCTTGTGTGAGAAGGATAGATCCTTCTTCCGTGATGTTCGAGAATTCCAGCCATCCCACCTTGTACCTGTTGAGTGTCTGTCCAAGCGGAGGGTCATCAGGAATTCTTGTGTGAAAAGGATAGGTCCTTCTTCCGTGATGTTCGAGAACTCCAGCCATCCCACATTGTCAAATGACTGCGTGAACGGATCCAACATACCTATAGCGACAAGGAAGAAGGCGTCAAAGTTCCTCGTCCGCCCAAAAGTCTTGGTGGTGAGGACTTGCAACTTCTCTACTTCTTCATCACTCTGGAAGTTGATGTCCTGCAGAGTCAGAAGACCCGGTGGCTGTGGCTATGATGTTGTTCCTTCGTCCTGTTCTTGCTCCTGGTGGCTTTTGCCACCACTGATCGACATCCTATCGGATGGCGTTGGAGTCCGAGAACTCCCGCTCTGCGAGTGAGAGCGCGATCCTGATGAGGACGGGAACTTGAGGTGCAGTCCCTTCCCTGTGTTGCTCAGGGCTCTCTTGGCTTTCTTGAAAAATGATGACATCCTGCAAAAATTCCAAAAGACAAGAGAATACAAGGGACAAGCAGTTACAGATATTAGCGTTAGCGGTTAGTCATCCAGGAGAATTAGTCGCCCTTGCAGGGTAGAGCCTCCACAAACCGTTCAAGAAGCAAGGGTGTAGCATTTATTTTATTTAGCAGAATTTTGCTAAGTGCTGGAATTAAACTAAGTGCTTAACTAGTGCTAAGAGAGTGATTAGAGGGAGAAAGGGTGAGAGCTCACGCTGCTGACCGGTACAAGGAGCAAGTGCATGCATGCACTTGTATTTATAGGCGCGCGAGGGATGCAGCCGGGAGCAGAGGGAGGCCGGGCGACATGGCGAGGGGGCCGGCCGACTTGGCTAGGGTGCCAGGTGGCCTGTGCTAGGTGCCGGGCGACCTGTGCCTATGCCCCTTAGGCTGGTGGGTGTCGTGCAAATGAGATGGGACACCAACGGTGCAAGAGAGCTGGCCGGGCGTCGCCGGTGGGAGCCGGGCGACTCAGTGGCTTGGCACCTTTTGATTAGTGCCCTTGGCACTTTGTGCATGCATGGAGTTAGTGGAGACAGAGGTGACCAGGGGGTCGGGCGACCTTGGAAGGGCACCGAGCGACCTGGTGCAATGCGCGGAGGGGTCAGCCGGCCCCTGGTAGGGTCGGGCGGCCTCCCATTTTTTTTGAAATATAGGTGATAAAAATAACTTGTGCACGGAAATTTAAACATGCAGTGGTATATGAGAAATTCAAAAACTTTATAGGGAAATTTAAATGCGCGGAAATGAAATATAAAGCGAAGGGTAATGCCTGTTTATCTCCTAGCGAGGGCAAGTCATACCTTTGGTTCGAAGTCAGCGCTTGACGGAGACTTAGCAGCCGTGTGCGCTGCAACATTTGCCCACCTTACCTTCTTGGTTGCCATATCCTTTTTGCTTTTGAGTTTTGCTCTTGCCTGGCTTGACTTTTGGCGTTTCATCTCCTTTCTTCCGCCAATCTTTGGGTGTGTTCGTTGTTGTGGCGGTGACCTTTGTGACAGGAGTCTTGCCTCCTGCTTCCTTTGTCGGCGGCTTGGCCATTGAGATACGTCTTTGTGACTCGGCTCTGCGATCAGGCTTTGACCTTTTGGGCTTCTCCATCCAACAGGATCTTTTCCATTGTTAAGATGAGAGAGTCCACTTTTGACTGACTTGGCAATAGCTCGATGTTCTCTCTGGGTATCTCCCGGGGTGCCTGACATTTAAGTTTAAACGTTTTTGCCTGTCGGCACTGTTCTACGTTTGGCTTGAAGGCGAACGTCTCATGTCTGCCATTGATGTTGAGGTGGACTTGTCCAGCTCCAACGTCAATAGTGGCCTGAGTGGTGCTTAAGAACGGTCGCCCAAGGATGAGCGGCGTTTTGCTGTCGATCTCCATATCTAGCACCACAAAATCCACCGGGATGACGAAGTTCCGGAATTTGACCGGAATGTCTTCGGCGATCCCGTCGGGGTAGCGAATCGACTGATCCGCTAGCTACAGGCACATAGCAGTAGGGGCAAGTGTAGCATGCATGAATTTAACAAAGACTACCTTTGGCATGACGCTCACACTTGCTCCTAGATCGCAGAGAGCTTGATCGAAATGCTGGGTCCCGATTGAGCATGAGATGGTTGCATTCCCTGGATCCTTTTTCTTCTAGGACGGCTGGTTGAGTATAGCAGCGCTACACTCTTCCGTGAGGTGCATGACTTCTGTGGATGGCAGTGGCTTTTTGTTGTTGAGGATGTCCTTCAGGTACTTAGCGTACGTAGGCACCTGCATCACATCTAGCAATGGGATATTGATGTATAATTTCTTTATTACCTCCACAAACTTGCCAAACTGGTCGTTGACAGAGGTCTTTTTCTGCCGTTGAGGAAAAGGGAGCACTGGTGGTGTCATAGAACTCATGTGGAGCTGACTTTGGTGCTTCCTTAATCCGAGTCTGGTTTAGCCACTTGATCTTCCTTCTCTGGTTCTAGTGGCTTCTCCTTTCCTACATCTCTAGGATGTGGGGGGTCTTGTGTAGAGCCTTCCACCCCTAGTGGTTACAGCATTGATATGTTCCTTCGGTGGTGCCTCGGGCTGACCCAGAAGCTTACCCGAAGTTGGACTAGGCAAAGCGGACAGCAAGCTGAGCTATCTGAGTTTCTAGCATTTTATTAAAGCTCAGTTGGTTCTTCATTGGCATTGTTAAGAGTTTCCATTTGAAGCGATAGGTTTTCTGGAATTCTATCGTTCATAAGGAATTTCTTACTTATGCTATCGTTCACAGCTTTTTGATCGAAAGGATTTTTATTAAACTGTTGAGAACTGCCAGAAGACATACCATGACCAGAGAATGGTAAGTGCGGTCATGAGTTCCAACCTGGTTCAGGACGAGGCCCGTTGTTGAAGCTGTTGTTGTTGATAAAGTTAACATCCACCGATCCATTTCCGGGGTAGCTGTTCCCCGTATGGCTGGTATTCCTGCAATGCTCGCAAATCATTCGAGAATCTAGAGCCTAGACCGGCATAGCTTCACGAGCATCCTCCAGCTTCTTTAGCAGGAGGTCCATCTTGGCAGGGAGCATGTATGAGCTGTCAATATTGTAGGACCGAAGACGTGCGACTAGAGGGCGGTGAATAAGAGCACTAAAAACTCAAAATCACAACCCCCAAGCGAGATGCACCGGAAGCACTCAACCCACTCACGCTAGACACCGTCCACTGAACGGATACGTATCTAGCAACACACAACAGAAAATGCTTGGTTCAACGACCGAGAAGGCGATTGCAAGTAAAGCGGAGCAACAACTCGAGCAACAAGGGCCTCACTTAGCCACTCCACACCTAAGTGCGTCTTACTGATAAACAACAAGCAAAGAGTATGGGCCAGAGGTGAAGAACACCAAAAGCAAGGTTGGAGCAAAGACGCGGAAGCAGGGAACAACCAACAAACCCAAAATAGGGCTGTAGCCAGGCAGAGCCGGACTATCCGGTAGCTGGCGCCGGACTGTTCGGTAGCACCAGATAGTCCGGTACAGGCTGCCGGACTATCCGGTACAACGGCCAGGGCAGCCTAGGCTTCGAACTATCCGGTGAGCCTCGTCGGACTATCCGGTTACTATCCGGTAGAACTGGATAGTCCGGTGGGAGCTGCCGGATAGTCCGGTGGAACCCAGAAATTGAGTTCCCAATGCCTAAACTTGACCAAATCTTGTCGAAACAACACGAGATTTTGCATAGGCTATCTGGACTCTATTCCAAAGCTATTCCCAAAAGATCATCTCGAAAAGATCAAGGGATTAACGGTAATTTTAGATCTCGTGAAGTAGGCAAGGTTTGGGCAAGAAAGGGGAAAACCCAATTTCGACTTGCTAGTAGCAATACAGCAGGATTGAGATGAACTAGGTCATAATCTCCACAGTCCTTGCAAGTCCAAAACACCAAAAGAAGTGGGGAAATCTCGTAGGCAAAGCAAAGCACCAAAAGCCTTTGAGAATCACCCAAATCCAAACTAGAGAAGGGGAAGGGAGAGGGCAGCACACATGAACTTGATTTGAGGATGAATCTTGCTTGGATTTAGATGGGAAATTAGTTCTTACAAGATCCCTACAGCCTACCACCCTTCATCCTCCCTCTTGATGCAAAGTGTTCACTCTAGGGGACTCTAAACCTAGATTAGCACCTGATTTCTCTCTTAAGCTCTTGGCTGCATGGAAGCTAAGCACTAGGGTTTCTAATGGTGGAAGAGTCACCTAAATGACCAGCCACTTAGGTATATATAGCCCTAGGCCTAAACTGACTTAGTTTTACACTAAAACCCCTATATTACAAATGCCCGGAGGGGCTGAAATGTAAACGATACATCGGACGACTACGATGACGTCTTGATCTTCTTCTTCTCCACGCCACGCTTGGATCTGCGCCACGTAGCCAATAGTCCAGAAGCTTCCTGGGTTTTGAAGTCAGAAACCGGCAAACTTTATTCAGCGGGCTTACTGGGCCGAGTGTTGGCCCATCTTCTATCTTGGCGAGTCGGAGTCCAACCCACCAAGTCATTTGGACTTGGGTGGCAGGTTTTGAGCCAAAGCCGCCAAAGCCATGTCGAAACTGCCTTCGCACCATTCACTCAGGGCTAGGAGCTCCAGGTCGCGACCTCCAGTCCATCGGAGCCACCTCCAGTCCATCAGAGGGCTTACGTGTCGTCGCCTCATCACTCTTCCATGTACCGAGCTCCCATGGCCGACAGACACTGAGACCTTGTGCCTCAGTCCATAGAGGTCTTCCTCTACCTCCAGTCCATCGGAGGGCCTCCTGTCCATCAGGAGGACTTGCTGCTTGGTTGACAATCACTCATCACACCAGGAGAGCAATGAGGCCGGTCCATTGGCTCTCTAATCTCCCCCTTGATGAGTGCATTGTCAACACCCATAAGCCTGTAACCTGAAACAGAATTAAGATAAGAGAGAAAGCGTAAAACTGAAAAGAAAGAAGAAAAGAAGAAATTGCTCAAGATGCCCAAAAGCCAAACACAAGCAAAAGAAGGGCAACTTGAAACAACAAAAGAAAGCCAAAGATCGACCCCCTAATGACAAGGGGAAACCACTCAACGCAGTCGATCAAACTAAAGCATGACCCCTCAAGAAAGAGGCACACTGGCTCAAGCATAGTCATGCTAGGCAAAACATCGGCTCCTCCAGAAAGAGGCAAAAGGCTCAACGCACCGATGCAAGAGCATGCTAAAAGCTCACCTCCCCCTGAAATGCATCCTCCCAAATGCAACACGAATGCAAAGCTCCCCTTTCAACTAGATATCTCACCCTTGTCCAACATTTCTTCCCTAGGAAGGCACAACTACTTCTCCCCCTTGTTGACAATGGACACATCAATGGCTCATAGAACTCAACTCCCCCTGAAACTAGACAACTCCCCGTCAAAATATGCCATGAAATGCACGGAGTGTACGAGTAAGAGCTCAGCAGGGATGAAAAGCTAGGCAATGCGAGTTCTAGCATACAGAGCATGTGAGGGCATAAAGGGGCATGCAAAAAGCTCTAAGGAATCTATATCATACAGAACAAGAGCTAGCATGTTTTTCAGATTTTGGTTAAAAGAAAGCATCACCATCATGAATAGCATTTAGCAAGATAGGCATGAACACAAAATGCTAGCAATGCATACATGATGTGCTAATCCTAACTAGAGCATATAACAATCAGCCATAAGCAAATAGAGACTTGCATTTTCAGATTTTAGCAAGTTTTCATTTTCAGCAAGCTTAATTTATGCGCCAGGGGTTATTTGCATGTCATGCCACTTCTGACCAACCAATGCCAAGCCTAGGTTTAGAAAACCATCAGAAGCTTAAGACAAGGTTTTGGTCATACACAGCTTAGACCGAGTTCTTGCTATGATGCAAAGGCAAGCCGTCTCAATCTTAGACAGTGTGACAAGCAAACCCACCTAGATCTTTCCAATTCAGCATAAGAGATAACAATTACTTTGACATTTCAATTCAATTTTCAGAATTAAGCAAGGTATCATAAATGCTTAGGCATCAACTGAGCAAAGGTAGACAACTAGCATAACCAAGCATGGAAAGATAGCATAAGCATTCAACACTCCTACACATGCTAGTTAGCCAGTTCAAGTGGTGATCAAGTTTCAGATTTTCAGGAAAGCAAAATGACATAGCTCACATGAAGTAATTCAATAGAACCAAAAGAGCTTAGCCATCCATGATCAAGCATACTACTATACAACATAGCACAAGCAAGTACTAACAGTTCATACTAGCAAGCTCTAGTGCTAGTGAAGTAAAAATGCATATGATACAATGCAATGCATGAAATGATCTAGACCTGCAGAAAAGCCATCCAAGGAACCAACGACAAAATCTTCCTGAGGGAAGACAAGATCCACACACATAATTGAAAAGCTCAAAAGCTTAAGGAAGATCCTGCTGGACCTTTCGAGGTGCTTGCACTCCCTAAGGTCACCTCCCCTGTGTCCTTCCTCCAAGGTGATGAAGCAGAGATGAAGCTCCACCTCAAATTGAGCCAACTAGCTGTACAAAAGCTAGAACCAAGAGAAACAAAAGAAACCAATGAACTAAGAAAGCCCATGGCTCAAGTTAGGGGTTAGAATAGGAAATCATGCATAATAGAGACCACTTGTGAAATGTACCACTTGTGGATTAAGCACAAAGCATGAATCCTGCAAAACAAAGTGAGTACACATATATACAAGACTTCACATACACAAGGGGCAAAGCTAGCTCAAGCAAATGAATTAGGTACGAGTCTATACTACCCAAGCCACTGAGATAACACTTGACACTCTAACTGATACCAATCAACCAAGACTGAAATCAATTGGAGCAAAGCAAAAGTACTCAAGGCATGAAACAAGGTAGCTAGACTACACAAGATTAAGCTAGAGCAAGCATCATAAGAATTGATATCACATGAATAACATGCCAATGTTTCTTCCAAGATAGACCAAACTATTGTGGCCACTGCCGGACTATCCAGGTGACAGGTACCAGGACTGTCCGGCAGAATCGGACACTCCGGTGACATCCACCGGAACTATCCGGTAAGGCAGCCACCAGCAGAGCACATGACATGAAATCCATGAAATATCACAAGCTAACATATAAAGGTGACTAGTCTACCAACATAACCAAAACTAGCAAGATTTGGTATACGCAGGAAACTCACAAAAACTAGCATGTCATGTGGCTAGCCCATCAAAGCGTACAGGCATGAATGCTAAGTACAGAGAGAAGCACACAACAAAAAGGCACAAACCTAGATAACAAAGGAAAGAGAGCAATGAGCAGAGCTCTCAACTATACAAAGGATACAAGCTCACATGAGCAACCTCAGAGCCTAGAGAACCATCAAGTCTCACTCATCACATGTTCTCCAGAACTCAAACCTACAAGATCAGCTGATAGTATGGAGGGGCAGATGGTCCAACACTAGGGTTATAGAAACTGTTGAACCAGTGTCGAGCCATCTACTCAAACGAGGGGTAAGCACAATCAAAGAAATCATCACTGGCGATCAGGGTAACCACGACCTCCAAAGCTGTGGACTCACAAACCCTCTCTCAAAGCCTCAGCCACGAGGTCCATAGCCGCGCTGAAAACTGGCTAGGAACTCAGCCGGCAAAGCGTCTCTCACCACCAGGAGCACGAGCCTGAAAGCCTGTCTCCACTGCTCACCATGAGCAAAGTGGCCTCTCATGTCACCACGACAGGGAGGATCTTGCCTACCACCATGGTAGAACTGATCCTAGGTTTCCCCAGGCTCTCTCCTGCCTCTCAACCCGCTTCCTGCCTAAAGCAAAACTCCTCCAAGTGGCCATTCCACTAGCAGTTCTCACAGCGGTAGACAGGCCTCTTGGGAATAGGGTTAGGCTGAGCCTTATGTGGCTGAGGCTTGGGTGGTGTAGGCCTTAGGTGGTGCAGGCTGCTAGACTCTCTCCTTGCTAGGAGGCCTAAGGATCTCAGTCACTATCCTGTCCAACTTAGCCTGAGGTGGCTTGGGTGTCCAGAACTGCTTCTTTGGGGCAGCCTTGGGAGGCTCATGGAAAATCCCCATCAACAGTAGGAACTGGCTTGAGGAGAGGCAGTGTTAAGCTTAATCGGGGCTCTCTTCTTCTCACCCGAGGTACTACACTCTCCTAACCCAACACCACTCACGTCACCCTCAGCTCTCTTGGTGCTCTCTAGAATCATCCTTAGTTGAGGTTCCCTTGCATACATTCAACTCAGCACCTCACTGCAAACAAGCGTTCTCCTCTTCTAAGGATCAGCTTATCCTCCCTCAGGTCCTCCAACACAACGGTCTGAGCCGCACAAGCATCACAATCTAAAGAGGGATCGAGGACATCTGCCTTCTCAAGCTTCCTAATGGTGGCATCCCTATCCACCACCAACATCCTCAAAGTGAGACTAGTTCTCACAAGTGTCAGTAGGTGCTGAAAGCACCTCAAAGTCAGCTCTCAACTGCTCTAACTCAGCTCTCAAGGTAGGACAGACCATGCACGCACCCAAAAGCGTGGGTCTAGCCCTAAGCTCCTCCAACTCCTTGAGCTGTCCCTCACACTTCACCTTCAGCTCAGCTATGTCTACTGCAAGGTGGAGACACTGATCGCACTCAAACTCCTCACTCACAATAGGCTTATCTAGTTCAGACTGGAGTTTGCCTAACTCCCCCTTTCAGCCTATCCATCTCCTTTACCTGATGAGCATACTTGCTTTTCTGCGCACAAAGGTCAATCATGATGGACTCACAGGTAGGGCACTCAACTTCACTAGGCTGGGGTTTCACACTCTTCAATTGCTCATTCTCCTCCAAGGCCTCAGCTAACTTGGCCTTAAGCTTCTTGAGCTTTTTGGCCGCCTTCTCCAACATCCTGTCTTGTGCCTTAAGAGCTTGGCTATTCTCCTCCTAGAAGCTCAAGGATTTCAGCTTGCTCAGGAGTTACCTCATCTCCGGAGGAGGAGTCATTGCCGTCACCCTTGTTCTCATCTACAATGCGCCATGGAACAGACTGGCCTTCTCTTGGACTTGCGCTTGTGCTTGGTAGCTGGTGGAAACAAAGCACAAGCCAGCTGGACCTCCTTGATCGTTCCTCTTGTCCTTCTTGTACTGGATCTCCTCTTCACTTGAACTTGACGAAGAGGACGAAGAGGAACAAGATCTCCTGCACAGCCCGATCTCCGTAAAGAAAGCTTTGTCCCGCTTGTAGTTGTCCTTCCATGTAGCTCTTGAATGCCTTCCGAAAGTCCTTCTTCTTGCTTAGTCGGAACTTGCTAGAGTCGTGCTTGTGAGAGTGGTGCTTGTTGGAGTGGTACTTGTCAGAGTCGCCAGGAGTGGTTCTTGCTCTTCTTGTAGTAGTCGTTGTTCTTGTTGGGGCATTCGGCGATGAAGTGGCCGACCTCTCCACACTCAAAGCACTTGGGCCTCTCGCTCCTCTTCTTGCTCATCCGGTTGTCATAGGCGCGCTGAAAGCGACTAGACACTAGACCAAGCTCTTCATCCCCAAGTGACTGCCAACTGCTCCTCTGTCACAGACATCAAAGCAGAGAACGAGATATTTTGCATTAGGGGGTTAGCAGGGGCCTCTCTAGAGTGAGTAGCCAAGGCCAGGCTCTTAGGAGCCAGTACAAGTGAGAGACTCTCTCAACTTGTAATCCACCTCTTTGGCCTTGAAGCTTGCTGTAAAGTGACTCAACTCCAATGGTGTCATACGCCTCCGACTCGATGATCGAGTTCGCCTTGATCTCCCATACTTTCCTATCCAACGCAAACAACAATTTCACATCCTGCTGATGGTCGGTGTACTGGGAGCTCAGCAGGGGAGGAGTTGACACGCAACTTGTTGATGATCAATTGGAAACGACCAAACAAGTCATCAATGGAATCTCCCGGCTTCTGGACGAAATTTTCATTATTCGCGCCGGTAGGTCTCAACAAGGCGAGCCTTGATCGTAGCTATACCCTCATGGTGTGCACTGAGCAAGGGACCATATCTCACGAGCCGTCTTGAGGTGGCTCACTCTCTCATAATCCATGGGACCAAGCTCCAAAAAAGAGAAAGTTAACAGCTTTGGCATTCGCCTCATGTTGAGCCACAATCTCAGGCGTATTACGCTCATCAGCTAGACGCACCGCGAAAGTCGTACTCTGAGTAATGTCCCATATGTCCTGACTCTAGCTAATGAGGAAAGCCTCTATCCTACCCTTCCAGTAGGTGTAGCCATCTGAGCCAAGGACCGAAACCTTCCCGGAGTAAGTCATCAGTCGCTATGGTTTCATCACCGATTAAGGTATAGGAAACCTAACCGGCTCTGATACCACTTGTAGGACCGAAGACGTGCAACTAGAGGAGGGTGAATAGGAGCACTGAAAACTCAAAATCACAACCCCCAAGCGAGATGCACCGGAAAGCACTCTAACCCACTCACACAAGACATCGTCCACTGAACGGATACGTATCTAGCAACACACAGCGGAAAACGCTTGGCTCAACGATCGAGAAGGCGATCGCAAGTCAACCGGAGCAACAACTCGAGGCAACAAGGGCCTCACTTAGCCACTCCACACCTAAGAGTATCTTACTAATAAACAGCAAGCAAAGAGTATGGGCTAGGGGTGAAGAACACCAAAAGCAAGGTTGGAGCAAAGACGCGGAAGCAGGGAACAACCAACTAGACCCAAAACTAGGGCTGCAAGCTAGGCAGAGCCGGACTGTCCGGTAGCTGGCGCCGGACTATCCGGTAGCACCGAATAGTCCGGTACAGGCTGCCGGACTGTCCAGGTACAAGTGGCATGGGGTAGCCTGGTCGCCGGACTGTCCTGGTGAGCCTTCGCTGGACTGTTCCGCTAGAACCGGATAGTCCGGTGGGAGCTGCCGGATAGTCCGGTGGAACCCAGAAATTGAGTTCCCAAAGCCTAAACTTGACCAAATCCTGTCCAAGCTCCACGAGATTTTGCACAGGCTATCTGGACCCTATTCCAAAGCTATTCCCAAAAGTTCATCTCGAAAAGATCAAGGGATTAGCGGGAATTTCAGATCTCAGTGAAGAAGGCAAGGTTTGGGCAAGAAAGGGGAAAACCCAATTTCGACTTGCTAGTGCCAATCTAGTAGGATTGAGATGAACTAGGTTATAATCTCCATGTCCTTGCAAGTCCAAAACACCAAAATAAGTGGGGAAATCTCGTAGGCAAAGCAAAGCACCAAAAGCCTTTGAGAATCACCCAAAATCCAAACTAGAGAAGGGGAAGGGAGAGGGCTGCACACATGAACTCGATTTGAGGACGAATCTTGCTTGGATTTAGATGGGCAAATTAGTTCTTACAAGATCCCTACAGCTTACCACCCTTTCATCCTCCCTCTTGATGCAAAGTGCTCACTCTAGGGGACTCGAAACCTAGATTAGCATCCGATTTCTCTCTTAAGCTCTTCGCTGCATGGAAGCTAAGCACTAGGGTTTCTAATGGTGGAAGAGTCACCTAAATGACTAGCCACTTAGGTATATATAGCTCTAGGCCTAACTGACTCAGTGTTACACTAAGACCCCTATATTACAAATGCTCGGATGGGCTAAAATGTAAACCATACATTCAGACGACTACGATGAATGTCTTGATCTTCTTCTTCTCCACGCCTCGCTTGGATGTGCGCCAAGTAGCCAGTAGTCCTAGAAGCTTCCTCGGTTTTGAAGTCAGAATACTGGCAAACTTTATTCTGCGGGCTTCCTAGGGCCGAGTTATCTTCTATCTTAGGCGAGTCGGAGTCCAACCCACCAAGTCATTTGGACTTGGGTGGAGGTTTTGAGCCGAAGCCGCCAAAGCCATCTCGAAATGCCTTCACACCATGCACTCGGGTTGGAGCTCCAGGTCATGACCTCCAGTCCATCGGAGCCGCCTCCAGTCCATCGGAGGGCTTACTTGTCGTCGCCTCATCACCTCTCCGTGTACCGAGCTACCATGGCCGACAGATGCTGAGACCTTGTGCCTCAGTCCATCGAGGTCTTCCTCTACCTCCAGTCCATCGGAGGGCCTCCAGTCCGTCGGAGGACTTGCTGCTTGGTTGACAATCACTCATCACACCAGGAGAGCAATGAGGCTGGTCCATTGGCTCTCAAATATGGGGGACTCCACAGGGCTTATTGTTCGCCCTCTCCTGTCTCCATCCTTGGTTGCTTGCCATCTTCTTGATGAGAGTGCGGGCAGTGGCAATGCTCAAGGACAGAAAGGATCCTCCATCGTCTGCATCGAGGTGTTCTTGCACGGTTTGGTGTAGGCCGTGGAAGAAGTTCTGGATGATCAGCCACTCTTCCATACCATGGTGGGGGCAGACGGCGATGTACTCTTGAATTCTTTCCCATGCCTCCGCCCACTCTCTCATCAGCGAGCTGTTGGAAGATCGAGATTCGGTTTCCTCAGTGAACTTGTCTTCCCCTAGGGGAAAGTACTTTGCAAGGAAGGCATTGGAACAAGCCTCCCAAGTTGCCAAGTTGTTGCAGTTCAGATAGAACCACTGTTTCGCCTTCCCGATCAGTGAGAGATAACAAGATAGTGTATGGTGGAAAGAGTAAACAGGAACCAAAGCAGTAAACAACTAGGTAGTTTCCTGGGAGGACAACGAGTGAGATTAAGATATCCAAACTTATATTCCTTAAATACTGCATAGGAGTATTCGCGGTTAAGTTAACCAAACACGAACTAGGGTCTTGCATCGAGTGAAATTCCAGACCACACCGAGGAGGCTAGGGGGTAGATAGGAGGCCAACTGAACGGCAACTGGCTAATGCCTACGGGCTTGCCGAATGACGAGGTTGCATTACAGGGGACTCCCTAATTCTGTCACCAAGAGGGGCTACCAACCAGATTTGTGTTCAAGTGAGAACTTGAACACTAAAGTCCGTCCTTGATCACAGGGGTAGGACTGACTTAACCTTAGATCAGAGCCTAAGACAAGTCTATAGCACTGGCAAGTCTAGCAAGATTCAGATAACTTAAGGACGACACAAACCTAAGCCTTTGTCTAGTGTGCAATAAGGTACACCATACTAGGAAAGTGTAAGAAATAAAGTAAAGTATAACTCAAAAGATAGAGCAACAATGTATATTATACTGGAGTAGCAAGAGTACAAAGATAGAAAGATACAAGAGCTTTACCAGACTCGAAGCTAACTCCGAAATCCCTGAAGGCAAAGACTTAGACTCAACTCTAACTCCCTAGGACTATCCTAGTGCTACTAAACTAGACAATGGTGTGTTCCACTCAACTTCATCCCTTCACAAGTGAGGTCTAAGGGGGTATTTATAGCTTACTAAGGTCGGTGCTGGCAGTTGGAGAGGCCTGTTGAAGGCCGGACGATGCCAAGTGGGGCTGGGCGGCTCCTAGTGGGGCCACACGGCTCCTAGTGCGGCCGCGTGGCTCCACCCTAGGCCTGGCGGCCAGGGTAGCCGTCGGATCCACCGCCTCTTGTCATCCAATGGTCCACATTGCCTCCCTAGGTCGGTTGCATGGCGGATATGGCGGTTACAAGTGTGCTTTTCCTTCAACCGTTGATCTTCACTTTGTTCCTTCCTGAGCCACAGGATTGAAGTCCCTCAGATTGCTAACTTCACCAATCCAAGTGCTAAATCGATGAGGTGGCAAGCCTTCCGATACTTTGCATGTCGCTTTCGTGGCTTACACCTAGAGTTGTGTTGACACGTCATTTATGTGCGTGCAGGTCGAAGATGAGCACATTTGGGCACTTTGTCAGGCCAGGCGGCTTGGGTTGGTGTCGGGCGGCCTGACCCATGTGTCGGCGGCTTGGCCGACACCCTGATTTAGCCATATTTCACCTGTTTTCAGTTGATCTTACACCTCCAATCAAATATCCAACACCACTCGTGGAACTATGTTAATAACAAGGGTTAGTCTTCACTTTGATGTATTTTCCTTCATATTCATGGTTAGTTGATGGTCAGTAGGTAGTGCAATAACGACCTTCAACAGTACCTAGCCAAGCCGCAGCGAAAAACACTCGTCTCAACAACCACGGAAATGATCGCAAGACAAGAGAGCAAAGACTCATGCAAATAATGTCTCACTTAGCCACTCGGCACCTAAATGCATCTTACTGAAGATCAGCAAGCAAAGAGTATGGGCTAGAGGTGAGAAACACCAAATGCAAGGTCGATGCCAAAAGCCGAAACCAAAATCCAACAAAAACAGCAGTCTGCCCAAACCTACCGGAGTGTCCAGGTAGAGGCTATAGGACTGTCCGGATAGAAGTGTCTGGTAGAGATGGACTGTCCAGTGGAGACGGATAGTTTGGTAGGACACTGCCGAACTGTCCGATAGAGGTCGGGATAGGGTCCGATGCCAGACAGTCTAGGTGCAAGCCGTCAGGACTGTCCAGTGGAGAGCCGGATAGTCTAGTGGTTTGTATAGGATTGTCCGGTCGGAAACATGTAACTTGCGCTCCCAAACCCTAAGCTTGACCGAATCTTCTCTAATCTTCACGAAACTTGGCACAAGCTATCCTAGCTCCATTCCAAAGCTTTTCCTAAAAGATCTATTGGAAAAGATCACGGGATAAGCAGGAATTTCAGATCTCAGTAAAGAGGTGAATGTTTGGGCAAGAAAGGCGAAACCCAAATTCGACTTGCTCGTGGCAATCCTGCGGGATTGAGATGTTCTAAGACATAATCTCCATGTCCTTGCAAGTCCAAAACACCAAAAGAGAAGGGGAAATCTCAGTAGGCAAACCAAAGAACCAAAAGCCCTTGAGATTTTGCCCAAAAACCAAAGGGAGAGGGGATGGAAAGAATTCTGCACTCAAGCACTCAAGACATGGCTCCGAAATCACTTCTATCCCACTCCAAATCAAGTCACAAGATCAGATTACAGAGAGGATTTCGTTCTCCAAGCTTCCTCCCACTTCCTACCCTCTTTTTGTGGCTCTAGATCACTCTAAAGCACTCTAAACATGAAGCTCTTGCCTTGGTGACGAAAATGACTGCCTAAACCTAAGCCTAAGCAAGCCCTAAACCAGCCAAGAGAGGGAACTACTGGCAGCCCACCTCTTATTTATAGTACACACTAAGCCCTAAGGCAGTTTTGCATCTAGACACATATATTACAGACTTCTATTACACTAGAAGGCCTGTAGAGGCTAGAAGAGACCAGCAATAACTCGGATGAATGGCCACAATGGAGTCCTTGCAACTTCGGTTTCTCTGCCTTGTCCCGATGTCCTCCATGTGTCCAGTAGCTCATCCATTGAGGGTAACTACCGGTTTTGGGATACCGGCAACCAAGTCCCTGGTTTTGACGCTCGAACCAGGAAATGATCTTTGGTCCCAGTTTTCACGCTCGAACCAGTAAACGCTTCATGGGCTTCAAGTCTTTGGTGATTTTATGGCTCACGACACTGTCCCATACCCAAGGTCACACTTATGGGCCGAGCCTAACTTGGGCCTCAACCCAAGCCACTTGCCAGTCCACTTCAGCAGGGATTTTGTCACGCTAGGTTCACACTTGGGCACCGCCTCTCAGTACACTCGAGTGGGCTTTTGTTCGATCATCCTTCAGCAAGTCTTCAGTGTTGACAAGCGCTCATCACAGCCATGACGAAAGACCAGACTCGGTACACTTGAGTCCCTCAATCTCCCCCTTTATGAGTGCCTTGTCAACACCCTCACCAACCACCTGAAATCATAAATAGAGAAAAGAAAAGCGTAACAAAGAACAACAGAAGAAAAGAAAACAAGGAAAATCCACTCAAGTGCCCAAAATCCAAAGAAAGGCAGAAACTGGAGCATTAGAAGTGAACAAAAGCAAAGCCAAAAGATCGGCTCCCTAAGACAAGGGTAATTGTTCAATGCAAGCTGATCAACAAAGCATGACCCCTCAAGAAAGAGGCAAGGCTCAACACAGTCATGCTAGAAGCAAAGCACCAACTCCTCTAGAAAGAGGTAAAAGCTCAACACAGTTGGCCAAGAGAGCATGCTAAAACTTCAACTCCCCCTGCATTTCAGCCCATCTCAGAATGCATCTCTCCCCTTGGAATGATGCGCTCTCCCCTAAGTCTCATACCTCCCCCTGTTCCAAGGACTCTCCCCAGTTGAACATAGGTTGGTGACTCAACTCTCCCCCTTGTTGACAATGCACACATCAAGTTCCCTAAGAAAAAAATATTGTGCAAATGCAACTAGGTGTGACAAGGAGCTCAAAAGGGATGCAAAGCTAGTATATACAAGTTCTAGCATACTAGAGCATGTGAGGGCTACGGGGCATGCAATAAGCTCAAAAGAATCTATCTATACAGTTCAGGAGCAAAGCATGAATTTTAGATTTGATTAAAAGAAAAGCATCACCAAAATGACTAGCATCTAGCAAGATAGGCGTGGAAAGCAAAATGCTAGCAATGCATACAAGGTGAAGCTAATCTCATCCAAAGCATAAACAACTTAGCCATAAGCAATTCAGAGACTTGTATATTTTCAGAGTTAAGCAATTTTTAATTCCAAGCAAGTATACTTAGGTGCTAGGGGTTATTTGCTAGTCATGCCACTTCTTACCAACCAATGCCAAGCCTAGGCCTAGAAAGACCATCAGAAGCTTAAGACAAGGTTTTAGTCATTCACAGCCAAGGTCCAAGTTCTCACCATAGTGCAAAAGTGAGCAATCTCGAACCAAGTCAGTGTGACATAGCAAACCCACCTGGATCTTTTCATTTCAGCTCAAGACAAATACCAAATTATTGAAATTAATTCAGATTTCAGATTGGGCAAGGTATCATAAATGCTTAGGCATCAACAAGCAAAGGGTAGATAACTAGCATAACCGAGCATGAAGAGATAGCATAATAAGCATCCAACACTCCTAACATGCTGTTGACGCGACATTTGAACGAATATTTTGTATCATTTTATGTGGTTTTTTCACTATTTTTATGCGTCAACTATATCTTTTACTAACATTTATCACCAATTATTGTGGATTTTGCAACATTGTCTTGGAATTTTGCTATACTTCATTTTTGGAGGTTTTTGACCAATTTTTCGCGAAATTCACCACAATCTACCTCGAGTGAGAAAAGGCCTTTGAGATGGCATTCTATGAAGATGATGATCAAGGAAGGCTTGGTTAACTTATGCCCATCCTCTAAGTTAATCAAGGCTTTCTAACCAGAAACTTCTAGAAGACATCAAGTGCTACAAGTTCGTAGAAGAATATGCGAGAAAATACTTCGAATATATTCAAAGACTAGAAGACTTCAGTCAAATCTCGGAGAATATAGAAGATTCCAGAACCCCAAGAGTCCTGAGAACCCTCGCAATATGATTTCTTAAGCATCAAGCAATGTCCCGACGAAAGATGGAAGGAAACCAACTCAGGATGAGTCCTGGTCAGCCCGACTAAACCCCTCCGAGTCGGCCGACCAGGGCCCACCTTAAGTCGGTTGAGGATTCATTTTCTCCCATGTCTTCTCCAGACTATATAAAGCGAGGCTAGGCCCCGAGATTGGGCATCCAATTCATTATCAAGGCGACTAAGGATGTAGAGAAGAGGGACAACAACTTAGAGGAGAGTAGAGGGTCGAGTTTCTAGTCTAGGATTAGAGTTCTTCTAGTTCCTAGAGGTGATTAGAGCCCTTGCATGGTGCTCTAATTACCTAGCTCCAGAGGTCTAATTGTATCATCAAGGGAAGGTATGATCAAGGTTGTAAGTATGATACAATTTATTAATGAAGCATTGATCTTGTCTAATTATATCTCCTTGTTCTAATTATGCTTGTTCTAGCTCTAATTAACTTTAGGTCTAGATGCATGTTAATTAGAGCATGTCATTAAGGGTTATATTCTTCTAGCATTCTTGATCGTTGATCTAGCTTACTAATGATATAGTTGTACATCTAGTTCTTTTGATCATGGTGATTAGATGTTCTAGTTGTGCTAATTATGTTATTAGACCTTACAAAGTAATTAGAAGCTAGTTCTCTAATTATGTGCCTGTTGAAAGTTTCTCGTCGATTACCTCGTTATCAGTGACAGTGGAGCCCGGGGAAAGGTTAAACTGACCTAGGGGGTTAGGTTGATTGATCTTGATTTAATCATGCTATGAAGTTTATGCTTGATCATGCTTGTTTCTTCCTTGAGCTACTAGTTATCTCGCTACTCTAATTCTGTTGTGGCGCCCAATCATGCATGTCTTGGATCCAATTAGGGCTTGATTACACTCTAGTTAATACCCTTTAATTAGTGTTCTAATTCTGTTCTAATTGCTTATCTTATAGTATTAGCATAGTTTAGACGTAGATTAGATATAGTTTAGGGCTAGTTTAGATGTAGATTAGAACCTTGTTTTATACCGTTAGTTTATCGTAAACTCTTGTTAGTTAGTTCTCAATTAGTTCGTTTCCTGGATTGACAAAACCCATGATACTCATCCTGGAGAAAAGCTACACACGATACTTGTCGCTTGCAGTATAAGGTTTGCCAGTGCTTAAGTGCCGTCAACACATGCTAGGTAGCTAAGTCATATGGTGATCATGGTTAAGATTTTCAAGAAAACAAAATGACCAAGCTCATATAGTATGCAATAGATCCAAAAGAGCTCAAGCCATCCATGATCAAGCAAGCACTGTACAACATAGCACAAGCAAATACTAATAGTTCATCCAGAATTAGCTCAAGTGCTAGTGTATACTACAAATGTGACATGGTGCAATGCAAAGCATGAATATGATACAAATGCATAAAGAAGCAAAAGAAAGCCAAAGCAAAAGAAACTTAAAACAAGGAAACTCAAAACAAACCTAAAAACTAACCCAAAGCTCCCCTTGACTAAAAGGAAAGCAAACTCCCAACTCCCTTCTCAACCGAGCAAAGTCATCTAAGCCTAGGGGTTTAGTTAGGATGTCAGCAACTTGGTTTCCTGTCAGGTACATGCACTACATCAATTAAGCCTTTCTCATAGCTATCTCTTAGGAAGTGATATCTCATATCTATGTGTTTGGTTCTAGAATGAAGAGAAGGATTCTTAGCAACACTAATGGCACTAGAACTGTCACACAAGAGTGGTACCCTCCCATAGGTTAGGCCATAGTCTTTCAAAGTGGCAAGCATCCATTATGATCTGGGAGCAACAACTAGTAGCCGCTACATATTCTGCCTCACAAGTAGATGTGGCTACACTAGATTGTTTTTGAGAGGACCAGGGGACTAAAGAGGTACCCAAGAACTGACACATACCAGATGTGGACTTGGGATCAACCGGCACCCCGCAAAGTCAGAATCAGAAAAGCCAAGGAGGGCAAGAGAAGAATCCATGGAGTACCACAGGCCAAACTCCTGGGGTGAACTTGACATACCTCAGGATCCGCTTGACAGCGGTGCGGTGAGACACCCTCGGGGATGCCTGAAAACGAGCGCACAGACCTACAGCAAATTGTATATCCGGCCTCGTAGCAGTTAAGTACATTAGCAACCCGATCATCCCTCGGTACACCTTCTGGTCAACCTCCTTGCCATCTTCATCCTTGTCCAGCAGTGTTTGTGTACTCATCTGAAGTCATCTGAGGTGCCAGCATCCGCCATCTTGAACTTCCCAAGTAGATCCCTCATGTACTTGCTCTGGTGGACGAAAGTACCTTATCGAGTCTACCTGATCTGGAGCCCTAGGAAGAACTGGAGTTCTCCCATCATGCTCATCTCGTACTCCTTGCTCATCTGTTCTGAAAACTTGCTCACAAGTGCATGATAAGAGCCACTAAAGATGATATCATCCACATATATCTGAACAATTAGAAGGTCATTGCCATGCCTTTGCAAAAACAGAGTCTTGTCCACACTCCCCATCTAGAAACCCTGACCCACTAGGAATTTCCTAAGTCTCTCATACCAAGCCCGGGGAGCTTGCTTCAGACCATACAAGGCCTTCTGCAACTTGAACACTCGGTTAGGATATTTGGGATGCTCAAAACCTAGGGGTTGCCTCATATAGACCTCTTCCTCTATATATCAATTCAAGAATGCACTCTTCACATCCATTTGGAACAGCTTGAACCCTTTCAAAGTTGCAAAAGCTAAAAAAAATCGAATGCCTTCTAATCGGGCTACAGGGGCAAAGGTTTCCTTATAATCAATACCCTCCTTTTGCCGAAAAACCATGAGCAAAGGGAACGATGGCTCCCTCTCCCTCATACCCCTCATCCCGCTCCCTCCTCTAGGCACCCCTCTAGTGATTCGCCCAGCGCCATGGATCCTCCACTGATTGATGGCGTCCCTCCACCATTGCGTCGGTCATGGGATCGTCTTCTAACCTTGGTGATTCCCTGGATTTTTCCCCAGGGCTGATCTTCATGGAAAATATTAGAAGAAGGTACTCATCATCGGTGCATCACCCCTCTTCTTCACCTTCTAGTTGCTTTTTCTTGCTGGTGTACAAATTGAAAAGGTTCATTGAGAAATCTTTTGATGCATATTTTCACCTCTGGAACAACTGGGGTTGCTCATTGGGAACGTGAAAAAATGCTTTCGGAAGCAGAGCCAGGCCAAAGAATGGACAGAGGTCCTTTCAAAGAAGGCAATGAAACAGGTCAGGAAAGATCACAACCATTTTGGGGTAAAAAAAGTTTGCTTTGCAAGAGCAATTGGTTCAAGATTCTCCCCCAGGCCAAATCGAACCCTAGTGATTTCTCAAACCAGTACTCCTGCAATTTGGTTCTTTTGTTCTTGATCTGAGTTCATCCAGTTGGCCTATTCAAATTTCAAATGTCTTTGGTCACATTAATGAGGACCTTAATCCCATGAAAAAGAGGGCCTCTAATCTGGAGGCAGGTTGGGTTTGACTTGAGGAAGAACTGTTGAACAGGGACCAAAGGAAATGGGCTAGTAGTGAAGTGTTCTAAATGTTTGGCAGTGGGCCATAGTGCCTCCTCCTGCGGGCTGGCCTTTTGCTGCTGGGTATGCTGGCAATTATGGGCACAAATCAAGGTTCTGCTTGACCAGAGCCAAACCTCGGCTAAGTTGGGACCCCCAAATGTATGGCCCATGCACCACCACAAAGCAATGATCAAGCCTGGGAAGGCCAAGAGTCAGCAGTTGAAAAATAAGGGAAAAAACCTCTCTCCTCGATAGACGCGCTGGACTTCTCGTTTACTCCTCCACCGCTAATCGCCCCCAACAGTGGCAACCGTCCGCCGTCGTGCTTGAGAGATGTGAGGAAGAACCACCCGCCCAAGAACTGCCGGAGCTCCCATCAATGGCGAACTTCATGGTAGATCCTACGCTGTACCTTCCCCTTGGAGCACAGGTGGAGTAGGTGGAGAATCAGTCTAGCTCGTACGCGAGTGGCACTTGGTGACGAGCTTAGAGAGGAGGCATGAAGAGTATGGCATTGTGGAGATGGTGCCCCCACCAGACCCTGATCAAGTGCGGCAAGCCATTGTTGCAGTCTCTGAGATGTTGTAGCAGGATTACCTGGTGAGAGTTCAATCGGCTTTCCACTCCTCGCTTGGCCTAGGGTTATTTCTCTTCGGTTCTTCGACATAGCTACAGACCCTGTTGGATGTGAGCCCAATCCAATTTGGAAACACCACAGTTGCGGGTTCGAAAGCATGATGAGGGTTTGAATCTGAGAGCCTACAACTACACTCGTCTATGTAGATTGATGTTCCTAGCTTTCCCTTTGGATTTCTAGGAGCAAGAATATTTTCAGGCTGCGATGGCCCCTTTTGGTCGGCTCCTTAATTGGGTGCAGAGCCCGGAATAAAAGCAGAGTGCTCTTAAATGTGATGGTGATCTCCCTTGATAGGATCCCACATAGCATTGTGGTTTCCCAAGGCACGACGAATCGGAGGCAATGGCCGTTCTTGGTCTGTGCCAGTGTTTATACTCGGAGGACAATTTCCAAATGAATTCCCCCCAGATAAGGATCCAGTCCCAGCGAATGGCAACCCGCACTCGGCACACTGGTCATATTCCAGTTAACCCTAATGCACCCCAGCACTGGATGCATGAAGCTATGGGTGCTGCCGGTGCAGTGCAGGAGGATTTGGGGATCAATGCAGAGGCTTTAGCACGACTTCAACAGGAAGCTGCCCCCAACCTAGAGCCACAATGATGGAGATGATGATGGTGGTGTTGCTATGGACTGGGAGGAGGTCCCTACTGAGGAGGAGATGGCCGTAGATAGTCAATCAGTTGGGAGCAAACCCCCAAGTTTTCCTTCACACTCAACCAGTCGGGCTCAACTGCTATGTTCTTCCAAGACTCAGGTCTGGAAGCATCTGTTGATCATTCCTCATCTAGCTCCTCGGGGGAATTGTTGGCGTTTCTTAGCCTACTGAAATAAATCCTGCAAGCGAACAGGAAACACTGTTGTAGCCTTTCACCCAAGAGTATTCCAGGGTATCGAAATCCACGAGGAACGAGGAGTAACTCAATGTAAAACGGATAGGACCGAACAGTAAAACCAGCAATTGTAGAGATAATTAACAGAGCAAGAGCAGGATCACTACTTTAGATATAACAACTTAACCTTACTAAACAAACTAGTACTCTACTTAGCAGGTTTACTTGGACACCTGAGGCTATAGAACCACTTCCAGGCACTAGAGTGCTGATAACCCAGACGAGAAAGGCGGGCGCTATAGGACTCAGCTATGCGTCGATGACAACTTATCCAAACGACTGGGTTGGACTACACAGGACACACACCCGCTGTCACCACGTGGGACTACCAACCAAAATTGCAGTGGGACAAGACACCTTCCAAGGCAAACTCTAGTCTAGACACCACGTCTACACAACCGAGTTTGCTACTACACTGGTTCGAAGCCAGAGAGCAAGCACAACTGTATAGTTAAACTACATAGAGCACACTTGGCACCCGTAAACTATTAAGCGAGGACTAAGTATGTAAGTAAAGTAAGTACGAAATAAATAAAGCAGAGGAAGCAATATTTCCTCTGAGAATAAGAGCTCGGGAATAGAATACCAGAGAGAAATCCGACTCCTTCACTCTACAACTCACTACTCATCTTTGATACACTTGGCTCTCTCTACAATGCCAAGGGCAGCCTTACTACTATACTCTACACTCAACTACACAACCACACTATTCTTCTTCTAATCCACCACACCCTGCAAATGACCTCCCAGGGGGTATTTATAGCATTGGAGACCGAGGGGGGTATTTGTAGGTGTGCAAGGTCGGTAGTGTGGTAGGTCAGTGGCCGGGCGGCCATTGTGCATGGTCGAGCGGCCATGTAGGGTGGCCGGGCGGCCACCCGATGAACCAACTTTGAAGATCCAATGGTTGATATGCACTCCTGGAGTCGGTTGACGGTTAGTGGAGTTGATGCACGTGAAAAATGAGCTGGGGGGTGGCCGGGCGGCCACTCCTATTGGTCGGGCGGCCACTCCCTGGATCGTTAACGTCATCAATCCGTTGCATCATGGTTTTTCATCCCTTGGATACATTGGATTCTTGGTTGCATGGTTGGATTTGTCTTCATTTGTGTTTCTTTGCATGCAGGTCAAAGATTGGATTGGTGACGTGACCGGGCGACCATGTGGCATGGCCGGGCGGCCACCCAACTAGGCTGGGAGGCTGCCTAGGCCTGCTGATGGCCAGGCCGCCAGGGAGGATGGCCGGGCGGCCATAATACATGGTCGGGCGGCCATAATACATGGCCGGGCGGCCATGGTGTATGGCCGGCCGGCCAGGCACTTTTGGCCCATGCCTTTCCCTTGCCACTTTGTGTCTATTTTGTGCATTTCTTCGTTATTTTGTACGTGACATGCTCCTACATCCAACTTTTGTACACAACTCGTGGAACTGATTAGCAATACATGAAAGCTTGATAAATTATGCCCTCAAACATGAAATGTTGGCAGTCAAAAAGGGTTATATCGACCGTCAACAGGAATCAGAGGTAACTTCAACACAGCCTTCTGTTGGTGTTGAGGGACCTGATAGGAGTCCTACTATCACCATCACGGTGCCAAGCATTGTTAAGGACTTTATTTCGATGTACCAGCCCCTAGAGCTCGAGGGGATGAGTGATATAAGTACTGCCTTGGTGTTCGACTACTATGCCACTGTTGATTCTGGGCCAGACAACAATCCTTCATATGACAGCCGTGCGTTAGTACTATACAAGCCAATTTGGGCTGCCCAGCTTTTGACAATAGCTGATGATGTGATTGACTATAATGCAGAATTAGGGTCTGCTAAGGGAGATGGAAGGGGTTGCTAGCCCAACAAGGTTGCAAGAGCATGTTGTTGATGTTTACCTCCCCCTTGAAAGTTCTATTACTGAGCTGGGGTCCCACGAGCTAGCACAGCAGGCAAGGACACAAGGGTTCATTGGTTCTGGCAGACTACATTGAACAGACACATACTGCATGAACTATACCCAGGACCAAAGTGCAAGCTACCTTCGGTGGTTTCCCAGGGCAAATTCAGCTACACCTCTGGTAGACACCACTGTCAGAAGAAGCCCGAGGCTCAGCAAAACTGGAGTTTTTCAGCACATGCAACTCTCAGATGTTCCATGCAAGAAGAGAAGGATGGTCTATGAGCCAATCACCCTGGAGAACCCAGTAAAGAAGGATGGAAAGATACCACCTCCCACTCCCATAGGTACACTTCAGCAATGGGGGATGAATTGTGGGGTTCAGTCCTAAGGATTTGACCGTCGATACCTTGGCTTCCACCTCTAATGCCAATGTTACAGATTAGCAGCACTAGCCCTGGTGGTCACTAGAAGCCGTGGTCGCACCTGGTGGTCTCAGGGGAGAGAGGGGTGGTGGTCTCAAGGATGGCTGGTTTGCTGGTCTACTGCTCACTGGTCGGGGAGTTATGGAGTTGTCGGGCTGCAGACTTTTGTTATTTGTGCTACGGTGCCACTTTGTGACTATTATATTTGTCCGTCAGTGCTAGAACCTGCTTTTTTCAGACCTTTTGTTTTAGTCATGCCTATGGTCTTATTTCTGTGTGTGATGACAGTCGTTTGGAACTACTTCTATTCAGTCGATATGTGTCCGCAATGTGTTGGCTATTCACACATGACCATGTGGTTTGTTCCTAGAGCAATGGATGCTGATACTAACAAACTATGTTTATTGGTTGATTTGGTGTTTTGATATTTGGTTTCCTCATGACGAAAAGAAATTGGAATGTTCATTCATGGAATATTAGGGGGCTGAATAGTTTAGAAAATGGGATGCCCTTGGGGTTGAAAATTGAGGAATGTGCTTGCGCTGTGATCTGCACTACAAGAAACAAAACGCCAAACTTTCGAACATATGATACATTAGAAATTTTGCACCAAAAAGATTTGATGCTTTTGATTTCATTCCATTGGAGGGAGCATCTGGCAGGTATCTTGGTAGTATGGAACAGCTCGATCTTTCAGGCAGTGGTGGTAGAGAAAAGGTCATTTTGCATCACCCTGAACCTCACATCCACGCACAACCTGACACCATGGCATCTCACAGTGGTTTACGGGCCTTGTGCACAGCCTGCAAGGACCGAATTCATTCAGTGGTTTAAACATGTCAATATACAGAACAATGATGATTGGCTTTTTATGGGGGATTTCAATTTCTATCGCTCACTTGGGAACAGAAATAAAGCTTGGGGGAAATCTGTCTGATGTCTTGCTCTTTAATGATGCTATTGGTGAGAATGGTCTGCTAGAGCTACCTCTCAAAGGTAGGGGCTTCACTTGGAGTAAGATGCAAGAGGACCCTCTATTGGAACAACTAGATTGTCTCTTCACTTCTAAACATTGGACACTCCTCTTTTCCAAATTCAGTGGTCATTCCCCTAGCCAGACCAATATCAGATCATGCTCCATGCCAGGTGGTTATCAGTACCAGCATTCCCAAGTCAAATGTTTTCAGGTTTGAAAACTTCTGGGTACAGCATCAGGGGTTTTTTGATTTAGTGCAGCAGTACTGGTCTCAGGAGCCCAGAAACAAGCCTGCCTCGGTATCTGTGATAGTAGGCAAACTCAAGAACCTGAGGTATGCTCTTAAGAATTGGAGTAAGGGTCTCTCAAATCTGAGTCTTTTGATAGAGAATAGCGACAAAGTTATTGCCTACCTGGATGCACTTGAAGAATGTAGGTTGCTAACATCACCTGAAGCAAATCTGAGAAGGATTGTCAAGGCCCATCTATTTGTCCTTCTACAGTACTAAGATGGAATATTGGTAAAAAAATATACCACTGCTTGACGGTCGTTATTGCACTATCTACGACCATCAACTATCCACGAATATGAATGGAAATATATCAAAGTATGGAAAAACCCTTGCTACTAACATAGTTCCACAAGTTGTGTTGAATATTTGATTGCAGGTGCAAGATCAGCTGAAAACAGGTAAAATATGGCTAAGTCAGGAGACACTGGCAAGAGGGCTAGGACGCCCGGCTCCATGCCAGGCCACCCGGCTCAGTGCTAGGCCGCTCGGCTCCATGCTGAGCCGCCTGGCCTGACAATGTGGCCAAATGTACTCCATCTTCGACCTGCATGCACATTAGAGACATGTCAACATAGTTGTGAAGTCCAAATGCCGAATCAAGCATGCAAAGGACAGGAAGGCTTGCCACCTCATCGATCCAGCCCCTGGATTGGTGAAGTCAGCAATCCGAGGGACTTCAATCCTGCAGGCTAAGGAAGAAACACAAGTGAGATCTAATGGTTCGGGAGAAAACACAAAGATAACCGCCTTAACCACCATGCAACCTGACTTAGGGAGTGAAGATGGACCACAAGATGAAGTATGGCGGTGGATCCAACGGTTGGCCCGGCCGCCCGGCCTGAGGTGGGCCCTCCATGACCTCCTACCAAGCCGCCCGGCCTGCCATCTGTCCCCCTTAACCGCCGATACCGACCCTATAAGTACCCTATACTCACTTGGTGACTATAAATACCCCTGAGCTCTCACTTGTAAAGTGTGGAAGTTGAGTGAAACATACCATTGTCTAGTTTAGTAGCTCTAGGTTAGTCCTAGGAGTTAGAGTTGAGTCTGAGTCTTTGCCTCAGGGATTCCGAAGTTAGCTTCGAGTCTGGTAAAGCTCTTGTATCTTTCTATCTTTTGTACTCTTACTACTCCAGTATAATATACATTGTTGCTCTATCTTTTGAGTTATACTTTACTTTATTTCTTACACTTTCCTAGTGTGGTGTACCTTATTGCATACTAGACCAAGGCTTAGGTTTGTGTTGTTCTTGAGTTATCTGAATCGTGCTAGACTTGTCGGTGCTATAGGCTTGCCGTAGGCTTTTGATCTAAGGTTAAGTCAGTCCTCACCCTCTAATCCAGGAAGGACTTTAGTGTTCAAGTTCTCACTTGAACACTAGTTTAGCGTGCCATCTTACCGACACAGCTCTGGTTGGTAGCCTCTCTAGGTGACAGCTTTAGAGGTCTCAGTATTCCAATCCCGTCATTCGGTAAGCCCGTAGGTGTTAGCCAGTTGCCGTTCGGTTGGCCTCCTATCTACTCCTTGGCCTCCTCGGTGTAGTCTAGAATTTCGCTCGACGCAAGATCCTAGTTCATGTTTGTTTAACTCAGCTCAACCGCAAATACTCCTATGCAGTAGTTAAGGAATATAGTTTGGAATATCTTAATCTCACTCGTTGTCCTCCCAGATAGCTACCTAGTTGCTGACTGCTTTGGTCCCTATTTACTCTTCCCACCATACACTATCTTGATATATCTTACCCCCTTTGTAAGAATAGCTGGTGTTTATCTAAGTTATAGTACTGCTTGAAGTTCGAACATATCATTCCACCTATTAGCCCTTGCTTCCCTGTGGATTTTTATGATACCTAGAATACTCTGGGTGAAAAAGCTACAGAGAATCTCCTGTGCGCTTGCGGAGTAAAATCTGTTACGCTAAGAGACGTCAACAAGCTTTTTCTGGCGCCGTTACCGGGGAAGCAATTAGCAATAGAAGTTTGATTTCTTCGAACCTAGGTACTTATAACTTGATAACATACCGCTATCTCTTAGCGGGCTCATTTGCCTCTGTCTACTTTATTGTTAGGTTAACAGAGAGGTGTATGACCAGTTTTCGACCTGCCGGCAAACTTTCACAACAATCCGGAGTCGCTGCTCAGAAGGAGAGTCCATCAAAAGACTATCCACGGGCAGAGGCCTGTGCCATCAACATTCAAGTTTGGTACCACGAGCACATCGCAACCGACACCACCCATGGCTGAGAAGACCATCCGTGATTTTTCCAGTTCCATCCAGCAACAACATCCCCACTGGGCCTAAAGTTGCGGTTGGAGAAGGTTTCGAGCTCAAGCCATGGTGTCATTCACATGGTCCAAGCTAGCCCATTCTGCGGATTGGCATCGGAGGATGCAAACAGCCATCTCCAGCAGTTCTTGGAGATATGCAGTACATTCACTATCAAGGGTGTAACCGCCGATGCTGTTCGACTTTGCCTCTTTCCGTTCTCACTGATCGGGAAGGCGAAACAATGGTTCTATCTGAACCGCAATAACTTGGCAACTTGGGAGGCTTGTTCAAATGCCTTCCTAGTGAAGTACTTTCCATTGGGGAAGACGAGCTCCTTGAGGAACCGAATCTCGAGCTTCCAATAGCTCACAGATGAGACGGTGGCGGAGGCATGGGGACGACTTCAAGAGTACATCGCCGTCTACCCCCACCATGGTATGGAAGAGTGGCTAATCATCTAGAACTTCTTCCATGGTCTACACTGGACTGCGCAAGAACAACTTGATGCACTCGTTGGAGGATCCTTTCTGTCCTTGAGCGTTGCCGCTGCCTGCACTCTCATTGAGAAGATGGCAAGCAACCAGGGATGGAGACAGGAGAGGGCGAATAATAAGCCCCTGTGGAGTCCACCATATTGACAGCACCGACATGCTAGCCGCCAAGATGGACCTCCTGCTAAAGGCTGGAGGATACTCCTGAAGCTATGCCGATCCAGGCATTGGATTCTCGAATGACTTACGAGCATTGCGGGAATACCGGCCACACGGGGAACAGCTTGCCCCAGAAATGGATCGGAGGACGCTAACTTCATCAACAACAATAGCTTCAACAATGGGCCTTCGTCCTCAACCAGGGTGGAATTCGCGCCCATCATCTACCTTTCTTCGGGCAAGGTATGTCTTCTGGTAGTTCTCAGCAGTTTAACAAAAATCCTTTCGGATCAAAAAGCTGTGAACGATAGCATTAGTAAGAAATTTCTTGCGAACGATAGAATTCTAGAAAACATGTCGCTTCAAATGGAAACTCTTAACAGTGCTATGAAGAACCAACTGAGCTTTAATAAAATGCTAGAAACTCAAATAGCTCAGCTTGCTGCCGCTTTGCCTAGTCCAACTTTGGGTAAGCTCCTGGGTCAGCCCAAGGCACCCCCGAAGGAACATATCAATGCTGTAACAACTAGGGGTGGGAAGTCTACACAAGATCCCCCACATCCTAGAACTACAGGGAAAGAGTAGGTAAAATCCACCGAACCTGAGGAAGAAGACGTGGCTAGTGAGCCACAACCGGTTAAGGAAGCACCAAAGTCGGCTTCACATGAGTTCTACGACACCACCGTGCTCCCTTTTCCTCAAAGGCAGAAAAAGACCTCCATCGACGACCAATTTGGCAAGTTTGTCGAGGTAATCAAGAAATTATATGTCCATATTCCATTGCTAGATGCGATGCAGGTACCTACTGTACTGCAAAGTACCTGAAGGACATCCTCAACAACCAAAAGACGCTGCCGTCCACAGAAGTCGTGCACCTCACAGAAGAGTGTAGCGCTGCTATACTCAACCAGCCGCCCCAAAAGAAGAAGGATCCTAGGGAATCCCAACCATCTCATGCTCAATCGGGACCCAACACTTTGATCAAGCTCTCTGTGTTCTAGGAGCAAGTGTGAGTGTCATGCCAAAGGTAGTCTTTAATAAACTCACACATGCTACACTTGTCCCTACTACTATGTGCCTGCAGCTGGCTGGATCAGTCCGATTTGCTACCCTGATGGGATCACTGAGGACATTCCGGTCAAAATTCTGAAACTTCATTGTCCCGATGGATTTCGTGGTGCTCGATATGGAGATGGATAGCAAAACGCCGCTCATCCTTGGGCGACCATTCTTAAGCACCACTGAGGCCACTATTGACGTTGGAGCTGGACAAGTCCACCTCAACATCAATGGCAGATGGGAGACGTTCGCCTTCAAGCCGAAGGCCGAGCAGTGCCGACAGGTTAAAAACTTTCAAACTTAAGCGTCAGGCACCCTGGGAGACACCCAGAGAGAATATCAAGCTCTCACCAATTTAGTCAAAAGTGGACACTCTCATCCTAACAATGGAAAAGATCTTATTGGATGGAGAAGCCCGACAGCTCAAAGCCGATCGCAGAGCCGAGTCACAAAGACGTGCCTCAATGGCCAAGCCACTGACAAAGGAAGCAGGAGGTAAGACTCCTGTCACGAAGGTCGCCGCCACAACAACGAACACACCCAAAGAGTTGTGGAAGAAAGAAGAAGATGAAACGCCAAAAGCTAAGCCACAAAAGAGCAAAACTCAGAAATAAAAGGCTTGTGGCAACCAAAAAGGTATGGCGAGCAAAAGTTGCAGTGCAGACGGCCGCTGAGTCTCCGTCAAGTGCTGAATCCGAACCAAAGGTATGACTTGCCCTCGCCAGGAGGTAAACTGGCATTATCCTTCACTGCATCTTTAATTTCTCCGCATTACAAATTTTTTTCATATACCACTGCATGTTTAATTTCAAAAGCCAGTGCATTAGTTTAAATTCTTTCGCATAAGTTATTTATTTTTCATCCCTTATATAGTCAAAAAAAGAGAGAGGTTTTTGGAGCCGCCCGGCCCCACCTGGGCCGACCGACCCCCTTTTGCGCACCAGCACAGGCCGCCCAGCGCCCTTCCAAGCCGCCCAGCCCCCTTGCTCCCTCTGCTCCCTCGTGTTCCTCATGCATGCACAAAGTGCCAAGTGCACTAATCAGAAAATGCCAACCAGCCATTTGATCAAGCCCATGCACCACCGTTCACGTCCCCTCACTCGCGCACGACACCCACCAGCCTAAGAGGCATAGGCCACAGGCGGCCCGGCACCTAGCTCAGGCCGCCCAGCCCCCTGGTCAGGCCGCCCGGCCCCCAGAGCTGCATGCATGCTCCCTCTTGCGCCTATAAATATCAGAGCATGCACGCTCCTTGCCCCCTCAGCAACGTGAGCTCTCTCTTTTCTCCCTCTAATCACTCTTTTAGCACTAGTTAAGCACTTAGTTTAAATTCTAGCACTTAGTCAAAATTCTGCCAAATAAAATAAGAGCTACACCCTTGGTTTTGAACGGTTTGTGGAGGCTCTGCCCCGCAAGAATGACTAACACCTAAACGGCTGACTTCTGGATGACTAACCGCTAACACTAATATTTGTAACGGCTTGTCCCTTGTGTATTCTCTTGGAATTTTTGTAGGATGTCATCATTTTTCAGGAAAGCCAAGAGAGCCTTGAGCAACACAGGGAAGGGACTACACCTTAAGTTCCCATCCTCGCCAGGGTCACAAAGCCGGAGTTCCAGGACTCCTGCGGCCTCCGACAGGATGTCGGTTAGTGGTGCTAGAAGCCACCAGGAGGAAGAGCAAGACGAGGGAATGACATCAGTGCCACAACCACTGCGCCGTCTCCTGACCCTACAGGACATCAACATCCAAAGTGATGAAAAAGCGCAAAAGTTGCAAGTCCTCACCACCAAAATTTTTGGACGGTTGAGGTACTTTGATGCTTTCTTCCTCGTCACCATAGGTATGTTGGACCCGTTCACGCAGGCATTCGACAATGTGGGATGGCTGGAATTCTCGAACGTCACGGAAGAAGGATCCATCCTTCTCACACAAGAATTCCTGATGACTCTCCACTTGGACACACGCACAACAGGTACAACGATCTCCTTCCGTCTGTTTAATACTGAATTCTCTATTAATCCGAGGAGGTTCGCCGACCTCCTAGGTTTCGCCTCCAACTGTTCAGTAGGAGAGGAACCTTCGGGTTACAGTATGAAAACTTTTTGGACGGAAATTTGCGGAGAATATGTTAAGGGGAAGCACAGCACTACCAGAATCCACAACACGACTCGGAGACTTTTAGCTCGCTGGGTCTCACTCATGGTCTTTCCACGTAGTGAAGTTTGTTGTGCACCCAACGAAGACCTTAAGTGCCTGTACGCCATGTACAAGAAGAAACCTTATGCACCGGTCCTAGTCATAGCCCGTCACTGGGCGGGTATGCCAAGGACCAACACCCCCATTAATATCACTTCTTTCGCCACATGGATTGCATCCAACCTAGGCCTCTTAGACAATGCCCAGATTGAATACATTCCTAATGACGGTTCACACATTATTCGGGAGTAGCATTTTATCCAGGCACATTTTATGAAGAAGGGTGGCCAGAACTTGGTCATGACATGGTTTGGGCATAATCTCATGCCGCCGCTTCCCGCACCGCAGCTCGATATGTACAAAGTGAGATGACAAACCATGCAGCTCGACGTGGAGGCACCTCGCCAAAGCATCAGCGACGTCATGACTAGGGCCCAGCGACGACAGTTGGAACAACGCCGGAGGGTACATCAGGAAGCAGAAGCAGAAGCAGCAGAAGGAGAAGAAGAGCACTCGTGGGCACCCCATACGGCAACCCCGTCAGGCATAGACTCGGAGACATCACGACTCCAACGCTATGCCCAGCCGAACCCATGGTACAGTGGCAGCATGGGTGGAGGTGGTTCATACCACCAACCACCATATGCTCCTGAGTACTATGGGGCAGGTACGTCACATGGCCTTGATAGGAATGTAGGTCCCTCTGCATCAGCCCGGTTCAACATCGACAACATGGACGTTCTCAATAGTGCCATGGAAGGGATGAACATTGCACTCCAGAACCAAACACATAGACGTGAGGTTTCACTTTTTGAGAGATCACTATGAGAAGGGAGACATAGACTTGATCCATGTAGTCACCGAGAACCAGTTGGCTGATATCTTCACCAAGCCCTTAGAGCTAGGCGCTTTTGCACACTTTTATGGGGAGCTTGGTGTTTGTTACCCCTTTTAGGTTCGGTTAACTTTGCTATAGATTAGGTTTTTTTGTTCGCTTTTCTTTGCTTTTCTTTTTGCTTTTCTTGCATGTTGTATCATACCATGCATTGCATTGTATCATATGCATTTTCACTTCACTAGCACTAGAGCTCTTCTGGTATGACTAGTTAGTATTTGCTTGTGCTAGATTGTACAGTGCTTGCATGATCATGGCTGGCTAAGCTCCTTGAATCTGTCTAATATCATTAGTGAGCTAAGTATTTTGTATTTCCTAAAAATTAGAAACCATGATCACCACTTGACTTGGCCACCTAGCATGTGTAGGAATGTTGAATGCTATGCTATCTTTTCATACTTGGATATGCTAGTCGTATGCCTTTGTTAAGTTGTTGCCTAAGCATTTATGACACCTTGATTAAATCTGAAATCTGCACTAAAACTGTTTACAAGTGGTGTCTTTTGAGATGAATTGAAAAGATTCAGGTGGGTTTGCTTGTTACACTGACTTAGTTCGAGACAGCTTGCCTTTGCACTTTGGCAAGAACTTGGACTTAGCTGTGTATGACCATAACCTTGTTTTAAGCTTCTGATGGTTCTCTGAACCTAGGCTTGACATTGGTTGGTAAGAAGTGGCAAGACAAGTAAATAACCGCTGGCACATACTTAGAACTTGTTTATGATTCTCAAGTGGTTAAATCAGAAATTGCAAGTCTCTAAATTGCTTATGGCTATTGTATATACTTTGGTTGAGAGTAGCACACCTTGTATGTCTTGCTAGCATCTTGCTGTTCATGCCTATCTTGCTAGATACTATTCATGTTGGTGATGCTTTCTTTAAACAACTCTGAAAAACATAGTCCTGATCTGTATAAGATAGATTCAATTGAGTTGTTTGCATGCTTCCTTGCCCTCACTTGCTCTGTATGCTAGAACTTGTTCTTACTAGCTTTTCATCCCTGCTGAGGTCTTCATGGTACACTTCCTGCATTTCATGGCATGTTTTGAGGGGGAGTTGTCTGATTCAGGGGGAGTTGAATTCTATGAACCCTTGATGTGTCCATTGTAAGAAGGGGGGAGAGAAATGTTGATTTATGAGTACTCTTGGACCAAGGGGGAGAATTCTGGAGAGTTAGTTGAGGGAGAGCTTTGCATTCATCTTGCCTGAGGATGCATTTCAGGGGGAGTTTGAGTATTGCATGCTCTTGCATCAGTGTGTTGAGCTTTTTGCCACTTTTTGGAGGAGCCGATGCTTTGCCTTAGCATGACTGTGTTGAGTCGGTTTGCCTCTTTCTTGAGGGGTCATGCTTTAGTTTGATCGACTGCGTTGACTGGTTTCCCTTATCTTAGGGGGTCAATCTTTGGCTTTCTTTTTGTTGCCTCAATTTGCCCTTCTCTGCTTGTGTTTGGCTTTTGGGCATCTTGAGCAACTTCTTCTTCTTTTCTTTCTTTTCGGTTTTACGCTTTTTCTTTGCTCTATTTCAGGTTACTGGTTAAGGGTGTTGACAATGCACTCATCAAGGGGGAGATTGAGAGCCAATGGACCGGCCTCATTGCACTTCTAGTGTGATGAGTGATTGTCAACGTGCTCAAGTCCTCCGATGGACAAGAGGCCCTCCGATGAACTGGAGGTAGGAGATGAAGACCCGGATGGACTCGGGTAGAAGACCTCGATGGACAGAGACAAAAGACTCGGCATCGGTCGGTCACGAGAGCTCGGTACACGGAGGGGTGGTTCGGCAGCGGTGGTGTAAGCTGTCCGATGGACTGCGAGGCAACTCCGATGGACTGAAGAAGCCAGGTGCCACCGTGGTGCTCCAACCTGAGTGCGTGGCGCGAAGACGTGTCGAATGGGCTTTGGCGGCTTCAGCTCAAAACCGCCACCCAAAGCTACCCAAGCCTTGGTGAGTTGGGCGACGACTCGCCAAGATAGAGAAGATGGTCCAAATTTGGCCCAGGCGGAGACTTCCTAAAGTTTGTCGATTTCTGACTTCAAAATCGGGGGTCGATCGGCGGATTTGGACTACTGGCCACGTTGACGGTCGTTATTTCACTATTTCGACCATCAACTTCTTGGTGAATAAATGGGGTATATCTAAAGTTCTATGCACTATTTACGTAACACTAATGAATTCCATGAGTTTTGGTGGTTTTCGATGTATCACAGCGAGATGCTCAAATTCCATGCAAAAGAATATCATTTAGAGCTAGAGAGAATGAGCACATAAAAGGGCTTGAGAATGAATTGCAAATAACACCATTATGAAGTATCTCAAATGCCCACAAGGACCAAACCATTGCAAAGAGCTCGTCGAGACAATCAAAATGGAGCTTTGGTTCACTCAATTTGGAGTCTGAACGCAAAAGTTATGGCCGTCGCAAGATTCAAAACGCTGGAAGCAGAGAGGGTGGTTGGGCGACCAAAGGCATGGTCGGCCGACCTTACACTCTCTCAAAATGCCTTGTCCTTCATGTTATTCAACCAAGGAAGTTACCAAGATCCCAAATACAAGTGGAGGAACAAACCCAAGTTGAATCCAACGTCGGAAGGCCATCACATGGACCAAGTAATGGCTGAAAAGCTGGAACGATGGCCAGCCGACCTTGGGCTTGGCCGGCCAACCACCCCAAAAGGCCCCCCGGCCCATTACTTTGCCGTCCGAACATGTTCAACACGTGTATCAATGGAAACCAACTTCCAGAAGGCATTCTAGGCGTTGGAAAGGTGAGGCGGTGCATCGGACGGTATGCCAACCTCCGTGATGGTCGGACAACCACCCACGTGGTCGCCCGGCCAACTGACTTGGCTCCCCCATCAACCTTCTTCATCCTATAAATAGAGGGGCACTTCCCCCACTCCAAAATGTACCATTCACCATGTGAATCCTGTCTTTCTCCCTCTAGGAGGCGCCCCACGGGAGGTGCTTACATTCTGAAAGCAGTGCTTAGTTAGGAGTTAGAGAAGTGTGTGGCAGAACTGCCAATTTAATCTGAGCTAAACACACCTGCCACCTTTGGCTCGCAGTGTGCTTAGACCAAATTAAACCCGGTCGTCCGTAGAGAGTCATTTGGCTCCCGTTATTACCCTTTCCCAGAGGAACCGACATCACACACATCTAGCTCTCGATGGAGCCACAACAGTTACATCATCACAGGCAGTTGAAATATGGTAATAAGTAGAATTAAGTTACAAACCAGTTCGAAATAAAAGTACAAGTTCCAAATAGAGCCTTCGCAAGGCAAGTTCAAAAGTATCTCACAGCGGAATTTAAAGTTCGAAGTTCATGATAAACCAAGAGACTTGCAACGATGAAACAACATCAAGCCCACCGATGTTGTTCCGAAGCCACTCATGGCATAGCTCATCCCTGGTGCAGACATGCACCACCTCCAACACAGGTACAGACTAGGAACTCCATACCTGCAGCTCACGAACATGGGGGCAAACCCTGAGTACTAATTACTCAGTAGGACTTAATGGAATGGCTTACGGCTGACGCGAAGCTTGCTTACTAACAAGTGGGTCCTTAGCCATTGATTCTTAAACAGTGATATAACAACATAAATAACAAGTTTTCATCATTTGCATATAACATCATAATAATAACTTGCAGAAATGTAAACAACACAGTAATACAAGCATGTAGTATTTGAAAAAGAAAAGATGTATGAGCATAAATACATTTATATTGTTACTACGTTGCCCTGACAGTGACATTGGCATTCTCACACCTGGTGAGCATCAGCGATTCGAATCGATTTGTAATTCCCAAGGAATAACTAAATGTGCCAAGGGGTATATGCTTACTAGCCATCGCGTTCCCACATATATCCCCTATCTCCACTAGTCCCATCCCAAGTTCGATTCAATCCCACCATTCCCCTGGGTTTTGCCCTCTTGGAGCGATACCACGGCGTACCGGGTCAACCCTCCCTCGAGTACAAGCTCCCCCAGGCCTAACTCCCTCTGACAAGAATGGTAGGAACCTATCTCTGTTCTTCGGATGGCACAAGTAAGACTTTCACCGGTCCCACGTCCCTAGATAAGCACTCTAGCAATGTTATGCCGATCAGCAGACGAACAGCGAATCAGGCCTTAAACAGGCTCGGGCGGAGTCCACCAAACCATCCACATCATTTTTCATCGTAATATACCCAAATCTCCGCCCAGCCTCAATTTAGCTCCATCAACAATCATGTTTAAAGTTTTCCATATTTTGAAAACCTTTCTTTTGAAAAGACCTATACGATGAGTGACTCCAATTCACTCGTGTCTACTCGCACCTAGCATTACTAGGCATACTCGTCCTACGTACTCTATGGTAGGTGCTAGTGCCAGGGCGGCCAGGATGTCTAATGCAATTGTTTTCAAACAACTCCTAATGCGGATGTCTAAACATCATTTAATATCATATTTGCTAGGAATTCATGGTCCTGCCTACCTTTGCTTATGTTTATCAAAACCAACAAACTAATCTAGATTAGTTTGCTGGGTTGTGAGGCTTTGCCCCTAGGCAACCCCTTGATCACTTGGACTGCTCCTCCTTCCAAATACCACTTCAGGGGCCTCCAGGTGGTATTTGGGTCTTAGTTGATCTTTTGGACACCGTTGTCTGAAGTAGTTCCACGCACTTGCTTCGTGATCACGTATCTGCAATAAGCATCACTATATGAATGCCATGCACGATGCAGTGAATGGGATGCATGAATATCAAGCACACGTTTGAGCAACCAACCGATGGATAGGCAGAAAGGTGATTGATAAACTACTTAACAAGAGTACTTTTGTGTACGAGGAGCAAGCACACATTCATACAATCAGATGTTCACAAGGCAGCACATGGATCAAGCACATGATCAAGTATCAACTCAAATTGTCCTCTCTATCACACCACATGCAAGCAAGGCATTAGACAAGCATATGTTTATACGTGTAAGGGACTACTAGTTCATTCAAAACATCACGACTAGCGCTAGCGACAATAGTACTTTTATGGACCCAGAGCAAGCGTATATATGCGATCACACAAGAACACATATACATGTATCAAGTTGCCAACCATATAGCTAACATGGTGATGTGAGCCGATAAAACATGCAATAGTTATTTAGTTACTAAGATTACTAAGGTAAGTGTGGTGGTTTTAATTACATTTAGCAAGTCACATATCTCATGTAGGGCACATGAGAGGAACAGATGATGGACTGCAAATTCTAAGACACTCTTATTAGACCAAATGTAAACAAGCATAAGCATATCAGTGAACAAGTTATATATAATTTGATCCTCTTTTAAGTTACTGCTATCAACATCTCAACGATGCAATAGTTTTGTGGTTAAGGATTTGCAACCTAGTCATAGGAGGATGAAACATGCATGTGGAGGACATAGAGTCACCCATCTTGCAAGGTTTTATTTTGACATAGCAAAATTAACTATACCAAGTAGGAGTTTATAAGAGCAATCACGGTTATGTATGAGTGCATTAATATCCCTCTCTTATTTCCTTCAATTTTGATCCTATTTTACTTCTAGACCTTTCATGAAACAGCAACCTCAATACATGAATAATTCACATAAGCATACTTTATAGGGTAGCATAGCTACTGGGAGTTTGGTGGGATTTTTAGAGCTAGAACTTTTCAATTTTATCAGTTATATTAACCTAGAACTTGTCATTTGTAAATCACATATCAAACAGCAGCTATAATTTCTCTAGAAATACTTTCTAGGACCTAAACATAAACATGAAGCATCATGATTTTTCTTAGAATTTATTTCGCATTACAAGACCACCTTTCCTATTATTCATTTTAACATGCATTTCATTTCATTATTTCCAAACACTAATAAAACATAACATGCAGGGCCTCCAATTTTTTCCAGTAAGCCACATATGCATCAAAGAGCATGTACAATTTAGGGTATAATTTTTCGGAGCATGTTTTATATAGCAAGCATTTTCTATTGCATAAAATGCAATAAACATGCATATAGGGTTAGATCTGTCATTTTCAGCAAGATCTAGGGTAAACAAAAATACTAGAGCACAATACATTACAAAAGTAGCATACAATCCAAGTTTCAAAATTTTGGAGCTTAATTACATTACTTTTGCTATTTATTTGGTTTTAACTTGCATGCAAGATCTAGGGCAAAACTGTCCTTTCCCACTCAACCATCATGTCCATTTTGTAGATCTACTAAATAGGAACACAATGCAACAAAGTTTGCCTTTTTAGGATTTTTACTTGATTTTCTATGGATTTTCAAAGTTCTCGGATCAAATATTTTAATTTAAACCGAAAATCCTTTAGTTCGGGGACTTCTACGCGGTTAAACCTAATCTCTAGGGGCTAGTATGCAAGAACACATAGACTCAGTGAATAGCACTTCTGATAGAAATGCAAAAAGAGCAAACTATAGGGGCTAGATCTGAAAATCACCAACCCCTTCTTCTACCTCCGGCAGTGCGCGCAGGGGAGGATTGGCGGAGCTGTGGCAGCGGCGTGGGGGCCGGACTTGAAGCTGCGTTGGCTCCGGGACGTGTTCCTGGCAACGGGGAGTGTCTCCCCCAAGATCTTGTCGCGAATGGTGGTACGTACGAGGAGATCGAGAGCGGTGAACTCGCGACGTTGATGACGCGAGAGCACGGCGGCGCGGCCGCGGATCTCTGCGAGGAGGCAGGGACCCGTGATTCTGAGGAGCGCACTAGCTGCGCGTGGGTACGGCGAGGCCGTCGGTGGCAGTCTTGAGGCAGGGAAGGCACGGGAGGTTGGCCCTCCGCGGTGGGGTGGAGCTCACCGTGGCGGCCATGACGGGCGACGCTCGTGGGGAGAGGTTGGAGGTGGTTTCGGCGGACTAGGACTCCCAGGAGAGATAAAGCGGGTCGAGGCGGAGCTCACGCGCGCCTCGCTTGGAGGGAAGAGGTGGGGAGCGATCGGTGAGCGAGCTCGAGCTTGTTGGCCCTGGTGGCTGGCATTCTCCTGCGCGTGCGAGAGGAGAGACCGAGAGACGCACAGGGAGCTGGAGGGGGAAGGGAGTGAGGCGAGGGAGGCGAGCGCCGGGGTGGCTTCCTCTTGAAGCCGAGCGAGGCAAGAGGCAGGCCAGGCCAGGCAAGGGCGGGCGCGTGGCCATGGCAGCCAGGAGGCCGGCGCCGCGTGGGTGCAGGAGAGCGGAGGAGGAAGGAGGGGGTGGCGTGGGGACGGTGCATAGACCTATAGAGAATGACAAGTGGGACCGGGGTATCAAAGAAGACCATGGTCCATGGACTAAGTTCGCGAACGGAGGGGTGATGTGGGGCCCATGGACGGCGCGGTCCGCTCCCTTGAGCAGCAATCCGATGCTGGCCTGGCGCGTGGGGTCCGCGTGTCATAGAGACTAGGAAATAAGGAAAAAAAAATCCGAAAATAGGAAAAAGGGTTTGACTGCCAGTAACCTCTGTATGAAATTGCAGTTTTTAGCTAACTTAGAGGCCAAATTAGTGAAAACTCAAATTATAAGAAATGTTATAAACGTTGTTCTCTACAACTTCCTTATAAACTTTCTGGTGATGTTATATTCAATTATTTAGAGAATTTTCGAATCCAAATGTCTGACCCAGGTTTGACCAACTCAACCCCTCAGTTTAGAAATTCCAAAAACCCATTTTAAGTTCACTTTCATATCAGGAGTTTTATACAAAATTTGTTCATAATTTTATGATCTACAACTTTATTATATTAAGTTTTTTATGAGAAAGATTTTTGTTTCACAAAAATTTGAATTTACCCATCAGGTCAAACATTGGCAGATTTATTAGTTTATCAAAATCAACCCAAAACACTATGCAACCTTTATGCATGTGAACCCGCAAAATACCAAAGTTGTTTCTTATCAAATTATCTACAAGTTTGGTATAGAACGTTTTGGCTAGATCATGTTATATTTTGAACTACAAGCACAATTGTATTTAAAGGTTTCGTAAAACTGCAGTTTCAATTTATATGGAGTGTTTCTTGTTTCCAACTTTTGAACTACCAAATGAAGTCAAAATAGATCAAGGTCTAGTGCATTTCAAAGCTAATAAGTTTAATTTCATTTCATAGAAAGTAATTTCAGAATGAAATTTGGGAAATGAGTGTCGACCCTAAACTTAGCAAAATTTCCTGAGTGTAGGCTCACTGCGTTTGGTTTGAACTTTTGGGCCCCTTAACATCTAATTTTGAAAATAGTCAAAATAGCATATTTGAAGGAAACATCTTGAACTAAAACTTTTGTATCTCATATCTTGCATGAAAATGTATAAATGTTTAACTACTCACCCACGCAACACAAAGTTTTGCATATTCAACTTGAAAATTTTTGACTTAGTGGTTTACTGGCCTAGTTGTTGTTCTTCTTTAAACTTGATTAAGTCCAAATCCTTGATTAACATTAATTTAATTGCGTGCCAAGGCTTTTGAGATGCCGGGGGCATCACAAAGTGTCTGCTGTATCGGAGTCAATCGGAAGTACTCGGTAATGTATTTTATTTGCTTATCAAGAGCATTACTTCCCTTTTATTGACAAGTGCAAGTACTTCATTGTTTCTACTTTATGCACTTATCTTATGCTCTTGTTAGTTACTCGGTTGGTATGTATGTAGCTGTTTAGCACCTTTTTCCTTTTGGGCATACCAAGTTTGAGGCCTGAGTTGTGCTAAACTAGAATTGATTGATCGTTGTTATGCTTGCCGATGCTACAATTCACCCCTAGACTTAGACGCTAGGCTCTGGTTAGCTCTTCTCCTCTAGCTAAGGACGAGCTATTGTTGTTCAAACTTTGGTTGACCACTTTTGTAGCGTGCCATCCTACCCATGCAGATTTGCTTGGTAGCCCCACTCGGTGAAAGCGTGTGGTGTGCCTGTGTAGTCCAGGCCCATTCGTTCGGTAGATCTGTAGGTGATAGCCGGGTCTCTTTCGGTGGTCTACTATCTACCCCTTGACCCCTCGAGGCGCCGGAATTTCACTCGACGCAAGTTCATAACTCTGTTGATATCCTTTCGACCCATAGCACGGATAGCTCTTGTATGCTAGCAGAGATAGAAGACCGTATAGCAGTCCATGTCTCGTTGTCCTCCTAGCTTTACCTGTTTTCTTGCCAACCGTGATTGGCTTTTATCCCATGGTGTTTTGGTGTCAACCTTTCCTAGCTATCGGTTGACGTGAAAGAGTGGTAACAATTGGATGAATGTTAGTTTAACATTTCTATCTCAATGCTTCCCTGTGGATAAATACGATACCTTGGAATACTCCCGGATGAAAGGCTACAGCGGTCTCCGTGCGCTTGTGGAGTAAAATCCGGTAGGCTAAGAACTGCCAACAAGCTTTTCTGGCGCCGTTGCCGGGGAAGCGCCGAGTTAGAGTGTTATTCTGTTTTTCATCCTTTTGTTCTTGCTCTTTCTTTTTATTTGAAAATAAAAAAAAATAGAAAAATAGAAAACTAGCTCCTCGATTTTGCTCTATCCGTTGAGTAAATCTTGATCATGCTTGTTCATGCTACAAAGTTTACATAAAAACATAGCTTGGGCCATATGCATGCCCAGAGCCTAATTTTCAAATTAAGCGTGGTGCTTAGGTTGTTCTAGCCTCTTTTTATCAAACGATGTGTCGGGATAAATGAGTTATGTGTAGACTTTGGTAGTGATGTTCCGTGCTAGTTCATCAAGCACGATCCTTGAGCTAGCTAGATCTTGTGATACTTCGTATCTTAACCCTGCTTTAAGTGCATTTTTGTCATGTCATCATGTGCATAATTTAAAATTTTGGAGTTTAATATTTAAATTTCCTCAAATCAATTTGAGTTCAAATTCTTTCAAAAATTTGGTTTTGTCCAAGGGCAAAAGTGTAAAGTGGTAGTTTAAAATATGCCCTTTCACTTTTGTATTTGGACCTAGGTGAGATTCTACTTTTATATGGGGTTAAAATTGCAAAACTGTTTGGATAAAAATAAAAAAAAAAGAGAAGAGGGGCGGCGGGCCGCGCGCCACGCGCCGGCCCAGCAGGACGGCCAGGCTGTGCTGGCCACGCCTGCGCTCGCTACCAAGGCCGCCCGCTGCCACGTGGGCTGACAGGCGGGCCCCGCGGGCCGTCGCCTCCCTCCTCCAGCCGGGGAGCGAGGGGAGCGACTCCCCTCACTAGCCGCACCGTCCCGCCTAGCTAGCTGCATTTCCGCGCGTCTGCCGCCTCTCCGTCCTAGCCGGTCCTCGCCGGAGCTTCGCCCCGCTAGCTGCAGCCCCTTCCCCCACCTGCCCGCCGCCACTGAGCCCCCGAGCAGCCCCAGCGCAGCTTGTCCGCGCCCGCCGTGACGCCTCCCTGTCGACCGCCGCGTCCGCCACCTTCGCTCGCCACCGGGGGTGATAACCCGCGTCCCTCGCTACCCCGTCCTCCTCCACCCGTCCTCGTCGTGGATTGGGCCGGCCCGAGCTCGAATCGAGCTCGGCGCCCATCCATGGTGGCCGCGGCCGCGAGGCCGCGTCGCCCCTATGTTTCCCGTGCGCAAGCCCTAGTGGCATCACCATCGCGCGCACGAGGTGCGGGACGGCCCTGCGCACCTCACGCGAGGGTCCCCGGACCCCGTGCCGGCCTAGCACGTGCACGCGATGTGGCCGCCGCGGTCGCCTCGGGTAGAAGGAAGAGAGGAAGAGGAGAAGAAGAGAAAGAGGGGTAGAGAAATAGAGAAGGAAGAGAGCGCGGCCGCGCGGTTTGGTCCCCGCCGGCAAAGGCTGGGGTACCGCCTCCGCGGTTGGTCGCCGGCGCTGCAGCCGTAGTAGCATGAACGCCGCGGGCGTGCACACGCCACACGTCCCACGCCGCGGTTGGGCTGCGCCCAGGCCAAAGGGCGCTTTGGTCACGCCAACTGGGCCAGGAGAGAAGAGGAGGGACGGAAAGCAGGCCGCCGGCTTGGCCGGTGGGCCAAAGAGGAGAGAGGAGACGAGTAGAGCCAGCCTGGCTTGTAAGCCGGGCCAGGCTTCTTTTCTTTTTCTTTTTCCAAAAATTTACTTTGCCTTTGCTTTTTCTATTTAATTTGTTAAGTTATATTTTAAATTTCAAAAAGAGTTGTTTATTATTGTTTTATGTTAATTAGTTCAAAATTTTCTTTTGGGTAAATATAAATTGTTTTTCTAATTACATAATTAATTATAAATATCAAGAAATATCTTGTTTTATTTGGAAAATGCTTATTAATTCCTAATAATCAATTTAGGGCTATTAAAATTGCGATAAAAATATTATGAATTATTTGAAGCTCGGGGAAAGCAAATAAAAGTTGGGAGGAGGCTTGGATCCATATTCCAAGACCCACCTCTTCTTTTAGAAAACTCGTTGATTACTCATTTTACAGGTTGATCATCCTCTTGCTTTCAAACTCCTGCATGTCATTCATATTAGGCACGTTGGTTCTTATCTTTCCAGTTGAAGAGTCTTCCGAAGGCCTCCCGACGTGGCACCCCGAGGCCGAGCTTCCTGAATCATCAATTGCCCGGATACCCTAATCCCCAAAGCGGTTCCAGGCTCCGAGACCTTTTCAAAGGCAAGCGCCGGTGCATTTCCCAGTTATCCTTAAGTCCTAAGTAATGAGTTGTGTATGAGCATTAGCGTTAGGAGTTGATTGAAACCCTAGTGCATAATTGGTTCTCGAATCCTGCATGATCAACCCTATGCGCAGTAGTCTAGAATGCTTAGTCTTAATTAGGATTAGGACGCAATTACTTTCAAAGCTTGAACCTGAATAAGATGGTTTATGAAGATATGAATTGGAGACATCGGGCGGGGGCAGTTACGTTTCCATGTTGGGATAATTGGATTTGATTTGGGATTGGGACTGATTTTGTATTTGGATTTGGATCTGGATCCTGACCCCACCTGTGTCGCATAAGGCCGTCCGATGTTTGGCCTGGTCGTGACTTTGAACGCGTACCGTGCACGTGCCATCCTGAATTGGGCCCCGGGAGTATACAAATCGATTCGAATCGTTGAACTTACCAGGTGTAAGCAGCCTGATCGCAACCAACATCGTAGTAAGAAAGTTGACATTGTTGATAAAGAATGATTTCGCAAAGTGTTTGCTCTTGTTTGCTAGTAGAATAGGTATAACCTAGTCTGAACAGGTAATAACTAAAAGTAGTTAAGTTCTAAAAGCTAAGGATTCACTATTAGGCCTGCCGCAGTGTGAGTTGACCTAACCACCTCGGCCATAGCCTAGAAAGTCGGGGTTAGACCCAGTGGTCGTGTAAGTCTTTCTAAGTAATTAGTACTCAGGGTTCTTTGCTTATGTTTTTCTTCAGGTGCTGAACACCCTCGCTGCCAGTGAGATCTTTCTTCCATTGCTCCCCAGATCTTCCTTATGGGGTGAGCTGCATCATTGGGCAGGATGCAAGTTTCATTGTCCACAGTTATTTTGAATAAAAGAGAATAGTTGTTTCAATCGGTTGATCCGAGCTTCAAAAAGAACTTATGTGTACACTAGCTCCTCTTATAAATTTGAAGGATAAAAGCTTGTAATAATTTATTTCTTTTAAGCTATGTATGAGATGTAAGAGGTTGTAATCTGTGGACTCCATCGAGAGTGGACACATGAGCTCGATGTAGATGGGAAGGCCTAGTCAGGGCTCGTAAGTCCTGACGGACTACCGGAATTAACCGGAGATTTGTGCTTTAGGCTTACTAAGGTACTAATGTCAAGTTAATTTGGGTGGTTCCACCACAGCTGGTATCAGAGCCGAGCTTATGTGGACAGGTTACTTCTATATTCAAACAAAACTATTTGATATATATACATGTATATATGCCCAATATTAAGGACTAGTATAGTGAAGATGAGATAAGTTATATTAATGCAACCCTCTGTAGAAATCGTTTAGCAAAGACTAAGAAAAGCTTCAATTAAAAGCTTCATACATCATGATTGCATTAGATCTGTCGTCCTCTCCCCCATAAACTATATAAGCCAGTTTCAAAATGAATTCAAGTAATTTTATAAAAGATTCCCTTTCTCTGGTTCAGATGGCCGGTGAACACTTAGGAGCAACTCCTCCACCCAATCCCACACTGGCAGATGTGCTCAATCACCAAGATCGGTTGATCGAATTACTTGCTCAGAATCAATTGCTTACACAGCAGCGGGTTCAGGGTCAATCTTATCAGGGTAGAGATCAAGAAGTGAATTTCTTGGATTTTGAAGCTCTACACCCCCCAAGTTTTTCAAACGGCACCAGATCCAAAGGATGCCAAGCATTGGGTGCGGAACATTGAGTTGACATTTGAACTTTTGCCAAACATTCAAGATCATCAGAAGGTGTTATTCGCTATACAAAAGTTGCAAGGCCTCACAGGAGCATGGTGGGTTACCTATCAGGCGTCTCTTAGAAGTGATCAACAATTGACTTGGCAAGAATTCAAGAAGGCTTTTGAAGACCATCATATTCCCGAAGGCTTGGTGGAATTGAAACTGCAGGAATTCTTGAATCTTCAGCAGGGGACAAAACGGTTTTGGAATATCTACAGTCATTTAATCATCTTGCTCAATATGCACCTATGCTAGTGGAAACTAATGATTTAAAGAAGATGTATTTCTCTCGTGGGCTATCTCCTAGGATGAGGGCTAAAATGAGTATGACTTATCCCAGTTTTTATCAGATGGTTAGCGATGTTATTCAGCTGGAGGAAAGGTTGAGGATCTATAGTGAGGATAAGAAGCGTAGGAGGGCGGCCGAAATCTCGGCTACTCAATCTAGAGTTGTCTACCAGCAACATCCCGGATGTAATCCACCTATGAATTTTCCTTCATGGGTTGCAGAGTTGGCACCTCAGCTGGATCAGCCTCCCCATCAGTGGGTAATGAAGCCACAACAGCTGGTGTATCTTCCCCTAATCTCATCTAACAAGAATCCCCGGGTGGTGGGACCTGCCAGCACTTCAACTACGGGCAGGCTACTCATTTTGTGAAAAATTGTCCTTATCCGAGGCAAAATTCTAGTTTTCAGTCGCCTGCATTGACAACAGGAGGGAAACCTAATCGTATGCTTAAGAAGAAGGGGCCTGCTCCTAAAGTGGGCACGGTTCATTATATGCAGATGAAGGAAGTTCCAGAAGGCGAGATGGTGATGACTGGTATCTTTCTGGTTAATGATCAACCCACCCTTGTTTTGTTTGATTCTGGAGCATCACATACTTTCATCAGTCGGTGGTATGTTGTTAGTCGGGGCTTTCCTCTAGTAACAGTGAAAACAGGATATCTTATTACTGCCCCTGGAACTCAAGTGCTAACCAATCATATAGTTCAGAATTTATGATTGGACGTGGGTGGAAAATCTTTTATTGTCCAACCATTGGTGTTGCCTGGGCAAGGAATTTCTATTATTTTGGGGTTGAACTGGATGAAGGATCATGGGGTAATTATGGATGTGAAATCCCGCATTATTCAACTTGTGGCTAAAGATGATACCTTGATACAAGTATTCCTTCCCCGTTCAGAGAAAGAGTTTCCAATGGTAAATGCTCTAGCTGGTCCGAATATAGAGTCAATTCCGGTGGTATGTGAGTTTCCCGATGTTTTTCCAGAAGATCTTCCTGGGCTTTCACCTAATAGAGAGGTTGAGTTCTCTATCGAGTTAGTACCTGGGACAGCGCCCATATACCGGAAACCTTATAAGATTGCTCCCAGAGAAATGGCTGAGATGAAGCTGCAAATAGAAGACTTATTGAATAAAGGATTTATCTGCCCCGGACATATCTCCTTGGGGTTGTCCGGCCATGTTTGCGGAGAAAAAGGATAAATCATTGAGAATGTGTGTCGATTATCGACCCCTCAATGCATTGACAATCAAGAACAAGTATCGACTGCCCAGAATTGATCTCTTGTTTGATCAGTTGCTGGGTGCTAAAGTCTTTTCAAAGATTGATCTTCAGTCTGGGTACCATCAGATAAAAGTAAGAAAAGAAGATATACCCAAGACTGCCTTCACCACCCGGTATGGTCTCTTTGAATACTTGGTGATGTCATTTGGACTAACAAACGCTCCAGCTTTCTTCATGTATCTCATGAATTCAATATTCATGCCGGAGTTGGACAAATTTGTGGTGGTTTTCATTGATGATATATTGGTTTATTCAAAGAATGAGGCTGAGCATGAACTACATCTGCGTATCGTGCTATCCCGACTGTGGGAGCATAAGTTGTACGCTAAATTCAGTAAGTGTGCATTCTGGCTGAAAAAGATTTCCTTTTTGGGCCATGTTCTTTCTGCTGATGGGATAGAAGTGGATCCTGAAAAAGTAGAAGAAGTCTTGAATTGGAAAACACTGAAAACAGTAACAGAAGTTAGGAGCTTTCTTGGTTTAGCGGGATATTATCGTCGATTTATCAAGGATTTCTCAAGGATTGCAAAACCTATGACCAAGTTATTACAGAAAAATGTCAAGTTTACTTGGGGTGATGAGTGTGACCAAGCTTTCCAAACTTTAAAGAAATTGCTCACAACTGCTCCTGTGTTAGTCCAACCCGACGTCGCGAAACCTTTCGAGATATATTGTGACGCTTCGGGTATTGGATTGGGATGTGTGCTAATGCAAGAAAGAAGGGTAGTACCTTATGCCTCTCGGCAATTGAAGAAGCACGAGGAGCACTATCTGACTCATGATTAGGAACTAGCAGCTGTAGTGCATGCCTTAAAGATCTGGTGTCACTATCTGCTAGGAAATGTGTGCCACATCTATAGTGACCACTAGAGCTTGAAGTATATATTCACTCAAAGTGAACTGAATATGCGACAACAAAGATGGTTAGAGTTAATTAAGGATTATGATTTGGAGATTCATTATCATCCAGGAAAGGCAAATGTGGTGGTGGATGCCTTGAGTCGAAAGGCTCATTGCAACTGTGCCACATTATGCCCTTCAGAAGAGTCCCTTTGTTGTGAAATGGAAAAGCTGAATCTAGAAATAATACAACATGGAATTGTAACGGCTTTGCAGTTGGATATGTCCATCAGGGATCAAATTGTCCAAGCCCAGCAGACAGATAAGGGAATTGAGCATCTACGAAGAAGGTTGTCCAAAGGTGAAAAGTTACCTTTTCAGTTAGATGCGGCCAATGTGTTATGGTTTAAGGACCAGCTAGTGGTACCTAAAGATCTTGAACTCAGAAAGAAGATTATGGAGGAAGCTCATACATCCCGGTTTACCATACACCCAGGTAGTACCAAGATGTATCAGGATCTAAAGCAACGATTCTGGTCGACTCGGATGAAAAGGGAAATAGGGAAGTTTGTAGCGGAATGCGACGTGTGCCAACGGGTAAAGGCTGATCATCTAAGGCCAGCAGGGCTACTGCAATCACTTCCTATCCCTAGTTGGAAATGGGAGGATATTCATATGGATTTCATTGTTGGTTTGCCTAAGACCCCTAAGAGGAACGATTCCATTTGGGTAATCATAGATAGACTAACAAAAACCGCTCATTTCATCCCGGTAAGTGTCGATTTTTCTGTTCAAAAATATGTTGAGTTATACCTACAACGTATAGTCGCGTTGCATGGAGTACCCAAGACCATTGTTTCAAATCGAGGACCTCAGTTCATTGCTCGCTTTTGGGAGCAGTTGCAAACAGCCTTGGGTACCACTCTTATTCACAGCTCTGCTTACCATCCCCAGACCAGTGGACAAGTGGAACGGATTAATCAGATATGGGAGGATATGCTCCGAGCTTGTGCCTTGACCTACAGTGCTAATTGGGAATCTTGTTTACCACTAGCAGAATTCACCTACAACAACAGTTATCAGAAAAGTTTGGCAATGGCTCCATTTGAAGCATTATATGGTCGACAATGTCGGACTCCCCTGAATTGGTCTGAACTTGGAGAAAGGGTAATCTTCGGTACTACACTGGTAACAACTGCTGAAGAACAAGTCCATTTTATTCAAGCCAAACTAAAAGCTGCTCAAGCTCGACAACAAAGTTATGCCGATGAGCGAAGAAGACCCTTAGATTATCAAGTCGGGGATTTTGTGTATCTAAGGGTATCACCAATGAAAGGAGTGCATCGATTTGGCGTTACTGGCAAGCTAGTCCCTCGATATATTGGACCTTTTCCAATTATCGAGCGGTGTGGTCCAGTAGCTTACCGATTGGAGTTACCTCCTCACTTATCGGCAGTTCACAATGTCTTTCATGTTTCTCAACGCAAGAAGTGTTTGCGAGTGCCCGCAGAGGAAGTGGATCATACTGAACTACAACTAGAACCTAATCTAGTTTATAAGGAATATCCAAGCAAGATTCTAGATGTCAAAGAAAGAGCAACTCGACGTCGGGCCATCAAATTTTACAAGATTCAGTGGAGAAATCACACTCCAGATGAGGCAACCTGGGAATCGGAACATTTCTTGCAAACCCAGTATCTGGAATTCTAGAATTGGGTCCAACAACACGCAAGTCGGTAAGTTGTCTGATCCCTCCTAATTTTAAAACCCCTCTCCTCCTTACTATATTACTGGCTACTTTTTTGGAGGGAAGGCTGTGATACTATGTATCTTAACCCTGCCTTAAGTGCATTTTTGTCATGTCATCATGTGCATAATTTAAAATTTTGGAGTTTAATATTTAAATTTCCTCAAATCAATTTGAGTTCAAATTATTTCAAAATTTTGGTTTTGTCCAAGGGAAAAAGTGTAAAGTGGTAGTTTAAAATATGCCCTTTCACTTTTGTATTTAGACCAAGGTGAGATTCTGCTTTTATATGGGGTTAAAATTGCAAAAGTGTTTGGATAAAAAAAAGAGAAGAGAAGAAGGGCGGCGCGCCGCGTGCCACACACCGGCCCAGCAGGACGGCGGGCTATGCTGGCCACCCCCGCGCTCGCCACCGAGGCGGCCCACTGCCACACTGGCTGACAGGTGGGCCCCGCGGCCCCCCTTCTCTAGTCGGGGAGCGAGGAGAGCAAGTCCCCTCACTAGCCGCACCGCCCCGCCTAGCTCGCCGCAGTTCTGCGCCTCCCCTGCCTCTCCGTCCTAGCCGGTCCCTGCCGGAGCTTCGCCCCACTGGCCACAGCCCCTTCCACCACCTAGCCGCCACCGCTGTGCCCCCGCGTAGCACCCGCGCCGCTTGTCCACGACCGCCGTGACGCCTCCCCGTTGACCGCCGCGTCAACCACCTTCGCTCGCCAGCGGGGGGTGAGAACCCGCATCCCTCGCTACCCCGTCCTCCTCCACCCGTCCTAGTCGTGGAGTGGGCCGGCCCGAGCTCGAATCGAGCTCGGCGCCCATCCATGGTGGCCACGGATGCGAGGCTGTGTCGCCCCTGTGTTCCCTGCGCGCAAGCCCTAGTGGCATCTCCGTCGCGCGCACGGGGTGCGCGATGGCCCTGCACACCTCGCGCGGGGGTCCCCTGGCCCCGTGCCAGCCTAGCGCCACCGCGCGGGCCGCTCGCCGCCGCGCTCTAGCACGTGTGCGCGATGTGGCTGCCACGGTCGCCTTGGGCAGAAGGAAGAGAGGAAGGGGAGGAAAAGAGAAAGAAGGGTAGAGAAATGCCCCCGCCGCGCATGCCGCACCGCGGTTGGGCCGTGCCCAGGCCAAAGGCCGCTTAGGCCGAGCCAACTGGGCCGGGAGAGAAGAGGGGGGAGGGAAAGCAGGCCGCCGGCTTGGCCGGTGGGCCGAAGAGGAGAGAGGAGAGGAGTTGGGCCGGCCTGGCTTGTAAGCCGGGCCAGGCTTCTTTTCTTTTTCTTTTTCCAAAAATTTACTTTTCCTTTGCTTTTTCTATTTAATTTGTTAAGTTATGTATGAAATTTTAAAAAGAGTTGTTTAATATTGTTTTATGTTAATTAGTTCAAAATTTTCTTTTGGGTAAATATAAATTGTTTTTCTAATTACATAATTAATTATAAATATTAATAAATATCTTGTTTTATTTGGAAAATGCTTATTAATTCCTAATAAACAATTTAGGGCTTTTAAAATTGCGATAAAAATATTATGAATTATTTGAAACTCGGGGAAAGCAAATAAAAGTTGAGATGAGGCTTGGATCCATATTCCATGCCCCACCTCTTCCTTTAGAAAACTCGTTGATTACTCATTTTACAAGTTGATCATCCTCATGCTTTCAAACTCCTGCATGTCATTCATATTAGGTACGTTGGTTCTTATCTTTCCAGTTGAAGAGTCTCCTGAAGGCGTCCCGATGTGGCACCCCGAGGCCAAGCTTCCTAGATCGTCAATTGCCCGGATACCCTAATCCCCGAAGCGGTTCTAGGCTTCGAGACCTGTTCAAAGGGAAGCCCCGGTGCATTTCCCAGCTATCCTTAAGTCCTAAGTAATGAGTTATGTATGAGCATTAGAGTTAGGAGTTGATTGAAACCCTAGTGCATAATTGGTTCCTGAATCCTGCAAGATCAACCCTATGCGTAGTAGTCTAGAATGCTTAGTCTTAATTAGCATTAGGATGCAATTACTTTCAATGCTTGAACCTGAATAAGATGGTTTATGAAGATATGAATTGGAGACATCGGGCGGGGGAAGTTACGTTTCCATGTTGGGATAATTGGATTTGATTTGGGATTGGGACTGATTTTGTATTTGGATTTGGATTTGGATCTGGATCCTGACCCCACCTGTGTCGCATAAGGCCGTCCGATGTTTGGCCTGGTCATGGCTTTGAACGCGTACCGTGCACGCGCCGTCCTGAATTGGGCTCCGGTAAACCTTTTCCCTTTTATACCTAGAGTTGAACCGTGGTGAGACTAACTGGAAGGTGGGAGACAAGCGGGTGTTGACTGTCGAGATACAGCACACCCGGGTTCGGTAAGGACTGTTCAGACTAGGTGGTAATTGGGTGTTAGGTCATCATATTTGGGTCAGGTACCCGCATATGCCAAGTGTTCGGGTTTTGCTCCCGGGAGTATACAAATCGATTCAAATCGCTGAACTTACCAGGTGTAAGCAGCCTGATCGCGACCAACATCGTAGTAAGAAAGTTGACATTGTTGATAAAGAATGATTTCACAAAGTGTTTGCTCTTGTTTCCTAGTAGAATAGGTATAACCTAGTCTGAACAGGGAATAACTAAAAGTAGTTAAGTTCTAAAAGCTAAGGATTCACTATTAGGCCTGCCGCATTGTGAGCTGACCTAACCATCTCGGCCATAGGCTAGAAAGTCGGGTTTAGACCCAGTGGTCAGGTAAGTTTTGCTGAGTAATTAGTACTCAGGGTTCTTTGCTTATGTTTTTCTTCAGGTGCTGAACACCCTCGCTGCCAGTGAGATCTTTCTCCCGTCGCTCCCCAGATCTTCCTTATGGGGTGAGCTGCATCATTGGGCAGGATGCAAGTTTCACTCTCCATAGTTATTTTGAATAAAAGAGAATAGTTGTTTCAACCGGTTGAACCGAGCTTCAAAAAGAACTAATGTGTACACTAGCTCCTCTTATAAATTTGAAGGATAAAAGCTTGTAATAATTTATTTCTTTTAAGCTATGTAGGAGATGTAAGAGGTTGTAATCTGTGGACTCCGTCGAGAGTCGACACATGAGCTCGATCCAGATGGGAAGGCCTAGTCACGGCTCGTAAGTCCTGACGGACTACCGGAATTAACCAGAGATTTGTGCTTTAGGCTTACTAAGGTACTAATGTCATGTTAATTTGGGCTGTTCCGCCACCGATTTCTCAAGTTTCATGGAGACACAAAAATCCTAGTATTGTTTCAAAAATACTAATGGGAATATGTAAATTAACAGACTTTCCTTTCAGCGTATAAAATTTCCCCCTTTTTCCTTCATTGGCTTAGGCAACATAAAGCTCCCTTTAGTATCGACTCAGTGGCAGCGCACTGAGTCCAACCCCGTCCTAAGGATCGGCTTTCGATAGTGATACAATAAGCCGATTCGATTGGACCTCCATAGCCAATCTTACACAGATTTTCCAACACGTGAAGCAATTTTTTATTCATCTAAGCCCAAATTATTAAATCGGCATCGGCTGACCACCCTCCAACTGACGATTCTGCATGTCAATCGATTGCCCGAAGGTATACATCCCTTAGCCCAAATTCCAACCTCCCGCGCGTGACTAATTTAGGCAACTCACTGCAACTTGCTCTCAACCACCTTTGCGGAATGGTGGCGTCTAGCACCATCACGGAGCAGACTCTCTACGAGCGAATCTTTGGATTGAACATTAGACCCAAATCCCCCTGAATCCCTATTCCCCTTATTGTACCCCGCGGTGATCTCTCCAGCTCTAAATTTGCCAATTTCTTATAACTAGGCCGATGAAATCTTGCTCCCATCACCGGCCAATTCCAAAACCTTCAGTTTAGGGCCCAAATCCAACGAAACCCCGCACGAACTCGTCAGAACTAAGACCAAACGCCTGCCTTTCGTGCATACCGACCCAGACCAAGATCTGTGGATGGACCAGTTGCGAGCCTGGTCATTCCCAATGGAGGGATGGGTTGATTGGTACAAGCGAGTTGAACAGGCGTATGGCTCAACATGGCAAGCGACCTGTATAGCCGATGCCCTAACTCTGTCCCTTTCTCCCATGGAGAAGGACAACAATTTGCTTAGATCCATCGGCTATTTCTGGTCAGATAGCTTGAACTGCTTCCTGTTCGGCTCTGGCCCTATGACATCCACGCTTATGGATGTTGCCATGATTCTTGGTCTTGACGTACATTCGTCTTGTCCATCGCCTTTCTCTTTATCCGAATGTACGCACAAGTAGAAAGTAGAGAAAAGTAGTACCCGAAACTGGAGCCAATATATTAGTCAACACAACAAGCAGACCGGCCCAGTCTCGGCGAGGGAACACACCGCCTTTTTGAACCTTTGGCTCGACAATTTTCTCTTGAATGGTCCTGTTGGCGTCTCTTAGCCTTTACAGGTTTTACTCTGTAAGCGCACGGAGACCGCTATAGCCTTTCACCCAGAGTATTCCGAGTATCGTATTTGTCCACAGGGAAGCGGTAGGCAAAAGAGTATAATTGGATAAACTCAAAGCGAAAGAACCATAAACTTAAATAAATATACCAACTAGTATCTAGGCAGGGGTAAATCAAATAAAGATAGGTTTATGGTGAAGAAGTAAAATAAAATACCTAAGATACACATAGAAAGGTATAGTTGCCTGGGAGAACAACGAGTAAGATAAAGTTCCCAAACTCTATTCTATTCGGCTGCAAAGACTATGTCATGGTTAACTAAGGAACTCAAGTAAACAAGTTAGGGTTTCGCGTCGAGCGAAATTCCGGCGCCCTCGAGGGGTCAGGATGTAGATAGTAGACCACTGAAAGAGAACCCGGCTATTACCTACGAGCCTACTGAACGAATAGGCCTGGACTACATAGGCACACCACACGCTGTCACCGAGTGGGGCTACCAAGCAAATCTACGTGGGTAGGATGACACGCTATACTAGTGCTCAAGCGCGATCACCACGATATTGATTGAGCACTAAAACTCGTCATTGATTCCAAGGGTTTGTGCTAACCAGACTCCTAGATCTATGTCTAGGAAAGGCTTATAGCACCGGCAAGAATAACAAGACTTGAATAACTAAGGTAACCACAATCTAAGCCTAGCAAGTATGAAAAGAAAGGTACACCACACTTGCAGGAGATAGAAATAAAGTAAAGTAAATAAATTACACTGGAGATAAAAAGAGTACAAAGATACAAGAACTTTACCACAGACTCAGAGGGATCTCCAAGAACTCCGAGGCAAAGCTCGACTCACTCTAACTCCCAGGACTATCCTAACTACTAAGATGTGGAAATGGGACTCTCTAAGGTAGAATGTACCTCTCTCACTTTCTCCACACCTTTACAAATGAGCTCTCATAGCCTATTTGTAGTCCAGCAAGTGAGGGGCGTATTTGTAGGTGGCTAAGGTTGGTTTAGGGGGTAAGGTGGTGGTCGGCCGACCTTCCATGTGGGTCGGCCGACCCTCCCTAAGGTCAGGCAACCCTCTGATCCACTGACTTAGCTATCCAACAGCTTGATCTTGCCTCCCTATGTCGGTTGGTCGTTAAATCCGTTGATGCACGTGGAAAATGCCTCTAAAGGAAGGTCAGCCGACCCTAAGGAAGGTCGGGCGACCACGTGTCAGCCCTGGATTCGCTGCATGGCTCTTCCCTTAGATTGGTGACATCCTTGATCCATGGTTTGGTGGTCTTTTGGCCCTTGGATACATTGGATGCTTGGTCTTGTGATTGGATTTAACTGCACATGTCTTTCTTTGCAGGTTTGGATCGATGATGTGGCACTTGGGCTTGGCTAGATGGTTGGGCGACCAAGGTACAGGGTCGGCCGACCAAGCCTAGGGGGTCGGGCGACCTTGACCAGGTCGGGCGACCCTGGCCATAGGGTCGGCCAACCTAGACCAGGTCGGGCAACCCTAGCCATAGGGTTGGGCGACCCTGGCCTTTTTACCATTAATGCTCAGCATTGGTCCTTGACACATTTTCATCCATTTTATGTATCTTTTGGTACCTGCATCCAAATATTCATGTACATCTTGTGGAACTCATTAGTAGCAGGGGTTAGTCTATTTTATTCACATGCTTTGCTCCATTTGGTGGATAATTGACAGTAGATATTGTGGGATTACGACCGTCAACAGGTCCCTCCTTGGCCCCAACAAAGAATTATCTGAACTTATCCCATGCTTTAACCAATGGCCAAATCCTTTTCCTGGGAAAACTCTTCCTAGGAATTCTATATCGCCACCTTTCTCTGAACACCCAACGCATCTTGGCTAATCAACATATCAAAACAGGGGGTCCCTGGTGGTTCATCCAGCTCTGGTGCACTCTTTATTTTCGCACAGAAATTCCACACTTTCCTCGGTTGGAGTCCCAATCCTTTCCAGATACCTCTGGCAAAAACATATGCTGTACCTTGTTTGGCCAAGCCCTGCATCAGCTACCTGTAGCCAATACCGATATAGCAGAGACAGCCAGGTGGTTCAAGTGCTTTTGCAGCTCCTAGACCACTCCTTCTTATGATGCATATGCTGAATCAGAGCTCTTTGAAAACCCATCCTTCTTTAGACTAGACAACTTCGCCTCAGATGAAGAATCACGTGCTATATTCGGCATTATGATTACCCTGTGCCTTCTCCCATTCAACATGAGTACTAGTAATAGGATTAATAAATCGTGATATGAGTCATATCAGCCTATCCTAGCTGCTTGTCAATTTGGCCTGAATCGGACCTCCCCACGTCTAATCATACATGAGAAAATCCAAAGCCGAGCCGAACTGATCGATCCACTAGTGGCTTCCAAAGCATACTCCATCTTCTCCGATCTGGAACTGCATGTGCCTGAAGACTTGGAGTTTGTGTATACTACAGATGGCTTCAACGCTTGGTGGGATTGCTGGAGGCCTCACCTGTTTCAGCATGCAGTTGCATCAGCTCTTGTTGCTATCTATCCGGAGTATCAAGCCATGCCAGAAGAGGTAAGTTTACTTCGGCTTTTATTCCTTTTCCCATTTTATTCTTTTGCCTTGGCTTGACTCTTCTTTTCTTCAGTTGTAGGAGGGTCCTATCCCAACCAACAAGGCAGGCCTGCCATTTAAGTATTTACAAATGGCCCCGACGCCTGTGTACTGTTGACGGTCGTTATTGCACTATCTACGACCATCAACTATCCATGAAGATGAAGGGAAATGCCTCAAAGTATGGAAAACCTTTGCTACTAATATATCTCCACGAGTTGTGTTGAAATATTTGAATGTAGGTGACAAAACATTCTCAAACATGATAAAATGGAGCCAAACCAGGAGGTGACTGGCCACATGGCTAAGTCCCCTAGCCGCCCGCCCCACATAAGGTTGCCCGACCCTACTTCCAGGCCGCCCGACCCCACCAGGGGCCGCTCGGCCTGTGTCTGGGCCCAATTGGCGCCAACTTCGACCTGCATGCACACACATGCCATGTCAACAAATCTCCAAGGTGGAATCCACGAAAGCTGCATGCAATCTATCGGAAGGCCTTCCCACATCATCGATCCATCACTTGGATTGGTGAAGTCAGCAATCCTCAACACTTCAATCCTGCGGCTAAGGAAGAAACACAAGTGAGATCCAATGGTTCGGGAGAAAACACAAAGATAACCGCCTTAACCACCATGCAACCGACTTGGGGAGTGAAGATGGACCACAAGATGAAGTATGGCAGTGGATCCAATGGTTGGCCAGGCCGCCTGGCCTAAGGTGGGGCCGCTCGGCCTCCTACTAGGCCGCCCGGCCTGCCACCTGCCCCCTTAACCGCCATACCGACCCTATAAGTATCCCTTCTCACTTGGTGACTATAAATACCCCCGAGCTCTCACTTGTAAAGTGTGGAAGTTGAGTGGAACACACCATTGTCTAGTTAGTAGCACTAGGATAGTCCTGGGAGTTAGAGTTGAGTCTGAGTCTTTGCCTCAGGGATTCCGGAGTTAGCTTCGAGTCTGGTAAAGCTCTTGTATCTTTCTATCTTTGTACTCTTACTACTCCAGTATAATATACATTGTTGCTCTATCTTTTGAATTATACTTTACTTTATTTTTTACACTTGCCTAGTGTGGTGTACCTTATTGCACACTAGACCAAGGCTTAGCTTTGTGTTGTCCTTAAGTTATCTGAATCTTGCTAGACTTGCCGGTGCTATAGGCTTGCCTCAGGCTCTGATCAAAGGTTAGGTCAGTTCTCACCCTTTGATCAAGGAAGAACTTTAGTGTTCAAGTTCTCACTTGAACACTAGTTTAGCGTGCCATCTTACCCACGCAGATCTGGTTGGTAGCCCCTCTTGGTGACAGCATTATGGAGCATTACCCATGGGATCGGGTATTGGACCTCTCTTCTTTCCATCCCTGGTTAGTAGCTATCTTCTCGATGAGATTTTTTGGCAGCTCTTACACTCTGGGATAAGAAGGATCCTCCGGCACCTGCATCCAAGTGTTCTTGAGCAGTACGGTTTAACTCGTGAAAGAAACTTTGGATGATTAGCCATTCTTCCATTCCATGGTGGGGCAGGCCGCGATATACTCTTGTAATCGTTCCCAAGCCTCCGCCACTATTTCATCTGTGAGCTGTTGAAAGCTCGAGATCTTGTTCCTCAATGCATTCGTCTTTCCCAGAGGGAAATACTTGGCGAGGAATGCGTTGGAGCATGCATCCCATGTGGTAAGTGTTCCGCGGTTGAGGTAGAACCATTGCTTCGCCTTCCTGACAAGTGAAATTGGGAAGAGACATAGTTTGACTGTGTCATCGGTTGCACCCTTCATAGTAAATGTACTGCAGATTTCTAGGAATTGTTGCAGATGATTGTTGACATCCTTCATTGCTAGTCCACAGAAAAGGATGGCTTGAACCATATGGATGAATCCCAGCTTGAGATCGAAGTTCTCTCCCATCGTAACAGCAGGCATTGTGGGGACGTTGTTGCTAGAGGGGATGGAGAACTCACGGATGGTCTTCTCAGCCATGTCGTCGGTGTGTGATGCACTGCTCGATAAAGTAGTTGGTTCAAGTTCCGTTGGCACAGGAATCTGCCCATGGATGGTCTTTGAACGGACCCTCCTTAGCAGAGTCTCTGGATCATCGTGGAATTTTACCAGTAGGTCGAAATAGGTCATTCACCTCTCTGTTGCATCCATAACAAGAAAAACAACAGAGCAAAGTACGCCTGCTAAAAACTAACGGTAGATTTATAAAGTATACGGGTTCGAAATGAGAATATCAATTAAATCTCTGCCTATTGCTTCCCCGGAAATGGCGCCAGAAAATCTCGTTGGCGTCCCTTAGCCTTAAAAGATTTTACTCCGCAAGCATACGGAGATGGCTATAGCTTTTCACCCAGAGTATTCTGAGTATCGTATTTTTATCCACAGGGAAGCGGCAGGCGAGAGAGTATAATTGGATAAACACAAATCGAATGATCTATAACTTTAATAAATATACCAGCTAGTGTCTAGACAGGGGAAATTCTGGTAAACGGATAGGTGTATGGTGTGAAGAAGTAAAATAAACTACCTAAGATACATGTAGAAAGGTATAGTTGCCTGGGAGGATAACGAGCAAGATAAAGTTCCCAAACTCTATTCTATTCGGCTGCGAAGACTATAACGTGGTTAACTAAAGAAACTCAAGTAAACAAGTCAGGGTCTCACGTCGAGCGAAATTCCGGCGCCCTCGAGGAGTCAGGGGGTAGATAGTAGACCACCGAAAGAGAACCCGGCTATCACCTACGGGCCTACCAAACTAATGAGCCTGGGATACACAGGCACACCACACGCTGTCACCGAGTGGGGCTACCAAGCAAATCTGCGTGGGTAGGATGGCACGCTATAAACGTACTCGAGTGAAGCTCGACTAACAATAGATCGTCCTTGATCAGAGGAGAGGACCTAACCAGAGCCTGGCGTACAGGTTGGATTATAGCACCAGCAAGAATAACAGGACTTGACTAACTAAAGTAACCACAGCATAAGCCTAGTATGCAAAGAAAGGTACACCACACTTGCAAGAGATAGAAATGAAGTAAAGTACTTAAATTATACTAGAGATAAAAAGAGTACAAAGATACAAGAACTTTACCACAGACTCAGAGGGATGTCCGAGAACTCCGAGGCAAAGCTCGACTCACTCTAACTCCCAGGACTATCCTAACTACTAAAGTATGGAAAGAGGACTCTCTAAGGTAGAATGTAACACTCAACTTCTTCCACACTTTTACAAATGAGCTCTACAGGCCTAGTTATAGTCCAACAAGTGATGGGGGTACTTGTAGGTGGCAAAGGTCGGTGGGAGGCTGAAGTCGGTGGTCGGCAGACGTAGGGGGAGGTCGGCCGACCATGCCTGAGGTCGGGCGACCCTCCGATCCACCGCATTAACCCTCAAACGGCTTGATCTTGTGTCCCCAGGGCGGTTGACGGTTAGAACGGTTGACACACGTGGAAGATGCTTCCGAGGGAAGGTCGTCCGACCTTGGGAAAGGTCGGGCGACCCATGTGTCAGCTCTGTTTTCGCTGCATAGCTCTTTCCTTGTATTGGTGACATCATGGATCCGCGACTTGGTGGTCTTTTGGCCCTTGGATACATCGGATGCTTGGTCTTGCGGTTGGATTTGAGTGCACTTGTGTTTCTTTGAGATGTGGATCGATGAGGTGGCACTTGGACTCAGTTGGGTGGCTGGGCGACCTGAGTCAGGGTCAGCCGACCCTGTTGGTGGGTCGGGCGACCTGGCCTGGGTCAGCTGACCTGGCCACTTTGACCAGTGAGTCCCATCTTTGATCCTTGACATGTTTTCAGCTGTTTTATGTGCATTTTGGTACCAGCATCCAAATATTCATACAAAACTAGTGGAACTCATTAGTAGTAGGGGTTAGTCCAATTTATTCACATGCTTTGCTTCATTTGGTGGCTAATTGACGGTAAATATCGTGAGATTACGACCGTCAACACCCCCCGAAGCTTAGGCTTTTGCTCGTCCTCGAGCAAAGCTAAGACTGAAAGTGGATCAGGAGTTGCTGCAATATCGAAGATGAAGAGAAATTCTTATACATGACTCAACACTTGAGCTTTTTTTCAAAGTAATGAAATAATTGAAGTTCACCTTGTGTAATACCTGTGGTGCATCTTTTTGCTTACCTCGCCTTGGGCGGTTGAGGGATGAAACGACTTTATTTCAAGAGTAACTCTAACTCATTCATTGGGGATGTCTATCTCAGGTGTTTTCAAGATTTTCAAAACAAAGCAGCTGCCCCAAGGTACTCTCGATCGCTCAAAGGTGTTTCCTTGCCAAGGGCCATGATTTAGCCAACATTTTCCTACACTAAGGCATTTGTGGAGCATTAGGTGGGGAGAAAGTGGCACACTTATGATGTTTATTTTGCTATGCCAAAGATTGGACCAAAGAGTGTACTCTATCACTTCTTCTATTTGATTGCTGGAGTATGATTGGTGGCACTGGATGTCTCGTTCTCTTGATTTTCATCCCTTATAGCCGTTATGAATTTGGAGGGGATATGGAGCCTTTATTTATTTTTGCCATGCTTGAACGTGCATGCTTTTCATTTTGCCGTGCTTTTGCACGCATTTTTCTTTCTTTTTGCCATGCTTTTGCATGCTTTTTTTAGCTCCATACCCTTACTCCTTGGGATTTGAAGGCTAGGGGATTATGAGAAGTATTTGAAGACTTTTTGGTGGATGCAAAGTCTGGAGTGGATCACTTGCATTTATGCTTTTGTACTCCAGCTATCAATAGAAGGTGATATTTCTACTAAATGAGACTCAAAATCTGACAAAGCTCACAACATCTCTAAGTAGCTCTTTATAGCGGTTTCAACTATTTGAAGCATTTTTGGCTCTGGTAGGCATTTATGACCGGGGGAGCTATATTTTGTCATTTTAAATATAAAAACCTGAGATGTTCATCCTACTAGGAACATGAAAGAATCATCCCACATTTAAGTCATATCATCATCTCGCAAGAACTTTGGCTTGTTGTCACAAATGGCATCCACAAAGTAGAACTTTGGGTTTACTTCTTTTATTCACAAACTTAAAACTAAGCTAAGCATAAGCCACAAGCAAAAATTAAATCATTCACATGATAGAGCAACTATTCATCATCTCCAAAATGAAGCTGGCATGTGAGTTATCATTAGAGCATGGGAGTTATGATACAGTTTTTTTAGTAAAGCGTAAATGAAACTAAACAAGAAACAAACTAAATTAAGCTGATTAAACTGGCAATCTCTCTTATGGCAGATACATAGGTGATGCAGAAAGCAGGGGGACTGTCATACCTGGTTGTCGGCTGGGTTTCCCCTAAGCTTCAATGAAGCTACTCGGGGTAGTACCCGTAGTATTGGTAGAAGCGCTGGGACTCATCGAAAATGCGTTGTGTTGTCGCTTCTATCTCTAGGAGGTGGTTGTAGTGTTCATCCTGGGTCTGCTGGATCACCCTGGTGCGCTCTGTAGGACCGAGACATGCGACTAGAGGGGGGGATGAATAGGAGCACTTGAAAACTCAAAATCACAACCCCCGTGAATGGTGCAACCTACAGACTCGAACCACGCTAGACACCGTCCACTGAACAGATACGTGTCTAGCAAGCGCAAGGTGCCGTCCACTGCTTGGATATGCACCTGCGAAGAAGAGCCACGTAACTCAACGATCACGAGATCGCAAGTCACGGCGAGCAACAAACTCCGCAGGTTCCCCACTCCACACTCACCGCACCGGAATGCGTCTCACTGGAACACAGCGAGTAAAGAGTCTGGTCAGACGTGGGCAAAGCAAAGTCGAAGCAAAACACAGCGGAAGAAGCAATCCAAGAAAAACACAGGCAACACAGAGGCATGCCGAACTGTCCGGTGGGAGACACTGGACTGTCCGGTGGCATCGGATAGTCCGGTGGCTAACGCCAGATAGTCCGGTGGCAAGGCCGCTGGGCAGTCCACACCGGACTGTCCGGTTATACCGGATTGTCCAGTGAGGACGCCGGATAGTCCGGTAAAGCCTGCGGTTCTTGAGCTTCCAAACCCAAAACTTGTCCAAATCTTGTCCAATTCACACGAGATTTTACACAGGCAATCTAGACCCTATTCCAAAGCTTTTCCCAAAAGATCAACTCAAAATGACCACAGGAATAGCGGGAATTTCAGATCTCGTGAGAAGGCAATCTTTGGGCATGAAGAGGGAAAACTCAAGAACGACTTGCTCGTGGGTTTCCTGCAGGAAAATGATGATCTAGGTCATATTCCCCACGTCCTTACAAGTCACAAAGAGGCAAAAGAATAGGATTAACTCGTAGGCAAAGCAAATCACCAAAATCCTTTAAGTTCAATCCAAAAACCAACTAGAGAGAGAGGAAGGAAGGGGCTGCACACATGAGCTCAAATTTCAGATGAATCTTAACTTGATTATGCAAGGAAATCAGTAGCTACAAGGTTCAACTCAGCCTACCACCCTTCATCCTTCCCACTTTTGCAAAGTGCTAGCCTAGGGGACTCTAAACCTAGACTAATCACCCGATTATCTCTCTAAGCATATGGCTGGTTGGAAACTAAGCCTAGGGTTCTAAGATGGTGGAAGAGTCACCTAAATGACCAGCCACTTAGGTATTTATAGCCTTGGCCTAACGACGCAGTTTTACACTAAGACCCTTATATTACATAAGCGCCTATCGGGCCAAACTGAAAAGGCTTGACTTTCTCAGGGACGAATGACCGTGATGGAGTCTTGATCTTCTTCTATTGCACGCAATCTTCTGGATGACGTCCACGTGGCCAGTAGTCCAAATCCGCCGATCGACCCCCGGTTTTGAAGTCAGAAACCGGCAAACTTTAGGAACTCTCCGCCTGGGCCAGGCTTGGCCCATCTTCTCTATCTTGGCGAGTCGTGGCCCAACTCACCAAGGCTTGGGTAGCTTGGCTGGCGGTTTTGAGCGGAAGCCGCCAAAGCCCCCTCAACACGCCTTCATGCCACACACTCGGGTTGGAGCACCGCGATGGCACCCGGCTTCTCCAGTCCATCAGAGTTGCCTCGCGGTCCATCGGAGGGCTTACACCACCGTTGCCAAGCCGCCCCTCTGTGTAGCGAGCTCCCATGACTGATAGATGCTGAGCATGTGCCTCAATCCATTGAGGTCTTCATCATCTACTACCTCCAGTCCATCGGAGGGCCTCCTGTCCATCGGAGGACTTGAGCACGTTGACAATCACTCATCACACCAGGAGAGCAATGAGGCCAGTCCATTGGCTCTCAATCTCTCCCTTGATGAGTGCATTGTCAACACCCTTAACCTGTAACCTGAAATAGAACAAAGACAAGAAAAAAGCGTAAAACCGAAAAGAAAGAAAAGAAGAAGAAATTGCTCAAGATGCCCAAAAGCCAAACATAAGCAGAGAAGGGCAAATTGAGGCAACAAAAACAATGCCAAAGATCGACCCCCCTAAGACCAGGGAAACCAGCTCAACGCAGTCGCTCAAACTAAAGCATGACCCCTCAAGAAAGAAGCAAACTAGCTCAACACAGTCATGCTTAGGCAAAGCATCGGCTTCTCCAGAAAGTAGGCAAAAGGCTCAACACACCGATGCAAGAGCATGCAAAGCTCAAGCTCCCCCTGAAATGCATCCTCACAAATGCAATATGAGTGCAAAGCTCTCCCTCAGCTAACTCTCCAGAGTTGTCCCCCTTGGTCCAACATTTCTCTCCAAGTCAACATTTCTCTCCCCCTTGTTGACAATGGACACATCAAGGGTTCATAGAACTCAACTCCCTCTGAATTAGACAACTCCCCCTCAAAATATGCCATGAAATGCATGGAGTGTACCAGAAAGAGCTCAGTAGGGATGAAAAGCTAGTAAATACAAGTTCTAGCATACAGAGCAAGTAAGGGCAAGGAAGCATGCAAACAAGCTCTATTGAATCTATCTTATACAGATCAGGAGCATGTTTTTCAGGGTTGTTGAAAAGAAAGCATCACCAACATGAATAGCATCCAGCAGGGTAGGCATGAACAGCAAGATGCTAGGCAAGACATACAAGGTGTGCTACTCTCAACCAAAGCATACAACAGCCATAAGCAATTTAGAGACTTGCAGATTTCAGATTTAGTCACTTGTGAATCATAAGCAAGTACTAGATAGGTACCAGGGGTTATTTACTTGTCATGCCACTTCTTACCAACCAATGCCAAGCTTAGGTTCAGAAAACCATCAGAAGCTTAAGACACGGTTTTGGTCATACACAGCTAAGTCCAAGTTCTTGCCAAAGTGCAAAGGCAAGCTATCTCGAACTAAGTCAGTGTGACAAGCAAACCCACCTGGATCTTTTCAATTCAGCTCAAGGAAACACCACTTGTAAAATTTTGATTTAGATTTCAGATTTAAGCAAGGTGTCATAAATGCTTAGGCATCAACGTAACCAAGGCATACGACTAACATATCAGGCATGACAAGATAGCATAGCATTCAATATTCCTACACATGCTAGGTAGCCAACTCAAGTGGTGATCATGGTATTTGATTTTCAGAAAATACAAAAGACTAGCTCACAAATGATATTAGATGGATTTCAAGGAGCTCAGCCAACCATGATCAAGCAAGCACTGTACAATCTAGCACAAGCAAGTACTAACAAGTCATACCAACAGAGCTCTAGTGCTAGTGTAAGTGAAAATGCATATGTTACAATGCAATGCATGTTATGATACAAAATGCAAGGAGGAACAAAGAAGAGCAAAGAAAGAAGCAAAGCAAAACCTAAACTACAACAAAGTTACCCCAACCTAAAAGGGGTAACAAACACCAAGCTCCCCACGCAAGTGTGCAAAAGCGGCTAGCTCTAGGGGCTTGGTGAAGATATCGGCTAGCTGGTTCTCGGTAGCTACATGGACCAAGTCTATATCTCCCTTCTCATAGTGATCTCTCAGAAAGTAAAACCTCACGTCTATATGTTTGGTTTTGGAGTGCAAGACGGGGTTCTTAGCTACAGAAATGGCAGAGGTAGAATGTACTAGGAGAGGGATTTTCTTGTAGGTCAGGCCAGAGTCACTCAGAGTGGATTGCATCTAATGGAGCTAGGGAGTAGCAACTAGCTAGCAGCAATGTATTCGGCTTCTGTAGTTGAAGTGGATACGCTAGATTGCTTGCGTGAGGACCAAGACACAAGAGAAGAACCAAGGAACTGGCAGGTGCCTGAAAGTAGACTTGCGCTCCAGCCGACAACCCACAAAGTCAGCATCCGAATACCCTCGAAGAGTGAGAGTCGAAGCTGAAGAATACCTAAAGACCAAGCTCAGGAGTGTATTTTAGGTACCTAAAGATGCGCATCACTGCTTGATGGTGTGATTGCCTCGGCGAGGCCTGATAGCGTGCACATAGACAGATCGCGAAGTGAATGTCCGGTCTGGTCGCTATCAGGTACAGAAGTGAGACGAATCATCCCTCGGTACTCCCTCTGGTCCACCACTTCACCCTCTTCATCTACATCAAGCTGTCGTTTGTGTTGACATGGGAGTAGCCATAGGCTTGCAGTTTCCCATATCAAACTTCTTTAGGATGTCCTTCAGTGTACTTGGCTTGATGGATGAAGGTTCCTTCAGGACCTTGCTTGATCTGTAGCCCTGAGGAAGAACTGAAGCTCGCCCATGAGACTCATCTCAAATTCCCTGCTGCATCTGTTCAGCAAATCTAGACACCTAAAGCAGTGAGATGAACCACCAAAGATAATGTCATCAACATATATCTGAACTAGCAGGGTGTCATCGCCACGACTCAACAGAAACAAGGTCTTGTCTACTGAACCCATCACATAACCAGACTTGAGCAGGAAGGACTTAAGCCTAGCATACCAAGCTCTAGGAGCTTGCTTCAGACCATAAAGGGCTTTTCTCAACTTATACACCCGGTCTGGAAACTTGGTACTCTCAAAGCCTAGGAGGTTGTCTCACGTATTACCTCCTCCTCTATGTAACCTGTTTAGGAAGGCTGACTTGACATCCATCTGCTGCAATTTGAAACCTTTTGAGGCTAGCGAAGGCAAGCAGGATCCTAATGGCCTCTAAACGAGCTACAGGAGCAAAGGTCTCTTCATAATCTATCCCCTCCTTCTGACAGAAACCCTAGGGCAACCAATCTAGCTCTGTTTTTCACAACCATCCCATGCTCACCCTGTTTGTTCTTGAAAACCCACTTGGTTCCTATAGGGTGGCAATTTGGTGGTGGTTCAACTAAGTCCCAGACATGGTTTCTCTCAAAGTTCTCCAACTCCTCATGCATCGCGTTCACCCTACTAGGATCAGAAAATGCATGTGACACATCCCGGGGTTCGAAAGAAGCAACAAATGCAGAGTGGGAGAAGAAGGCTAGAGAGTTAACCGAAAGAGCGTGTGACATGCTGATGTAGACCTCCAATCATCATGTTTGCTGGGTAATCCCGCTAGGACCTGCCGAGATGGAAACAATCTCAGAGGTCACCTCCCCTGCGTCCTCAGCGGGGCCAGCCTCTGCTTGTGTAAGTGCAATCTATCAACAAGCATGGATAGAAATTTAAATGTGCGTGCACATCTATGTGACAAGAAATGCAATGCTCGCAAGAATTTAAATCTACACATGCAAGTTGAGAGCACCACAAGCTTTTTCAAGAGGTGCCATTCTACATGCCATGAGGAAGACCAAAGACCACCGGCTCATGCATGACCCATGCTCCTCTCTATCTTGTGGCGGTTAGACAAGTGTCTAGCATATACATATGAATGCAAGCTATATGGCATGGCAACTTACATGATCAGTTTTAGCATCTAGCACGTTAGGCTCACTTCGGCAATCTAACAAAGTTACTCTCATCTAAAGGTTTCAGTGAAGATGTCCGCCAATTGCTCTTTAGTCCCCACACTCCTGCAAGAGGATATCTCCCTTTGCGACGTGGTCCCTTATGAAGTGATGGCAGGATATCTATGTGCTTAGTGCGAGAGTGTTGAACAGGGTTATTAGAAAGCTTAACATGGCACTCTCATTGTCACAAAGGAGAGGAACCCTAGAGAGATTCACACCAAAGTCCTAAGAGCATTTGCTTCATATATAGGAAGTTGGGCACAACAAGACCCAGCAGCTATATATTCCGCTTCCACGCTGTGGACAAAGACACACAATTTTGCTTCTTGGAGGACCAAGATACTAACGAACGGCCTAGCAAGTAGCAACCCCCGGAGGTACTCTTGCGCTCAACACGGCATCCGGCAAAGTCTGAATCCTGAGTAGTCCAAGAGTTCAAAACTAGCGCCCTTGGGGTACCACAAGATGTAAGAAAAATGGCCGCATGAGCCATATTTCCATAGTTGTGTTTTGGTGATTGATTGACAACCAACACTTGGACTAATGAACTTGTCTAGATGCACATTCTCAGGTATTTAGGTCCTAAGGGATGTAGAAGGAAAAAGAAGAAGAACTAGGCCGAAGGCAAGGCCTGAAGGGCCGCCCCGACGGGGGTTCCGCTATAGCCCCGAAAGACCGGACTATAGACCGGACCAAGGTAACCCTCAGGAAGGTGAAGATGTGAAGGGCTAGGCAAAATGTGAAGACCAGGAAGGTACTGGTCTAAGGGACTGGACATGGAGCGTACCAAGTAACCTGAAGGTGCCAAACCCTCAGGACGAGGAGTGAGATGGTATGGTCTAGAAGACCGTCCATGGACCGTCCTATGTTGGCCGAGGGTGTGAAGATTGAAGCCATGGAAGGGAATACAATGGACTAGATGGTACGGTCTATGAAGACCTGTCCTAAATAACTCGAGGCTATGGTTTGGAGGATGAAGCAGAGATACATGGATCGGATGGTATGGTCCTACAAACCGTACTAACCTTCGGACCAAAGTACTAGTGACGCAAGGATTCAGTGACTGTTGGAAAAGTGAACGGTCTGGATGGTCCGATCTATACAAAATGTATAGAGCAGATAGTACGGTCTACACTGCATCAGCAGACCAGTTGGAGCAATGGCTAGTTCGAGTTTGGGGGCTATATAAGCCACCCCTACTCGGCCATTTCAAGTGAGTTGGAGACTTTGAAGTTGAGAGCAAGTGTAGAGGTGTATTCCAAGCATATCCAATCACTCCAACCACCATATGAGAGCTTAGAGCCACATTCAAGCTAGGTTAGGCTTAGAGAGAGTGAACTTGCGAGCTCTTCTTGAGAGAAGCTCCTGCGTGAGCTTGATGAGAAGCCTTGGCTGCAGGTCAAGCCACTTGTACTCATTGCTAGACCCTCCTTCTTGGTGTGGAGCGGCAGTGACAACTTGTGTGGGGACGAGGAGACCCTACAAACTCCATAGTGAAGCATCCGACTCCTTGTGACCGAGAAAGTCGTGGCGATGGCTAAGCCTTGGTGGCTTGGTGGCACTTAGCCTTTGCTTGCCGTGAGCCTTTGTGGCTAGCGCAAGATGTGATTGGAAGAGACTTGGTGCTTGGCTCGGATTTTTCCTTCGGTGGAGATCCTGTGGACGTAGCCCTTAGTGGTGAACCACGTTAAATCGTCGTGTCTCCTCGGGAGTTTGCATGCCCCTTCCTTACTCTCTTTACTTACCGCATTTACGTTTCCGCATTTACTTGTATGTGTGCCTTTTGCTTTCCTAGTTAGTTTGATTAGGTTTGGCTCTAGGTCGCAAGTCCTTTGGGTAAGTTAGAGAGCGCATAGATAAACCTTAGACTTAACTAGCATGTGTAGGACGAAATACGTTTATTCTATGCACTAGATTGCCCTAGGTTTTAGTTGAGCGATTAGCGACCCAATTCACCCCCTCCCCCTCTTGGGTCGGATACCCCGGCATGTTCCTTACACAAGCCTATGTTAGGGGTGTGCTTGAGATACTGAAGAATCCTCTTCACCGCGGTGAGGTGAGATTCTTTAGGATTGGCTTAAAATCGGGCACACAAGCACACACTAAACTTGATATCCGGCCTAGAAGCACACAAATAAAGCAGCGAACCTATCATGGATCAGTAGAGAGTTCAGTCCACCTTGATACCACTTTCATCGGTGTCAGAGATGCACATTAGTTGCCATGGGAGTGTTGAATGGCTTGCAATCATCCATCTTGAATCTCTTGAGTAGATCTCTTGTATACTTTTCTTGATAGATGAATGTCCCTTCTTTAATGTTGCTTGATTTGAAACCCAAGGAAGAAGGTGAGCTCGCCAATCATGGACATCTCGAATTCCTTTGCCATCATCTTGCCAAATTCCTTGCAATACTCTTCATTTGTTGACCCAAAGATAATATCATCAACATACACTTGACAAACAAAGAGATCACCGTACATCTTCTTGGTGTCAACTCGGCCAGTCTTGAACCCTTTTTCAATGAGGAAGTCCCTAAGCCTCTCATACCAAGCTCGAGGTGCTCAAAACGGAGTGGTTGCTCAACATAGACTAGTTCATTAATGTAGCCATTGAGAAATGCACTCTTCACATCCATTTGATAAAGCTTCATGTCATAATGTGTTGCATAGGCAAACAAGAACCGAATAGCTTCCAATCTTGCAACCGGTGCAAAGGTCTCTCCAAAATCAATCCCTTCAACTTGAGAGTATCCCTTTTCTACAAGCCTTGCCTTGTTTCTCACAATATTGCCTTCATCATCTTCTTTGTTGCGAAACACCCACTTAGTTCCAATCACTCTAGCACCCTTGGGTTTTGCTTCAAGTGTCCAAACTTCATTTCTTGTGAAATTGTTGAGCTCTTCATGCATGACATTTACCCAATCCAGATCACTCAAAGCTTGATCAATTGTTGTAGACTCAATGCTAGAGACAAATGAGTAGGCTTGACAAAATGCGGCCATATTGCGAGATCTAGTTGTGACTCCTCTTGATGCACTACCAATGATGAGATCTTGAGGGTGTGCACTTGTAAGTTGACTTCTTCTTTGAGGTGCTACTTGACGTGCTTGAACCGATGAATCAACATCTTGAGCTTGCTCTTCAACTTGCTCTTGAGGTACATGAACATCTTCATTTGGAAGAATTTTATATTGTTCACTACCATCTTGAGGTGCCATGGAAGAGGATGGATGATCAACAATTTGCACTTCCACTTCATCCTCTTTGGGCTTTATATCACCGATAGGCATATTTTTCATCGCCTCTACAAGTGGTTCCTCATCTATATCCACAACACCAACATGTGCTCCTTGGGAACCATTAGATTCATCAAATTCCACATCATACGTCTCCTCAACCATGCAGGTGGCATTGTTGAATACGTGGTATGCTTTGGACTTTGATGAGTAACCAAGTAAGAAACCAATATCACAACGCCTTTGAAACTTACCCAAGTGTTGGAGCTTCTTGTAAATATAACATTTATAACCAAACACCTGGAAATAAGAGATATTGGGTTTTCTTCCATTGAACAATTCATATGGAGTCTTGTCAAGGAGACGGTGAGGATACAACCGGTTGGATGCATAGCAAGCGGTGTTGATAGCTTTGGCCCAAAACTTCTCACTTGTGTTGTATTCATCAAGCATTGACCTTGCAAGAGTGATGAGTGTTCTATTCTTCCTCTCCACTACACCATTTTGTTGGGGAGTGTAGGAAGCGGAGAACTTATGCTTGATTAATTCCAACTTCATCACAATATTCTTCAATGTGAGTGTTATCAAACTCTCTTCCATTATCACTTCTAATCTTCACAATTGAAGTGTTGAATTCATTTTGAGCTCTCTTGGCAAACTTGCCAAAGACCTTGTGCTACCTCGGTTTTGTCCCCAAGAAAGTAGACCCATGTATATCTTGAGAAGTCATCCACGATCACAAATTGCCACCAATGCTTGTATATGTTGTGGGACCGAAAAAGATCCATGTGAAGTAGCTCTAGTGGCCTTGAGGTAGACATGAATGTCTTTCTTGGATGAGTGTTTGCAACATGTTTGCTAGCTTGACAAGCACTACATAATTTGTCCTTCTCAAAAGTGATGTCCTTTAAGCCTCAGACCAAATCTTTCTTCATCAACTTCTTGAGAGTGGTCATTCCAACATGAGCAAGCCTTCTATGCCACAACCAACCCACTGAGTTCTTGGAGAACAAACATGCTTGCAAATTGGCCTTTCTTGAGTTGAAATCAACAAGGTATAAGTTGTTATGACGGAATCCCTTAAAGATCTCTTCACCACTATCAATCTTGCTCACAATCACTTCATTTGGCTTGAATAGGCATTGGAAACCCAAATCACACAATTGACCAACGGACAAGAGATTGAAGTTCAAAGAGTCAACAAGCAACACATTTGAAATTGAATATTCACTTGATATTTCAATCTTGCCCAATCCTTCAACCTTGCCCTTGGAGTTGTCACCAAATGTGATCTTGTCATACTCCTCCACTATTCCCACTAAGTGAGGTGAACATCCGAGAATCACCAGTCATATGTTGAGTGAATCCACTATCCTATCACCCAATGTGATCCACCGGTCTTGTAGTTCACCTACACACAAGCAAATTAAGCTTGAGACTTGGGCACCCATCTAAGAATAGGTACAACTTTAGGCTTAGGTGTCCATTTCTCATTTGGAATAGGAATCTTAGGAATGAGCACTTTGGGCACCCACAACTTCTTTGGCCTAGTCTCATCTTTCTTCCCTAAGAAGTGAACCTTCACTTGTCCTTTTGAATTTCTCTTGACAATATATTGAGCGTCAAATGCAAATGCCCTCAATTGCTTGGAGATAGGATTCTTGGGTGGTGCATTGCACTCAAACATGAAGTGACCTTCGGTCATGCACTTGGTGCACCACTTAGGCTTTTCTATCTTAATGGATGGTGCCGGCTTGCATGTATCCTTGATTGGTGGATATCCAAGTCCTTACTTCTCAAAGTGCACAGCTTGATATGAAAGCATTTCATGGTACTTGGTGTTCCCTTTGAGCAAATTTCCATAGCCGGATTGCACACTCTTCACTTCTAGCTTTAGCTTCTCATTCTCATCTTTGAGCTTGATGAGAACATTTGCAACTTTCTCATTAGAAGCCTTGTTCTTGCATTGTGCACAATACTTGACTTCTTTGGGTGCATTGGGAGATTCACTCTTCTTGCTCTTGAGCTTCTCATGTTCAATCACAAGCTTCTCATGTTGACTCTTGGGCACACATGTCTTCTCACAAGACTTGATGTCATTGGGAGATTCATCACTCTTGTGAATTGATTTGATTTCTTGAATATTCGCTTCAAGCTTCTTTCTAGCTTCCTCAAGCTCAAGACAATGGAGTTGCATGATGCGGTTTCTTTCACAATGCTCTTCATGTGTCGTTGCCAACTCCTTGTGGCACTTGTTCACTTCATCTAATGTTTCATTGAGCTCTTTGATTTCTTGAGTTTGCTTAATGTGAGACTTCTTGATCATCTTGTAGCCATCATCAAGTGCATCTCTTTCCTTGATAAGTTGCTTGTTGCTTGATGTGAGCTTTTAATTTGCTTCTTCAAGGCTATCATTCTTCTTTTGCATTTCTTCCACCTTGCCTTGATCATAGCTTGTCACAGGCTCATTACACTTGCTCATGAGATTTTTCTTTTCAATCTTCGTCTTGTCAAGCTTAGCACTCAATTTGCTTATTGCCTTGTTTTGCTCTTGAACTAGACTAGCAAGTTCATCATAGGAATGCAAATCATCATCATCATCGGAGGAGTCATCAAAAGTCTTTACCTTATCACCCTTTGCCATGAGGCATAGATGTGGAGTGGATGAAGATGTTATTGAAGTCGATGTCGGTGTAGAGATTGAGGCAATGGCAAGCCCCACGACCACTTCATCTTCACTATCACTAGCATCGAATGAGGGATTGCTTGTATCCTCATCCGTCATCCATTCTCCAATGTAAGCTTTACCCTTCTTGTTGAAGAATTTCTTCTTGAATTGCTTGGACACTTTCTTCTTGTTCTTCTTGTCATCAGTCGCTTGACTCATCACTTGAGTCATTCTTGAGTTGCTTCTTTTCTTTCTTCTTCTTGGTGGCAACTCGGCATTGGTAGGAGAGATGGCCAAGCTTGCCACACTTGTAACACTCGGTCTCTTCAAGCTTCTTCTTTGATGGAAAGTATTTCTTCTTGCTTGAGGAGTATTTGATGCCCTTCTTGTCAAGTCGCCCCAAGGCACTAATGACCTTGCAGACTAGCAAAGCAACTTCTTCATCACTATCATCTTCTTCTAGCTCATCATCTTCTTTGTTGTCCACCACAATGATCTTCTTTGTGGTTGACTTCTTTTCTTTGGATGAGCTTGCCTTGAGAGCAGTGCCCTTCTTCTTGGACGGTGGCTCCGCATCTAGTGTGATGTTCATGTACATTTCATGTGCATTAATCTTGCCAAGCACACCTAATAGAGTAGCGGTGGAGAGATCGGTTTGATGAAGATAGGTGACGATGTTGCCATACATGTTGCGGTCAAGTTGATCAATTATCTTCCTTGCAACATCGGCCTCGGCAATTTTAGTCAAACCAAGACCATTGATCTCCTCTACAAGCACATTGAGACGGGAATACATTTGGTTAGCATTCTCATAAGGGAACATGTGAAAATCACTTAACTTCTAGCTAAGAGTGCTATGACGTTGCTCTCTCTCGCTTTTGGTTCTCTCATGAAGCGCACAAATCTCTTCCCAAATCTTATGTGCATCCTTTTGGTTCCTTACGCGGTTGAAGACCTCTTTGCACAAGCCTCGGAAGAGAATATTACGAGCTTTAGCATTCCACTTCTCGTAATTTTGCTCCGACGTAGTGGGCTTGTCCTTATCGACCATGGAGGGAAAGCCGGTGATGGCCGCAGTATAGAGAAGCGGATCCATGGCTTCCAAGTAGGACTCCATACGGATTTTCCAATATGGAAAATCCTCGCCATCGAACATGGGCGGGGGTCCTTCCCTACAGGACATCTTGCTCAAGGCGGTGAAGCTTCAACCAATGAGCACTAGGCTCTGATACCAATTGAAAGGATCAAGATGTCCAAGAGGGGGGTGAATTGGACTTCTAATTTCGAAACTTGGAATTAAACCCTATCGCACAAGTCCCAATTCACCCTAGTGCCTAAATAAGTGTGACTAGAGTTCTACACGATATCAAAAGGTTTGCAACCTATAGCCAAGCATGCAATTCTAGGAATGTAAATTGCATAAAACAAAGTGCGGAAAGTAAGGAAGAGATGACATGGCGATCTTTTTCCCGAGGTATCGAGGAGTCGCGACTCCCCCCTAATCCTCGTTTGGCGCCTCTCACGAGGCCTTGCTCCCGCAAAGCTCACTAAGAGCTCCGGCCTCTCCCTCTCTAGAAAGAGGATTGCAAGGTGGACTTCGCAAAGGCCAAGCCACCCCTTGATCCACGAACCAAGTGCTCTCTTCGGGATGCCCTTCTCAACTCCAGAGCGGTAGGCTCCAAACCGCTCACAAAGCCTTCGCAAAGGCCTTGCTTCGCTTCTCCCACAATCTTCGGAGAGCTCGTGGAAGGCACGACCGCAGCCGTCTAGGTGATCGCGATCACCAAGAGTAACAAGCTTTGGCTTCACTTGATTCAACCTCACTCAAGAAGTCCTCTCTATTCAAGTCTCTTGCCTAAGGCTCAAAGATTTGTGTGGATTTGTGGTGCAGGTTACCTTTGTGTGTATGGAAGTGCTCTTAGGTCGCAAAGGTGGTAAATGGAGGGAGGGGGTCTCCTTTTATAGAGGCCAGCCCAAAAACTAGCCGTTATTGTTGAAAAACAATTTTCTACGTACCCGTCTGACGGTCCGACGGCTAGGCGTCGGACGGTCCGACGCATTGTAAATTCAAACACCCCATGTTCCCGGCAAGGGCTATAAGAGCCGTCGGACAGTCCCACGGTGTACCGTCGGACAGTCCGACGGCCTATAAACCAGCACAAGCCCCTGGGGAAACCCTCAGTCTAGAATGTCCGACACATCCGTCGGAGGGTCCGATGGTGGGCCATCGGACTGTCCGACGGGCTATAAAAGCCCAAGGACGCCCTAGACAACCCTCGGTTCAAAACATTCGAGGCATCCATAGAATAGTCTGACGACTAACCATCGGACGGGCTGACGGCTTATAAAATAGGATTTTCGCGCCGTTTTGGCTTTAAGTCTTAGAGAAAATTTCCGAGGATTTTTCTTTTGATTCAAACGATAGGGGTGAGTGTGTTTTAGCACCTTTTAGTATGATTGAGCTTTAGGAATAAGATGCACTTGAAACTTTAGAGCACTAAACTTTAGAGCGAAGCGCATCAAGCTACTCACCTCGACCCCTCTTGATAGTACGACTCATCTAAAACTAGCAAATAAATCCCTAAGTGCCCTTCTTTCGACTTTGCGACACTTAGAGCTATTGATCCTTGATCTTGTTGCTAGAAGCTTCACGTTCGTAGCCGTCCCTTGAATAATTTGAAGTTAGGGGCCTCTTTTCTCCAACCAATGAGCACGATATAGAATATATACCTTTCATGTCATGAACTCATTAGTAACACAATTAGGTTGTCATTAATCACTGAAACATCTACCTCTTAGGGTCATGTTCCTCACAGGAGAGACGATCGCAACACCAGCATTTCCACACAAGGTATGGATACGAAAATTGGGTACCATGGCTCACTGTCCGAGCATAGATAGGATCAAATTTGAACATTTATCCACTCCGCCACCTTCCTTGTGCTCCTAAGGGGAAATTTTGCGATCTCAATAGCTAATAGGTTGAAGGAAGTACCCCAAAGACCTTGCAAAGTCAGGTTCACCTGATGTACCTGCCATAACTTCGAATCTTGGGTTGTCAGACTTGTTGGAAAGAAAACCAAGCCAACCGGACCGTATGAATGAAAAATCAAAATTTGGACCAATATGGAGAATTTTCATCCCAATTTACAAGGCCTCCTTTTTGCTTTACGGATCCAACATTGCCCATTGATACTTTTTGATTAGGGATCCACTTTGATTTATATGTTGATTCTCAAGATATAAGTGACATGTATACACTTCAATAATCTCCCAGTGCCAATGTTCTCAAGAACACATGTCCTACCAGTGCCACAAATAAAAATAGTCATATGCATCAAAGACTTCTCTGAATGTTTTGAACATTACCAAATTTTGTGCCATTAAAGGAGTTAGAATCTTTAGAGATCTTTTAGCTATCACGTGCACGTTCATACCACAAAGTTCCTAGCAAGTTGTGCAATGCAAACGTTCCAAATACCCCTCATCAATCATGCAAAAGAGAGAAAAAGAGGCATGGAATTGAATTGAAAGAGAGAGAGAGAGGAGAGAGAGCAGAGAGAGAAGGAATAGAGAGAGAAGAAACAAAAGAGAAAAAATCCATGCCCTTTCTTGCATCAAAAAGGGGAATACTACGGCACACTTACCAATAAACTTTCCACTACACTTGCACATAGCCAAAATCTTTGATTTGATTCATACTCTTTGCTTTGACACTTGATTTGATTTGGAAATGTAAACATGATGAGATAGTCCTATTCCTTCTCAGATCAACTAAAACTTAGTTTAGGAGGAGAGGAAATCCTTTGAGTGATTGAGAGGTGATGTTTTTTGCTCGTCGTTGGGAGAAAACTGTTGTGATACCTGGAACTTGTTCTCAACATCCCAATATCAAAGCGTTGCCACCACTGAAATCCTTGGTAAAATGAACTAACTTGGGAGAAACTCTTGTGCTTGCTAAGATCATAGTTGTCATGTGCCCTCTACACCATGCTTAACTCTCATTTGCTCAAGGACAAGCAAAGATCTAAGTGTCAGGGGTGTTGCCGGTCGTTATAACCCATTTCAACCATCAACATTTCATGTTCCAAGGGTAGTTTTATACAAATTTCGAACATTCTAACTGGTTCCATGAGTCGTGTACAAAGATCGTGTAGGAACACAAGATACAGTGGAAACATAGGGAAAACAGGGCAAAACGAGGAGAACAAAGGAGAGGCTGAACAAGAGGGGCAAGACCTTGGCTGGTCGGCAAAGTACTCAAGCCACTCGGCCTCCCCTTTTCAGCTATAGAGAGATGAAACTAAGTCCCAGGCCACCCGGCCTCTCACTGGCCGCCCAACCAGGTCAGGCCGCTTGGCCTCCTTCTCCTCTCAGGCACCAAAGACTAAGTACCAGGCCGCCCGACCTACTTTTGTTTCCAAATGCCACATCGTTTGACCTGCATGCAAGTGACAACGTGTCAAACACAACTCCACATTTGAAACCGAGAGATCAACACAAAACACCCTAGAAGTCCTATACCTCATCGATCCAGCCCACAAATTGGTTAAGTCAGCGATCCAGGGGATTGAGATCCACTGGCCAAGGAAGAAACACAAAGGAATTCCAATGGTTGAGACAAAAACACATAAGGATAACTGTCGACCACCCTACCCAAGTGTCATGGAGCATTGAATGGACAAAGTCGCACTAAAAGAAAATCGGGCTATTTCCACACGATTTATTGCAACACCGTCATTTTTGTTGCATTACGGGGGTGCTATTACCATGTTTTTTAAATCGTGTGGCAATTCACTCACTTTATTGCCACAAATTAATGTTTGTGGCTATAACATTACAAGGTGTTGCAAAAGAAGGGCCATATTGCAACTAGGGTGGTATTTGGTTCGATGGAAGGCAACGCAAAGGGAATGGGAATGGGTGCAGAGCTGTAATGGCAAGGGAATCAACATTGCCTGTTTTGTTTGGTTGAACAGCGGTAACAGGAAAGGACGCAGCATCCTGCGTTGCCACGGATGGGATCGCATACCGCCCAAATCGGGCGTAATCAGCGCGCTGAAGGCTCGGTATTGGCTACCCCGCTATCAGATCCCGTCGTGGGTGAAACAAACAAATATTAACGGCATCGATTCATAGTGTGATCGGATAACGGCGAAAAATGCCCCAACCAAACAGCACCTAGAATTTAAATGTAGCGATAAAGTAGATTTATTTCCACAAATATTTATTGTTGCGATTCACCACACCTTCCGTTGCAAAAGTTAACAGCATTTGCAATGAAAACATGTTGATTGCAATGGAAAACTGTGTGGCTATTACATCAGCTTTCGCAACACAACGCAAAGTGTGGTCCAAACTTTTATCAACAGAGTTACTAGCTACAGTAGCAACAAAATCGATTGTGTTGCAATATGTAACAATTGCCACGAATTTGGGCCTATTGCAACGATTTTGCGCTGTTGCAATAGTCTTGGTTCCTTGTAGTGTCGGTGCATCGAAAGGCCGCCCAGCCTAAAGTCCAGGCCGCTTGGCCAAGTGGTGGCCGTCCGGCCTGCCACGTAGCCCCTCAACCACCAACTTAACCTCCATAACCGCCTTAGTACAGCTATAAAAACCCTCAAGGTGTTAACTTGTAAAGCGTGTGGCTTGTGTGTGGCTCATTGGTGTGATGTAGTGATAGTAGTTGATCTCTTAGAGAAGTAAAGCTTCCCTTAGCTTGTAGAGAGAATTCCTCTTGTATCAAGTAGAGTAGTGAGGTGAAGAGTGCAGGAGTGGGATTTCTCTTCTGCCCTTGATCTTGTAATCTTAGAGGAAAGATATCTGGTTCTAGGATTGAGTAAAGCTCCATGCGCTCTACCTTAGTTATTTCATTCTCGCTTTACTTTCATACTTAGTCTTTTGCTTGTCAGTTTATAGGTACCTTGTGCATGCTTATAGTTGTTATCCCATGCAGCTCTAGTTGGTAGGCTTACGAGGTGAAAAGCTTTTGAGTTCTTCATAGTCCAACCCCGTTGTCTCTGTAGTTTTTGCTGATGCATTGCCAAATACTGTTGAGCTCGCTCTTCTTGGCTAGGTATTCAGCACCCTAGTGCCTGCTGGCAGTGGCTCTGTAGGTTTGGTGTCTATGTTTACTTGACAAGTATAAATCTTTGCATGATTAGTATAGTAAAGTGATTTATATTTAGTAGAGAACCTGCTTGCTTGCTTTTTATCCTCTGCATTGCTAGTTTCGCTAATTCTATCTTTTGTGTTTTTGTGTTATTGTAGTCCTTGCTCCTCATGGGTTTGATACCATGTAATACTCTCGGGTGAAAGACTGCACCGGTCTCCGTGTTCTTGCAGAGTTAATATCTATTAGGATAAGAGACGCTAATAGTCGCGACCTTGACGCGCTTCGCTCATTGGTTCATACGCTCGTCGGAGAAGGCTGAGCTGGCGTTGGGCTTAGCGGACTCGAACGACTTGGTGGAGGCCCTGCGGTAGGACACAGTGTAGGACCGTAAGCGATTTGAGGATGAAGCCACTCTGGCGGCCGCAGTGCTGCAAGGTTCGTTGATCTGAGCCCTCGGGCAATTCAACGGTTGGCTCCAGCCTTCAGGTCTTAATCATTCGTATTTCTGTGCAGAGGCCTAGAGGCAGCTGGAGGAGGTCGCCTGCAACCGCGATGTCCTTAAGAGGAACACACATCGGTGGTCATGGCCATGGAGGCGGCGGAGCGTGAGCACGCCGAAGCCCTCAAGGTGAGGGACGCAGCTGAGTGACAACGAGCTAAGGAAGCTGCAGTGAGGGAAGCCCTGAGGCGTGAGCTTATCACCATGGTGGCCACAAAAACGGCTGACGAGAAGGAGCGCGTGGACACAGTCATGATGAAGGCTATGTTGGGCACTAGCTCGCCTCAGACGTTGATTATTGCACTATCCATTAATATGAAGAAAAATACATCAAAGTGTAGACAAATCCTTGCTACTGACATATATATATCTCCACGTGTTGTGTTGAATATTTGAGTACAGGTGCATCAATAGCTGAAAACAAACAAAATATGGCTAAGTTAGGGAAAGCCTAGGCCGCCCAGCCAATAGGCTAGGCCACCTAGTGTTTCGGTGAAAACAAACGTCGAAGACGGAAAATAGTAAATATGCACACAGGAGCACACATATATCTGAGAACCATATATTGCATTAGTTCTTTCTAAAATTTACAAAATACATGATCCTTTGGACTAAGTCTTCGCTCGTCTTCATCGTCATGCTTATGGAGAGGTTTGACTATGTAGAGATTGCGTAGTTCGCTGATTCCGGGGGCCTCGGATAATTACATCCGCTGAGCGAGTCTACGGAAAACCTCCGATAAAGCTGCGCTTTCAATGGTCGTCGTCGAATAAATCATCTACTCATGCCCATATGCAATATATGGTGTAGAAAATTTCTGTGGGTGGAACGGGTCGCCGAAACCCGGTCAAAACATCTATCGCCACGTTGTAGTAACAGAATAAATAGTTGATGAAGGGGAGTGACTTTCGCCTCGTCGGTGCCCAGTCAAGCTTACCCGGCTTCATCAAACACGGATGTAAGTGTTGCCTTTGCCTCTCAGTACCCAGCAACAATGCATCGGATCCCGTTATTTGAGACGTGTCGGTGGAATAGTAACCCGGCCTCGTCGGCACTGTTGGCGTTTCTTAGCCTACTGAAATAAATCCGCAAGCGCACGGAAATACGTTGTAGCTTTTCACCCAAGAGTATTCCAGGGTATCGAAATCCACGAGGAACGAGGAGTAACTCAACGTAAAACGGATAGGACCGAACAGTAAAACCAGCAATTGTAGAGATAATTAACAGATCAGAGCAGGATCACTACTTTAGATAAAACAACTTAACCTTACTAAACAAACTAGTACTCTACTTAATAGGTTTACTTGGACACTGAGGCTATAGAACCACTTCTAGGTACCAGAGTGCTGATAACCCAGACGAGAAAGGCGGGCGCTACAGGACTCAGCTATGCGTCAATGACAACTTATCCGAACGACGGGGTTGGACTACACAGGACACACACCCGCTGTTACCAGGTGGGACTACCAACCAGAACTGCATGGGACAAGACACCTTCCAAGGCAAACTCTAGGCTAGACACCACGTCTACACAACCGAGTTTACTACTACACTGGTTCGAAGCCAGAGAGCAAGCACAACTATATAGTTAAACTACACAGAGCACACTTGGCACCCGTAAACTATTAAGCGGGGACTAAATATGTAAGTAAAGTAAGTACGAAATAAATAAAGCAGAGGGGCAAGGAACTTTACTGTATCCTGGAAATAGAGTAATATTTCCTCTGAGAATAAGAGCTCGGGAATAGAATACCAGAGAGAAATCCGACTCCTTCACTCTACAACTCACTACTCACTCTTGATACACTTGGCTCTCTCTACAATGCCAAGGGCGGCCTTACTACTATACTCTACACTCAACTACACAACCACACTATTCTTTTTTTGATCCACCACACCTTGCAAATGACCTCCCAAGGGGTATTTATAGCATTGGAGACCGAGGGGGGTATTTGTAGGTGTGCAAGGTCAGTAGTGGGGTAGGTCGGTGGCCAAGCGGCCACCGTACATGGTCAGGCGGCCATTTAGGGTCACCGGGCGGCCACCCGATGAATCGACTTTGAAGATCTGACGGTTGATATGCACTCTTGGAGTCGGTTGACGGTTAGTGGAGTTGATGCACGTGAAAAATGAGCCGGGGGGTGGCCGGGCGGCCACTCCTATCGGTCGGGCGGCCACTCCCTGGATCGCTGACGTCATCAATCCGTTGCATCATGGTTTTTCATCCCTTGGATACATTGGATTCTTGGTTGCACGGTTGGATTTGTCTTCATTTGTGTTTCTTTGCACGTAGGTCAAAGATTGGATTGGTGACATGGCCGGGCGACCATGTGGCATGGCCGGGCGGCCACCCAAGTGGACTCGGAGGCTGCTTGGGCCTGCTGATGGCCGGGCGGCCAGGGGTGATGGCCGGGCGGCCATAATACATGGCCGGGCAGCCATGGTGTACGGCCGGCCGACCAAGCACTTTTGGCCCATGCCTTTCCCTTGCCACTTTGTGTCTATTTTGTGCATTTCTTCGTTATTTTGTACGTGACATGCTCCTGCATCCAACTTTTGTACACAACTCGTGGAACTGATTAGTAATACATGAAAGCTTGATAAATTATGCCCTCAAACACGAAATGTTGGCGGTCAAAATGGGTTTTATCGACCGTCAACAGGCACTCGGCCCGAAATTCGTCTAGCATTAGACGTGTTGGAGTGAAAATGTGTAGACCGCAAATTGCGGTGTGAATATAGAAACATATGAACGATGCTTGCAAGATGACTGTTTTTCGGATGTCCTTTTGGCATTGCAAAATAATTGAAGAAGACTCGGTCAATAAAAGAGCAAATAATTGACACTTGATTTTATGGATATCGGCACAATACCAATGCTCACATAGTACAGTAGCACGTATTTAGTTAGCTCCGTATAGCTTTTATTGCCTGTAGCCTGTGGCTTCAAAATGTAAAAACATTAAGCACTAACAGCTTGTATGTATCTGATCCCATCATTTGGGACAATGAAATAGCGACTTAGCCTCATTGGCACTCGGCCAAAATCTTGTCCGGCCTTATCGGCGCTAGACATAATTAGTAGAGAGTTGTGGTGTAAAGTTGCACGGACGATGCTTGCCGTGAAGATAATTCAATTAGCACACGCACTGCATTTGCTACGATTTATTCGGCCGTATCCTTGTACTCTATGGACTAGTTTTGGTTAATGATGAGCGGAGACTTGTTCGCCTTGCATATGCATTGAGCCATGCATGTGGCCTTTCGGAATTTTGCATAGATAATGCAACTGGTAAAACTTTGATAAATCACAGTGATTTATTAACACGGCCAACACCGATTGTATATTTTCGATGGCCAATAAATAACGTAGATGCACGATAAAGCACATAGCGATTCTGGTCTTAATGAGGCTTCGAGGTTCCTGACTTTGGCATTAAGCTTTATTAGCTTGGCCAACACCGACTGTACAATCGATGGCTAATAAATATCTTAGATGCACGATAAAACTCAGTACGTAGCAATTCCGGTCCTTGATGATGCTCCGAGGTTCTAAACCTTGACATCAGGTTTGAGCTTTACAATGACGGCCAACACCGACTGTACGTCGATGGCCAATAAATAGCATATAAACACGATAAAACTCAGCACGTAGCAATCCCGGTCTTTGACGAGACTCCGAGGTTCTAAACTTTAACATTATGTTTGACCTTCAAAGCTTTAGTGCAAAATTGGAGCTTCAGTACAAAATCGGAGCTATTAGACTTGATCTCGAGCCTTGGTCAAAGGACCGAGTCTTAGGGGCTAATGGCCCACGTTCCTTGATCAGAGGAACCTTTCTAACTGATTGGCCTGGTCCCAGGCCACACTGAGCATATATATAAGAAGAGAGTCATTCTACCTAAGAGCTAAGATACACAAGATTAGACAAACCCTAATGCACCTACTGATCAAGGTGAGCTCAGGAGTGGCTTGAAGAACTACGACAAGCACCGGTCACCATTAGTGACGGTGTCCTCGTCGCCAACCGCCGGCCACCTCACTGTGCCGGCGGCGCTGCTACTGCCATCGCAGGAGTCACCTCGCCGGAGGCTTCCTGAGTACCGGTGACTCGTACGTCTGTGGATTGAAAGGTATTCCACTCGTCTTAAGTAGATCTAGTGGTTATGGGTTGAGATCAAGGTCCATGATTTCTTTCAATGGCACCAGAGCCAGGTTCTGAGTTCTAACCCTAACCCTAGAACGAGAACAAGAATAAGAAAGAAGATAGAAATGAACCCGCCGCCGTAGTCGCCACCGCCGATCCCGCACTCCGGGTCAGCGACGGCCAGCACGCACCTCGCATGAGACCGACAGGCCACCGGGGCGGGGATAAACAGAGAAAGAGAAAAAGAAGAAGGGAAAGGGGATCGCAATCGAATCCCTAACCCTAGACCCAAGAAATCCCCAACCCATGTTCTGAGCTCGAGAACCAGAGAGCCCAGAGGGCTTACCTTGGCCCCGCCGGTTTTCGCCGATGACCAGGAAGATGGTGGCGCTCATCGCCGGCCGCTGCGTGCGTGTACAACCGCACGGGCCGAGAACGCGTTGCCACGAGACCCCTCGGCGGCCACGCGCTCACCCACGGGTGGATGTGCGCAACGGCGAGGGGCCTGGCGGGCGGCGCCATGGCTGCCGGCTCTTCTCTCTCGCCGGCGACGATGAAGCAAAGAGGAGCGGTGGTGGACAGCAGAGTGAGGGCTCGGGGGAGGGGAGAAGAGAGGCGGGCGAGGCCACTGAACGGCCAGCGTGTTCGCCGGCTGAGATGCCGCCTGTGTCACCGCCGCGGCCCCCTGGCTCTCGTCGTCGGCCAAGAGAAGAAGAGAGGTGGCTGCGGAGGCCACTTGCCGTTGGAGGGCCGTGCCAGCACGGCTGGCCGCGCCGCCGCGGCAGCTCTGCCTACGCTAGCTCGTGTCGTCGCCAGAGAAAGAGATGAGAGTGCGGCGGCGATTGAGGAAGAAAGAATGGGCTAGGGTTTCGGCCCCAGCCGAAAATTCCAGCCATTTATACCCTGGACGGATGAACGCAGGCTGTTGGATGAGGTCCGACGGCTGAGATGGAGGCGGGCCACCCGGGCTGGGCTGAATGCGCGGCACAAGCCCAGGTTGGCCGCGGCCTGCCCGCGAGCTAGGGGTGTAGCCTGCGCCACAGAGAGGCCGTGGGCCGTTTTAGGTCATTTCGGGCTGATTGACAAGAGCAGTTTTCCCCAAGAACATATGCATGTATATTTTTACTTTATATATGCACTCAAGTAATGATTTAGATAAATGTTTTTTCTTGGAACTGAGAATAAGATAAAGAATTAAGATTATGTTTCTGCTGCACAGTTGAATATGGTCTTCTCTGTTGAATTTGAAACCAACGTGGAAAATTATTAGAGAAGTGCATGTTGATAGAGTTTTATGGCGTTGTCGGCAATTTTAACCAACGTTAATTTTGATGACGAGCCATGATTTTGATTATGAATCTTGATTATGATTTGATTTAGTTCTTTTTTTCGTCCAATGACGAATTTAGACTATAGTTTTTGAATATAGAATTGCTTTTGAGCATGTTTTATTTCCGACCTACGTTGAATTTAATTCATGCAAGACATATTTTTGATTGAAGAGATAATTATCCCTGAAAAGATAAAAGAGTTTTTCCAGCGTGTTTTAAACTTGACCAACGCTAAGTTTAACTCATGCAGGATGCTACTTTCAGAGAGAATGTTTCGGCTCCAAAAATTAAGTTTTGCTCTCCAGTTAAAATTGAAACCAACGTGGATATTTAATTGGAAAGTGTTATGAAGTACAAGTTAATTATGAGCACTTTGGCTTATGATAAAGTTCCCCTACATAATCTTAGCCCATCTTTTATTCAGATAAATAAGAAAGTTTTCTCATAAGCTTTCAGAGTGGTAACTTTATCTTCTGACCAACGTTGGTGATAAGTTTTCCACGCGAATCAAGTTGTTTTGGCTATAAGCCATTTTTGTGAGAAGGGGATAAGATTAAGTGATCCATTCCTTAAAGTGCTCCGCTATGTGCTAAAGCAAGTTATTGTAAGTTTTTTCTCCCTGCCACGAATAAGAATTTTTTCTCTATGGTTAGAGATCAAGTTTAAGAATTTTACACTTGTTTTATACAAGTTAATGGCAATATTTATTTTCTGACCAAAGCTGGTTATAAATATTTGCTTCGATATCAGATAATCCTTGTTCCATTCTAATTTTGCCCAACGGTGATATAGAATAGAACAATCTTCAGAACTTGATAGAAAAGGCTATTGTCTTAGCCATATGTAGTTTTTGGAGTAGTTCAATGAGAATAATTAGAATTGTATGGCATGTTTAATGTCAAAGAGACCCAAAGTTTGGGGATCAGATAGCAATTTTGAGCAAACCATGAATGTTTTTTTTTTTGAATAAGTCATCAAGAAAAGAGGTTCCCTGAACCCAGATTCGAATAGGCTCTTGAAAACTGATTTTTTGTTTTGAGCCACACATGAGATAAAAGTTCCTCCGAGGACTAAGTCAAGATGATAGAAATTTAAGAAAAGTAAGAAAACTACCAAGTTTTCTTGGGACGAGTATGTGCCTTGTGCACTCTTACTGCTATGTTAATGGCAATCATAAGATCATATGAGTAAGTGTTCACGCTTGTGAATATCATTCATGCTTGAGACCTAACAGGTTCTATGATTAAGATTGACGACTAATGGCTATATGCTAACCAACATTGGCAATAGTCATATGGTGTTTAGATGAATTGGCTATATGTTGACCAACGTTGGCTCTAGCCATCTGGTGTTCATTTGAACTCTCAGAACAAGTGGTTGATGAACTCTCAAGCATTTATGTGTATACGTGTCTAAATGACCGTAGAGAAATCACCTCTGACCAAAATAGAACCAACGAGAAGTTTTGGTTATAGATAGTTAATCCATTAAGTTGTCTCTAAGGAGTCAACCAAGTCTTTTAAAGTAGAAATGTCAGCATTCTTAAGAATAAGATGAGAGAGAGATGGATATTATTATATCCACCATGTGATTCACGAGAGTGAGAAGAAAATTACAAAGTGCATTCGCCTTTTACCCAACGGTGATGCGATGCAGAATCACAGAGTCCCACATGTTATCATTATTACTACCATTATAGATAGATTGAGTTTTTAGAAAATATTGAAGTTGTCATTTCAATATCCATATAGTCATATAACAGTAAGTCCCTTTTGGACATACTTCGTACCATGAGACAAAAAGAAATTTCTGTTGAGAAATAGAATAAGGCTTATGTGCATGCATTTTACACCATGTCATTAAAAATCAGGGGGAGCAATCTTTGGGTCTGGGGGAGCAATCCTTCAGTCTAGGGATAATTCCTTGTTAAACTAAAGAAAAGCATTGACTGGTGTTGATAATGAGATATTGATTTATATCAAAAGTAATGTGTATGTGAGATGAAAGCATAGAAGTGAAATCTCTATTATGGGATTTTATCGAAATGTGGAATTGTTGTCCATATTTCGACGGGGAGAGACAAATCCCATTGAGATATCCATCCCATTTCTCTCAATGATGTGACTCAGAAAGTTTTCCCGATAGAGTCGAAATAGTGGGCTGTTATGAGACAAATCCCATTGAGATATCCATCCCATTTCTCTCGATGATGTGACTCAGAAAGTTTTCCCGATAGAGTCGAAATAGTGGGCTGTTATGAGTCCACATAGATAAACGTGGCTCTAAAAGGAAATAGTCAATTAGAAAGTTTTAGAGATTTGGGAGAATCCTACGTGGATCAGAAAAGAAAGGTTTCCTATTGAGCCAAAACCACTGATGAAGGTGGCTCTAAAGGGGATAGTAAAAGACTACAGAATGTGCATTGCAAGAAAATGGTTCTTAATTGAGCCCCTATTAAGTGCCATTTAACGAGAGCCTATAGAGACATTTCTATCCAGTAAGAGTTTTATTTCAAGATGATAGAACAATGGCACTTAGAGAATGGTACAAAGTATTAGAAGATTCATAAATAAAGAAAAGTCCAAGCAAAGGGCAGTATCCCTGTGCAAGGGCAAAATAGTTTTATCAGAGAATTGATATGCGGCTCTACATGATTCCAATCAAGTTTCATAAAGAAAGGTCCAAAATAATGGGGAGTGTTCCCATGCAAGGGCAAATAAGTTTATTAGAAATTTTGCTGACGTATGAAACATGATCATGTTGATAATGTGCCCTTGAAGTTTTGAAACCGGGATTCTTTTGGCAAACTTAGTTTTCAGGAATGGACCCCTGGATAACTACAAGTAATTTTATAGATCGCACATATAGTGCAAATGGATTACATGCTCACAAGTAAAGAAATCTGGCGGCCACAAAGCTGTGTGCCAACAATCTTAGACAAGGTGATGGAATTCCACAAAAGTTTCGTCATCTTATACTGAGGAGGAGTCATTTTTGTGGAATGACTCCAACTCTAAGAAGAAGTCGTTCATGATGCAGAGAAAGTTTTGGCATGTTGCATATCCATATCAGTTTTATTATGATGTACTGAGATATGAAAGTAAAGACTAAGAGTCATGTGACAATGAGATAAAGAAAAGGAGATTGAACGGAGTTTATATTATAAGATTAAGACATTGAACTCATCCCGGGGTTCATTAAGATGTGCAAAAGGTTCGAGTAGCGTGTTAAGTGGTATTGCCAAACCCAAGACATTGCGAAAGATTGAATCCAGAATCAAATAGATGCAAGCTCAATACCTTGCAAGTTTGAGTGTTTCAGTGCTAAGAAAGTAAGAGTTGCAGTGTTAAGATAGAAGCAGTGATGCATGAGTAGGCTTACCTTAAAGATGCCAGCATAGAGAGAAAAGGAAGCCTATTGTTTTGATATAGATTGAGATCTCAAATTATGATTCTGGAAATATGTCTGCTTTGTCTATTTATTGTGCGCACAAGAATGTTGAGAGCAGACTGCACACATTGGACCATATAGGCCATATGAGACAAAGAAATTGTTATGTAGAGAAGGAATGATACTTAAGAATTCTCCCTAATAAGTTTTGAACAAGTTTTCAATTGAGAATTAGAGATAGTAAGTTGAGGCCTCTCGATCAGGGGGAGATTGTTAGACTTGATCTCGGGCCTTGGTCAAAGGACCGAGTCTTAGAGGCTAATGGCCCACGTTCCTTGATCAGAGGAACCTTCCTAATTGATTGGCCTGGTCCCATGCCACACTGAGCATATATATAAGAAGGGGGTCATTCTCCCTAAGAGCTAAGATACACGAGATTAGACAAACCCTAATGCACCTACTGATCAAGGTGAGCTCGGGAGTGGCTTGAAGACCTACGTCAAACACCGACCACCATTAGTATCGGTGTCCTCGTCGCTAACCGCCGGCCACCTCACTATGTTGGTGGCGCCGCTACTGCCATCGCGGGCGTCACCTTGCCGGAGGCTTCCTGAGTACCGGCGACTCGTACGTCTATGGATCGAAAGGTATTACACTCGTCTTAAGTAGATCTAGTGGTTATGGGTTGAGATCGAGGTCCATGATTTCTTGCAGGAGCTTCTGTGCAACATCGGAGCCTCTGTGCAAATCGGAGCTTCAGCGCAAGTTTCGGAGCTTTTGTTCAACATCGGAGCCTCTGTGCAAATCGGAGCTTCAGCGCAAATCGGAGCTTCAGCGCAAATCGGAGCTTCAACAGTAATCTTGAATAAGCTTCAAGAGTAGTCTTGAGCTTTCGAACTTCAACTGTAATTCGTCGCTTCAGCAGTAATCTTGGGTAAGCTTCAATGCTTCCGTAGCAATTTGGAGCTTCTACGGCAATCCCAAGCAAGCTTCAGTAATAATCTCCAAACAAGCATCGATGCGACGCGCTGATCAACGGGAATTCAACAACATTCCGAATTCTCACGTATCTTGCTCGAATACGATGACGAGCCTCGCCATATTTAATGGAAGTGAACCGAACAAAAGAACTCATCCATAATCTATATCTATACCTATACCTAGTAAGTCCGTTCTGATTTTTAGTCCGTCCAGACAGGTGGCCCCCCTGCGCGTTGGATCCACGTGTCAGTCTCCTGTACTCTGTGCATCCGTCTCTCCGCCGCGTCGGATCCATCCGCGTCCCGTCTCTCTCCGAGTTTGCAGCCACGTCTCCCCCAGACGGCGGCCAGCCACGGCCCGCGAGTCCGCGACAAGGCAATCAACATGAGTCTGAATCCAAATCTAAATCGGATAGGAAACAAACTCCTGGACAATTAGGAAGTCCGAGATATAAGATTGGATCTCCGGTGTCGAACTAGGAGGTTCCAATCTTTTGGGAAAAAAAAGACGAAGAGTGGAAGAAGAGAGAGGAGGCCGGGCTTGGAGAAGAGCATCCGGCGCGGCGCCCGGCAGGAGTCGAAGCAGGTGGACGAGGCAAATCCGGCGGACTGCAAGGGAAAGGAGGCCGGTAGTACATCCATGGTGGACGAGGCCAGTGTGGAGAGAGGGAAAGGAATGCAAGCAGCTGCTAGGTTGGTGGTGGAGGACGGCGCTCCGGGCAGCCAGAAGACCTGGATTTCCCGATTTAGTGGATGGCGATTCAGGGCCGCTCTCGTCGGCTCACAGGAGTCACGGGCGAGGACAAGACGAGATGCAGTAGAGTTAGAGACCGTGAGGAAGCTGAACGGATTCGATAGGTATGGTCTGTGTTGGTTTGTCTTCAATCGTTTTTTATTTTATCGCTGCGTGACAATTCAAATCCTTCTTACATTATTAAATTCACTCATCATTTGTTACCGTGGTAATATACAAGAACCGATTATTTTCCCCGACAATTCTTTGGTACCAAACTACTCCTAGGACTTATGAGTATTTTGAATAATCATTTAATCTATGGAAAAAGGTAGATGGTTGTATAAAATATTGGGTAGATAAATATAGAGAAGGAATACATGGGAATATGAATGCTGAGAAATATAATATAGAGAAATTAATCTTACTGACTAAAAGACGCCTGTTTGGATCCTAAAATTTAGCCCATAAACGATGTTTGGATCACCCTGCTAAAGTTTACCGTATGGATATAGAAAGACACACATACCTCTAATTAATGGTTTCCCTGCCTTTCCTCTTCTCACGCGCGCGGATGGGAAGGTGGCGGCGGTGGCGGATGGGAACGGGAGGGCGGCGGTGCGGATGGAAAGGAGACGGACGAGGTGAGGAGAGAGAGAAAGTGCGGGGTAGGGAGGGCAGGCCGTGGAAAGTGATCACCTTGACCACTTTAAGCTCACTTTAGGACCCCTTGAGGAGCTTATGGGTTAATGGTCGCTAAACTTTAGCACCGCACTTTTAGCACTCCTGTTTGGATCAACAAGTAGCTAAAGTGTAGTGCCAAACTTTAGTTCATGGGATCCAAACAGGCCATAATACAGAGGGATATGAGTGTGGATAGCCTTAGCCCATGTACGGCAGTACTCCCTCCGTGTTACAAATAAGTATTGTTTTGGACAACGATACGGTCTCCAAGATGTACCTTTGACTAATATTTTCACATAAATGAATATTATAATAAATTTGTATTTTTATGAAAGTACCTTTTAAAACAAATCTAAACGACTCTCAAGTCTCAAAACTAAATAATTTATAAATTATTCATCATTAAAGTTTGAAAATTTTGACTTAGACCATGTTCAAAATGACACTTATTTGGGACCTGTAGGGAGTAGATGATTATAATCTTACAGTGCGCGACAGTAGACGGTTTTTAAGTGATTTTACTTCATGAGATAATTATACGCTCCTCCGTATAAGAGGTTCATTTTTTCTTATTAAAAAAACTGATAATATTTTTTAATTAAAGGAGGTTCCAGCCCTCTACCTACCTCTGTATTTATAGGATGTTGATGATTATTTTTTATTAAAGACAATGGTAATTATTTTATGCTTACCTATATACTCTATATTTATAATATGTAATATTATTAAAGCATAAAAGGCAATGAATGTTTTGCTATTCCTCTGAGATCGTTTACTCCCTCTTGGACTCAATCTCTTACAACATGAAAATGCAAAAAAATGATAGAAATTCTTATACGGTACGAGTCCTAGGATCCTTGACCATGACACATATATGTGAAATATACGACCACAAGAAATAAAAAAATAGTTTCTTTTATCATATTTAGCCACACATAAATATATTCTAATATAAAGATATATCTTCCTATTGTTGCAACGCACGGGCATTTTAAAAAAAACTAAAATAAACCAATAAGATACAAAAAAATACTCCATTCATTCTTTTTTATCTATTCCATTTTAATTCTAAAATAGAAAAATATTCGAGAACGGATGTAGCATATGTATATCCATAACGTCAAACCTGGTGCAACGCAAGGGCATTTTTCCTAGTAATATGATAAAATAACCAAAACATAGCAGCTCATGAACATGTTTATTTTAAACTCACGAGTAACTCAGAAGCATGTTTATTTTAATATCATGATCTCGACATGGCAAAAAATATAACTATGTTTATTTTAATTTAAGCCTATCATATAGAGCGCATGGATATATTTATTTATTTGTTCTAATCTCATTAACTCCTAGCGCACAACAAGTTGATAGATAAAATCAATTAATTCACTTATTCTAGTCTCCTATCTTCATGACGTCAGATAAAAAGAAAATAGATGTGCTTATTCAAATTGGCATGTAGCATATTGGAGGCATGCATATAGATCTATTTATTCCAAACTTATCAAAGCCGATTAAGAGAACAGGACTATATTTATTCTAACCTTGACACGATAAGCTAAAAGCATATCCATGGATCTATTTATTCAGCTTCTTCCTAATCTCAACACATTGCATCAGATTGAACGAACTCAAACATATTAACTCTAATCAGACTCTAATCCCACAGATTAATAGAACCTAGATATTCTATTCTAGTCTGCTCATATATGGTAGATTAAAAGCACATGCGTCAATCTATCTACAGATTAAAAAGAGTAAAATACACGGACGATCCTTGGACTTGGCAACGTGTCACTTAAGTCCCCGAACTTTGAAAACTAGGTTTTCAGATCCCTAAACTTGACTAGTGTGTCATCTAGGTCCCAAAACCGTTTTCTAAAACCGCTTTTTGTGGTGCTGACGTGGCATGCTGACATACAATCTAGATCCTTAAACATGGCTAGGGGTGTCATCTGAGTCCCTAAACTTAGCAGGAGTGTCATTTAGGTCCAAAAACATTTCATTTTTACATGGCCAAAATAATATTTTTGGTCAAAACACTAAAATCATCGAAAAACATTTCTATAATTTTTTTCATTTGGGGACACAAATTTCAAAATTCAAGACTGAATAGCCTTTTCGTACCGGACTGGAAACAAAAAACATTGAAACCAGCGAAATTTTGTTTGAAAAGTTTAACCATGCCGACCAGTACCAAAAGGCTATTCAGTCTTGAATTTTGAAATTTGTGTCCCCAAAGGTGTTTTTCGAACAAAAAGATTATTTTGGCCATATAAAAATGAAATGTTTTGGGATCTAAATGACACTCCTGCCAAGTTTAGGGACTCAGATGACACCTCTACCCATGTTTAAGAATCTAGGTTGTATGTCAGCATGCCACGTCAGCACCAGAGAACGAAAAACGGTTTTAGAAAGCGGTTTTGGGACCTAGATAACACACTTGCCAAGTTTAGGGACCCTAATATTTGGTTTTCAAAGTTCAGGAACCTAAGTGACAAACGTTACCAAGTTCGAGGACCGCCCGTATATTTTAACGCAGGCACTCCTTCTAATCTAATCACAATAGATTTAATAGCACATAGATGTATATATTCTAATCTGAACGTAATCTCATCGTAATAGATCATACGATACACACGAGGGAACGTAATTGCTGATGAGCAGCGTGCACGGCGTTGGCGTCATCGGGTGAAACTTGACAGCAGAATGTTGATGAGCAGTCGGCCTTCGGCACAGCTTGATTGCTTCTTGCTGCGCGTCGGCAGCCTCTTGACGTGGTAAACGCAGGTCGGCCTTCGGCACAGCTTGATTGCTTCTTGCTGCGCGACGGCAGCCTCTTGACGTGGTAAACGCAGGGGCTTCCGTGCTTGGTGTAGATCGATCATGATGGCTGTTGCATCCGCGGCATGACTCTGTGTTGTGCTGCAGTACGGCGTCGAATACGGCGGCGTCGCCAGCGAGTTGACGGCAGATCGGCGTAGCACGGTATGCAAGATTGGCCAGCCCATCAAGCGTCCATGCCGTACGTGAGGGCAAGCAGGGCTTTGCGTGGCTGCGTGCGGCGCCTGAGAGCCTGGCGGCCTGGAGATGAGAAAAAAGCCCCCCCGACGTGGCGTCGAGGCCTCTGTATATACTAGGCATGTGCCATACGTTGTTACAGAAATTAAAAATGTCACGAAACAATGGTGCGGAATAATAAAGGGTTCTCTAATTGACGATTTCCGTACATAGGTCACCACAATACCAATACAACATATATAAAATGTATAACTCATAAATGATTAGCTTATCCAATAAACATCATGCCGATGTCAGAATAGACATAACATGTCCGTTTAAACCGTTTGCTATGTCCCTGTGATGTAAAACAGCCCCGTGTTGGCCCTGTTAATGCTCCATTGGTCCTGTTGAATGTGTGTCCTATATGACTGACAGTTACTATACACGATAAATTCAGTTATATGGTTCACTCAATGCAACAACTCAAAGTGATCAATTTGTTAATCAGTCAGTGAGTGGTCATCGGTGGTTGGTACCTGATCTCCTCACCTGATGCCCTGATGGAACTACGACAACGGCTTGGAGCACCAGCCCTGACCTGCGTTGCTCTAGGCTCTGAGCAGCAGCGCACCAGGTGGACGTCACCCACGATCTGCGACGTAGTCATGGGCGGTGACGGCGATCCTGTCGCCGCGCCGAGGATGGTCGATAGGGCGTGGGTTTTGTTGTTCTTCTCTCCACAAGACCACAAGATACGTTCGCCGGAACAGGGACCGGTTTCCGCAGAGGGCGAGGCATGGGCCGCACGGGTTCTGCAATGCACGGGGACGGGGATGGAAGATTGGATTGGCGTGGTCGCGGCATGTTTTTCTGCCGGACGGAGGATATTGGACCGGCGTTGCTGTGCATGTGGCGTGATTTTCTACCGTAAAATATATCGTGGGCGGGGCTCTTGGTCCACGCGCGCGCGCTGGGACGCGTAAGAACGCGCGCTGCTCGCGTCCGGCAGCCGCAAAACCCGCAGACGATTTTCTGCACCTGACGAGTGACGACGTCCGCTCGAACGTTCTTTTTTTTTTATGCTCCACTCCTTCCGTGTACGAGAAGAACCAAACTCGTTTGGTCTAAACATTTATATCCAGAAATAAAAATTAACTTGCATATTAAAAATGTTATACTTATATATATAGTTTTCATGTCAAAATACATTCACATACATATATATGTGACAACATAATTCTACTATTTATCTTTTAAGTTACACACCTACAACTTTGTAGCTAAAATAAAACAATAATTTAGAAATTGATATATTTAAAACTTTCTACATATCTAGCTTTGTAATTAAATATTAAAAATGTATAATTTGGACTGAAAAACTTTCAATTTATATAACTAAAACTTATTGCTCATCAAAACATTTGTATCCAAAAAATAAAAAAATAGCTTGCATATTAAAATTTTTGTACATATATAGTTTTCATGCCAAACGATAGAATCTTTATACGCTAAATTTAAAAACTTTCAAACTATATATACAAAAATAGCTTTGAAGTCTTATATCTAAAACTTTATAGAAAAAAGTTAAAATTAAATATTGAAAACTTTATACGTATCTAGCTTTAAAAAATCACATGTTAAAATCCAAAAATTTATAAAAGCCAAACCTTCAGAAATCACAAATTCAAAACTTCATACACTCTGAATAATCTTCTTTAACTGTAAGATAAAAATTTTGTAAATCAAAACTTTTAACATACACATATAAAAACTTTGTACACTGCTATCTTTTATATCATAAAATAAAAACTTTGAATACTGGTTCAAAGAACATATGAATCATCAACTAAAATCTTTATACACTACAGACTCCGAGGTGTAGATGAAAAAGTTCCTATAAATCACGAATTGAAAACTTTATACACTGTTTTAAATAAATTTTGACTCCTAGGTCAAATACTTTGTAAATCAAAACTTCCAAACAGTGGCGGAGGACGGCGAAAAAATAAGGTATGGCCGAATAGATTAACGCTAAGAAAATTAGAGAGAGAAAAGCAAAATAAAAGAATTAGAATAGCAAAAGGAAAAAAATTAAGCACAAATTCCATGAATTGAACTCAAGACCTAACTCTTAGAAAGAGAGTAGACTACCATTGAGCTACAAATATGCTTTTGTTTAGATTTGAAACAACATATATTCATAAACATTGTGCATTGCTTTCAAATCATAAATAAAAACTATATACAACAGTTTAAAAAAAATATTGAATCAACGGCCAAAAATTTCATACAACTACGATTTCCAAGGTACATACGTAAAAGTCCATGGTACATGACTTTTTAGAGCATAAAACTAAAACTTGGTACGCCATCTCAAATAACTTTTATTTAGACCCTATATCAAATATTGTGTATTTGCTAACGTTAACTGTATATTTAAAATCTAGTATATTTAAAATCTAGTACAAAATATTAAGAATGGGAGGATAGCAGCCTTCGTCCGCACAGCCGGCCGGCCGTGAGCCCGTGAGACAGTGTGCAGAGGCACTGGATGACTGGACACGGCGTGACGAAGCTTCACGTGCAAGCTAGCTAGGCTTCCTCCGTCCTTCCAGCGTTGCTGCCTCTGTCCGGCGCGCGCGCGCCGTATAGGGATTGGGGGGCGACTCGCGAGGGCGCTGCCTTTGTACGTCGGCGAATCGCCTGCCTTCATAGGGTGTAGAGATAGAGATATGCAGTAGTAGCTGGCAGCCGGCCAGAATTGGTTGCTTCCACCGATCAATTCTAACGAAACCCTAGATATCTCGGCAGTAGCTTCTTGATTAGTAGGGTGGGACTTATCTTCTAACCACGCGTCACCACCCAATTAGTGTAACCACACGTCACCACCCAATTAGTGGGTACGGAAAACTTATTAATTTAGAGCGGTTTGGCATGACTCCGCTCCGCATTTTTTTTAGCTCCGCTCCCACATCTGTAAACCAAACATGTGCAGCTCTATGAATTCTACTAAAAAAGAGTGGAGTTTTGGTTTAACTCCAATTTTTTTTAAACCAATGAAAATGTACTCAAGAAACACAATTGATATACCTCCTCCTGGAGTCGTGGAGTATTTACCCACCTTTCTCACCGATGACACTGTACCGATTCGAAAATAAATTTTTTTAAACCAATGAAAATGTGCTCAAGAAACACAATTGATATACCTCCTTCCTGGAGTCGTGGGGTATTTACCCACATTTCTCACCGATTACACTGTACCGGTTCGAAAATAAAAAGTATCGCGACCTTTTCTTCCCCGTCCGTCCGCCGCTCCTGTTCACCGTGCCGGACAGCCTGGGGCTAGGCGCCACCGGCGAGCGGGCGGCCGCCGCTCCGGGGCTGCGCGTGTGCTGACGGGGCACCACCGCGCCCAGCTGTGCGCGGTCGGCCGTCGCTGCCGCCGCGTCGGGGTGCGCGTGCGTGGACGGGGCGCCGCCGCGCACGGCTGGCGGATGAGGTGCCGCCGCGCCCAGCTGGTCGGGGCTCCGCGAGCGCAGACTGAACGCCGCCGCGCCCGGCTGCGTGTGGGCGGCTGCCGCGTCGGGGCTGCGCTCACGCGGACGAGGCGCCGCCGCGCCCGGCTGCGCGTGGGCGGCTGCCGCGCTGCCGAGGCGTCGGGGCTGCGCGCGGGCGATTGGCGGAGATGGAGGCCGAGATTTGCTCCACCCCGGCTCCGTGTCTTGTGCGTGGCCGGAGGTACTAGCCGTCTCTCGGTCAGCCTCGACGAGGTTCCGGCGTCGAACGACTGGAGGACGAGGTTCCGCTTCTACAAGGGCGGCGTCCTCTCTGGCACGTGTGGCACGGAGCTCGACCACGGGATCGCCGCCGTCGGGTATGGCGTGGCCAGCGACGTCACCAAGTACTGGCTGATGAAGAACTCCTGGGACACGTCGTGGGGTGAGGACGGGTACATTCGGAAGGAGAGGGACATCGCCGATGAGGAGGGCTTGTGTGGTCTCGCCATGCAGCCATCGTACCCTGCAGCGTAGCTGAAGCACGCTCATTTCTGCTCTCTCCATTGGCAACAGTAGGACGACACAGCTAAAAAAAACAAGGGTAAATTAGGCAAACCACAAATAATCCATCTATTTATTTTAAAGAGTGGAGCTAACTGCCATGCCAAACACCCTCTCCACCCGCTCCAGCTCTGCAGTGGAACTGCTCCATGATAAAATTAGCGGAGTGGAGTTATATTTGATGAAGCGGAGCCATGCTAAACAGACCCTTATTCTCGACAAATCTTTTTTTAATTTGATCCCGTCCGGCCGGCAGCCAGTATAAGATGTACGCCATTAATTGATCGATGCAAGTGTTCCAAGGAACTTGGACTCTGACAAGCTTATCCAATGCACATGTACGTGCACCTCGTTCCACTTTACTTGGCCCGAACTCATGCGTCCAATAGCATGATTAATCTTTTTTCCGTTAATAAGCAACTTTGATACGATAAACCAACTATCACCGTGCAGCACAAATATACCTTTGTTGACTTCATATTCGTATATATGCAATCTTTAATTTTTCTAGAGAAGCATCATATAATTCGGGCCCGTTTGACATGGGCTCAACCCATATTGGTAATGCACAGCTTAAAAAAACATGCACAATATTGCCATATGATTTTTTTTATCATCAAACACCCGGCCTGCAAAAGTGGCCAAATCACCTCATCTTCGACCTGCATGCACATAAATAACGTGCCAACACAGTTTCAAGGCGGAACCCGTGAAAGCAACATGCAAAGCACTAGAAGACCCGCCACCTCATCGATCCAGCACTTGGATTGGTGAAGTCAGTGATCCAGGGCACTTTAATCCTGCGGCTAAGGAAGAAACACGAGTGAAGATCCAACGATCCGGAAGAAAGCACACCTTGTAACCTCCAACTAACTTCTAACCGACTTAGGGAGGCAATGTGGATCATTGGATGGTGGAAGGCGGTGGATAGAAGGGTTGGCCAGGCCGCCTGGCCTAGGGTGGGGCCGCTCGGCCTCCCTACCAAACCGCCCGGCTTGCCAAGTGTCCCCTGGCAACCGACTTAACCTCCACACTGACCTACTACCACTATATATAAGTACACCCTCCACTTGAGTGGGTATAAATAGGTCCCTAGGCCTCACTTGCAAAGTGTGGAATTGGAGTGAAACACACCATTGTCTTAGTCTTGTAGCAATAGGATAGTCCTGGGGATTAAAGTTGAGTCTGAGTCTTTGTCTCAGGGATTCCAAAGTTAGCTTCGAGTCTTGGTAAAGCTCTTGTATCTTTTTCTCTTTTGTACTGTTACTACTCCAGTATGATATACTTCATTGCTCTATCCTTCAGCTATACTTTACTCTATTTCTTACACTTGCCTAGTATGGTGTACCTTATTGCACACTAGATAAAGGCTTAGGTTTTTGTTGTTCTTAAGTTACTTGAATCTTGCTAAACTTGCTGGTGCTATAGGCTTTCCTTAGGCTCTGATATAAGGTTAAGTCAGTTCTCACCCTCCGATCAAGGAAGAGTACTTTAGTGATCAAGTTATCAGTTGATCTCTAGTTTAGCGTGCCATCTTACCCACACAGATCTGGTTGGTAGCCCCTCTTGGTGACATCATTAGGGAGCCTCTGTAATCCGATCTTGTCATTCGGTAAGCCCATAGGCGTTAGCCAGTTGTTGTTCGGTTGGCCAACTATCTACCCCCGTGCCTCATCGGTGTAGTCTGGAATTTCGCTTGACGCAAGATTATAGTTCGTGTTTGTGTAACTTAGCTCAACCGCGAATACTCCTATGAGTAGTTAAGGAATATAGTTTGAATATCTTAATTTCAATCGTTGTCCTCCTAGATAGCTATACCTAGTTGCTGAATGCTTTGGTCATTGTTTACTCTTCCCACCACATACTATCCTGTTTATCTTACCCCCGGTGTAATAATAGCTGGTATTTATCTAAGTTACATAGTACTGCTTGAGGTTCGACATTTCATTCCACCTATTCGCCTTGCTTCCCTGTGGATTTTTATGATACTCAGAATACTCTGAGTGAAAAAGCTACAACGAATCTCTGTGCGTATGCGGAGTAAAATTTGTTACGCTAAGAGGCGGCAACAAGCTTTTTCTGGCGCCGTTGCCGGGGAAACAATTGGCAATAGAAGTTTGATTTGTTCGAACCTAGGTACTTATAACTTGATAACATACTGCTAGTTCTTAGCGGGCTCATTTGGCTCTGTCTACTTTATTGTTGGGTTGACAGAGAGGTGTATGACCGGTTTCGACCTATCAGCAAACTTCCACAACAATCCGGAGTCGCTGCTCAAAAGGATAGTCCGTCAAAAGACTATCCACTGGTAGACGCCTATGCCATTATTCAAGTTTGGAACCACAAGCACTACTCAACCGACACCAACTATGGCTCTCCCTGAGAAGACCATTCATGAGTTCTCTGTCCCATCTAGCAACAACATCCCCACTAGACCTAAAGTGTAGGTGGAGAAGGTTTCGAGATCAAGCCAGGTGTCATTCACATGGTCTAAGCTATACCATTCTGCGTATTGGCGTCGGAGGATGCCAACAATCATCTTCAGCAATTCCTAGAGATTTGCAGCACTTTCACTATCAAAGGTGCAACCCTTGATGCTATTCGGCTTTGCCTTTTTCCCATTTTTACTAGAGGGGAAGGCAAAACAATGGTTCTATCTGAACCACACAAACATGGCAACATGGGAGGCCTGTTCAAATGCCTTCCTAGCAAAGTATTTTCCATTAGGAAAGACAAGCTCTCTGAGGAATCGAATCTCGAGCTTCCAACAGCTCACAGATGAGACGGTGGCGGAGGCATGGGAGAGACTTCAAGAGTACATCGCCGCTTGCCCCCCACCATGGTATGGAACCGTGGCTAATAATCCAGAACTTCTTCCACGATCTACATCAGTCCGCACGAGAACACCTAGATGCAGCCACTGGAGGATCCTTCCTATCCTTGAGTGTCGCTGCTGCCCAACCTCTCATCGAGGAGATGGCCAGCAATCATGGATGGAAAGAGGAGAGGATGAACAATAATACCCGCGGAGTCCACCATATTGACAGCACCGACATGCTAGCTGCCAAGATGGACCTCCTTCTAAAGAAGATGGAGGATGCTTCTAAAGCTGTGTCGGTCCAGGCATTGGATTTTTGAATGACTTGTGAGCATTGCGGGAATACAAGCCACGAGGGGAACAACTGCCCCAGAAATGGATCGGAGGACGTTAACTTCATCATCAACAACAACTTCAACAACGGGCCTCGTCCTCAACCAGGTTGGAATTCACAACCACACGTACCCTTTTCGGGCCATGGTATGTCTTTTGGTACTTCACAGCAGTCTAATAAAGATACTTTCGACCAAAAAGTTATGAATGACAGTATAAGTAAGAAATTCAATGCAAATGACAGAGTTATTGAAACTTTGTCTATACAAATAGAAACTCTTAACAGTGCCATGAAGAACCAACTGAGCTTTAATAAAATGCTAGAAACTCAAATAGCTCAGCTTGCCACTGCTTTGCCTAGTCCCACTTCGGGGAAGTGAGCCACCCCCGAAAGAACATATCAATGCTATAGCCACTAGGGGTGGAAGGTCTACACAAGGCCCCCCACATCCTAGAAATGCAAGGAAAGAGCGGGGTAAAGCCTACCGAAGCCGAGAATGAAGAAGTGGCATGTGATTCACAACCGGTGAAGAAAGCACCCAAGTCAGCTCCACACGAGTTCTACGGTACCTCCGTGCTTCCTTTTTCTCAGCGGCAGAAGAAGACCTCCGTCGATGACTAGTTCGGCAAATTTGTTGAGGTATTGTGGGGGCCAGCTCCTCATAGCACGGACTCATGACGTGGGCCGTTGGAGGACCTGAGAAGGACAGACGGCTGGTTTCATAGGCCGGCTGCCCAACTCGAGCCCAAAGACGGCCGATTAAGCTTGAAGATCAAGGCAGGAGCATCGTGATCCTGGGAGGCAAGGAAGAAGCTTCACTCTGACTCAAGGTCTAGGATTCTCGCGGCTTAGAGAAGAAAAGATACGGTCGCGGATTCTATGCAATATGTTGTAATTTAAACCGACTAGGAGATATAGAAGGAGCATGACTTGTAACCCAAGAACCCGTCTGTCTATATAAGGCGGGTGAGGGACCCCTACGTAGAACTAGAACGCACCTCATACCAGCAACTGGCAACCTCGTGCACCAAAAACCCTAGCCCTCATTGTACTTGACCTCATATTAATACAATCCACCAAGAACATGACGTAGGGTGTTACGCATACTGCGGCCCGAACTTGTATAAACCTTTGTGTTCTGTTGCTCCTCATGCGAACCATCAAGATATGCCAATCTCGCTAGCCCAAAAGCACCTCGTGAAGTATCCCGTGGTGCACTGCCGGTACTAAACACCGACAGTTAGTGCACCAGGTAGGGACTTGGCGACATCGACATCAAGCTAGCTACATGGCCAATCTTATCACCAACACTGTCAAGTTCCCTCCCAGCAAGATGATCTGCTTTGGATCCTTCTCATTCATCACTGGTAAGAGCGGCGATCTGCATCAACTCGGTGGTGCGATGGAGGTGGTACATAGCCTCAAGGCTCCATCGCCTAAGAACCAATGGGCTGGCCTCATTGCTCTCCTTGTGTGATGAGTGATTGTCAACGTGCTCATGTCCTCCAATGGACAGGAGGCCCTCCGATGGACTGGAGGTAGTAGATGATGAAGACCTCGATGAACGGAGGCACATGCTCGGCGTCTGTCGGTCACGGGACCTCGGTACACGGAGGGGCGGCTTGGCAATGGTAGTGTAAGCCCTCCGATGGACCGCGAGGCGACTCTGATGGACTGGAGAAGCCGGGTGCCACCGCGGTGCTCCAACCCGAGTGCGTGGCGTGAAGGCGGGTCGAGGGGGCTTTGGTGGCTTTGGCTCAAAACCGCCACCCAAGCTACCCAAGCCTTTGTGAGTTGGGCCACGACTCGCCAAGATAGAGAAGATGGGCCAAGCCCGGCCCAGGTGGAGACTTCCTAAAGTTTGCCGGTTTCTGACTTCAAAACCGGGGGTCGATCGGCGGATTTGGACTACTGGCCACATGGACGTCATCCAGGAGATTGTGTGCTATAGAAGAAGATCAAGACTCCATCGCGGTCGTCCGTCCTTGAGAAAGTCGAGTCTTTTCAGTTTGGCCCCTACGGGCGCTTATGTAATATAAGGGTCTTAGTTTAAAACTGCGTCATTAGGCCTAGGCTATAAATACCTAAGTGGCTGGTCATTTAGGTGACTCTTCCACCATCTTTTAGCCCTAGGCTTAGTTTCCAACCAGCCAAGTGCCTAGCGAGAGAACCGGGTACTTAGACTAGAATTTGGAGTCCCCCTAGGCTAGTACTTTGCATTAGTGGGAGGATGAAGAGAGGTAGGCTGTGAGGAACACCTTGTAATCTGATTTGCACTCATAATCTAGCAAGATTCCTCGCCAAATTGGTGCTCATGTGTGCAGCCCCTTCTTCCCCCTTCTTCTAGTTTGTTTTTTGGGTTGAACTCAAAGGCTTTTGGGTGTTTTGCTTTGCCTACGAGTTAATCCTGTTCTTTTGCCTCCTTTGGACTTGCAAGGATGTGGGAAACATGTCTTAGAACATCTCCATCCAATTGGAATCCCACGAGCAAGTTTATCTTGAGTTTTCCCTCTTGTTGCCCAAAGATTGCCTTCTCACGGGATCTAAAATTCTGCTATTCCCGTGGTCATTTTGAGTTGATCTTTTGAGAAAAGCTTTGGAATAGGGTCCAGATAGCCTGTGTGAAATCTCATGTGATTTGGACAAGTTTTGGGTTTGGAAGCTCAAGAACCGCAGGCTTTACCGGACTATCCGGCGTCCTCACCGGACAATCCGATATAACCGGACAGTCTGGCGCGGCGCACCGGACAGTCCGGTGTGGACTGCCCAGCGGCCTTGCCACCGGACTATCCGGCGTTGGCCACCGGACTATCCGATGCCACCGGACAGTCCAGTGTCTCCCACCGGACAGTTCGGCGTGCCTCTGTGTTGCCTGTGTTTTTCTTGGATTGCTTCTTCCGCTGTGTTTTGCTTCGACTTTGCTTTGCCCACGTCTGACCAGACTCTTTACTCGCTGTGTTCCAGTGAGACGCATTCCGGTGCGATGAGTGTGGAGTGGGGAACCTGCGGAGTTTGTTGCTCGCCGTGACTTGCGATCTCGTGATCGTTGAGTTACGTGGCTCTTCTTCGCAGGTGCGTATCCGAGGAGTGGACGGCACCTTGCGCTTGCTAGACACGTATCTGTTCAGTGTACGGTGTCTAGCGTGGTTCGAGTCTGTAGGTTGCACCATTCGCGGGGGTTGTGATTTTGAGTTTTCAAGTGCTCCTATTCATTCCTCCCTCTAGTTGCATGTCTCGGTCCTACAGAGCGCACCAGGGTGATCCAGCAGACCGAGGACGAACACTACAACCACCTCCTAGAGATAGAAGCGACAGCACAGCGCATTTTCGATGAGTTCCAGCGCTTCTACCAGTACTACGGGTACTACCCCGAGTAGCTTCATTGAAGCTTGGGGGAAACCCAGCCGACAGCCAAGTATGACAGTCCCCCTGCTTTCTGCATCACCTATGTATCTGCCATAAGAGAGATTGCCAGTTTAATCAGCTTAATTTAGTTTGTTTCTTGTTTAGTTTCGTTTACGCTTTACTAAAAAAACTGTATCATAAATCCCATGCTCTAATGATAACTCACATGCCAGCTTCATTTTGGAGATGATGAATAGTTGCTCTATCAAGTGAATGATTTAATTCTTGCTTGTGGCTTATGCTTAGCTTAGTTTTAAGTTTGTGAATAAAAGAAGTAAACCCAAAGTTCTACTTTGTGGATGCCATTTGTGACAACAAGCCAAAGTTCTTGCGAGATGATGATATGACTTAAATGTGGGATGATTCTTTCATGTTCCTAGTAGTATGAACATATCAGGTTTTTATATTTAAAATGACAAAATATAGCTCCCCCGGTCATAAATGCCTACCAGAGCCAAAAATGCTTCAAATAGTTGAAACCGCTATAAAGAGCTACTTAGAGATGTTGTGAGCTTTGTCAGATTTTGAGTCTCATTTAGTAGAAATATCACCTTCTATTGATAGCTGGAGTACAAAAGCATAAATGCAAGTGATCCACTCCAGACTTTGCATCCACCAAAAAGTCTTCAAATACTTCTCGTAATCCCCTAGCCTTCAAATCCCAAGGAGTAAGGGTATGGAGCTAAAAAAAGCATGCAAAAGCATGGCAAAAAGAAAGAAAAATGCGTGCAAAAGCACGGCAAAATGAAAAGCATGCATGTTCAAGCATGGCAAAAATAAATAAAGGCTCCATATCCCCTCCAAATTCATAACGGCTATAAGGGATGAAAATCAAGAGAAGGAGACGTCCAGTGCCACCAATCATACTCTAGCAATCAAATAGAAGAAGTGATAGAGTACACTCTTTGGTCCAATCTTTGGCTTAGCAAAATAAACATCATAAGTGTGCCACTTTCTCCCCACCTAAGGCTCCACAAACGCCTTAGTGTAGGAAAATGTTGGCTAAATCATGGCCCTTGGCAAGGAAACACCTTTGAGCGATCGAGAGTACCTTGGGGCAGCTGCTTTGTTTTGAAAATCTTGAAAACACCTGAGATAGACATCCCCAAAGAATGAGTTAGAGTTACTCTTGAAATAAAGTCGTTTCATCCCTCAACCGCCCAAGGCGAGGTAAGCAAAAAGATGCACCACAGGTATTACACAAGGTGAACTTCAATTATTTCATTACATGGAAAAAAAGCTCAAGTGTTGAGTCATGTATAAGAATTTCTCTTCATCTTCGATATTGCAGCAACTCCTGATCCACTTTCAGTCTTAGCTTTGCTCGAGGACGAGCAAAAGCTTAAGCTTGGGGGGTGTTGACGGTCGTAATCTCACGATATTTACCGTCAATTAGCCACCAAATGAAGCAAAGCATGTGAATAAATTGGACTAACCCCTACTACTAATGAGTTCCACTAGTTTTGTATGAATATTTGGATGCTGGTACCAAAATGCACATAAAACAGCTGAAAACATGTCAAGGATCAAAGATGGGACTCACTGGTCAAAGTGGCCAGGTCGGTCGACCCAGGCCAGGTCGCCCGACCCACCAACAGGGTCGGCCGACCCTGACTCAGGTCGCCCAGCCACCCAACTAAGTCCAAGTGCCACCTCATCGATCCACATCTCAAAGAAACACAAGTGCACTCAAATCCAACCGCAAGACCAAGCATCCGATGTATCCAAGGGCCAAAAGACCACCAAGTCGCGGATCCATGATGTCACCAATACAAGGAAAGAGCTATGCAGCGAATACAGAGCCGACACGTGGGTCGCCCGACCTTTCCCAAGGTCGGCCGACCTTCCCTCGGAAGCATCTTCCACGTGTGTCAACCGTTCTAACCGTCAACCGCCCTGGGGACACAAGATCAAGCCGTTGGAGGGTTAATGCGGTGGATCGGAGGGTCGCCCGACCTCAGGCATGGTCGGCCGACCTCCCCCTACGTCGGCCGACCACCGACTTCAGCCTCCCACCGACCTTTGCCACCTACAAGTACTCCCATCACTTGTTGGACTATAAATAGGCCTGTAGAGCTCATTTGTAAAACTGTGGAAGAAGTTGAGAGTTACATTCTACCTTAGAGAGTCCTCTTTCCATACTTTAGTAGTTAGGATAGTCCTGGGAGTTAGAGTGAGTCGAGCTTTGCCTCAGAGTTCTCGGAGATCCCTCTGAGTCTGTGGTAAAGTTCTTGTATCTTTGTACTCTTTTTATCTCCAGTATAATTTAAGTACTTTACTTCATTTCTGTCTCTTGCAAGTGTGGTGTACCTTTCTTTGCATACTAGGCTTATGCTGTGGTTACTTTAGTTAGTCAAGTCCTGTTATTCTTGCTGGTGCTATAATCCAACATGTACGCCAGGCTCTGGTTAGGTCCTCTCCTCTGATCAAGGACGATCTATTGTTAGTCGAGCTTCACTCGAGTACGTTTATAGCGTGCCATCCTACCCACGCAGATTTGCTTGGTAGCCCCACTCGGTGACAGCGCGTGGTGTGCCTGTGTATCCCAGGCTCATTCGTTTGGTAGGCCCGTAGGTGATAGCCGAGTTCTCTTTCGGTGGTCTACTATCTACCCCCTGACTCCTCGAGCGCGCCGGAATTTCGCTCGACATGAGACCTGACTTGTTTACTTGAATTTCTTTAGTTAACCACGTTATAGTCTTCGCAGCCGAATAGAATAGAGTTTGGGAACTTTATCTTGCTCGTTGTCCTCCCAGGCAACTATACCTTTCTACATGTATCTTAGGTAGTTTATTTTACTTCTTCACACCATACACCTATCCGTTTACCAGACTTTCCCCTGTCTAGACACTAGCTGGTATATTTATTAAAGTTACGGATCATTCGATTTGCGTTTATCCAATTATACTCTCTCGCCTGCCGCTTCCCTGTGGATAAAAATACGATACTCAGAATACTCTGGGTAAAAAGCTACAGCCGTCTCCGTACGCTTGCGGAGTAAAATCTTTTAAGGCTAAGAGACACCAACGAGATTTTCTGGCGCCATTTCCGGGGAAGCAATAGGCAGAGATTTAATTGATATTCTCATTTCGAACCCGTATACTTTATAAATCTACCGTTAGTTTTTAGCAGGCTCACTTTGCTCTGTTCTTTTTCTTGTTATGGATGCAACAGAGAGGTGTATGACCTGTTTCGACCTACTGGTAAACTTCCACGATGATCCAGAGACTCTGCTAAGGAGGGTCCGTTCAAAGACCATCCATGGGCAGATTCCTGTGCCAACGGAACTTGAACCAACTACTTTATCGAGTAGTGCATCACACACCGATGACATGGCTGAGAAGACCATCCGTGAGTTCTCCATCCCCTCTAGCAACAACGTCCCCACAATGCCTGCTGTTACGATGGGAGAGAACTTTGATCTCAAGCTGGGATTCATCCATATGGTTCAAGCCATCCCTTTCTGTGGACTAGCAATGAAGGATGTCAACAATCATCTGCAACAATTCCTAGAAATCTGCAGTACATTTACTATGAAGGGTGCAACCGATGACACAGTCAAACTACGTCTCTTCCTAATTTCACTTGTCAGGAAGGCGAAGCAATGGTTCTACCTCAACTGCGGAACACTTACCACATGGGATGCATGCTCCAACAAATTCCTCGCCATGTATTTCCCTCTGGGAAAGACGAATGCATTGAGGAACAAGATCTCGAGCTTTCAACAGCTCACAGATGAAATACTGGCGGAGGCTTGGGAATGATTACAAGAGTATATCGCGGCCTGCCCCACCATGGAATGGAAGAATGGCTAATCATCCAAAGTTTCTTTCACGGGTTAAACCGTACTGCTCAAGAGCACTTGGATGCAGCTGTCGGAGGATCCTTCTTATCCCAGAGTGTAAGAGCTACCAAAAATCTCATCGAGAAGATAGCTACTAACCAGGGATGGAAAGAAGAGAGGTCCAATACCCGATCCCGTGGGTAATGCTCCATAATGCTGTCACCAAGAGGGGCTACCAACCAGATCTGCGTGGGTAAGATGGCACACTAAACTAGTGTTCAAGTGAGAACTTGAACACTAAAGTTCTTCCTTGATCAAAGGGTGAGAACTGACTAAACCTTAGATCAGAGCCTAAGGCAAGCCTATAGCACCGGCAAGTCTAGCAAGATTCAGATAACTTAAGGACAACACAAACCTAAGCCTTGGTCTAGTGTGCAATAAGGTACACCACACTAGGCAAGTGTAAGAAATAAAGTAAAGTATAATTCAAAAGATAGAGCAACAATGTATATTATACTGGAGTAGTAAGAGTACAAAGATAGAAAGATACAAGAGCTTTACCAGACTCGAAGCTAACTCCGGAATCCCTGAGGCAAAGACTCAGACTCAACTCTAACTCCCAGGACTATCCTAGTGATACTAACTAGACAATGGTGTGTTCCACTCAACTTCCACACTTTACAAGTGAGAGCTCGGGGGTATTTATAGTCACCAAGTGAGAAGGGATACTTATAGGGTCGGTATGGCGGTTAAGGGGGCAGGTGGCAGGCCGGGCGGCCTAGTAGGAGGCCGGGCGGCCCCACCTTAGGCCAGGCGGCCTGGCCAACCATTGGATCCACCGCCATACTTCATCTTGTGGTCCATCTTCACTCCCCAAGTTGGTTGCATGGTGGTTAAGGCGGTTATCTTTGTGTTTTCTCCCGAACCATTGGACCTCACTTGTGTTTCTTCCTTAGCCGCAGGATTGAAGTGTTGAGGATTGCTGACTTCACTAATCCAAGTGAAGGATCGATGCTGTGGCAAGGCCTTCCGGTAGATTGCATGCAGCTTTCGTGGATTCCACCTTGGAGATTTGTTGACATGGCATGTGTGTGCATGCAGGTCGAAGTTGGCGCCAATTGGGCCCAGACACAGGCCGAGCGGCCCCTGGTGGGGTCGGGCGGCCTGGAAGTAGGGTCGGGCAACCTCATGTGGGGCCGAGCGGCTAGGGGACTTAGCCATGTGGCCAATCACCTCCTGGTTTGGCTCCATTTTACCATGTTTGAGAATGTTTTGTCACCTACATTCAAATATTTCAACACAACTCGTGGAGATATATTAGCAGCAAAGGTTTTCCATACTTTGATGCATTTCCCTTCATCTTCATGGATAGTTGATGGTCGTAGATAGTGCAATAACGACCGTCAACAGTACACAAGCGTCGAGGCCATTTGTAAATACTTAAATGGCTAGCCTGCCTTGTTAGTTGGGATAGGACCCTCCTACAACTGAAGAAAAGAAGAGTCAAGCCAAGGCAAAAGAATAAAATGGGAAAAGGAATAAAAGCCGAAGTAAACTTACCTCTTCTGGCATGGCTTGATACTCCGGGTAGATAGCAACAAGAGCCGATGCAACTGCATGCTGAAATAGGTGAGTACTCCAGCAATCCCACCAGGCGTTGAAGCCATCGGTAGTATACACAAACTCCAAGTCTTCAGGCACATGCAGTTCCAGATCGGAGAAGATGGAGTATGCTTTGGAAGCCACTAGTGGATCGATCAGTTCGGCTTGGCTTTGGATTTTCTCATGTATGATCAGACGTGGGGAGGTCCGATTCAGGCCAAATTGACAAGCAGCTAGGATAGGCTGATATGACTCATATCACGATTTATTAATCCTATTACTAGTACTCATGTTGAATGGGAGAAGGCACTGGGTAATCATAATGTCGAATATAGCACGGGATTCTTCATCTGAGGCGAAGTTGTCTAGTCTAAAGAAGGATGGGTTTTCAAAGAGCTCTGATTCGGCATATGCATCATAAGAAGGAGTGGTCTAGGAGCTGCAAAAGCACTTGAACCACCTGGCTGTCTCTGCTATATCGGTATTGGCTACAGGTAGCCGATGCAGGGCTTGGCCAAACAAGGTACAGCGTATGTTTTTGCCAGAGGTATCTGGAAAGGATTGGGACTCCAACCGAGGAAAGTCTGGAATTTCTGTGCGAAAATAAAGAGTGCACCAGAGCTGGATGAACCACCAGGGACCCCCTGTTTTGATATGTTGATTAGCCAAGATGCGTTGGGTGTTCAGAGAAAGGTGGCGATATAGAATTCCTAGGAAGAGTTTTCCCAGGAAAAGGATTTGGCCATTGGTTAAAGCATGGGATAAGTTCAGATAATTCTTTGTTGGGGCCAAGGAGGGACCTGTTGACGGTTGTAATCCCATAATATCTACTGTCAATTATCCACCAAATGGAGCAAAGCATGTGAATAAAATAGACTAACCCCTGCTACTAATTAGTTCCACAAGATGTACATGAATATTTGGATGCAGGTACCAAAAGATACATAAAATGGATGAAAATGTGTCAAGGACCAAAGCTGAGCATTAATGGTAAAAAGGCCAAGGTCGCCCGACCCTATGGCCCGGGTTGCCCGACCTGGTCTGGGTTGGCCGACCCTATGGCCAGGGTCGCCCGACCTGGTCAAGGTCGCCCGACCCCCTAGGCTGGGTCGGCCGACCCTGTACCTTGGTCGCCCAACCATCTAGCCAAGCCCAAGTGCCACATCATCGATCCAAACCTGCAAAGAAAGACATGTGCAGTCAAATCCAACCACAAGACCAAGCATACAATGTATCCAAGGGCCAAAAGACCACCAAACCATGGATCAAGGATGTCAACAATCTAAGGGAAGAGCCATGCAGCGAATCCAGGGCTGACACGTGGTCGCCCGACCTTCCTTAGGGTCGGCTGACCTTCCTTCGGAGGCATTTTCCACGTGCATCAACGGATTTAACTACCAACCGACATAGGGAGGCAAGATCAAGCTGTTTGATAGCTAAGTCAGTGGATCGGAGGGTCACCTGACCTTAGGCAGGGTCGACCGACCCACATGGAAGGTCGGCCGACCACCGCCTTACCCCCTATACTGACCTTAGCCACCTACAAATACGCCCCTCACTTGCTGGACTACAAATAGGCTATGAGAGCTCATTTGTAAAGGTGTGGAGAAAGTGAGAGAGCTACATTCTACCTTAGAGAGTCCCATTTCCACATCTTAGTAGTTAGGATAGTCCTGGGAGTTAGAGTGAGTCGAGCTTTGCCTCGGAGTTCTTGGAGATCTCTCTAAGTCTGTGGTAAAGTTCTTGTATCTTTGTACTCTTTTTATCTCCAGTGTAATTTATTTACTTTACTTTATTTCTATCTCCTGCAAGTGTGGTGTACCTTTCTTTGCATACTTGCTAGGCTTAGATTGTGGTTACCTTAGTTATTCAAGTCTTGTTATTCTTGCCGGTGCTATAAGCCTTTCCTAGACATAGATCTAGGAGTCTGGTTAGCACAAACCCTTGGAATCAAGGACGAGTTTTAGTGCTCAATCAATATCGTGGTGATAGCGCTTGAGCACTAGTATAGCGTGTCATCCTACCCACGTAGATTTGCTTGGTAGCCCCACTCGGTGACAGCGTGTGGTGTGCCTATGTAGTCCAGGCCCGTTCGTTCAGTAGGCCCGTAGGTAATAGCCGGGTTCTCTTTCAATGGTCTACTATCTACCCCCTGACCCCTCGAGGGCGCCGGAATTTCGCTCGACGCGAAACCCTAACTTGTTTACTTGAGTTCCTTAGTTAACCATGACATAGTCTTTGCAGCCGAATAGAATAGAGTTTGGGAACTTTATCTTACTCGTTGTTCTCCCAGGCAACTATACCTTTCTATGTGTATCTTAGGTATTTTATTTTACTTCTTCACCATAGACCTATCTTTATTTGATTTACCCCTGCCTAGATACTAGTTGGTATATTTATTTAAGTTTACGGTTCTTTCGCTTTGAGTTTATCCAATTATACTCTTTTGCCTACCGCTTCCCTGTGGACAAATACGATACTCGGAATACTCTGGGTGAAAGGCTACAGCGGTCTCCGTGCGCTTACGGAGTAAAACCTGTAAAGGCTAAGAGACGCCAACAGGACCATTCAAGAGAAAATGGTCGAGCCAAAGGTTCAAAAAGGCGGTGTGTTCCCTCGCCGAGACTGGGCCGGTCTGCTTGTTGTGTTGACTAATATATTGGCTCCAGTTTCGGGTACTACTTTTCTCTACTTTCTACTTGTGCGTACATTCGGATAAAGAGAAAGGCGATGGACAAGACGAATGTACGTCAACACCAAGAATCATGGCAACATCCATAAGCGTGGGTGTCATAGGGCCAGAGCCGAACAGGAAGCAGTTCAAGCTATCTGACTAGAAATAGCCAATGGATCTAAGCAAATTGTCGTCCTTCTCCATCGGAGAAAGGGACAGAGTTAGGGCATCAGCTATACAGGTCGCTTGCCACGATGAGCCATACGCCTGTTCAACACGCTTGTACCAATCAACCCATCCCTCCATTGGGAATGACCAGGCTCGCAACTGGTCCATCCACAGATCTAGGTCTGGGTCGGTATGCACGAAAGGCAGGCGTTTGGTCTCAGTTCTGACGAGTTCGTGTGGGGTTTCGTAGGATTTGGGCCCTAAACTGAAGGTTATGGAATTGGCCGGTGATGGGAGCAAGATTTCATCGGCCTAGTTATAAGAAATTGGCAAATTCAGAGCTGGAGAGATCACCGCGGGGTACAATAAGGGGAATAGGGATTCAGGGGGATTTGGGTCTAATGTTCAATCCAAAGATTCGCTCGTAGAGAGTCTGCTCCGTCATGGTGCTAGACGCCACCATTCCGCAAAGGTGGTTGAGAGCAAGTTGCAGTGAGTTGCCTAAATTAGTCACGCGCGGGAGGTTGGAATTTGGGCTAAGGGATGTATACCTTCGGGCAATCGATTGACATGCAGAATCGTCAGTTGGAGGGTGGTCAGCCGATGCCGATTTAATAATTTGGGCTTAGATGAATAAAAAATTGCTTCGTGTGTTGGAAAATCTGTGTAAGATTGGCTATGGAGGTCCAATCGAATCGGCTTATTGTATCACTATCGAAAGCTTTATGTTGCCTAAGCCAATGAAGGAAAAAGGGGGAAATTTTATACGCTGAAAGGAAAGTCCGTTAATTTACATATTCCCATTAGGGAGTATATAAACACAAGCGGGAAAATATAAAATTCCCCAAGAGCCGACCTCACGACTGGTTAATCCATCCAAAATTTGAGGATTTCTTCTAGAGCCGATGCAACGGCTGATACTAAACTTGCTAAGCAGTTATCCTACTATTAGGGCTAAGACGCTCTAAGCGTCGCTATCATCGGTCGATTCCTCACCGATGTCCTCGTCATCCTCATCGAACTCATCGTCGGCATTCTCGCCGTCAGAAGGCTTGAGGTCTGACGGGTCTTCCTCGGCTGCGTCCTCGTCCGGCTCCGGTGGCTCATCGTCGCCCTCCTCCTCCTCAGACCCTTTGGCCTCCTCCATCTCCTCATCCTCCTTCCCTCTATCCCAAGAGAAGAGGTCGTCATCACTGGAGGGGAGGAAAGGACAAAAGAAGAACTCCGGGCTAAGCTCCTCACCGCTCGACATCATGACCTCTGGGTCGTCGGAGGATCCGGAGCTCCACGACATTGCGTCGTGGTGGTGTTCCAGGAGCTCAAGGGGGATGATCGGTACCGGCGGCGCCATCTGGTCGTCATGGACGAACATCGCCGGCGGAGGAGCACTCGACCCGCTTGATTCACCGTCGGAATCAGCGTCGGGCTCGGCATCAGAGTCATCATCAGAGATGATGATCACCTCTGGTGGAGCGAGAACGACTACTGGAGGTAGTGGTGGTACTTGTGCACATGCCCTCTATAAAGGCAAGAATGGGCTCAAATCCTAGAGGGAGCTCCGAGAATTCCCCCATAGAAGAGGAAGAGGAAGGATCCGAGAGATTGTTGCTGCCGACGGAAGACATGGTGGAAAAAGGGTTTTTTCCTCGGCTTTCTTGGTTAGAGGTGGAAGAAGGATGGATGCCAATGGGTGAAGAAAGCAGGGGAATCATGTGTCCCATTAAGTAAAAATCGACAGAAGATGGAGAGGCACCGTGTGGTTTCCAACGCGCCGTACGATCGTTAGTACGGATACCACAGAAGGCCGCGTGACGGTTCAGTTCAATGGGACGTGGTGGTCGGGGATTCCTTCCTATCTGGTTTTGAAATAAAAAATCTTTATTTACCAAAACCAGGGGACATGTGTTGGCGCCAGAATTTAGCCGACCCAATTAATGGGCCTAAGTCGGCGTTGGGGCTGAAAGAAGCTATCCAAGGAGGAGATAGCGTGCATGGGCTAAAAGGTCGTGTATCATAGAACAGTTTGGTAAAGAGTCCAATCAAACTTAGAGATAGGGTCGGTTAGGGTTTAGAGTCGAATTAGGAAAGGATAGGCTTAATATCCAAGTCTACAAACTATAAATATGTACACATACCCTTCAATAAAGTCGACGACACACGTTCATCAAGCAGCGGCTGTCTCCAAACTCTCTCGGCGCATCGCCACCCCTAAGCGATTAGGGTTTTCAAGGTATATCGCCATGACGCTCTATTGATTTCTCTTACAGATGTCGATAGGGCTTTACAGCGTTTTGCCAATGGTAGTTCTTGTACTAAGCATTGTTGTTGGTAAGAATTACTAGTTATCATGTACATGGATCCGATCTACTTTTTTACCTGTGCTTCACGATATAGATCGGCTCATGTATAATTTCATCATCATGCCGCTTTCACTTTTTTTTCATGTTTTACGGTGTATGCGAGTCGTATATCGTTAGATTAGCATGATGCGAGTGCCCTATCTAGCTAACTCTGATTGAACTGTTCAACTAGAAGGGTTTCCTTTGCAATAATGGTTATGCTTGTTGTAGTGTATATCGGTTCTCATTTGGGCATTGGGTTGAAATCATCTGTCACATTGGCTTGTCTTGTGTCACGACTTTTCTTACATTCATTTACTACATTTATATGCCCTACGGTGTGGTTTTTGCTACAAACGCAATAGACCGTTCTCTAGCTTTCTTTTGTGACATTCCTTTACGATTGATATAAGCCGATTTGAGTAAACAGATCACTTTAGCTGTGTTTCTACATCAAGGAATCGGCAGAATTGTGCCGATGGTCAAAATCCGATATGGGGTGAGCCGATCCGAGCGATCCGCCTAGGACTGATGTTTACTCTGTTTTTGTCTGTCTTGTAGGGAGAACAAGAGCCAACCATCACCACCTTCACAACCTTCCTGGCTAGGTGGTCAGCCAGGTGGCACGCCTAACCATCGTACAGCCAACGATTGGCTAGCTGACCAGCCGATCGGGGGCCACATCTAGGAGGAGCGACCTCTACGTCCACTACACCTCCCGGCTCGCAATGTGCTGCCCGCCGGAATATTGCTCACCGGTTCCCGCGGCAACACTATCTAAGATACAAAGCCCGTCAAGGTCAAACAATAGACAAATGAAACCGCCTTTGAGCGGGCGGCCGATCAATCGATCCTGTAACGATCCTAAATCGGCTAGGATTTGGCGGCAACACATGCGCATATAGCTACACTCGTGTATGTATCTCAACATTTTGGGAGTATGTAGCCCAACGAAAAGTATGTATGTGAAGTACTCCCTCCGTCCTAAATTGCAAGGGTTCTAGCTCTCTTTTTATTTGTCCATATACATACGTATGTTGAGGAATCTAGACACATATTGAATACATATACATGGAGAAATGAATGAATCTAATTGAGGGGCAGAACCCATTACAAATTATGACGGAGGGATTATGTAATAATACTAGACCATCTTGACTGGTATGTACAGTTAGTATGCGAGTATAAATAGAGTATGTGGACATACCTTTTTTTACTTTTTTTATATGTACTAATATAAAGGTGTTATATAAATGGGAGTAGCTAACTTACGCACGGGCGTAAAAACGGCTTACACCACCCACACCTTTTTTTGGAAAAAATATGGGTCAACCTATCCACCTTTAACTATTTTTGGAAAATTGATGTTCACACGTCTACCCCTCTCTGCATCTCTGTTTCACCTCCTGCAAAGTAAAAAAAAAGTGCACCAACAAAGTTCATTGAACATGCACGCACCACCGTAAAAACGGCTTACAGCACGTACACCTTTTTTTTTGGAAAAAATATGGGTCAACCTATCCACCTTTTACTACTTTTGGAAAATTGATGTTCACACGTCTACCCCTCCCTGCATCTCTGTTTCACCTCCCGCAAAGTACAAAAAAGTGCACCAACAGAGTTCATGAACATGCAATAATACAAATACCAATAGGCAATAATGAAGTTATCCAAAGGCAATAATACTAGTACCATTAGGCAAAAATGCAATATCATTTTGCCTAATGAAAAACAGCATTTTTCCTAATGAAAAACCAAATTTTGCCTAATGAAAACCTACTATTTTGCCTAATGAAGGGGAGTGGGGGGGGAGCATGCTCGCCGTGCAGTATGGCATCTCTGGCCTCCAAGCACATGTGGGGAATGAAGGGGCGGCCACCGGTGGCGATGGCCGGCGGACGAGACTTCCTCACCTTCACCAGCAGCCGACGCGGGGGAAGGTGCAGCTGCCGACGCGGGGCCGGCGGCGCGCCCAGGGAGGCGGCGGGCGCCGCGCGGGGGCCGGCAGCAGGTGGTGCGCTCAACACGAGGGAGGCACCGCGCAAGGCAGGCGTCGCGCGTGGGGCGGCGGCCGGCGGCGCGCCCATGGAGGCGGCGAGCCCGCTGCATGGGCGCCGGCAGCCGGAGTCACGCCTAGGGAGGCGGGCGCACACCACGCGGGTACGGCGGCCGGCGCGGGGAGGAGGAGGGCGCCGCTCAGCGCGGGGACGGCGACCGGCGCGGGGAAGAGGAGGGCGCCGCGCTGCGCGGGGACGGCGACCGGCGCGGGATGTGGGGACTGGGGAGGCGAGCGCAGGGGAGGCATGGGAGAGGATAAGGTTGGCTGTGGTCCGCTGGATCAGGGAGCTCCTCCACACCAGCAGGATCTAGCGCATGACGCAGCCGTTGTCGAGGAGGGACACGATGGAGCTATGGCGCGCCAGGAGCAGGCAGCCGCCGTCCACCGAGATCCCCCCCACCAGCTGAGAGAGAAGGGGATGAGGGATGAATGGCTGAGGAGCTCGTGACCGAGGACTCTCGTGGTGATGCCTCAAGGACGAGAGAGAAGAAGCTTGTCGTAGAACCGTAGAATCAATATCAAAGGAAAAACGGTGTACGCGGTTGGATGTGCAGCGAACGGTAGATGGAGGTGTGCGTACACGGAAGGACAAAAATACGGCCGGTTGGTAAGAAGTCATTTTGTCTATATAAATATATTAAAAGTTGGGACTCTTTTGTAATTTTTTTTCAATATTGCTATTTAGGATGTCTTAGAATGAGTATATAAACTCAAACGTATAGAGGAGTACGAAGACATAACCACGTTGGTTTATTAGAGGTTTTTCTGATTTTAAATATGTTTCATTGATTTTTTTTGCCAAATAGTTGATGATAAACGCCGGTTTTTTTATGCCAATTTAATTGGTTTATCGTTGGCAAAACAATACCGATCGATGCGCATGCGCCGATGGTATTAATAGCCCAGTGGAGAAACTTATCGGCACCGGGGGCAGCGCATAGAAAGGGAAGAGAGGGCATGAAGAGAAGAAGAGGCTGATGGATGGGCTCCATCCTACATTTTCTTTATTAGATTATATAAATGTTTACACTTGATGACATAGAGGTCTCCGAAAACCAATATCAAATCAGCTCAATGGTTAACGTTTAGGCCTCTGCATAGACCACCCAGCGGGAGCACAAAAAACTCCACCAAGTCCATCTCGTACGCTACTGATGTCTGGTTCACTTTACCAACGAAGAGGTGCTGAAAGCAGTCCATGACCTTTTCCATCACCTTCTTCTCGATGTCGACGATGAAGACGCCGCTATTCCTGTACAACGCGAGCATTGATCCTCTGTTGAAGTCAAACCATTTCTCGTTAGGCTGGAATGTTGGGGGTAGGATTCGGGATGGCACCGACAGTGGTATTGTGAAGGCAGTGCGGGGCCATGCCGCAGGTGTGTCGTCGTCGGCTTGCTGAATCCAGATAGTCACGTGCGTCGGATTAACGCAAGTGACAGCAAGCTTGCCGTCTCTGCTGACACACAGGAGCGGTTTGCCTCCGCCACGGACGGGGAGCTTGGTCATGGAGATGCGCGTTGTTCCCACCTGGACGCTGAGCTTGTATATGTTATGATCACGTCGGTGAAAATCAATGCACAGCCAGTGCGCCGCGCCCTGGTGAACAATGGCGGATCTGTCACCCACCAAGGAGAAGCAGTAGCTGTCCAGGCAAACGGTGGGCGCGCTCCAGCTGCGTGTGGCGGCGGAGTACGAGTGGAGGTGCATCTGACCCGCATGCGCAGTGGTGATGAGCAGCTGCGAGAACGTGAAGCGCCCCGACGAGGATGATCGCGGCCGCTTCCAGCCGTCACGGTCGATGTCAGCGGCTGTGATGATGGCATAGCTGTGCACGTCGCGATCAAGGGGATTATTAGTGCATATCCCAATGCACGACTCGGGAGGTGGGAGGACCTGGCGTTCCCCGGTGATGGGGTTGCAGAGGCCAAGCAGGAGGTGGCGCCCTGGCTCAAATGTGCGGGGGACGAGCTGCATCAGAACGATGCCGCGGCGCGCTGCCAAGGGCTCGGCGTAGTTGAAGGTGCCGTCGTCGTCGGCGATGAAGGAGGTGAGGGCACAATCCGTGGGGCCAAGCGGCGACCCCGGAGCCGGCAGGAAGGTGGGTGCGAAGGCCGAGGCGTGCTGCTTCTCGCGCAACTCCACCATACTTTGACGACAATCGAACCGTGTCTTCTGCAAGAAGAAGCCTAGCAGGCGCGCGCGGTGCCCCTCGCCGGCGCCGGGGCACAGCTCGCGGAGGAAGTCTGGGTCGGTGAAGCGACGCAGCCACCAGCGACATGTCACAGCAAACATGAAGAGGTCTTTGATGTTACCCACGCGGGACAAGATCTCGTGGAGGGCGTGCTCTGGCAAAGTCGTGATGCCGCCGCGCGTGCACCTTCGTCTCTTAGCAGCCGCGCCCGCCATTGCGTGTGGTTCCTGCTTAGATGACGCAGCTTTGAAAGGAACGAACGACGCAAAGGCAAGAATATGAACAACGATTAAATAGGAGTACAATCAACCCGGCGAGGAGGGTAGTGGAGACAAGGATACGGCCCTGAAGGCGATTAGGATTTGGGTCGGACGAGATATGAGAACACCAGTTATACCTCATTGGATGAACCCTAGTCCTCCGCCACCTCCGAAACAGGAGAAGGCACCGGGGTCTCGGGTCTTCCACCTCACGTCGTAGTCGTAGATCTGATTTGGTCAACTCGCAACCGAAAGGCAGGCAGCCAGCTCGTGCGCGCGAGGAGCGACTCAGGGAGTCGGGACCGCGCCCGAGAGGGCTCCCGGTTGGATGGCTCGGTACTGAATAGCTAACCAGTACCTAGGGTACTAATTAGCATAGCCATATATATATATACATGTGTGTGTATATATATATATATATACACTAGTAAAAATGCACGTGCGTAAGATATGTTTTTATTATTTATAAGGTTTTGTTTGCGAAATTTTATTGTTTAGTGTCACATAGTAATTTTATGTTAATATAAAATAAATTTATTTTATAATTTATTGTGGCTTATAGATTATATTAAAGTTCTTGTTGTTTTTAATTTATTTGAATGTTTTTGTCACGGTAATTTTATGTTTTTGTCAATAAAACTCTAAAAAATATAGGTAATTTTTAAAAAAAAATTATATGAATATTCAATTCATTGTGTTAAATTTGTTTATTTAGTGGTTAGATGAAACGAGACATTCCGTCGCACTTTTGAACATATTTTCTATCTCGTCTTGATGGACTGCATATTAGCTAGGAAACGACTCATCTATTTGAGTTTGGGTCTGAGATCTAGCACAACCGGAGAATTTGAGCATGTGTTTGGATCAGAGACAATTTGGGATGAGATGGTTCTATCCTCGATTTTTAGGATGGAATTGTCATGTCCAGTGTTTGGTGGGACGGAATCATCCTCGTTTTTTGCGTGGTCGTAGGGATTTGAGTTCATGGATAGATGTCATCAACAGGCCGTTAGATTCACCAAACGTGGGGCCCAACTGTCGGCCATACAATCACATCTTCTTCCCCGCCGCCCAGCCATTTGCCACCTCGCGCGTCGGCTCTTCTCCTTGCTCCGCCGCCCAGCCACCTCTAGCGTCGGCTCTTTCCCCCCTCATGCTGCTGGCTCTTCCCCTCGCGCGGCGGTGGATCCTCCGTCTTGCCTCACGCTGCCGCCCATCCACCTCGCGACGACGCCCCTTTAGGGCGGTCACTCCGCCTCTTCAGGTCACACCGCTGCCGGCGCTTCCCCTCGCGCGGCGGTGCTGCCGCGAATCTCCGCCTCGCATGGCGCCGACACCCCTCTGCCTCGCCCGCCTCTCCATGTCGTGGTCTCGCGCCGGCAACCTTCCTCGGGGACGGAGCGTGTCGCACCGCCTCGCCTCGTCCGCCTCGCCATGCCGCGATCTCGTGCCGACGGCCTTCCTCGCATTTTCTTGCATGAATTTTCAGGGCCGGCTCAACGTGGTCGCACCGACGGGGGCGCCTTGCGAGCTGTGCACGCCTCCTCATCCGGCCCGGCTAGATCTGCTCCTGCCTGCCGCCACCCGGGTCCCACGCCTCCTATGTGGCCACCGCCTAGCGAGATTCACCCGACCCTATCGTGGCCAGATCCGCCACGCTGGCGCCGCCTACAGCCCGGCATCCCGGCCACTGCCTACTCCTCCCTCCCGGTGCGATCGCACAGGTAGTCGCCGCCGCCGCCATCTCCAAGCCGTCCTCCTAAACATTATGATTGTACTTCTATTTATTCAAACAAATATAAGCTTTTGATATTTGCAGAGGCTTAACTGCTTAAGACATAATTAAATGTAACTTCAAGAAGTTAGAAGAAACCTCAAGAAACATTTCCATGAAAAGGAAAGATCAAGGTGAAATATGTAAAATTGCAATGTATATGTATGGGCATCGCGAAGCTACTCCCTTTGGGTTGAGGGTGAAAGGAACGTGCCGGGGTATCCGACCCAAGAGGGGGAGGGGGTGAATTGGGTCGCTAATCGCTCAACTAAAACCCAGGGCCATCTAGTGCATAGAATAAACCTATTTTGTCCTACACATGCTAGTTAACTCTAAGGTTTATCTATGTTCTCTCTAACTAACCCAAAAGACTTGCAACCTAGAGCCAATCATAATCAACTAACTAGGAAAGCTAAAGCCACACAAGGAAAGTAAATGCGGAAACGTAAATGCGGTAAGTAAAGAAAGTAAGGAAGGGGGATGCAAACTCCCGAGGAGACACGGAGATTTAACGTGGTTCACCACTAAAGGCTACGTCCACGAGCTCGCCACCAAAGGCAAAATCCGAGCCGGGCACCAAGACTCTTCCGATCACGTCTTGCGCTCCCCACAACAAGGCTCACGGCAAGCAAAGGCTAAGTGCCACCAAGCCACCAAGGCTTAGCCACCACCACCGTCTCTCTCGGTCACAAGGCACCGGATGCTTCACTACAGAGTTTGTAGGGTCTCCTCGTCCCCACACAAGTTGTCGCCGCCGCTCCACACCAAGAAGGAGGATCTAGCAACGAGTACAAGTGGCTTGACCACAGCCAAGGCTTCTCCTCTAGCTCACACAGGAGCTACTCTCAAGAAGAGCTCGCAAGCTCACTCACTCTAAGCTCTCACCTAGCTTGGATGTGCACTAAACTCTCATATGGTGGTTGGAGTGGTAGATATGTTTGGAATACACCTCTATACTTGCTATGATCTCCAGTGGCTCCAACTCCACCAAAATGACCAGGTGGGGTGGCTTATATAGCACCCAAACTCAAACTAGCCGTTGCTCCAACGGTCTGCTGACACAGTGAAGACCGTACCATCCGCTCAAGCTATTTTGCATAGACCGGACCATCCGTTCCGTTCACTTTTCCAACGGTCACTGATTCACTTGCGTCACTGTACTTTGGTCCGAATGTTAGTACGGTCTGTAGGACCGTACCATCCGGTCTGTTGATCTGGGTTTCTCCAAAGTACACAGCCTCAGGTTAAATAGGATGGTCCATGGACGGTCTGTGTAAACCGTACCATCTTTGCTCCAGTCCGAAGGTTTAGCACCCTCGGGATATTTGGTACGCTCCATGGACGGTCTTCTAGACCGTACCTTCCGGTCCATGTAACTTGACCTCCTCAGCTCAGCTCCCTTGGTTAAATGGTACGGTCTTCTCAATCCTCTGGGACCGTACCATCCGGTCCATGTAACTACCAAGGTCTTCACGTCTTCACTTCCTCGGGGATACTTATTCCGGTCAATAGTCCGGTCTTTACAGACCGTATCATCCGGTCCTCACAATCCCGTGAGGTTTCAGGGCGCTGCCCTGAGACCCGCGAGGGGCGGCTCTCCCTCGACCCCTGTCCGCTGACCGGGCCTTCGGGCCTTGCTTTCGGCTTTTATTCTTCTTCATCCCTTGGACATAAATACCTGAGAATATTCATCTAGACAGGTTCATTATTCCAAGTGTTGGTTGTCAATCAATCACCAAAACATAACTGTAGAAATATGGCACATGAGGCCATTTTCCTTACAGAGCAAATAAAAAACTCAATTAATTTAAGCACAAATATTCTCTTAAAAAATCTAGAAATGTTATGTTTTTCTATAACAACCACAAATGATGCATAAAATAGCTTAGTCAGAATAACACTTTTGAAAAGTAATTAATTCTCATTTCTCACTGTAAATGTACAAAATGATCTCTTTAGCAAAAACGAAAAAATGGTACAATGAAACAAAATTTATCAATTGGGCCTAATTGCGGCCCAACCTCATGCATCGCCACCCGCGCATAGCCCAGCTTTGAGTGGCCCAAAGTGTTCCGAGTAGTTGGATTGAATCGACAGACAGAATTGGATCAAATCGACTTATAAGCCACGAACTCAAACCTAACCCAAGGGTGGCGTTTGGATAGGCCATGGGTTTGGGAAAATAAAATGTATTGGGTTATGACAGACGTCTGGTATATAAAAATCCAATGCCATTTCCTTGTTCGTGTGAAATGGGTTTGGGCTTGGGTTAAGTGGGGCCCATGCGGTAAATTAAAAAACACACACGCACAGCAGAGCTCCTCATCCTTATCCTGTCATCTACTCCACCACACAGCCAGCAGCCAGCCTTGTCTCCATTGTTCTTCCCCATCGCAAACTGCAGCCTGCCACGTGCACAGCTGGCCTTGCCGCTCTCCCGGATCCGTGCCCCGGTGCGTGCAGCAAGAAGCGTTTGCAACAGTTGAATCCAAATGTTGCCTACGTTATTTTTACACGTTGAAGACATGCATTTTAAATGTTGTACGGATTTTTCTTTGTTTTTTATGTTGTGTGAAACATTAATCGATGTTGTAACGGGATTCACCATTTGAATTGGATGAGACGCGGTGATTATTTTTTTAAATGTTAATGTTGTAGAATTTGATTTTTGATATTGCACATACTGTTTTTCGATGTTGAAACTCCTCATTCGAAATGTTGGAGGGACCGTCCGATGGAGACCAACCCATCTGACGTCCTTTGTTTTATTTTCGTCCCAATGAGTCGTTCTCTATTCTGCCCGTTCTTTCTCTCAGATTCGATGCCGCAATTGATTCTTTTTTTTTCTGTGCCAGATTCAGTTCTTGCGGTGCTCACAAGACCTTGTTGATGAATTTGTTGAATGATGTTTATAAACAGACTTATCTCGAGTTGCAATGACGATTTGGGACTATGGGTGTGTATGTTGGTAGTTAATTTGGTCGATGTGGGATTATGCTTCGTATTATTGGGCTCTTTATGAATTTGGTCCAGGATGGTTAAGCCTCCATTATTGTACTTTCTTGGTTTCGATTTTATTCTGAACCAGATGATCTGTCTTGTATTATTAAGAGTCCTACACCGTTAGGACTTGACTTCTTGTGAGAAACGGATTATTGAGGGCAGTACGCCTCAAGCACCGGAGCCTGGCGCGGGTAGAAGAGCGCAGCTAGAAAAGATGGTGAGAAAAAAAAGCCAGACGTCATGCGGGTTACTGAGTTTAAAGGCAGAAACTTGCCTTCTGCCCAATGTAACCCGTTTTTGTTGATTCTGTGGGATCTATTTATTTTATTGTGGGGACACCGTAGACCTATGGGTGTACGTGGGTCTAAATCTATTAGGTGAAAATTAGTTTTCTTTAAATTCGCTCTTTATAATATAGAATATATATACATATATATAGTGCGTTTGTGCGCACAGACCATGCACGGTGCGCACATGCACCTGTTGCAACCTCAATTGTAGCTGTCGCAACTGCACAGCTCCGCACGCTGTAGGAGTCGCAACGGCTACTATAACTGTTTCAACTCCGCGCGCTACAGAAGTCGCAACGGTTTCCGTAGCTGTTGCGACTTTTCTAAGTTGTAGCAAGTGTGTACCGTAGCATTTGCGACTTTATCGTTGTAGCTGTTGCGACTTTGAATTGTAGCTGTTGCAACTTTGACATCATAGCATTTGCGAGTGCGTGAGTTGTACCGTAGTTGTTGCGATTTTTTGCAAATCACTTGCGAGTGCGAGAGCTGAGTACTGTTGCTGTTGCGACTTTGACTCTGTAGCAATTGCGACTTGCGATTTTGACTCTAGCAATTGCGATCTACGCGCTTCAGTAGTCGCAATAGCATTGTAGCAGTTGCGACTCTGCGCGCTGCAGCAGTCGCAACTGTTACTGTAGTAGTTACAAGTTCTTCCTCCGCGCCTCGTCCTCCGCCGGCAGCTCACCAAGGAAGACCTCGCCGGCGCCGCCGTCTTCTCTTCGGGTTCGGGGTTAAGGTTCGGGTTCGGGGTTGAGGTTGGGGTTCGCCGGCAGGTCTTCTTCTCCACCTTCGGACTTAGAGGGAAGGCCGGGGCGGCCAGCCGGCTATGCGGAGGTGGCGGACGGCGGGCAGCTGAGACCGTTCGGACTTAGAGGGAAGGCCGGGGCCGGCCGGCCAGCCAGGCGGAGGTGGCGGACGGCGGGTGGCTGAGACCGGCGGCGTGCCAGGCGGAGGTGGCGGACGGCGGGCGGCTGAGACCGGCGGCGCCATCGCCGCCGGTCGGGCGCGGGAGGATGGCGGTTGGGCGGGGTAGGCGGCAGGGGCGACCGGAGTTGATGGCGAGGGACGACGACTACAGGCGCCTCTGGGTCGGTGGTGATGGAGGATGTGCGCATCCACAACAACAGATGCGCGTATGCGCATTTTAGTCGTGTATATATATACTAGGAAAAATGCCCGTGCGTCGCACTGGGTATGATGTTATGGATACATTTTATTTTTTAATAGAATTTTTTTGAAAATATCTATGCGATTTATTTGCAGTTTATATTTCCAAACAGGTCCGTAGTTGCTTTTATTGTTGTTTTCCTTTTCTCAAATGTGATGGTATGGTACTGGGATCTTTCAAAATTTTCTGTCTAGACATTTTTTATTGAAAGTGTGATTTTAGTTTAATTTTAGTCAAATGTAATAACACATTAACATATTTGGTAACGTGGTAAGATAGCTACCGTGCCGAGATATGGATAAAAAAGATTTATTTAGATAAAACTCTGTATAAAAATTTTCTAGATAAAAATTGATATAACACACTTAAAATTTGGGAAATGAATTTATTCAATGAAAATAGTATAGTGTAGTTTGGTGTTAACTATTTGTCTTTCCTCTCCAATAATCTCTTTGCTCTCTTACAACTGACCACCCATAGTTGCTACTCACGACGTTCGCTGACGAGCTTTGGGCTGTGGCGCCACAGGATTTGGGTCTGGGAGCGCGGACGTGATAGAGCGGGTGGGCAGTCGTCGTGCTCTTAGATCGTACTCACCTGGACCAGAGCTGCAATGGCATGCACCAGTTGCACACTGCCACTCCCACTTCGCGGCTCCCTTTGAGTCCATGCTGCCATGCTGGATCCGTGTGGTAGGTAATAGACAACCTATTGCGCTGACACTAATAAGGTCATTTTGTCTTGCTTGTTCCATGCATAGTTATAGGAACCGCATCGGACTGACGGTCGAACTGGTAAAAGAACGATCCACAGGCTACTTCGGTCCGACTTACTTCAAGACCGTCCATGCGATCGAAACTGTAAAAACCTTTGAAACGGCTGGTTTTGTCATGAAGCCCGAGAACCCGCGGATTTTGACCGAACCGGGCGGCTTTTGCATTTGGAGTTCACGGCACCTCACTTCAGCACATCGTGGGCCTATATTTTGATGCAACTTTTTCGTGGGCCACGAAAACCGACGAAAAAGAGTCACTTTTTCGTCGGCTGCCACCGTGGCCGATGAAAAAAAATCTTTTTCGTGGGCCACAACCAAGCCGATGAAAAAACAGGGGGGCGGGGGCCGCTACCTGGACCCACAGTTTTTTCGTGGGCAGCTGCGGCCGACGAAAAACTTAGCCACAAAGGGCCGACGAAAAACGCTGTTTTCTTTGTCGGCTACACCCTAGCCGACGAAAATCCGGGGACCTTTACCCTCACGCCGAGCCCGTTCTAACTCATCTCCACGCCCACACTGCACACCAGCCCCGCCGCCGCATCTACGCCTCCGCCGGCAGCGCGCCGCCAGCCGCCTAGCTCCCGCGCCCCGCCCGCGCCCCGCCCGGATGCCGAGTGCCGGTCCCGCCGCTCCGACCACCCACCTCCCGTGGCCCGCCCGCGCGCCGCCGGCCTCCCAAGCCCCGCCCGCGCGCCGCGCGCCGCCCGTAGCGTCCGTCACCGGCCCCGCCGCTCCGGCTGCTCCCTACCGCCTGGGCGCCGCCCCCAGCCGCCGAGCGCAAGCGCCGGCCCCACCGCCCCCCGCTCCTACTGCCCAGGCGCCGCGTGCTGCCCCCAGCCGCCCGGGCACCAGCGTCGACCCCCCTCCCCTGGGCGCCGCCGACCCCTCCGCCGTTGGCCGCCTACCAGGGCGCCTCCGCGGTCCGGAATCCCGTCGCCCCGCCGTCCCCAGCTGCCCTCGCCCTTGCAAGGTATAAAATTTGATGTCAATTTGACTCAGTGGACTATGCGATTGATTGGTATATGCATTGTCTAGTGTGATTAGGTTATTATGTATTGGGTTTTTCATCGGCCATGTTCAAAACCGACGAATCGTGATTACAGTTACTGATGTGTGGTAGGATTGCTATTATTGTCTAGTGTGATTAGGTTATTTTATTGATTTTTTTCGTCGGCCATGTCCAAAACCGACGAATCGTGATTACAATAATGATGTGGTAGGATTGCTATTGGAGAGTTAAACATGTTGATGATTAGATTAGATTTTAAATTAATCAATCTTGGTGAATAATCATTTTATGTGATTCGTAAACTGTCTTCTTACTATTTAATGATTTCATGAGATTCTAAACTGTTTATGGTGGCATATGATTACTGTTTATTTGTTTATGCACTTTATTTATTTTAACCGTTATTTTCTAGAGTTTTAGGGTTTAATGCACAAACCAGTAGTTAACCCTAGGCGTCACCCGTTCCGGAAGCACGCACACCGCATTTGTGGTGGTGTTTGGACCTAATGAAGTTGCACAATCTATGGATGCATGGATTGTATAGTTTCATTCGATCCAAACATAGGATTACTTGTGATGTGCGTGGTTCCGGGATTGTCCACGTATTTGGACAGCAGGAGAATGGGGTGGCCGCATGTGATTTGTGTATGTGTCCGATGGTCCGAACAAAATTTCGACAGCATAACCCAGTTGTTCTCCGTCGCACCAGGAACAGGCGTGCGTTCGGAGAACAGCGGGGTTATGCTGCCGAAATTTCGTTCGGATTATCGGGCACGCCACGAATCGCATGAGGCCACCTCCATTTTCAGGTGGGTTTAGGGCCTTTCCTAGTAGGGTTCTTTGTTGTCACCTAAGCCACGTGTCGCTACTATATGATGAATTTTGGTTGGTGGTTTAGCCTTGAGAATGGATGACAATCGAAAGGCTATGTATGAAGGATGGAGAAAGAATGGGGCACACTCCAGGCAATGGCAAGCAATCGCAAAGGATATTCTCAAGCAAGCATTCAAGGTGGCAAAAGGTCCTATCACGCTATGTCCGTGCCTTGACTGTAAGAATGGGTCGTACAAGACCAGACATGTGATGGAGGAACACCTACATATATTTGGGTTTATGCCTGACTATCTTGTATGGCATAAGCATGCAGAGCAAGCCCACCATCGCATCTCAGAGCCGGCTCAGCAAAACCGTGATGGCATGATGATGGATATGCTGAATGACCTTGCTATGGGGTTTGAGTTTGATCCAGAAGAGGACAATCAGCCATCGCCAGAGGTGCAAGAATTCTATCGATTGCTTGAAGCCAGTGGTGAGAAGCTGCATGATCATACCGAGAAGACCGTGCTTGATACGGTGTCGAGGCTTATGGCGATAAAATCGGATCACAACATTTCAAACAGTTGCTTCAATAACATCACCAAACTGGTGTCTGAGGTTATCCTGTCTGATCATAAGCTGCCGAAAAACTTATATTTTGCGAAGAAGATGATGGCAGGTCTTGCGATGAAATATGAAAAGATAGATGTCTGTCCTAGCAACTGCATGCTATTTTGGAGGGAGAATGATAAACTGAGTACATGTAGGCACTGTGGGAAGTCTAGGTACATTCAGGTGAAAAATGAGGTGGGGAAGAACGTGGACACAACAGTGCCGGCTAAGCAGTTGCCATACATGCCCATCATCCCTCGTTTGAAGCGGTTGTTCCTTTCTATGAAAATAGCTAAGAGTATGAGGTGGCACAAAGAACGCAGACGTGGCAGCCAAAGTGAGGATGTAATGGTGCATCCAGCAGACAGCGATGCATGGAAGGCACTGGACGAGTTCGATCCTGAGTTTGCGAGAGACCCAAGGAGTGTCCGTCTTGGGTTGGCGACGGATGGGTTCACACCTTTCAGTACTTCTGCGAGCCCATACTCTTGCTGGCCAGTTTTCATCATGCCATACAATCTTCCACCTGAGATGGTGCTTAAAGATGAATTCATATTTCTTGCGCTCGTCATTCCAGGACCTGAACATCTAGGGAAGAATCTCAATATCTTCTTACACCCGTTAATAGAAGAACTCAAACAATTGTGGACAGGGGTGAAGGCGTATGATAGTTACGCTAAGAAAGAATTTAACCTGCGTGCCGCATACCTCTGGTCAGTACACGATCTATTGGCCTATGGCAATTTTGCTGGATGGTCTGTGAATGGCCGTCTACAGTGTCCCATATGTATGGATGACTCAGACGCATACAGGCTAAAGCATGGTGGAAAATTCACTTTCTTTGACTGCACTCAAAGGGAGCTTCCTCCAAGGCACAAGTTAAGGCAGTCGACTACTGCATTTCGAAAGGGTGTTAAAGTCACAAAGCTACCCTCAAAACGTAAGACTGCAAAGGAGATAATGGCATGGCATAGACGTCTGAAGGTTGATCTGAGCACCAAAAGGTTTCACGGTTATGGTAACCTCCACAACTGGACTCACATTTTCTTACTTTGGGAGCTGCCTTATGCTGAGGCTTTGATGCTGCCGCACAATATCGGACTCATGCACCAAGAGCGTAATGTCGCGGAAAGCATCGTAAGCATGTGTTTTGATGTGACAGACAAATCCAAAGACAATATCAAAGCAAGGAAAGACTTAGCATTGCTTTGTGATCGTCCCAATCTTGAGGTACGGTTAAATGGGAAAGGAAAGGAGTGTAGACCACGAGCCGAATATTGTCCTAAGCCAGAAGAAAGGAAACAGATATTCGAATGGTTGAAGACCCTGGAATTTCCAGATCGCTATGCAGCTAACCTAAAGCGGGCGGTAAATGTGAAGACCGGAAAGTTGACCAGACTGAAGAGTCACGATTACCAGATCATCATGGAAAGGCTCCTACCTGTAATGTTTCATGATTATTTCAAAGACGACCTGTGGAGGTTGTTAGCCGAGCTCAGTTACTTCTACAGGCACTTATGTGCTAAGACAGTCTCGAAGAGTTTGATGGTGAAGTTTGTGAGGGAAATTCCGGTGCTTGTATGCAAATTGGAAAAAGTGTTTCCTCCTGGTTTCATGAATGTGATGCAGTACCTGTTGATTCACTTGCCCTGGGAAGCATTGGTTCCCGTTCAATGCAGGTGGATGTATCCTATAGAAAGGCAACTTAAAAAACTTAGGTCTACTGTACGCAACAAGGCTAGGGTTGAGGGGTGTATCGCTGAGGCGTTTGCTCTTAAAGAGGTGTCACACTTCACCAAAAAGTATTTCAACAAAGTAGACGCTGAAAAACACTCAAAGTGGGTTTCTGTTACTGATGTGGAACCACAAAGCGACCTTTGGATTTTCAAGTTCTAGGGTACAACAAGTGGACCTTCGACTGTACGCCATGTGGAAGAATCAGAGCTCAACTTGTTTTTGTTGTATATGTTTAGCAACATGAAAGAAATGAACAAATATTTTGAGTATGTCATCTTCTGAGTTCATTCTGTACTCTTTGATTTATATCTACTGTCATCTCTAAGTATCAAATAATCTCGTCCTCTCTGAACATCAAATAACGCAGGTTGTTTGAAAAATAGTATTGGACATCCACTGACCGACCCACCGCCAAGCAATTAGAGAACCTAATGCGCAATGGGCTACGTGGTGGTCCTAATTTCGTGCAGTGGTTCCGCAAGCATGTAATTAGCATCTCATCATCTCTTCGATCACACATGACCTTAACTTGCCTCTCTAACAATGATGCTTTCTTACGCAGTGTCTTACTGATGGAACCGTCCACAAAGACCTAGCCCAGCTGTCTCATGGTCTTGTGAAGGCAAGGAACTACAATCGATATGATGTTTCTGGATTTCGCTTCAGAACCACAAAATTAGAGAAGACCCGCCGCCATTTGTAGCCACTGTCAATAGCGGAGTTATGACCACCGCTTATGATGCTAATGAGAATCTAGTTCACTACTACGGTGTCTTACAAAACATCGTTAAGTATGAATTTGATGGTCCCAAACCACTAAGTCTGGTGTTCTTTGAATGTGATTGGTTTCATCCACATAATGGCACTCGAGTTGACAACTTTGGCATGGTCGAGGTGAAGCACGGTTCCAAGCTTCAGGGCCAAGACAATGTCGTTCTTGCTCATCAAGCTGAGCAAGTTTACTACCTGCCATATCCTCATCCTAGCTGAGCATGGTGGGTGGCATTTAAAGTTAACCCCCAAGTATTCCTTCCTGGCGACGAAGGGTACAATGAAGACGAGGACCATGATTTGTTCCAAGAACGAACGTTCGAGATTGTATCTGATGATGACAATGATGTAGAGGAACAAGACGAAAGGTTTCAAGTTGAAAGGCTTCAAGGTGAAAGGTTTCATGTATCCGATGGGGACGCTCTAGAGTTATTACACGAGGAAGAAAGGGACTTAATAGAGGAACCCACGTCAGTGGAAACGGCCCATTACTAGGAAGTCATTAAGACTTCAACGGATGTCATGACTCAAAAAACAAGTGGGCACACAACGAGTCAACGAAGCCGAATCAGATGCTGATGATTTTTTATAAGTATGTATTGTAGGATTTGTTTTGTTGAATTTAAGACTTTCAAATTATACTTGTCGTTTCTATCATGTTCTTTTAAGACTTTCAAATTATACTTATTCGAAATGTGTACTAACCTAACTTTTGAATTTTACAGATGTTCAGGCACAGGAGGAGTAAGTGTGCCTCTAAGGAGGCCTCGTCCAACAGCACTCTTTTTCAGGGCACCACCCAGAGCAGGCTGCAGAAATTTATGGGTTTAATGGATGAGGCGGCTAGGGAGCAGGAGGTCGATGCGTCTAGGGAGGTCACGTTAGGTGGTGGTGACCCCAACTTGGGAGCTGGAGGTGAGACTTGACTTGGGAGGGGTTGGTGACCCCAACTTGGGAGCTGGAGGTGAGACTGACGAGGAGGAAGACATGGGCCCGGTTGATGCTGTTGCTAGCCAGACGAGTTCTTCATCAAGAACTAGGTATCCTTGATATTAATGTTTTGCAAAGTTAAAAGTTATTTTTATCTTTCAACTGACTTTAATCTGTTTGGCTATATGTAGGTTTCGAAAGTATAATTTAGTTCGTGCGAGGCCTGCTGAGAGTGAGAGGGTGCTGATCAAGCCACTTGGAGAGTGGTAAGTCTGCACTTGGAGATTGGTGTTTGGCTATATTAGTGTTGTAGGTTTATTATGTATATATCTATTATTGGCCCCTTGTATATTTCCACAAATCCTCTTTGTAGGTCGTGGGACGATGTCAAATGGGATGGTAAAGGCCCACCCACCAAGGTCAACGGTGTATTGGGTGCCCTCCGTTGCTACTGGTACCCTGGCATGGTAGTAGTGAATGGTGAGCCTAAGGTGGCTGATCGTTGGGCACACTGGGGACTTAAGAAGGAGGTTTTGGAAAATGGTGTCGAGGGAAGGAGTCTACAAGGCGTTGTCTGGGACGAGTTTTGGGTGAGTTAACGTACATTGTAGCATTGTTTTGTTTTGTTTGTAGACGAGGTTCATATGTAGACCCGGCTAATTCATCTGAGTTTGTTTTGTTTCATATGTAGACCCGGTTCAACACGGATATGGACCCAAGACGATCGTGAAGCTACAAAGGCGCTGAAGAGGCACTTTTGCAAAGCTGCCGAGAAGGTCATTAATGATTCATTGTACAATGCAAGGATCACGGCTGTCTGCCACTACTATAAGTCGGTGAAAGGAGAGAAAATGACCAAGAAGAAAGGAGCCAATAGGATATACCTTAAGGAAGAAGAGTACCTCCAGACCCAGGTTGATTGGCTTGTGAAGGACATAGAAGCTTGGAGGTGGTTGGCCAAGCGGTGGTCCTCACCTGAGTGGATTGAAAAGTCAGAGCAGAAGCGAATCAACAGAGGGTTGGATCCGGGGCACAAGTACGGAGCAGATGGACACTTTGCGCTTGAGCGACGCATGGTAAGCATGTATCTAAATGCTTGCCATAACCATATATTGTTTGAGGCCATATATCTAAAATGCTTGTCAAATGTGTTTGTAGGAGGCTGAGAGTGGACTGACCCCAAGTTGCATGGATGTATTCATTCGAGGGCACCGTGGTCCTGATCCGAACAATGCCGATGTTTTGTGCTCCCAGGCGGCAAAGGACAAACTGGTAAGCAATTAGCGGTCTTGTTATACAAAGTTTGGTTTTGGCAATATTACTTGGTGTGCTCATTGTTGGTTTGTAGGATCGGTATGGGCAAGAAATGGTGAAGCATCATGGCGAGGGTGTCCAGTGGATGCAGCAGCCTATAGATGTAGATGCTTTGTATCACAGTGGTGAGGGTAGAAGACATGGCAGGTTTGTTCCCTTGGATTAGGTTCGTTGCTTGTTTGATGCGCCTTTGAGATCCTAGTAACATGTCATATGTGGAATCGTTGTTTGTAGGTTCGCCTTTGGCACAGGGGTTGTTGACTACAACCATTCTATATCTCGTGTGGGACCGTCGAGTACGTCTACAGCGACTTCTCGACGGTCCAGGGTTGAAGATGCACAAGAGGAGGCTCCCGAAGTTTGAGAGGAGGCTCGCCAAACCCGCGAGGAGAGCCAACAAGCCTTGGCATACATGTCTACATTTATGCAGGTAAATACATTGCACTATTGCTGTTGTTTCTATTTGATACCGTTTTGTGAATTTAACGTCACTTAATACATTACAGCAACTATCGGCTTCTCTTGGTCCTGAGGTGAACTTGCCACCGTTCTGCCCTCCTGTTTTCACTTCATAGTAAGGCCAACAGGTAAATATGCTTAGCCTATTTGTTACTTTTCTCGACAAGCCCAATTCGAATCATATGTTAACTTGATCTCAACATTAGCCACCTCAGGCATGAACACTACCTCAGGGCCTGCAGGGATCTGGAGGGTGGCCGGCAACACAAGCCTCGCAGATGGCACCGCAGGGCTCGCAGATGCCACCACAGGACTTTCAGCCACCTATGGGGTGGATGCAACAGGGTACCAGGTCCGGGTCCCAACTATGGCCCTTGGATTCGGCCACTTCCGGGTCCGCAGGTACAAGCACTACATCGAGCTAAGTAACTTAAGTAACGCTAAGTAACTTAAGTAACTTTTAACTCATGACTTGACCTTTTAACTTGAATTGAGTCTTGTTCAATATGAAATATGTTATTTCAAATATATTTGGCCAATGTCATCTGTTTCGTTCGGTCTTCCACCATATTGATGTAGATAACATGTTCCATATATTTGTGATATACACTTGTGGTTTAGCTCAACTTGAAGTACCTTTTAACTTAGGACTTGCTTTAAAAATTGTACTATTGACTCTGTTTCGTTCATTTGCACTTGTGATATGACCTTTTAACATTGCACTTTAAAATTATGACTTGTGATATACACTTTTAACTCATAACATTGTACTATTGATAAACTTGTGGCCACATCTGATTCGTTCATTTTGCAGGTATCAGGCTCACGTCCCGGCAATGTGACTCCTGATGCAGAGCTCGACCCCAACAAGTACCTGCGCAATTCAGTCGGAGGATCTGGAAGCGGCCACAACTCCAACAATCCACAATCGTAAGGGTGTCAAAACTGTTGAGAAGTGGACACATTTGGTTATGTGTGTTGGTCATGTATGTTTGAACTCTGTTGGATTGGACTGTATGTTTGTGATGGATTGGAGGACTTTGTTGGACTGGATTGTATGTTTGTGATGAACTATGTTGAATTATGTGTGTTTGGTTATGTGATTGATGGATTTCTGTTGTCCGTGTGGTGTATATTATGTATATTGTGATTCTTGTTGGATGAAAAAAGAAAAAAAAGGGATCTATTTGGGGCCAGCTTTTTCGTGGGCCGGTCGAGAGGCTCACGAAAAAACTGGCGCCTGGAAAGCTTTTTCGTCGACCGCCGTTGGGCCCACGAAAAAAGTAAAAGGTGTTAAAAGCTTTTTTTTCGTGAGCCTTCCGGCGGCACACGAAAAAACTTTTTCGTCGGCCCCTTCTTTGGCCGACGAAAAACGCATTTTTTTGTGGGCTTCTGCAAAAGCCCACGAAAAAACTCCTTTTTCGTGAGGCCCGACGAAAAAAGTTGCATTTTTTTTTAGGGATTTTTTTTCGTCGAACTTTTTCGTCGGCTAGGCCGCCTTTTTCGTGGGATTTTTGGTAGTTTTTCAGTGGACTTTTGGCCCATGAAAAAAAAAACGTTCTTCCTGTATTGTGTTAAGGGTAGAATTGGAAAACTTGCAAGTTGCACCGCACCGGCAGTCCGGCACCACGCCGCCGGTGGCCTGGGGCGGTGGTGTTCGCTCCTCTGCGAAGATGGCTGGCAGCCGAATCAGCTCCGGACTCAGCCTGCCCATGGACCACGTCCCTGCTCTCCGCTCTTCTTGTGGTGACCTAGCTTGTCTGCTCGCCGGTGGAGGCAAAGGTCTGCACTCTGAAGCCTGCGCCCTGCGCGTTGCCCGCGGTGAGTCCCTGGGCCTCTAGCCTGTCCGTGTCCTGCATCTCCATTCATACGCATGAGATCCATATTTTCTATTTGCATGTCGATTAGTTCTATACACATGAGATCCAAGCTGACCAACTCCTATCTTGCGATCTCAAATGTCACAGTTCTCCAGCTCAACAGCAATGGCTCTACTTCCTCTTTCTCTCTTCCTCTTTCTCTCTGCTTGATTTGTCAGATAAATAAATTACCTATCCACCACCTGTGTATGGATTCTAAGATGAACACCGGGTGTTCGAGTAGCCGGACGCCCTATATCTATACCTAATATTATTACTAATATTATATAATTATAATATTATTAAAGAGAGTAAGGATTCAGATTCTTGGTCCGTCGTTCGCTTTGGTCCGTCGTTGGCTTTTGACTCCCTGACATGTGGGCCTGCCTGCAATTCATCGATCACCCTTCTCCGTAGCTAATCATTTGTTGCGTTCATGGAATCAGAGACGAAATCGAAAATAAAAAAGGACAGGATTTAATCAATCGAATAGAAACGACACGGTTTGATCTGCAAAGCACATCAAGAATCGGCAGCGCAAGCCGGCAATTTGGCTGAAGACGAGTCAATCACGGAGTACTGATCAAAACCAACCAGAAATCCCAAGGAAATCTCGGTACGGACTCTTCGTGACGGCCTGACGGGCTAACCGAAATAAAAGCAGTACAGGATAATTCAATGTCTCGAAATATGGTAGATACACGGACAGGCTACTAGCGGGAAATCAAGAAAAGGGAAATCAGGACCAAGAAAAGTCTTCGAATTGATCTGTTGCCTGAAGCCACGGAACGCTGAGAAATCAATGGATTGAGTGTGCTAGGAAATCTGGAAAAAGGTGAGGAAAATTAGCAAACGAGAGGCATGTGCACGAATCGTTCAAATGTTGTCCTACCAGGCTCAAGAGCTACAGGTGCACAAGTCACTTGCTTTGCAACGCTCCTGCGCGTGCTTGACCTTGAGGCCTGAGCTAAGCTCGCTCTGCACGAGAGGCTCGCTCACCTCGTGCTTGAGCCTTGGCAGGGCAGGGGTTGGCCGGTTGGGTTGAGCAAAACACGGCAGCCGGAAGCAGCACCGAGCCGAGATGAATAGGATTAATGGCAAATCCCCCCACATTTGGAGCCTGGATCTTGGGGCCGCGGTACGCAGAGGCGGGGCGGCGGCGGGCGGCGGCCTAGATATTGGGGCCGCGGACACGGGGAGCCGGCCGACGGGGTGGCGCGTCATGCGTGGTCGGCACCGGCCAGGCGGGGTCACGGGGACGCGGTGGAGTAGTGGCCTGGTGGGGTGCCGGTGTGCCGTCGTGGGGATGGGATAGCGGAGCGCCGGAGCCCGGAGCGGCTGGCGGCGGTTGCCGTCTGGCGTGGGGTGCAGGGGTGGGCGACACCGCGACAGGCGAGGGAGGCAGTGGACAGTGGAGGAAGAGGAAGTGGAAGTCCATCTAGGGTTAGACGGCAAGATAGTGGGCTGGGCCGTGCAGTGCGGTTAGAGTGTTGGGCCAGCCTGGTACAGAATACATCGGCTACTAGAGCCTAGGATCCGAATTATATCCAAAATAAAATCGGGTTTTTAGAGGCAGGATCCGAAATCGTGCTTGATATTTCGGGTTCGGGTATCGGGCAGCAGGGTCTTTTTGCCCAGGCCTAGATGTAGGGTTGATGTTGCGCCTTCTGGACGCCGAATCTGCACTTTGGTCTGAAACAAAGTTGTCTCATAAGTCTGTTACACCGTACACACATATTTAGGAAAAAAAGTGTTTGGTAGTTTTTTTGAAACGTTTTAGAAACTTGGGTTTCAGCAATACTGCAATGTTTTCGGGGGTTTTAGAAACTTAGACCTAGACCAAAGTTTTTAGTGCACCACACAAAGTATAGCGAAATCAAACAATGGTTTACCTTGGTTTCACTAACGTTGTAGCATTATCATGTCAATTATATATCATTGTATTTCTAACTATGGTTTTGAAATACAATGCCTGATTTTAGACGATATACATTGCGCAAGGGTTGTGCAAAGTATTTTTTTCCCATTCAATGGACATAAGTCCTTAATTTGAATCAATCTAGCTTGCATATAGTGTGTTCATGTATACACCGTATCATCGCCAAAATACGTCAATGGACATGCCACGTAGCGAATGCAAATTATATTGCAGCATGAGTTCTAGATCATATTAATAAACAGTTACAAGTTATATTAGGACACACGTTCTTAATCCTTTTAGAACAACGTTCTTAATTAAACTACTACCTCCATCTCTATTTGTTTGTGGATAGTTCAACTTTGAACTATTCAGCGTCAAACAAAAACGATCGGAGGGAGTAGGACACAAGTTTCTAATTTAGCATTAATCTAACACATATCCTAAATTTAAATTTTAAACCAATCTAATTTAGATATATGAGTTTTTTCTGTTGCAACACATGGGTTAATTGTCCATAGGGAACAGCTGTGCAAACTATTCGTATATTTATTGATTTAGATATGCTTAAGGATTTTTTTTTCCGTTGCAACGCACGGGCATTTTTGCTAGTAGATATAGATATAGATATCCACAGGAAGCCCCAACCCGTCCCGCCTACCTGACCCACCAGGCCGACCGGGCGAACCAGCACGCTGGGCCACGGTCTCGGCCGCCCCTCCCCCCAGCCGACCCACCTAGACCGACCGAGGCGAGCCCGCACGCTGGGACAGGGACTCAGCTCGCGTGATTTGCGGATCGTGGCGCGTAGGGGCTCGCTCCACGCTTTTTGTGGTAGCGTAAAACACAAGAAGTATTGTAAATTGGCGTTTGGATATGCATAAATCACGTTGGTTTGCTGCAAGTTTGAGAGCGCTGGCTAAAGCCTAACTCCTTTCTCGTTGATAGATCATAAAAACATATGTTCGCAATCATAAATTCTCTTCATTGCAGTACTCAAGTTCTGAAGAACTGATCGTATATTTCTTCACGTAAGTTTTTCATCGAAAGCAATTTAAATAATAAGAACTGATAATTTGTTTTATGTACTCTGATTGTACAATTTGGCTTTCCACAGTTTGCAAAAACAGTGTAAAAACAGTAATGACCCAGGATAGAAATAATAAATGTAGTTGACCACCAAGCCCTCCTGTGTGCTGCCTCCATGGCCATTGGTCATTCATCATCATCTCGAATAAGAAAAGCATAAAATTAGTGGCAATTAATCATATAACCAATACAAAAAGCTAAAAAACTTGCATATAAATAGATTTCATCAAGCATAAAAATGACCACACTCACCAGAAGGGCATAAAAACAACGATCACATCACATCAAGGAGGCAAAGGAGGCATAAAAATCAGTGGTAGTAACCGTATAACCGAGCTACCCCTGAGAAGGCAACACCTCACAAGAAGGGCATAAAAACAGTGATCAATATGCGTAAACAGTGATCAAATTACCTCCGCTTTTAAGAAAGCTAATTAATTATTGGTTCAGTGGCATAGATAAAAAGGATGATAGCAATCATAGAAAATTCTAAAAGCAAGCAAATCATCATAATCTAAAAGGTGTCTTTGATGTAAAATTGTAAATCTTAAATCAGTCACAAAATCCTTAACCAATGCATCTCAAAATAGTCATCAAAATAAAGGGAAAGAGAATTTCAAAACAAATTAAGCTGCTAGCTCATTGAAGATTCACTAAATAAGACACTGATAAAATGAAGACTGACCTATGCAACAAAGAGTTAAGTAGCTCACCATCAAAATGAAGAAGAAACATGACTATTGCTAGCTTCACATTAAGCCTTTGGGGACAATGAATAAAGTATATTAAAAGGGGGTATCAGACAGAATAACAATTCATCAAATATTCATTGGATTTTGCATCAATACAGCATAAAATGCAGTGGCCTCAGTCATAAAGACAATGTTGGAAAACACAAAACTTGTCTAACAAAAAAATTAAATATGAACATAATTAATTAATCTTGTTCTTTTGTAGTTATACGGTGGGCGGAATATCATATGAAGGGATTATACAGTTCCATCGCACAAATCACATGCCAATGTACAATTGCAACCGTAGAAAAATGGGAGTGTGACAGTGTACAATTAGCTAGCATTTGTCTAGCTAGCATTGCTAGGGATAAGTGCAAAGGAAGTCGTAACAAAGATCACCAGAGGCAACCAGCCAACCAGTACCTCAGATTGCATTTGACACCAAAAAAAAAGTTGTGGTGATAAAGATGTATACATAGGAACCGACCTATGTATTAGTAAGGCAATCGTATACTCAAGATAGGTAATAAAGATGTATAAAAAGCTGTGGTGAGAGGGATAAAAATGAGAAAAATATGCATCATCCATGTGCTTCATGCTACTGGAGGAGCATTTTTCCAGGGGCCATCTCTGAAAAGAGATTGGACAGAATTATTAGGGATCCTTTTACATTTAACTTGCTGTGAAGTAGGGGCAGAATAACAGTCTACATGTGATGGCATGCATTGTGATTCAGACGTGTTTGGTTAGTATGTCATGCTAAAAACATGATAAACACAATTTAGTTGTTATGCTAAAAGCATCATTTTATATAATGCATTAACTTCTAGTTCTTAGAACCATCATGTCAACATGCGAGCAGCACCTGTGCATACAAATGCCTGAAGTAGAAAAGCATAAAAAACATCCATTTCTACATTCAAAGAAAGCAGCCCTGAAGAGCAAAGAATCAGAGATTGGGAGTTGAGATTTGAAAATCAGGCAAGTTAACTTGGAATAGAGAATTATCGACACACATAAATAAGCAAAAGGGCAATATCTCAGAGAGCACAACAAACATCTGCTTCTACAGGTCATCATCACCTTGCATCAGAAAGGCTAAAAAATAGTGCAATGGTAGGCATTGATATGCAAAAATAGTGGAGCGGTAATCATAAACAGTGCAATAATAGGCATAAATAATGCAATTGTAGGCATAATAGTGCCTCGATCCAACCTGCCGACAAGCTGAAGATTCACAATGCATAAGAACCATTCTCTTGTATGTATAGAAAAATCAAAATCAATAAAATCCAAAATAGCCTACCCTATTAAGGGCCTGTTTGGATCAAAGGAATAGAAAATAACACAGGAATGGAATAAAGGTGTTGTGATAAAACAAAGAAATGGAAAAACACAGGAAATGAATAAGAGATGGATGTTTGGAACGAAGGAAGCCCTGCTACAAGGATGCTTAAACATGGGAGTGAATTTAAAACAATATGTACTTGTTGATAGGCTAATTGGAGACAGAGCTTGCACTGTGTCATGTTGCAGACGGTCGACCTTCATTGTCTGGACGAAATTAATGCATAGCTTCCTCGTGCTTCAGCCAAGGAAATGAAAACAAGAGGAGAAAACAGATGTTTCAGTTCCTATAGAATCCTACTATGGCTACAGTGTTCCATAGGAAAGGATTGGAGGGTTTCCTTCATTCCAACCAGTACGAATCGTCTTCCTTTCCTCAGTTTTTCAATACTCCACTTTTCCTATGGAGAAACTGTGTTCCAAACGAGGCCTAAGAGAAGTAGCAGCACAGGAGGCATAATAATCTTCCTAAATTGACCAGTCTATGCTCCTCCATTCACATGGATTTCAATCTCATATGGCCCTCAGTCTTGATCTGCAAGAGAGAAAAACAATGATTTTTGAGTAAATTTCACCAGCGGTCCTCGAACTTGTCCCGAGGTTTTATCTAGGTCCCGGTACTTGCAAAATGCACGTTTAAGTCCTTAAACTTGTTCTGATGTTTCATCTAGGTCCCGACACTCTCAGATTGCACATTTAAGGCCTCAAACTTGTTCGAAGGTTTCATTTAGGTCCCCCAGGTGGTTTTTCAAGGGCGGTTTTCCGTTTTTTTAAATAAAAAAGCTATTTAATATTTAAAAAAATCATAACTAATTCATTTTAAATCCAAAAAATATGAAGCTAGTACCACTAGTGCTATACTTAGAGTTATATGGATCTCATTTATTATCCCTCCTATTGTTTTATTGTTCATATAAACTAGGATTTATCCCTCCTATATGCTACTCCTACGATGTGAGTAGCATGGAAGCTCGCCGCCTCCTGCCCACCTCCATCGCTGTCCCACTCAAACTTATCGCTGTCATCGCTGTTGCTAACCAAGTGCTGCGACACGAATTGAGTAAATACACATGAGGCACCTCAATCAACATTGGTACGAAACCATCATCATCAATCACGAAATCGCATCCGAAATGCAAGTCCTAATTCAATTCCGGCAGAGAGAAAACCTTAACTTATAGAGCGCTAAAATGAACAAATAAGGTATTAGGAGTACCACACGCAATAACTTCTCGCAACATCAGAAACCCTAATCGAACGCGCAGGATCATATCAACGGACAGAATTAGTACCGAGAATTCATTCATCAGACGAACATGAGAGATTCTCAGCGGCATGCACGAGGGGGGAGGGGGCGGCAAGCGGCGACAGCAGGCGAGGCGAGCGGCGAGGGCAGTGGAGGGGACAAGCAGTGGGGTGAGAGGGCAGCGAGCGGCAACGGCAGGCGGAGGAGCAGAGAGAAGTGACCCGAGTGGATGGTCCAGGAGCATCGATGTGAGTAGCATGGAAGCTCGCCGCCTCCTGCCCACCTCCATCGTTGTCCCACTCGAACTTATCGCTGTCATCATTGTCCGTGACCAAGTGCTGCGACACGAATTGAGTAAATACACATGAGGCACCTCAATCAACATTGGTATGAAACCATCATCATCACGAAATTGCATCCAAAATGCAAGTCCTAATTCAATTCCGACAAAGAGAAGACTCCAACTTATAGAGCGCTAAAAGGAACAAATAAGGTATTGGGACTACCACATGCAATAACTTCTTGCAACATCAGAAACCCTAATCGAACGCGCGGGATCATATCAGCGGACAGAATTAGTACCGAGAATTCATTCATCAGACGAAAACGAGAGATTCTCAGCGGCGCACGCGAGGGGGGAGGGGCGGCGAGGCGAGCGACGAGGCAGAGGAGGGGGCGAGCAGCGGGGAGAGGGGGCGGCGAGCGGCGACAGCAGGGTGTGGGGGCGGCGAGCGGCGACGGCAAGCGGGGGAGCAAAGAGAAGCAAGAGGGAAGGGGAAGAAGAAGGGGGTTGATGACGTGGCAGCACCGCTCAGTATGACATGTGGGGCCCATGCCACGTCGGACTGCCACATAAGGTATTGGGACTACCACACGCAATAACTTCTCGCAACATCAGAAACCCTAATCGAACGCGCGGGATCATATCAGCGGACGGAATTAGTACCGAGAAAGTCGCTGACCAAGTGCTGCGACACGAATTGAGTAAATACACATGAGGCGCCTCAATCAACATTGGTACGAAACCATCATCATCACGAAATCGCATCCAAAATGCAAGTCCCAATGCAATTCCGCCAGAGAGAAAACCCCAAATTATAGAGCGCTAAAAGGAACAAATAAGGTATTGGGACTACCACACGCAATAACTTCTCGCAACATCAGAAACCCTAATCGAACGCACAGGGAGCAAAGAGAAGCGACCCGAGTGGATGGTCCAGGAGCATCGATGTGAGTAGCATACCACACGCAATAACTTCTCGCAACATCAGAAACCCTAATCGAACGCGCGGGATCATATCAGCGGACGGAATTAATACCGAGAATTCATTCATCAGACGAAAACGAGAGATTCTCAGCGACGCGTGCGAGGGGGGAGGGGCGGCGGGGCGAGCGGTGGGGCAGAGGAGGGGGCAAGCAGCGGGGGGAGGGGGGCGGCGAGCGGTGACAGCAGGCGGGGCGAGCAGCGGGGGTAGGGGAGGGAGCGAGCAGTGGACTGAGGGGGTGGCGAGCGGCAATGGCAGGCGGGGGAGCAGAGAGAAGCGAGAGGGAGGGGGAAGAAGAAGGGAGTTGATGACGTGGCAGCATCGCTCAGTATGACATGTGGGGCCCAAGCCACGTCGAACTGCCACATAGGCCAAAACCGGGTGAAATCAGGTTAGGGACGTATTGTAACCGGTTTTAACAGTTGAAGGACTCACCATTCCTGGTTTTGCGATTCATGGACGAAACCTTGATTCTGAGACAACTTGAAGGACTTGCGGCGGACTTTTTCCTTCTTCTGAATTCTTTCTGCATGGACGTGAGCGGCCCACCGGCCAAACTCCACTCAGCCTACCCAAAAACCAAAATACCATACCATTTCCTCATCAAAAGCCGGTGTGGAAAGACATCATGGAGGACAAGTGCTCCTGCACTGTGTCCTTATCCCAGACCTCATCCAGTCCTTATGGCTTAGCGTGCTGGCACAGTAGTGCCTAGTAGTTAGCACAGTAGTGTCCAGTGGTAGGCTCATATGGAGCTCTCATATACGATGTGTGAGACCCTGACGTAATCTAGGGTCGATGTCCTCACGACTTAGGGTGGTAGCACGGTAGTGCCTAGTGGTAGGCTCATATGGTGTCTCAGCACGCTACGCCACAGGCACTAGATGAGTTCTGAGTTCTGGACATTTTCTTGAATCAATAGCTATTTTTGTGAGCAAGGGAGTCCCATTTTTCATCCTTTTTTTCCACATGCATGCATCAGCGCAACCAATCATGCAGAACGTACCCAGCAAATTACTGATAAAGGCTGCTAAGAAAAGAATGTGCTAATAAAAGTTCTTTACAACTTAACACAGCCACTACTTCAGCTAACACTATTAGAATGTTCTTTACAACTTAACACTATTAGCCACTACTTCAGCTAATGCAGGGGCTGAATCGACCAAGGCTTCCAAATTTTCAGTCCCTTGAGGAACTAAAGTTGCAGCAACATGAAAATTACATAGCCAAACTTACATTCTTAAGAACCACTGCTGACCAAAATATCTACATCAGTTCACCACTGCTTGGCTATCCATTGCTGACCAAAAGAACTACATCAGTTCATAACCGCTGCTGACCAAAATACCTACATCAGTTCACCACTGCTTGGCTATCCATTGCTGACCAAAAGAACTACATCAGTTCATAAGATTTGCTACTGCTGACCACAGCCCCATGTTGAAACAAGCGCGTGAGCAAACACAAGATTACAGCAAACACTACAGCTGAAATCATTGTTGACCTACAGAACTTACTTTTATTCTTAACAGCATCACTAGTGATCTTCTCTAGCAGCATTCTCAGTCTGGCGATCTCAGCTTCCTGCACAACCACACGTTCCTTCGATTCATCAAGTCTCAAAGCAAAAATCTTATCCCGCACTTGTAACATCAGTTTTTTATCAAAGTCCGAAAGGGGGGGGACTCACCCATTGGAATCACCTGTTGATGCCTTCGTTGTCCCAAACACTGTCAACACAAATTAAAAAGTAAGATGGAATGAAGCAACTCCTTTTCAATATCTGAAGGCAATAGCACCATACAAATATGTAGCAGCTACTAGCACTACACTAGGAGAAAATAGTGCATGTCCAGATTTTACTGTGATGCTACGTGCATGTATTCACCGAGTGCATCAACAGGTCACTATATAATAGAAACACCGGTGTAAATTAACTAAAACCCTGAGAATGGCATCAAGGAACAAATAAAGAACCGTGTATAAAAGCAATGTTTTTACTGAAGGATAGGGAGCATCATTCATCCCTTTTTGCTATGTGATATGCACCTACATCCTGATACATATAATGAGTAGAAAGTAGCTGTGCGTATATAGTTGCATTGAGTAAATAGAATTTATCCCCCCAGACGTGATTCTTCAAAGTTTTCTAATATTAGTACAATATATGGGAATAGACATACAGTTTCATGCCATCACTTGTTCATCAATTTGAATAAGTTCTCATTTCTGATTAAGATCTTGAAATGGATTACGGTGTTGTCTGAGGGCAAGATGTTATATGCATTTCGAACGTTATAATTTCCTTTGACCCATCTACAACCATTTTTGCAGGAAAAAATAAAATAAAAAAACATATGCTTGGCCCTAGAACTGTTGGATATATGAACTAGTTCTACTGGAAGTCAATAATAATGTGAAGTCATTTCAAATATTGTTATTGGACACCATTAGTAGCAGTGAACCATGTGAATAGCTTCACTAACAGGAAACCATGGGGAATAGCATCATTAGCATTAAACCATGTTAGTACCATGTCCTTAAATAGAAATTGGCCACGGCAAAAACACAAAATTGTTATTGGACTGGTAGAAAATTGTTTTGCAGACAATTAACTGATTTGCTGTAGCACAAAGCACCAGTCACATGTAGTTGGAAAAAATAATTTTCTTAAACATTCTGGCCACCATGCGGCGAGCCCAAAGCAGAGATGACAAGAACCCTCAATAGATTCGTTTTGTTAATCTGATTAGGTGCAGTTTACAGGCTGATGTGAGGTTATGAGTAATTGAACAAGCTTGCAATTTTGAACCCCCCATAGTTTAGGATTTTGGTTCCCTGGGAAAATTGGAAAAAGGTGCCTGGACGGTGAAAACAAGTCACCTGGATTCGAACTCGCAGGGCAGCACTTCTCTTGACGTCCAGCAGAGGGCTCAAGGCGGCGGCTCGTCCCGGCGTGGACAGGACCAGTGGCGTCGAGGAGGGGTAGGCGGTGGAGCCAGCGGCGTCGGTGCGGTGGAAGGCGTTGGAGCTGGCGGCACAGAGGTGGGGGAAGGCGTTGGATCCGGCGTCGTTGATGCGGGGGAAGGCACAGTACGGCGCGACGGAACTGCGGGCGACGGGGAGGAGGCGCTGCGGCAGCGGAGATGGTGAGGCTCGGACGGCGCGTAGACGAGGGAGGTGGGAGCCGCCGCCGCAGTCAGTCTTCGTCGGGAAGATGAGCGATGAGGGACGCGATGGACTGCTCTTGTCTTTCTTTCAGATGGGCCTTGGGCCTCTTTTCGTGGACCAAAAGCCGTCCGGTTCGCCAGTGTTCCGCGTAGCATTTACCACTTCTAGAAATAAATTCGTCTCATCTGCTTCCCACCCATCAGAGTCACTGACCACAGCCGCCAGCGAGGCACGTTGAGCTGACCATAGCCGCCCCGGATTGAAGTCTCTCTCCCGGCCTCCCCCGCCTCCCCCAAGAAATGGAGGATATTTGCGCTTCAGCTGGTTCATCCCCGCACCAGCACGGCGATAGCCAATCTCCTTGCCGGTCCAGCCGACGCATCGCCGGCAAATCTTCTTTCCTGTCCAGCCGACACATCTTTGCTGGACCATATCCTCGCTGGACCGGTGCCCGCCTCAGATCTTCGCGGTCTTTACCGGGTCGATTGTCGCGTAACTACAATCTCTGTAGCAACTATTTTGCGGCTAATTTCATTTCTGAACATATATAGCCAGTCAATGCGTAGATAGTTGCAATATTTTGCGGCTAGAATCTATAGCAAACTAGAAACCTAAGCCAGCGGCGGAGCGTGATTGGTAAATAAGAGGGGGCAAAAAATATTGTTCATGCAGAATCTGCAGCAGAGTACGCTAGATAATAACTAAAACTACTACAACCATATTTATATATTATTACATCTCACAAAACAAACAATATATTTAGCGCATGTCTAGATTATTAGAAGGTTCAGTCGCTAATACAAACACAGGTGGACTTGCAGACTGTCCACTTTGATCCGATGGATTGGAAGTAGTAGCTAAAAATATTTTGCATGCAAGGAGGGGCCAGCGCCCAGTTTGGCCTCTGAGAGGCTCCGCCAGTGACCTAAGCCATTCTTTGAGCCTCCACCCTGAGCTCACCGACAGTTTTTTATCCATACAGTTAGTTCGCTCCAAAATGAGTTTTCATTCCTTAGGAGTTAGGTCACATTCATAAAACTCGTGAGCAGGTCATATTGTTGTTTCCATAAGCTTAACATTGGTATACCTAACGATACATTGTCATATTGTTGTTTCTGTAAGACTAACATTGGTATACCTGATGATACATTGTTGTTTCCTTTTTGATGTGGATCATTTAGAGATCATGGCACCGCTAGAATGGCCTGGACCTGTGTTGGACTATTTTGTGGATGAGTGTTTCAAGATGGTTCAGGATGGTAGATCGCCAGCGAATGAAGACTGTTTTTTAAGACACTTGAACGCTCCATGTCCAGGCAATCGTTTGGTACTACATTCTGTAAAATGGATCTGATTCAACAGTTTAGACGAGTAAGATCTTTATGGGATACGTAGCATAAGATTCTGAAGAATTTGGAACTAATAAAGGTATGTACTTCACCTGAACATATCACTGTGTTTGTCTTTCTTCGTTTATAGAACTGAACGACTAAGTGAGGCTTTCCATTGCAGATACGAGAACGACAAAGCCAGACTTGTCCTGATGAATTGGGCCTTGTATGTAACTCATCTGAACACTATATTTCTCCATTTATATAATCGAACCGCTAAGTTAGTCTTTCCATTGCAGAAAACTGGTGATATTTATGCTAGTAAATTCAAACTTATTAGGAGATATGAAATAAAGCTCAACACGATCTTTGAAAAATATTATGGAAGCAAGGCAAAATCACTTATTACGTACAGGTTCAATATTGAAAAACAGTGATCGATACAGTGGGACAATAGTATTTCAAGTAAAAGGCGTAGCCTTGGTGAGCCCTTCTCACGCCAGCTTTGGCTGAAGAGCTCAGACATGCCTGAGTCATCACAAAATGGAAGCGCCTCTGATATACAAGACTATGACAAATCAATGGGCGAACTTATCGATAAAGTTGATGATGGAACTTATATCATAGCTGGTCAATGCCTTCGAGACCCTAAAATTCTGCATTCATACTCACATATTCCAACCATTGAAAGAAAGATCAGTTTCTTGCACGGAACCGGGAGGGTGATTTGTGAACCCAAGTGTGTCTTAGAGGTAAGCCATTGTTTTGTTTTCTAATAAACTCTTTTAGATCTTGTACAGTCATGTCAGTTATTTATACTTATTGTTCTTTTGATGGAATACTGAGCAGAATTTGCAACCAGCCGATCAGCTATTTGTGGGGAGGAGCCCAAACTCCTGAGCTCCCACCTGCTGGTAAGTCAACCTTATCGTATCCAAGCATTGTTCATTTTTCATGTGAAATCGGCACACATGGAAGATAATCTAGGATTCCAAAATCCTGCCATGTTATTTTCCTATTTATGCTCCTCTCCGTATTTCTCTTTTCAGAGTTCAAGTGTTATTAAAGATGCCGGTAATCATATTCATAGCTTTTGTGTTAACCCCATCTCATTTTAGGGTAAAATATATGTAGGATTTTAATTTTTGTCAAATAAAGTAGTGACTGTCAGACAAATAAATATTTAGTTTATGTGTGTGTTCTGTATGGCTGAGAAGTATGAAGAATTCAGCATGCTTTAATTAAGATTCCTCACCTTCTATTATTTTGTGGCCTGCCATGTATGAGTGTCATTTCTATATTATTAATTCAGTTGATGCATTGTATGATAAAAATGCTACTCCTACATCCTATCCAAACTTTGGCTGATAGTGATAGCAAATGGTGCTATGTTCAGACTTTAGATGAGAAAACGAGCGCTGCATTCAGACTTCGGACTAGCACACAGTAAAAAGTGGGGAAGAAACGAGGAGAAAAGGAAAACTCTCATCTCACACCATTGTTCGCTCCTGGGATGGCGTAGATGATGCCACTGCTTTTGTTGCAGTAGTAATAGGTACTGCACCCGAACTGTGTCCTTAGCAGATTAGCTTACTGCTAAATGTTGGATTTTGATGAATCTATTTGAAGCGTAGAACCTCTACAATTTGGTACTTTGCATGACCTTCCTAAGTTTCTGTTCTTTGCTTAATATTAGCCGTGTGGTTTCGTTCGGTACATATTCTCCTACTAGAATTACTTCTAGGTTCAGAAAGACAATTTTAGCTGACAAGAATTTCATAGTAGATCAACACATTACTTCTGGACGTACCTTATTGCTATTACTTCATTCTGGCAGCAGTGGCTGTTGCTTTGCTAGCATGTGTCCCTACTCCCTAGGCATAAAATTACCCTTGTCCAGTTAATATTATCAGATTTTACTACTAG